>OY728155.1:1987097651-1988297651 GCA_963277665.1 Viscum album
ATAAATGATGAATTTATTTGATTTAGTAAAAATATTTATTTCAGTAGTGTGTATACTATAGGGATTTAAGTTATTTGTGCTTTGTGTGTATGTTATCAATTTTTAGTAGGATTTATAATTATTTTAGGTCTATTTAATTTTATTATTATTTATTCCATATTAAAATAAGATATTAATGTTTTTTGTTTAATTTTAATAAGGTATTAGGTAGATACGAATGTATGGTGGGTTAGTTGTTTGTTTATTTTTACAATGGTTATTAACCTTCCTTGCTTCTTAAATCATGTTATGATTTGAATATGTCTGCAACATTATTATTTGTTAAAGTATAAAAATTTAAATTTTTATTCTTGAGTTATAAATCGATCTTATTTTGATTTTTAAAGGTTTTTTTTAAAATAAAACCACTAATGTTTTTTATTTACATGAATATACGTGATTATTTTTTATTTGTTATATTTTTATATTATATTATGTTATATCATATTAATTTATTCTGGTGTTTTTAAAGCCTATTTTTTATAAAATATACCACGAATGTCTAGTTACATTAGTATTATTAAAGATTTTGTTTTCTATAGGAGTACTGAGCATTGATAATTGACATCTTTATCCATGCCATATTTCTTGAATTATAGTATTTTCAAATTAATCATTATGTTATTGATTAAGATACCCATTATTGTTTATAATGTAAACTATTAAAAAATATTACATGGTTGTATTAGATATAAATTGAATTTTAATTATGTTGGTTAAAAAATGTGCACTTTATAAAACTACTAATTAGTCAGTATTTCTCCATGAGAATTTTTATTAGATTCAAGATTAATTTCTTTGGGTGTATAAATTATATTGTAATGGTAATTTCTTATTGAATTTGTCTCTATATTTAATGTATTCTACCAATACTTTAGATTTTCGTAAGAATTTTTTATAATGAAATACCTTATAATTGGAATTATTAATCCCATTAAAAATTCCTCACCTTGACATGCTCGACTAGACTGAAAACGTAATAATCCATAAAAGACATTAAAACATCATATCATCCTATATACTCATCATTCATGATTTATTTTATAACTATCCTCTCTCAATGTTTAAAAAACTACGGATTTATTTGATATCATACAACTAACCCACATATGTTATATCTATAAATATAATTTGATGCTAATATATTTAAAAAATACTCATGTTGGATTAAAAATTAATTTTGGTACATAAGTTAATAAATCTTCTACCATAGGTGGTGAAGTGCTGAGAAATTCAAGTGGTGCTTTTATGGAATCCTGATACTTTTAAATGTCAATATTTTAGTTTTAACGAAGGAATTTTGAGCTTTTTGAGGTAGAATTAATGGGGTGGTTAATAATGGATTATTATATTTTATCATGAAATATACTTATATGACATTGGTGAATCCAATAAATTATATGAAGGAACTACCCACATTTACAAGTAAACTATAATCCATAATGATTTTTTATAATATCAAGATCCAAAAATATTATCTTAAAGTAAAACATGTATTGTATAATATCATAAATATGGGTCTCTAAGAAAATTATTTTTCAATTTACATGAACTTGATTGATGTACCATTTTTATTAAGGGTGCTATGAATTATGACTGAATTGGTGTTTATTTTACTTATAGTTTAAAATTGTAATATATTTTGTTTAAAATGATATTAAATATATATTAATTTCCATACTTGTACAATGTGTTGGGTATAGATAAATATTTGAACCCAAAATCTTATTGTACGAGGTAGTTTTTATGAAAACATAGTCTCTTAGAGCCATTGTAATCACTCAATATTTTTTATTATTATTAAGAGAAAAGGGTCATTCCCTATGAGACTACAATAAGGTAGTATGTAATAATGTAGAAAATGAGCTTTAATACAAATCAAATAAAGAATGTATGATCCCTAACATTATGGAGGTATGACCTTGTTTAAAATTTAGGTGGAGACACTTAATTTTTTTAATAGAATGTTTAACAGGTGTATGAGTAGGCTTGGTGGCGATCATAGGGTTTGAGACTCAAAAGAAAAGTTAAAATGGGAATCCAAGGCATGTTGCACAGTTGGTGCACAACTTGAGATAAATGTGAACCCTAGTAGTGTAAGGAAGGGGGAAGGGTGAATGATTTAGGTGAAACTCTACCATGGGGAGGCCAAACCATGAATATTAGGACAGTGGAATTCCACATGTTTGGAACATGGTTTTTCAAATTATTCGATCCTCCCCAGGAAACTATGTGACCCAATATCCCTAAGAGAGTGAATGGAACACAGTTTGTGCACAGTTTGGAAAACTATGTTGACAAATTGTACACCCCCTTAATAATTAAAAATTTATAGTTCCCCCCTTAGGATTTTTAGATCCCCACCCAATTATCTCCCCCATTTCCTCCCTTATATCCCTTGTGATGAACCTGGAAGGACCAATCTTCCGAAGGTTGGTTCTCCCTTGATTTTTGGATGATTGGAGTGTCTTTGGTTGCAGATCAAAGCTCCGATAAAGTCTTATTATCTTCTTGATTCCTTTTTCTGGATTGGGGTTTGTAGTTCCTATAATATTCTTCCATAGAACTAAAAAACATCTTTATAGTGGAATATAAGTTTAGGATTCCAAGGGTGCTTGAATCTAGATCTAAGGCTATGAATAATATTGTGTTATTCAAAAAAATTTGGTAGGTGGTATAGAGGTTATATCCCATAGTTTGGATCTGTAGTTTTTCATATGTGTTGTGTTGTGGGTTATATATTGTTGTGTGTTTGATTTATTGATTGTGATTTGGTAAAATGGTAGTATAAATGATGAATTTAACCCCTCACAACCCCGTTGGGATGTGTTGAGGTTGAATAGACCGTTTTAGGGCCACCCATGGGCTGCACTAGCATTCCCAAACCTATGACTTGTTAGAGTCAACTACAGAATAGATTTGTGAAAATGTGGATACCTTTTTTAACATGTTAATATGTTTATTTGAGTTGAAAATGGAATATTGGTAGTTCCGCATAGTTTTGATAATGGATTAAGGGGTTATTTGTCGTGGTATGGTAATGGGTCAATTGATTTAATTGAGATTGTGTCAAATAACATATGAGTTATGTTGAAATTCCTAATAGGGTTAGTGTATATGAAATGATGAACATGTTAAATTGGTAAAGGATTGAAAAATAAATACTATGTTGACGGGACTTCATAATAAAATATATGAATATGTTTAATGAGTTAATACATGGTAATTATGAGTTATACCTTATCAGTTGGGGCATGAAAATGAGAATTGGGGAAAATGGTTATGCATTGTAAATGGAAAACGTGTTAATGGGTTATGGCATAATATTAATTATGAAGTTGGTTATATGGATTTTGATTTTTATGTGTATTGTTTGGGTATGGTTTTTGGTTTCGTATGTGTGGTTATTGGATATATATATATATATAATAATATGAAAATGGGTTGTAGTGTGGGGTATTGAATATGGTTCTATGACCATAGGTCAAATTAGACCAAGGCTCTAAATTCCACCCGACAATGAACAAGTTAGGGAAGGGGACAAAGCTATATTCCCAAAATGGTTTCATTCCACCTAGATTGAGGCTTTGGGGCTTGGATAATGTGTTTGTTGTGATGTGTTTATCCCTAGTGAGATAGTTACTTGACTTATTCCCTGTGCATAGTGATTAATGCCTTATACTGTTTTGTGAATGATGTAAAAGACTAACCTGTGGAACACATGTTGATAATGGATTAAGTAATTAAGATGATGTAAATGATTGAAATTGTAATAAGGATAAAAATGGTTAAAATGATATTTGGTATGTAATGGAACTTGAGTTATCTTTTCTTTACATATCATTTGTTTAGTATTTTCATAGATTATCTATTCAGAATGGATATTTTGTAGACACCATTGGTGGTGTGCTACCGAGTTTTACTCACACCCTGCTCAATAATCGTTGAGTACCCAAGAATATTTCAGTCAGTCTTGTCAAGATAAGGGAAAAGGAAATATTATTTGGAGTTGAGTTGATCTTTGTAATTCTTATGTTTGTCTTTATTTTTGATTTGTTCACTTGAAACTATTTGGAATGACATGGAATATTTCGCTATTGGCTATGGTTGGTACCCTATTTGGGAAGTTGTTGGTTAGAAATGATTTTGTATATTTATTATTTTTTATGATATTTTATTTATTATATACTATGTATTACTCAAAAACGAGGGTATAGTTTACCCATATGATCGATTAGAACCACACTTCTAGTCAGCAACCTCTGGGGTATGGGGAGGTGCACTTGAGGTCTTGTGGTGACCCGGTTCAAGACACCAATTTATTAGATTTTAGGTCAGGGATGCTATAAAAGTGTTTTAATTTTTTTTATCGCAAACCATTTATATAAATTTTCTCCTTAGGCTAGGAAATATTTTTCCACGTTACCTTCTTGATAGGTATGTTGGATCATTATCCCACGGTTAAGCATCCTACCATACGTCTTAAGACTATACTATACCAACTTCTAACAACATCAGATTTTATGAGAATTATTATTTTAACTTCATTGATATCTTGTGTTGTATGCGACACCAAAATTATCTTGTTCTATACGCAATACTGTATTAGCTTTCAGTATAAACAACTCTAATCTTGGATCGTGTTACACAAAATTTTACGTTCGTTTTATAGAAGTTATTTTACGCACCATTGAGTGTATATATATATATATATTCAATGTCTAAATGAAATAGGGTTGGATTCTATTATACGCAATAACAAATGAATCTTGCACTACACGCAACCCTAACTTGGCATTCATTACATGCAACCGCGACCTTCCACAATAGCATGTGTTATACGCAATACAATGTTTCACTAAATGAGATATTATTATAATATTATTATGAACTAGCCATTATGAGTAGTAATACCCACTTTTTGAAATTTTATAAATTTTATCATTAAAAATGGACTTCATTTTTTGATTCTGAATATCGAAATTAGCCCAGGGTGAATTTTTTGTATTTTTCTAGAAACTTTCAATTTTTGATGAATAGTGAAAAAACTCGGTTACTATTTAAAAACCGACTTTTTATTTAAATAATTATTTATTTTATTTAAAAATATTTTATGTAAAAATTGATACATATTACCTATATAAGTTCAATGTAATTCATTTGATTCATTTTATAATAATTTTAGATATATGAAAATTTTATTGAACTTTTCGCCGTCTTTTACCCACATCCTAGGAAAATTTGAAAATTTACATAAATATTAATTTTAATGCTTTTGTGAGTGGAATTTAGAAAATATTAAGGAAACGGTTAATATCAAGGGGTAAAATGTGGTTCAATAAGATAAAAATAATTTTTTTTGTGAATAGTAACATTTTACTTTTATTTACCACGATTAAAAGTAAATAGGGTTATTAAGGGTAAAAATGATATTATTATTACCCTCAAACATGTCATAATTCTATTGGATAAGTTTAATTCGAACAAAAACAACCTTTGGAACAAAATATGACCATTTAGGTCCACTTGGATTAGATTAGGACATTTAATATTATTTTATTTAAAGAAAAGTTAAAATAGTTAAAATCAATGTTTAATAACTAAAACCTTTTTAATATAGTGATATACAAAAGACAAATTCAAAAATAAATATTCATTAGAAAGATAAATAGATTTCCTACCTAATGGTATTTTATTTTTAATTTTTAGAGATTAAATAATTTATGTTATTTATGACACAATGGTGATGCAGTAATTACCTAAGTAATTAATTATTAAAATAATTGATATTATAAATACCCAAATAAATATAATTTGAGACTTTTTATGAATTAAACTAATTTTCATGGTTAATATGACATTTTATTATTAATTTAATTTAATATTTTTGATCTAATCATGCTTTTATGGTTTTTACAAAAATCAATTATCAAATAGTGTCAAAATTGACATAAAAAAGTTTTAAAAAAAATTATATTATTATTTGTTATTATATTCATAAAAATATAATGATATGATAAATGACTTATATAAGGTTATATTTATTAATAATGAACCACTTTGCATTTGTTTTGCTGGTTATAGTAATTTTATTAACCATATAGTGTAAGAAAACAAGAAGACACGGTAAAAGTTAAATTATTTAACTTAGAGTTAAATCTAAAAGATAAGGTTAAAATAGTAACCTAAACTTGTATAAAACCCATTTGATGAAAGTATTTCGACCCATCCTCACTTCATCTTCGAAATAAATAAATTTGGAGCTATTATAAACCAAATATGACTTTATTATAAAATAATATTTTATGTTTTTCCAAAGGTGCCCCTCTCCTCTCTTAAAAAAAGGCCGCCCCTTCCCTCTTCTCTTCACACCCTTTTGAGAATTGAAGATCAGCCTAACCCTGACCATTTCTCTTTTCCACTTACCTATAAACATTCTGGAGGTTCTGTCCTTCTCAAAAGACCAACTCTACATCCATTAGAGTAAGCTTAAAGGAGGTGCGTCGAAGAAGAGGTAATCTCTTCTTCCGATTATCTCATCTTTATTTCTTCTTATACTTCTTATTCTTTAGTTGTTTCATTATAAAGTAATAACATAATTACTACCTATATACTGATATGTTATTATAAATATGAAACATCTCTATTTCACCTTCTATCCATCCAATGGAAAATGAAATCCTCGCGCGTGCGTACGTACGGAATACCGTCTCCACGCCATGGTGTAATCTATTTTTGACCACCACCATACTTGGATGGTTATAATGGTGTAAATAAATATCTATATATGATTATTTTAAAGTGATATTGATTCTGAAATTTTATACATAAACTTCAATACAATTCCAAAATCATGAGAATGATATCATCGCTCATGCGTACGTACAGGCTACCGTCTCCTTGACGCGATGAGATTCATTCTCCATGTAAACCATTACTGAATTATTATAAAGTAAATATAATGAATAATAAGGAAATATATGAAATAATAATGATACTGGATTTATGTATATATATATGTATGTCATATACTTAATTCCATTCAATTCAATAAGGAAACAAAAACATCGTTCATGCGTACGTACGGACTACCGTCTCTATGAACTGTGTATTTCCTTCCATTTATCAATCTATCATATATATATTTATATGCTGAATATATATTATATATAAATAATGTTTTACATTCTGGAATTAATAAAATTAGGATTTAAGTAATAATATCAAGAACAACAAGTCGAAAGACGTACAATAAATGAAACGATTTTACCCAAATCGCTGCTTTTACATTGAATTTACAAAAGAACGGGTAATATAAAGTCACAAGAAAACTATAAATGATATAATAAAAATGAATATGATTCTTTAATAAGTCAATTACATTATTTAAATCATTATATAGGAGGTTTGGATACATACGTTGAATATCAGACATAAGGTAAGGGATAACTTTTCAAATCTCGTTTTTATCCGAGAATGTTTATTTGTATGTATTTACTGGGGTTATATTTATAATCCATGTCCCTGTTTTATAAAAATGGTTTCATGTATATTTAATGTGATTTATAACCATGTTTTACTTTTACCACATGTTATTAAAGGAATATTTCTTTTCTTTACCATATGTTGAACTTTTTGACTATTGCGTCCAAAGTACGAGGAGAATGTTTTTTTAACATATACAACATGAATGGATTTTTACGGTTTCATAACACCTTATTTTCATGAAGCTTACTCTACAATATATCATTATTATTTTCATCAAAATCATATTCTTTTAAAATTTCATGGCATTTTGTGAAAAGAAAATTATTTTGAATAAGAAATGATATTTTCCTCAAAAATTCATTTCAAGTGTTTTATCAAAACTATTTCCCATCTAAGATGACATTATTCAGAATGATTATCTTTCAAGTATAATGTCTCTTGGATTTACATGGTTTCACTTTTCTTATGATGAAATGATATCCATTTGTTTTATATGGATTATGTTAGGATCAAATGATGTTTATGAAACCAATTTTATTATTTGGGTCATGATGCATGAATTAAGATTGTGTTGTGGCACACATAAGAATCATTTCAATATGAGATGGGTTGGAACTATATCTCCCTCAAATGCATTGGGTAATGATTTATATCTCATGAGATAGACATGGTTGGAATGGTAAGTTAATATGGTTCAGTGTTACAGGACTGAAAAGAGGAGTGAACTCGATTCAGAAAGGGACTTTGTCCACTAAGATGGTCATGTCAGTAATGCCTTGGCTACCATGGAAATCATAACATGTTATTAACGGTTTCCAAAATTACATTATTTATTCCCTTGCTATTTTATCATGATTGATGATCCATTATGATATATTCCTTACGTACTTCCAATATTTATGTTTTTCTCAAGATTTTGATGTTTAGATTTTATGTTCAAGTTTTTTCAGTCAAATGTTTATGGATTGTTTTATGATCTCTATGTTTACCCTTACTGAGCATTTGAGCTCACCCTTTTTATTTTTTATTTTCCCCAGGATATAAAGAAAGTTTTTAGGTAAGAAAACCAAAAGGGGAAGATCTTTATTGGAGATGCTGAAGATCTTTGACAATGATTAGAAGATTATGTTCTGAGTTTCCAAAGACACTAAACTAATACGATATTTGGGCGTATGTTTTTGTAATGTACTAAATATTCTGAAAAAGTAATTTATTGTCCATGTACGTCATTTTTTGGGTCTCTATAGTTGGTATCAGAGCAAAGGATTACTTAACCTTTGGAAATTAGGATTGAAGAACTTTAGTGAGATCCCTAGAGATATTTCTACGGTATGTCTAGGGATGTCTATAAGGTTAAGTACACGTATAGGTTATAGTCCTAGAATTAAGGTATTTATATTAGAATTAAACCTAAGGTGTTATATATTGACGATAATCCCCCTTTATTATTCTGTTTTCCTAGCATGATTTTTTCCACTCACACTATTCTTTTTGGGTTTTAGAAAATGGTTGGAAACAGGAAGATTCACAATAATATAGGATATGATAGACAATGGAATGATATAATTCATGAGAAAGAAAATGAAATTGGATCTGGAAGTCCAAACATCGTTATTATACCTAATCAGAAATCCCATAATATGATCAATAGTCTCAACTTTGGTATGTATCCCGACTCATCTAATAAGTGAAAGATGGAGTTTCATGATGATCATAGAATAAAGAAAGTTCAATTCCCCTCATGTAAATCCTGTGGGAAGAGGCATCAGGGAGAATGTTTCAAAGGAACTAGTAGATGCTTTGGGTGTAGAAAAGAAGGATACAAAGCCAGTAATTGTAAAGGAAAAGTATCAGTTAACACCATGGACAAGGATAATGGCATTGCAATAACATCATCAATGGTTAAATGTTTTAAATTTCGAATGTATGGGAATTATGCAAACCAATGCCCTAAGGTAAAATCTCATGAAGAGAATCAGTATGGTCGTATGGGTAGTATTTATGTTGATGATGATGAAGAGACTACAAATGATATATGAGATGAAAGAAATGATGAAGCTCAGTCACTGGTTAAAGAAGGTAGTGGAATGATTGTATGTATATCAAGAGTTATGTTGTATAGGTAATTTAATGGTCCTATGGAATAAAGACACATCAAAGGATTGTTACACTATTGTTTTTCCTAAAGTATTTGAAAGTATATATTGAATGGTACTGGTAACCATGAAAGGTTAATTCATATATTTTTGGAAATTAGTTGATATGCACATAATGAAGGGATTATGAGATAATGAGATGTTTTATAGTATTGATTGTCTTAGGTCTGATATAAGGAAAATGTGGTATCATGGTTTGATTTTATAAAAATGTTGGGATTTTGGTACGTGGAAAGAGTTAACTTTTGACAGCATTCATGTTTTCACTAAGGTTCAATGGGTATTCATTTATCAAGAGAATACATGATTAAGGTTTTCAAATGTTTGGAATGTGACCAACAAGATATATCTTATATGGGGGATAAATGTTGGTATTCACATGCTTGGTTGATGACATTTCTAGCAATAGTTTTTTTTATACTATTAGACTGGATATAAGTATTTTCGACAAGCTTAAAGGTTGGAATAGATTAAGTTAGACATCAGATAGAATTGATTATGGCTAGAACCTTTTTTGATATTATTTATGGAATGTTATAATAATGTAGTTTTATAAAAAGGACAACCTACAGGATGGGCAGCAACCCGTCACGTCGGACAAGGCTGTGGGATTCAAACCCACAACTGAAGTGTGACATGTCTTTATCGCATACCACTGGCCTACAGGAAGTCCCTGGTTAGTAGAAAATAGTTTTATTTTATTAAGTGGTATGATAGATAATGTATAAGTCCATTTTTGGAATCATATACGATTAATCTCACCATAGATAGGCTTAAGTATATTTAATAACTTATTCTAACCTTTTTGTGATATAAATAGATGGGATGACTTATCATTCTATCGCATCATCTGCTAACACTTCATGAATGATAAAATTCAGCTTCATTTCATTAAATAGAGATGAAGTGGAAATTGTTCATGGAATTACCAACAATGATATTACACTAAAATCAGGTCAGTATTTCTCCTTATGTAAAAGTTCATCAACGTTAGGGAAATGATCTTGGAAACCAAAAATGTTGTTCTAGTACTCTCATATCTGATGAATCAGATCGTACCTTAGATCATCACAAATTTATGGCATTATGATTGTTGGCTTTTTCATAGCCATGTTCTCTACCACTCTCCATCATAACATGATGGTTAGATTTCTCTTCCATATCCATATTTTCATCTATGTTCTCCTATGTGGAAACCTAGGGATAAGTTAATTTGGGTAACCATTACATTTCATACCTTGGTTTTTAAAATTAATCTTTAGTATTCCTTTTTTCGATTTGGGTTTCTTTTAAAGAAAATTTCAATTAGTAAACGATTTATAACCCCGGTGAATTTTGAGGGAGAAATTCATTTTTAAGGGGGGTATAATGTTACAACCCGAGATTTTATGAGAATTATTATTTTTAATTTCATTGATGTTTTGTGTCGTATGAGACACCAAAATTAGATTGTTCTATATGCAACACCGTATTAGCATGTAGTATAGACAACACTAATCTTGGATCGTATTACACACAATTTTATGTTCGTTTGATAGAAGTTATTTTAAGCAACATTGAGTGTATATATATATATATATAAATTCAATGTATAAATGAAATACGGTTGGATTCTATTATATGAAACAACAAGTGAATCATTCACTACACGCAACCCTGACTTGGATTTCATTACACACAATCGTGACCTTCCACGATAGCGTGTGTTATATGGATTACCAAGTTTCACTAAACGAGATATTATTATAATATTATTATGAACTAGCCGTTATGAATAGTAATACCCACTTTTTGAAATTTTATAAATTTTATCTTTCAAAACGGACATCATTTTTGGATTCGGAATATCGACATTATCCTAGGGCGAATTTTTGGTATTTTTCTGAAAACATTCAATTTTTGATGAATAGTGAAAACACTAGGTTACTATTTAAAAACCTATTTTTTATTTAAAAAATTTTTATTTTATTTAAATTTATTTTCGGTCAAAATTGACACATAACACCTATATAAGTTCAATGTAATTCATTTGAGTCATTTTATAATAATTTTTGATATATTAAAATTGTATTGAACTTTTCGCTGTCTTTTACCGACCTCCTAAGAGAATTTGATAATTTACATAAAACATAATTTTACCGCTTCTGTGAGTGGAATTTCGAAAATCTGAAAGACACCGTTAATATCAAGGAGTAAAATTTGGTTGAATAAGATAATTTTTTTTGGTGAATAGTAACTTTTTACTTTTATTTATTATGGTTAAAAGTAAATAGGGTAATTAAGTATAAAAATGATATTATTATTACCCTAACACATGTCCTAATTCTATTGAATAAGTTCAATTCGAACAAAAACAACCTTAGGAATAAAATATGAACATTTAGGTCCACTTGGATTAGATTTGGACATTTAATATTATTTTATTTAAAGAAGAGTTAAAATAGTTTAAATCAAATTTTAATAACTAACACATTTTAAATATAGGGTTATAAATAAGATAAATTACACTATAAATATTCATTAGAAATATAAAATGATTTCCTACCAAATTGTATTTAATTTATGATTTTTAGATATTAAATAATTTATGTTATTAATGACACAATGGTGATGTAGTAATTACCTAAATAATGAAATATTAATATAATTAATAATATAAATACCCAAATAAATGTAATTTCAGACTATTTATGAATTAAAATAATTTTCTAGGTTAATATGACATGTAATTATTTATTTAAATAACTTTTTTCGAACTAATCATGCTGTTACGATTTTCAAAAAATCAATTACCAAATAGTGTCAAAATTGACATAAAATAGTTTTTTAAAGAAATATTATATTATTAATTGTTATTATAATCCTAAAAATCTAAAGATCGTCCAAATGACTTATATAAAGATATATATATTAATAATGAACCACTTGGGGTTCGTTTGGCAGGTTATTTTAGGTTTATTAACCATATAGTGTAAGAAAAAAAGAAGACACATTAAAAGTTTAATTATTTAACTTACAGTTAAATCTAAAAGATGAGGTTAAAATAGTAACCTAAACATGTCTAAAACCTATTGGTTTAGAGGATTTCAACCCATCCTCACTTTATATTCTAAATAAATCAATTTAGAGCTATTATAAACCTAATATTACTTTATTATAAAATAATATTTTAAGTTTTTCCAAAGGTGCCCCTCTCCTCCCATATTAAAAGGGCACCCATTCTCTCTTCTCTTCACACACTTTGGAGACTTAAAGCTCGGCCAACCCCTGAAAATTTCTCTTCTGAAATTCCATAGAAACATTATGGAGGTTCTGGTCTTCTCAAAAGACCAAGTATACTTCTTTAAGAGGAAGCTTAAAGGAGGTGCGTCGAAGAAGAGGTAATCTCTTCTTCTGATTCTCTCTAGTTTCTTTCTTCTTCTACTTCTTCTTCATTAGTTGTCTCAATGTAAAGTAATAACATCAGTATTAATTATATACTAATATTCTACTATAAATATGAATCATCCCTCTTTCATCTTCTATCCATCTTACGGAAAATTAAATCACCGCGCGTGCGTACGTACGAAATACCATCTCCACGTCGTGCTGTAATCTGTTTTCGACCACCACCTTACTTGGACGGTTATAATGCTGTAAATAAATAACTATATATGATTATTGTAAACTGATATTGATTCTGAAATATTATACGTACACTTCAATTCAAATCCACAATCACGAAAATGATATCATCGCTCGTGCGTACGTATGGGCTACCGTCTCCAAGACGCGATGAGATTCATTCTCCATGTTAACAATTCATTAATTATTATAAAGTATATATAATGAATAATAATGAAATATATGACATAATAATGATACTGGATTTATTTATATATATATTTATTTCATATATATAATTCCATTCAATTTAATAAGGAAACGAAAACAGCGTTTATGCGTACGTACGGCCTACCGTCTCCAAGAACGGTGTATTTCATTCCATTTATCGATTTATCATATATATATATATGTATGTGCTGAATATATTTTACATATAATTCATATTTTACATTCTGGAATTAATTAAATCCGGATATAAGTAATAATATCAAGAACAACAAGTCGAAATGCGTACAATAAACGAAACAATTTTACCCAAATCATTGCTTTTACTTTGAATTTGAGAAAGAACGGGTAATATAAAGTCATAAGTATACTATATATGATATCATAACAATGAATATCATTCTGTAATAAGTCAATGTTATTATTTAAATCATTATACATGAGGTTCAGATACATACGAAGCATATCAGACATAAGGTAAGGGATAACTTTTCCAATCTCATTTTTATCCGAGATTGTTTATTCGTAAGTATTTACTGGGGTTATATTTATAATCCATGTACCTGTTTTCTAAAAATGGTTTCATGTATGTTTAAAGTAATTTTTAACCATTTTTTACTTTTACCACGTGTTATGAAAGGAATATTTCTTTTTTTAGCATATGATGAACTTTTTGACTTTTTCCAGCCAAAGTACGAGGAGAATGTTTTTTTAACATATACGACATGAATGGATTTTTACGGTTTCATAACACCTTATTTTTATGAATCTTACTCTACAAGATTTCAATATTATTTTCAAAAGAATCCTTTTCTTTTAAAATTTCATGGCATTTTGTGAAAATAAAATGATTTTTAAGAAGAAGGGATATTTTCTCGAAGAATTCATTTAAAGTGTTTTATCAAAACTATTTCCCATCTAAGATGACATTATTCAGTATGATTATGTTTCAAGTATAATGTCTCCATGATTTACATGGATTCACTTTTATTATGATGAACCATTTTTTTATATGTATTTTGTTATGATCGGATGATGTTTATGAAACCCATTTTATTATTTGGGTTATGATGCCTGGTTTAATATTGTGTTGTGGCACATGTAAGAATGATTTCAATATGAGATGGGTGGGACCTATATCTCCCTCCAATTCATTGGGTAAAGGTTTATAACTAATGATATAGACATGGTTGTAATGGTATGTTAATCCGGTTCAGCGTTACATGACAGAAATGAGGAGTGAACTCGATTCAGAAAGGGACTCTGTCCACTAAGATGGTCATGGCAGTAATGCCTTGGCTACTATGGAAATAATAACATGTTCTTAATGGTTTCCAAAATTACATGATTTATTCCCATTCTATTTTATCATGATTGATGATCTATTATGATATATTCCTTATGTACTTCCAAGATTTATGTCTTTGGTCAAGATTGTGATGTTTAGATTTTATGTTCATGTTTTTGCATTCAAATGTTTATGGATTGTTTTATGTTCTCTATGTTTACCCTTACTAAGAATTTGACCTCACCCATTTTATATTTTATTTTCCTCAGGATATAAATAATGTTTTTAGGTAATAAAACCAAAAGGGTAAGATCTTTATTGGAGATGTTGAAGATCTTTCACCATTATTAGAAGATTACGTTCCGAGTTTCGGAAGACACTAAACTAATATGATCTTTGGGCGTCTGTTTTTTGTCATGTATTAAATTTTCCCCAAAAGTAATGTAATGTCCATGTACGTCATGCTTTGGGTCTCTACCAACTAGTACGTAGAAGAAATTTAGATAATTTAGTTAATAATTAATGTAGAATAGATTTATAATTATACCCATTAGATATTATTTTCACTATATATGGAGAGATCTTAAATATTTTCATAGGCCTCTTGAATGAGATGATTCATATCAATTAAAAAATATCTGGAGAATTAGAACAATAGATCTCTATAATAACAAATGACTATACAAAAATGAATTATAATACAAACATGAATGATACTAGTGTTATAATGTCCATATATGTTCATTTTGAAATCAATTTTAGAAGGCTTAAAAAAATTCATTGACCTCTCTCCCTTCCTCCTCAAATGGATGAATTCACTATAACGACCCATACTTTACATACATTGTTAATACTTCAAAATTGAAGCATACTTATTACAACATATAATAAAACAACGAAATGACTGTATAGGTATAGTGTCTTTAGAAACTGGGAAACATAAACAACTGGTTCATAAAGCGTCTACACTGTCTCCCATTTATTTCATCATATCTATAGTACCTTTTGGCATATCTTACTTAATAACCTTCTTCCTGACCTGGGGAAAGAAAACATACAAAAGGGTGAGCTCAAATGCTCAGTAAGGGTAAACAAAAGAAATATCAATCACATCGTATACACAATCACATAACCATTGGAAATCTTAACCTGCAAAAGAGATCATAATTTAATAACATGGGATAAATCATGGCAGTAAAATGTAATCACAATAATCATAACTTAAAACATGAAACTTTGTGGCATACACACATAATCATAGAGAATCATTTCTTGTTAGTCAAGACTCATTGCCAAGACTATCTTAGTGGACAAAGTCCCTTTCTGAACCGAGTCACCCTCATTTCAGTCCTGTTTCACTGAACCGGTATAACCTACCATTCCAGCCATGTCTATCTCATGAGATATAAAATCTTTACCCAATGCATTGGAGGGAGATATAGGTACCACCCATCTCATAATGATACCATTCTTATTTGTGCCACAAAATCATAAACCATACATCATTGCATAACCCATGTAATAAAAATGGGATTCTTAAACATCATGACATCATAAAACAATTCATATACGATAAAGGAATTCATAAAAATAATTCCATCACAACATAATAAAATCAATGTAATAATAGGGATAAAAATAGATCCCTTTATTATCTTAGATGGAAAATAATTTTCATAAAACACTTGAACTCAATTCTTGAGGAAAATATCCTTTCTTCATCAAAAACACTTTTCCTTTCTTAACATGTCATACAATTATAAACTAAAAGAAGTTGATTAAAAATAAACTTTAAAACTTTTAAAGGAAGCTCCTTGGAAATAATGTTTCAAAAATCCATTCATCCCGTATAAGTTATGAAAAACATTCTTCGTACTTATTTCGGAAAAGTCAAAAAGTACCTCGTATGAAAAACGACAAAAGATTCCTTTCATATCCTTTACTAAAAACTAACCTAAGGGTAAAATTGGATTTAAAAAATTGTAGGTGGATGGAAATAATATTACATATTGAGGAAACATGGATTTGGATGATAAAATACACCCCAGTAAATGACAAAGTATAAACAATCTCGGATAAAAATGAGATTGTGATATTTCTCTTACCATAGGTCCGACTTGCTTTGTAAGTGTCCGAACCTCCTGTATAATGATTTAAATAATGTTATTGACTTATTCCAGAATCATACTTATTTTTATGATATCATATATGGTCATATTCTTAGCTTCTTAGTAGTAATATTTCATTGCTACTTGTTATTCGGGTGTTTAAATCTTTTTGTTCTTATGCGTGTTTTGTCGAATAAATTATTATTCTTCTCTTTAGGTTATAGATACCTCATTTCCAGAATGTTATTAGTGTAATATATATCATATTAATTAATTAAATTCATTTATATAATCATTTTGAAATTAAGATCATGTAGAACGAGTCGCATCACATCGTGGAGACGGTATTCCATACGTACGCACGAGTGATGATATCGTTCCTATGATCGTGGAATTGTATTGGAGTATATGTATACTATTTAAGAATCAAAATAACTTTATTATAGTCATATATAGTCATTATTTACACCATTATACCCATCCAAGTATGGTGGTGGTGGAAAATACATTACACCACGGCGTGGAGACAGTATTCCGTACGTACGCACGCGTAGTGATTTCTTTTTCCGTAGGATGGATAGATGGTGAAATAGGGTTGTTTCATACTTATAATAACATATCAGTATATGAGTGATACTGATGTTATTACTTCATAATGAAACAACTAAAGAAGAAGAAGTGGAAGAAGAAATAAAGATAAAAGAATCGAGAACAGACATTACCTCTTCTTTGATGTGATTCTTTGAGACCTTCTTTTAGGGCACTAAAATTGGTCTTTGAAGAAGACCAGGACCTCTAGGATGTCTCTAGGGAAGTGGAGAGGAGAATGTGGCAGGGTTTGACTGAGCATGAAGGCTCAATGTGGTGTGAGGAAGAGGCGGAGGAGGTGTCCTTTTATAAGGGAGGAGAGGGGCACCTTTGGAATAACTAAAAATATTATTTTATTATAAAGTCAAGATCGGTTTTAAATAGCTCCAAATTGATTTATTTCGTGGATAGGGCGGGTATGGGTCGAAATCCTCTCATACAATATAATTTAGACAAGTTTAGGTTCCTATTTTAACCTTATCATTTAGATTTAACATTAAGTTAAATAATTTTACTTTTACCATGTCTTCTTGTGTTCTTATACTATAAGGTTAATAAACATACTATAAGCAGCCAAACGAAACCCAATTTTTTTTATTAATAAATATAACCTTATCTAAGTCATTTGGACGAAACTTAGATTTTTTGAAATAAAATAACAATTACTAATATAATATTTGTTTTAAAAACTATTTTATGTCAATTTTGACACTATTTAGTAATTGATTTTTGTGAAAATCATAACATAATTATTAGTCCGAACCAAGTTAATTAAATCAATACTAACATGTCATATTAACCTATAAAATTAGTGGGATTAATAAAAAGTTTCAAATTTCATTTATTTTGGTGTTTATAACATCAATTATGTCAATATTTCATTAATAAGATAATTACTGTATCATCATTGTGTCATAAATAAATTAAATTATTTAATGTCTAAAAATTAAAAATAAAATAACTTTATGTAGGAAATCTTCTTAGATTTCTAATGAATATTTATAGTCGAATTTATCTTATGTATAACCCCATATTAAAAATGTTTTAGTTATTAAACTTTGATTTTAACTATTTAAACTATTCATTAAATAAAATAATATTAGATGTCATAATCTAGTCCAAGTGGACCAAAATGGTCATATTATATTCATAAGGCTCTTTTTGGTCGAATTACACTTATCCAATAGAATTAGGACATGTGTTAGGGTAATAGTAATATCATATTTACCCTTAGTTACCCTATTTACTATTAACCGTGGTAAAAAAAGTAAAAAGTTACTATTCACCAAAAATTATTTTCATCTCATTGAACCACATTTTAGTCCTTGATATTAACCGTGTCTCTCGGAGTTTCGAAATTCCACTCACAGAAGGGGTAAAATAAATTTTTATGAAAAATTCAGTTTTTTAACTACCACTTAGTGGTTTCACTATTCATAAAAAATTGAAAGTTTTCAGAAAAATACCAAAATTTCACCCTAGGCTAATTTCGATATTCCGAATCCAAAAATGAAGCCCATTTTGAAAAATAAAATTTATAAAATTTCAAAAAGTTCTTATTACTATTAATAACGGCTAGTTTTAATAATATTTTAATAGCATATCATTGTTTAGTGAAACTCGGTATTGCGTACGACGCAAGCTATCGAGGAAGGTCGCGATTTCATGTAAAGCAAGCCAAACAAGTGTTGTGTAGAAAAAGATTCCTTTGATGATTTATATAACATAAAAGTCTCGGGTGTTACATTCTACCCCCCTTAAAATGAATTTCGCCCTCGAAATTCATCACATTATAACAAACAGATGAGGATACCTCTCCCACATCATATCCTCAAACTCCCATGTAGCTTCTTCTAATTGGTGGTTCCTCCATAAAACTTTCACCAATCGAGTGGTCTTGTTTCGTAGGACTTTTTCGCTACGATCCAGAGTCTCTATTGGTTGTTCTTCATAAGAAAGATCTTTCTCCAGCGGTACAACTTCTGAGCTGAGTACATGTGAAGGATCAGGTATATACTTTCTCAGGAGAGATACATGGAACACATCGTGAACTTGAGAGAGATTCGGTGGAAGCGCCAATCGGTATGCTACCTTCCCAACACGATCCAGTATTTCGAAAGGACCGATATATCTAGGGCTCAACTTCCCCTTCTTTCCAAATCTCATAACCCTCTTCCAGGGAGATATTCGTAAGAACACGTTATCACCCACTTCAAACTCTAGGTCGTTTCTTCGGTTGTCGGCATAACTTTTCTGTCGACTCTAAGCTGCTCTTATGTGTTGTTGAATAGATCTGACCTTTTCTTCCATTTCATCAATGAGATCAGTTCCTAATAGCTTTCTTTCCCCAACTTCATCCCAGCAAGTTGGAGTCCTGCATTTCTTTCCATAGAGTGCTTCATAAGGAGCCATCTGAATACTGGAGTGAATGCTATTATTATAAGAAAATTACACCAAAGGTAGGTGTTGATCCCAACCTCCTTTGAAATCCATAGAGCAAGCTCTCAACATATCATCTAGGGTTTGAATTGTTCTCTCAGACTGACCGTCTGTCTGAGGATGATAAGCAGTACTGAAACTCAACTCTGTATCCAGAGTATGCTGAAGACTTCGCCAGAACATCGAGGTAAATCTCGGATCCCGATCAGATATAATAGAAAGTGGTACTCCATGCAATCATACCACTTCCTTTACATATATCCTGGCAAGCTGATCCAGAGGGAAATCCTCTCTAATAGCAATGAAGTGTGCAGACTTTGTAAGACGATCAACTATGACCCAGATAGCATTATTGCCTTTGGATGTTTAGGAAGTCCTGTGACAAAGTCCATAGTAATGTTTTCCCACTTACATTCGAGTATGGGTAATGGTTGTAACATCCCCATAGACTTCTGTCTCTCAGCTTTAACTTGTTGACAAACCAAGCATCGAGAGACATATTCAGCAACATCTCTTTTCATGCCATCCCACCAGAAGTACTCTTTCAGATCCCTATACATCTTCATGCTTCCAGGATGAATTGAGAATGAAGAACTATGAGGCTCATCCAGCAACTCCTTCTTTAATTCGGGGATGGGAGGAACACAAACCCGATTCCAGAACATTATTATCCCATCACAATCAAGGTTGAACTCATGAACATTTCTCACCTTCTTTTGTAACTCGACATCTTCTTTATGTGCCTCTTTAATCATCACATGTATAGATGGTTGAACATTCATTTGAGAAAGATACGATTTTCCCCTTTTATTATAATTCCAAGATCCATCCTTTGTAAATCCATAAATATTGGATCTTTTGTGATCCTCATCATGGATAAACTAGCATGGTCTTGTCGACTTAATGCATCTGCCACCTTGTTTTCTTTCCCAGGGTGGTAATGGATTGAGCAGTCATAATCCTTTATCAGCTCCAACCATCTTCTTTGACACATATTCAGCTCCTTTTGTGTGTAAATATACTTTAAACTTTTATGATCAGTATAAATATCACACCTTTCACCATAAAGGTAATTCCTCCAAATCATTAATGCAAAGATTACCGCAGCTAACTCCAAATCATGTGTTGGGTAATTTTTCTCATGGATTTTCAACTGTCATGAGGCATAAGCTATCACCATATCATTTTGCATAAGAACACACCCTAATCCCTTCTTGGATGCATCACTGTAGATCACAAACCTTTCTCCACTACAAGGCAGTGTGAGCACAGGTGCACTGGATAACCTTCTTTTCAACTCCTTGAAATTCTATTCACATTCCTCCTTCCAGACAAACTTAACTCCTTTCCGAGTCAACTTGGTGAGTGGATTAGATAATCATGAAAAATCATTCACAAAACGTCGATAATATCCAGCCAAACCAAGAAAACTTCGGATCTCAGTTACTGTTGTTGGTCTCGACCATCTTTCGATAACCTCTGTTTTTGCTGGATCCACAGATATCCCCTCTTTTGAGATTATGTGACCCAAAAATGAAACTTTTTGAAGGCAAAATTCGCACTTGGTAAATTTGGCATAAAGCTTCTCCTTTCTCAGGGTCTTCAATATAATTCTCATGTGATCTTCATTTTCTTCCTTGCTCTTTGAATAGATAAGAATATCGTCTATAAAGAATACAACAAATTGATCAAGATAGTCTATAAAGACTTTATTCATCAGATCCATGAAGATAGCAGGGGCATTAGTAAGACCAAATGGCATCACTATAAATTCATAGTGTCCATACCTTGTATGGAAAGTCGTCATTGGTATATCCTCCCTTTTGACCTTTAATTGATGATACCTTGAACGAAGATCAATCTTGTAAAAGTATTGAGCTCTGCGTAGTTGGTCAAATTGGTCATGAATGCGTGGGAGAGGATATTTGTTCTTGATAGTGATCTTGTTAAATTCTCGATAATCAATGCAGAGTCTCATTGATCCATCTTTCTTCATAACAAATAGAACAGGTGCTCCCCAAGGTGACGCACTAGGGCGTATGAATCCCTTATCAAGATTCTCTTGGAGTTGCTTCTTCAATTCTTGCAACTCAATTGGGGCCATTCTTTAAAGTGTCTTTGAAATAGGAAAAGCACTTGGTACGAGTTCTATTGAAAACTCAACTTCACGATTTGGTGGAAGACCCGGTAATTCCTCCGGAAAGACATCATCAAACTCCCGTACAATGGGAATATTCTTATTCGTGAGTTTCTTACCAACCATTTGAGATAAATAACCTTCATTTAGTGGAATCAATACCCATAAAATGGAAGAAATTTCCACTGGAAGGTTATGTTCATCCTTGCATTGATAGACGATCATATATTGATCTGGAATATGAAATGTGACTTCCTTTCTTTGGCAATTGGTACGAGCTCAATATAATGAAAGCCAATCCATGCCAAGAATCACATCAAATCCCACTATAGGAAGGATCACAAGATTTGCAGGAAGCACTTTCCCACAAACTTCGATCGGAGAAGAATTATAAACTTTTGATGCGACTGTTGTGCCATTAGGTGTTGTCACAGATAACTCAACATCTAATTGTTGAGGTAATACGGTGATACCCTTAGAAAATTCCTCAGAAATAAAAGAGTGGGTGGTTCCAGAATCAAATAAAACATTTTCTACTTTAGAGTGGATGGTAAGTGTACCTTTCACCACATCGTTATCGTACTCCACATCGCTGATAGAAATTGCATGTGAATTTCCTTTGTCATTAGCCTTGAGAGTTTTTTGACTTCGACCATCATCATCATCCCATGGATTAGGGCATTTACTGGCATAATGCCCCATCTCCTTGCACTTGAAACATTTAAGTGTAGTAGGTTCATTCTGTGTATCCCTTCCTTTGTTTGCATCATTAGACATCTTCTTCCCTTCATCGTGGAATTCAAATTCCTGATGACCTTCCTTTCCACATTTGAAACATTTACTTGTCCCTTTAAGACAACTCCATCCATGTTTCTTTCCACACTTTGAGCATAAGGGAAATCTCATCTTCTTTTCAGTGTGCTCTTTAGATTTTCCTTTGAATTCCATTTTCCTCTTCTTGTCAAACCCATATGACTGATGGGTTACTCCAATCTCCATATCGACTTTGAGAGCACATCGAACGATTTCCTCATAGCTATTGAAGTCCCTTATGGCTAACGCCCTTCGAATACTAGGTTTTAAGCCACTAAAGAATCGATCGATCTTACTCTCAGGTTGGATAATAATACCAAAAGCGTACCTTGCAAGTCTTGTAAAATTTGCTTCATAGGTACCAACAGATTCATCATCCTTTTGCTTTAGTTCAAGAAACTCTTTCTCCATCTTTGTTCGAAGAATACGAGGGAAGTACTTATTGAAAAATAAGTTCTTGAACTCGTCCCATTCCATGTACTCAATTTCATCCCGTTGCCTCGTATTCTTAATAAGATTCCACCACTAATCAGCATCTTCTTCCAAATGATACACTGCTAGGATGACTTTATCATGTTCAGAACATTGAAGAACTGAAAATATCTTTTCAGTAGTACTAATCCATTGTTCAGAAACTAATGGATCAGTAGACCCGCTGAAAGAAGGTGGACGCTGCCTCATAAAGGATTCAACAGAATGTTGATCCTTCCTTTCCTCGTTTGGAAGTCCTGCATGATTCATAGCTTGGGAAAGTTGTGTGAGCATGGCTACAAGATTTTTCATTCCAACTCCCATAACGATTGGTTTCTCAGGGGGACAATCATTGCATTGCCTGTCACATTCCTCATTAACACGGTTCCTTCGGGTTCCAGCCATTGACTGAAGCCAAGAAGAATAGTGTGAGAAACACAAATTATAATAGGAAAACCACATAATCAAGAATAAAATTTCACACTTAAGGTCTTATCCTAGGTTATTCATGGCCATTTCTAAAACACTAAGATTGTGTTCTATGCTTAGACTTATCCTTAGAGTTCTTACTATGGCTTTCACATCCTAGATTCCAATGGTTGACTATACCTTTCCTCTGATACCAACTATAACGACCCATACTTTACATACGTTGTTAATACTTCAAAATTGAGGCATACTTATTACAACATATAATAGAACCATGAAAGGACCGTATAGGTAAAGTGTCTTTAGAAACTGGGAAACATAAACAACTGGTTCATAAAGCGTCTACACTGTCTCCCATTTATTTCATCATATCTATAGTCCCTTTTGGCATATCTTACTTAATAACCTTCTTCCTGACCTGGGGAAAGAAAACATACAAAAGGGTGAGCCCAAATTCTCAGTAAGGGTAAACAAAAGAAATATCAATCACATCGTATACACAAGCACATAACTTTTGGAAATCTTAACCTGCAAAAGAGATCATAATTTCATAACATGGGATAAATCATGGCAGTGAAATGTAATCACAATAATCATAACGTAAAACATGAAACTTTGTGGCATACACACATAATCATAGAGAATCATTTCTTGTTAGTCAAGACTCATTTCCAAGACTATCTTTGTGGACAAAGTCCCTTTCTGAACCGAGTCACCCTCGTTTCAGTCCTGTTTCACTGAACCGATATAACCTACCGTTCCAGCCATGTCTATATCATGAGATATAAAATCTTTACCCAATAAATTGGAGGGAGATATAGGTCCCACCCATCTCTTAATGATACCATTCTTATGTGTGCCACAAAATCATAAACCATACATCATTGCATAACCCATGTAATAAAAATGGGAATCTTAAACATCATGACATCATAAAACAATTCATATACGATAAAATAATTCATAAAAATAATTCCATCACAACATAATCAAATCAATGTAATAATAGGGATAAAAATAGAACCCTTTATTATCTTATATGGAAAATAATTTTGATAAAAACACTTGAACTCCATTCTCGAGGAAAATATCCTTTCTTCTTCAAAAACACTTTTCCTTTCTTAACATGTCGTACAATTATAAACTAAAAGATGTTGATTAAAAACAAACATTAAAACTTTTAAAGGAAGCTCCTTGGAAATAATGTTTTAAAAATCCATTCATGCTGTATAAGTTAAGAAAAACATTCTTCGTACTTATGTCGGAAAAGTCAAAAAGTACCTCGTACGAAAAACAACAAAAGATTCCTTTCATATCCTTTACTAAAAACTAAACTAAGGGAAAAATTGGATTTAAAAATTAGTAGGTGGATGGAAATAATATTACATATTGGCGAAACATGGATTTGGATGATAAAATACACCCCAGTAAATGCCAAATTATAAACAATCTCAGATAAAAATGAGATTGTGATATTTTCCTTACCTTAGGTCCGACTTGCTTTGTAAGTGTCCGAACCTCCTATATAATGATTTAAATAATATTATTGACTTATTCTAGAATCATACTTATTTTTATGATATCATATATGGTCATATTCTTATCTTCTTAGTAATAATATTTCATTGCTACTTGTTATTCGGGTGTTTATATCTTTTTGTTCTTATGCGTGTTTTGTCGAATAAATTCTTATTATTCTCTTTAGGTTATAGATACCTCATTTCCAGAATGTTATTAGTGTAATATATATCATATGAATTAATTAAATTCATGTATATAATCATTTTGAAATGAAGATCATGTAGAACGAGTCGCATCACATCGTGGAGACGGTATTCCGTACGTACGCACGAGTGATGATATCGTTCCCATGATCGTGGAATTGTATTGGAGTATATGTATACTATTTAAGAATAAAAATCACTTTATAATAGTCATATATAGTCATTATTTACACCATTATACCCATCCAAGTAAGGTGGTGGTGGAAAATACATTACACCACGACGTGGAGACGGTATTCCGTACGTACGCACGCGCGGTGATTTATTTTTCCGTAGGATGGATAGATGGTGAAATTGGGTTGTTTCATACTTATAATAACATATTAGTATATGATTGATACTGATGTTATTACTTCATAATGAAACAACTAAAGAAGAAGAAGTGGAAGAATAAATAAAGATTATATAATCGGTAACGGACATTACCTCTTCTTTGAAGTGATTCTTTGAGACCTTCTTTTAGGGCACTAAAATTGGTCTTTTAAGAAGACCATGACCTCTAGGATGTCTCTAGGGAAGTGGAGAGGAGAAAATGGCAGGGGTTGGCCGAGCTTGAAGGCTCAATGTGGTGTGAGGAAGAGGGGGATGAGGTGTCCTTTTATAAGGTAGGAGAGAGACACCTTTGGAATAACTAAAAATATTATTTTATTATAAAGTCAAGTTCGGTTTTAAATAGTTCCAAATTGATTTATTTCTAGGCTATGGTGGGGATGGGTCGAAAGCCTCTCATCAAATAGAATTTAGACAAGTTTATGTTCCTATTTTAACCTTATCATTTAGATTTAACATTAAGTTAAATAATTTTACTTTTACCATGTCTTCTTGTGTTCTTATACTATAAGGTTAATAAACTTATTATAAGCAGCCAAACGAACCCCAATTTGTTTATTATTAATATATATAACCTTATCCAAGTAATATGGCCGAACCTTAGATTTTTTGGAATAAAATAACAATTACTAATATAATATTTGTTTTAAAAACTATTTTATGTAAATTTTGAAATTATTTAGTAATTGATTTTTGTAAAAATCATAACAGAATTATTAGTTCGAACCAAGTTAATTAAATCAATAATAACATGTCATATTAACCTATAAAATTACTGGGATTAATAACAAGTCTAAAATTTCATTTATTTTTGTGTTTATAACATCAATTATGTCAATATTTCATTAATAAGATAATTACTGCATCATCATTGTGTCATAAATAAATAAAATTATTTAATGTCTAAAATTACAAATAAAATACCATTATGTAGGAAATCGTTTTAGATTTATAATGAATACTTATAGTCGAATTTTTCTTATGTATAACCCCCTAATAAAAATGTTTTAGTTATTAAACTTTGATTTTAACTATTTTAACTATTCATTAAATAAAATAATATTAAATGTCATAATCTAGTCCAAGTGGACCTAAATGGTCATATTATATTCATAAGGTTGTTTTTGGTCGAATTACATTTGTCCAATAGAATTAGGACATGTGTTAGGGTAATAGTAATATCATATTTACCCTTAGTTACCCTATTTACTATTAACCACGGTAAAAAAAAGTAAAAAGTTACTATTCAACAAAAAATATTTTCATCTCATTGAACCACATTTTAGTCCTTGATATTAATAGTGTCTCTCAAAGTTTCGAAATTCCACTCATAGAAGCGGTAAAATTATGTTTTATGAAAAATTCAGTTTTTTAACTACCACTTAGTGGTTTCACTATTCATCAAAAATTGAAAGTTTTCAGAAAAATACCAAAATTTCACCCTAGGCTAATTTCGATATTCCGAATCCAAAAATGAAGTCCATTTTGAAAAATGAAATTTATAAAATTTCAAAAAGTGGTTATTACTATTCATAACGGCTAGTTTTAATAATATTTTAATAGCATATCGTTGTTTAGTGAAACTCGGTATTGCGTACGACGCAAGCTATCGAGGAAGGTCGCGATTTCGTGTAAAGAAAGCCAAGCAAGTGTTGTGTAGAAAAAAATTTCTTTGATGATTTATATAACATAAAAGTCTCGGGTGTTACATTCACCTAACCTAATTTCATCAAAAATGAGATAAAAATTTACCTTGAAGAGATTTGGAAATATCCATTATCATTAATAGAGTATTAATTTTTTAATGTGAGAGGGTAATATTAACCTCAACATGTTTGAAATTATTAAAAAAATCCTATAATGACTAACATTTTGAGGAAAAACCCATGTAATTTGGATATTAGAAGCAATTTTATATATAGTAGTGTTTATGAAAAATAAAACGAAATATTAATTGAATTACGGTTTCATCATCTTCTTATGGATCCCTTGACATAGTACCCCCCAATTTTGTGATCACCCTCACCATCCCCATCACCAATTACCTTCCTTAATCCCTCATTCACCCCCTCCATATAAAAATCCCCAAACATGAGACCCCAATAAACCTCTCCCTCTACATCGCTCAACACCCTTCTCAAGCTTACTCTCACCCATCAATTTACCTGAGTATAATACCCTCCACATAACCCATCAAAAATCTCTATCATTATCTCACATATAATCTCCATCCTATATTCACCACTCTATTCTCTATATTCACTGGATATCCCCACCAGTCTCCACCCTCTATCTCCCTACTGCCATCACATTATCCCTTTCATTTTTTTATGTTATGTTATGTACATGATTTTAACCTTATTTATTTCATCAGTTCAGTGATTAAAATTCTAAGCACTATTTTTCATTTATTTTTATTAATTATTTGATTGTTTTTTATCATTCAAGGAGTACATGAAGAATTTATAGGTGTGTAGAACTAGAGTCAATTGAAAATCAAATATTTAAACAATGAAGGAATTTAAAAGGTATATATATAGTCTATATATATATTATATTTAATATGCCATTGAATTAATAATTTCTAATGAGAATGATTTATATTTAGAATTTTTTATCACCAATGGTCATATTATTTAGAATTTTTATGAATATCTTATGATAATGGAAATATTGTTGACTCTTTTCCTTATAAGTTATTATCTTGAAAAATGTGGTTTTATTTAACAAAAATATAAATTTTCGTTTGTGATATTTATTCTAAAACACCAATTTATATATTTTTAATTATATTATAGGAATATATTTTCCTAAATTGATATTTTGATTTTAAATAAAATATATATAACATAGAATCAATTAAAATATATTTTAGAATTTTATATATACTAGTGATGATTTAATAAAAAAATATTATATTATGATCAACCAATGTATGTATTAAAAAATTAAAATTTTATTAATTATAAATATGTAGATGCTGAAATAGGAAATGGATCGTGAGAAATATTTTTTTTCATCGTTGATTTTACCTTTTTTTGTTGATTTACTCTAGATATTTGATACCCATATGTTGTTTTCATTAATTACTGAATTATAAAACAAATAATGTGATTTATACTCAAAATATATAATTAAATATAAAATTAATGAAAAATGTTAGGAGATAATGTAATACAAAAGGTGATGATTTGCTATTTATAATATACAACTGGTAGTTTTTGTTTTATGCAACCAACACACTAATAAAACAATAGTTCATTTTTAAGAAAAATCACACTTCTAATGCTATTATCATTTATCAAAATAAAGATATAATATTTCATTTATGTAAATAACTACTATGGTAATGAAGTAAGTTTATAGAAAATTGAACTCATGTTTCTTAATGGGTTGGTTAAACTTGAAAAAAATAAACTAGCTTGATATTAAAAATGATATAGAAACATGACTTATAAAGAGAATCCACCATAATTGTATAGATGTCAAACCAAAATAAAATTATTTTCTCTAATTAGTGATAGGATTTTTCTACTTCACATTAAAATATATAATTTTCATTGAATATATTATAAATTTAATTTCAGATTTTGTGTTTTAGTAATGAGTTGATTTTTTTGTTTTTTATGATTTAAAATGTTAATAGAGTAATAAAACAAATGATGTGTGATTTAATTAAAATTTATCATTTTATTCCAAAAATATATATGTGGTTTTTTACTCGAAAGTGTTATCAATAATTTAGCTAGAGAAGAAAGAATGATTATATTACCTTAGAACACATCTCTATATGTAAATTATTTTTGGATTTTTTCTATAATGTAACTGCAAATAGGTACATCACTTGAAGAATAAAACTCCCATGTGTTAAATGCAATTTTTGATTATCATTAGTGAGAGATGAAGCATTTGATCATGTGATATTAAATTAATATCCTCTTTATTATGTGTGGTGGATAGACATGTACATTTTAACATTATAAAAAGTTCTAGATGTGGTTTTGACCATCCTAATATGCACATTCATTCCCTTATAGTGGATAATGAAAATAAAAGATTTTAAAATCATATTGTTAGCATAGTACGTAAACTGTTTCAATATGGTAACACATCAGCTGATCCATCTATTTATAATACATATATTGACGGATTTTTAGTGATAAAGTAGAACCTTGTAACATTTAAAGCATATTAATAAATTCTAGCGTGAAAACTGGTACAAGGAAAAAAATAACCGATTAGATAAATGAATTTTCCAAATTAGTAAAATGATGAAATACATAATTGAATGATGAATCCTCAATGTATTCAAAAATATATTTTCTCAAAATTGTATCATATCAACAATCTTTGTTGAATTACGAGTGAACATATGTCCATGATATTGGAACTATTTAATGATTAATTTATTGAATCTAATATACTTATATTCTTTTATTATGTAAGGAAAGTTATTATCAATATTGGACTTAGTAAAGAAAATGATATATTCACATTCCAATGGTTGTAATCAATACTTGGAAGAATTTTCAAATAGATAGTATAGTAACATTCTTTATACACAAATATATATGTTAACAAACCATAATTCCATATTATATCATTAATCTAACATGATAAAAAAATAAAAATCATTGGATGGATTCAAATTTTTTTATTTAAACCCATTCCTAAAAAGAATATATTGCAACTAAATTTTTGAGTATGTAAGGTGTAATATTATAGACAATAATAACTATGATCTTACTTTACATTATAGTGAGTTATAATCATGAGATACCTTTAAATATTCATCTCCTGATTTTTTTTGTCTAACTATATAAAAGAACAATTGGGATTGTAAAGTAATGTGTTAAATATTTTTATTACTTAAATTAGAATTTATATCCTATTGACAATTATTTCTTCCCTTATTTTCTACCTCATGATATTTGTATGTAAAAAACTTATTTTATCATATTTATGATAATTCCATGAAAAAAGATGGATAGAAATGACATTAACACCTACTTATAACCTCTCTACTATAATTTTAGGATTCATGTTGTAATGATATATAAATATATGTTTTATTAACCCTAAAATGATCAAAATTCAAATTTCTTAAATAGGGAACCATTAGTAACTTTCTGATACTCGGAAATTTAGATGGTTGGAACATGCACACACACACACCGGCACACACTAATGTTTGGATTTTCTAGTTTATAATATTGATTTTTAACCCCAATAAATAAATTATATTTTAATGCCATGTTTCTTGTGTAATCGTGTATTTCATGATATATATCATTTAGTTCAGTATAAAAAGGAAAGTTGTAATAGAAAGAATGCTTGAGGCTTCCACTAAAATGTTTTTATAGATTGAAGATATTGGTATAATTATCGCATGTCAGTATAGAGTTTAAAAAATCCTTTAAATTGAATTTTGGGGGGGGGGAGGATTTGAAACCATATTATATATTAATATAAGTCAAAAATGGAAATTGAAGAGTGAAACACCATAATATCATAATATATGACAACCTTTAACTGATCCTAATCTATTCGATTTCTTTCTCTACACACAATACTGATAAAAAAACTATGATATATTCTAATATAAATATAAATATTATGTTTGAAAATAAATTATCTTTCCATTAATTTGATGTAATTGATAGGAATAACCTATCTATGTAATATTTGTTGAGTAAAAATGACTACTTTTAATATGAATGAAATTCGATTTGTTTACAAAAATTTTCTAATAAGATAACTTATTGTTTTAAAAAGTATTTTTTTATAAATTTTTTTATGCAATATGAATTTATACTTTAACCAACATTGGATTAATGATGATAAATTATGTTTCATATTAATAAATGTTTAACTCCAATTTTGTTGGTAAATTATATTAAAGAAGAAGCATAATTGTGAATTTTATAAAATTACATTATCCAATATAAGCGTATTTCCTTATATTTTATGATTTAATTAAAAAACATAATTCATAAATATTGGAAATATAAATTAATAAAATGAAATTCATTTTTGAGATCCACTTTTTAAAATAGAATTAGTAGGCCTTTTTATCTTTTTCTTAAATAGTTTGTTTTTAGTCGAAAAATATGGTTTTCATGAAACATGTAATTTCCATGACTTTATCATTATATAATAATTATAAATAAGATTTTAAAACCTATTAAGTGATAAAATACAAATATATAGAGTGAAATGTTTTCATTTTAAAATATTCATTGATCTAATAAATCTTATGACCACCATTTTTAAAACTAAATTACAATATTAGTTTCATAAAAACAATTTTCGTTATCTTTTTTAAATAAAATATTTTCAAGATAGTTTCAGTTTTGTTTTTCCTTTATACCCTCATACCCATTATATATTTTATAATTAATTAATTAATATGTATAAAAAAAATTTTCAAGTTAATTTTTTCTTATATATAAATTTTAATAATAAACAAATTATTTCTCAAAAAATTGTTTTTATACAATGATGTTTTTTTTCAAAATTAAATTTCACAATTTTTAAAATTTTATGTGATAAAATTATATTCATGTTTAATATAATAATTATATAATTAAGTAAAATTTTCTATTTTTATACTTTTCATTAAAAGTGATTTCTATGGTTAGAAATTAATTATTAAGAGAAAAATAAATTAATGTAAATTTTAGAAATATAAAATAAAAATCCTTAAAATACTGAAATTTGTATCCCAAATGAGAAGTTCAGGTTATTTTCCATCCAAAATCACATTCTCCTCCACTTTTTCCATTTTAGATCTATTGAACTTCGAATAGTAGCATTATATTATCAAAAATATTAAGGGTCCTCCCAAAATCACCCTTCCATTTACTTATAAAAGGGTATCGCTTCCACCACTTCATGACTCACCTAAATTGTTATTTTATTTTTCAAAATTTTAAAAATGTATTATATAATAACATTATTATACATTAAATAAATTATGGGCATATTTATTTATCATAAATCCTTTATCTCGAAGGATAATTCATAGAGAAAATTTTATTCATCGATGTGAGTATCCACTTCATCTTAGTTCTTCATTATTAATTTTAACTATTATTAAATTATATAATATTATTAATATAATTAAATAAGTTTAATTTGTATCTTAATATGTCATTAAATTAATTGGTAAATAAATATTCATTCCATTCCATTCACTAAAAAACAAGATAAAATCGAGCATACATGTGTGTCGGTTAATGCCTCTATGATGTTATGTTGTATTTTTTTCAAGACCACATATAAATAATGTTATGGAGGACGGATTCAGTGTATAAATATATTTTATATTTATCATATAATATTGTGAAATTATTGTTATTCATATACCATCATTCTCTCCAATCATTCAGAAATTGGATCTTTAATAATGTGTATGATGAACCCTCACCTCCATGAAAGATGGATTTAATTTGTAATAACCACTCATTATGGATGATTATAAGAGTTTTTTTAATTGTGATACATAATATTTATGATTTTTTTTAAAATTTTGTAAAATTTATATTAAAATTATATAAAACATAGTCTTTATTAATTCAAGATTTATAACATCTATTGTTTTGTTTAGTTTTACTTCCTACATGAATTATGTTATTATGTTTACATAATTAATGATTGTGAACTGTAATATAATATATTGAACATATAATAAAAAATTATTCAATATTTTTTTAATAATATTGGAATTGGAATGGTAATATCTAAGAATGTTACTAATATATCATCTGTGTTCTTCAAAAAATGTTGAAACAAGCTTATCATCGATTTCATCTTCATGAGTAATAATTAAAATAATTAAGAAATGAAGGTAAAATATTTTAATTATTTATGGAATATATATTAAAGTATGATAAATTTCTTGTTAAAGATGAAATTTATAAGAAAATGAATGAATACACCGCTATTATGAAATTAGTACAAATGATCAAAAATTTAAACACATGATTTTGAAAAACAGAAGAATTAATATATAGAATGACTATTTTTGATTATTATAAATGAAAATTTAAATTTTTAGGGTTATAAATTAGGTCATTAATATAGATATGTTTCTTATATAGGGGTTTGAAGTATATTCAAGGAATATAGTATAAGAGTTAGGGGTTTTTATATCAAATTACTCTCTTTGAGATATGTTTAGTATTATGAAACTAAATTCATTTATTTGATTTATATACTACCTATTTGAGATATCATATTATAACTATTTTTAATCATGGTATTTGAAATTTAATTACAAGACCTCTCTTATATGGGATTTTGATTAACGTTTTACTCAAGATACTCGAGTTTTCACGGTCTTAATTTTGATACTTTGAGACATGTTACATGTTATAAACCTTGTTTCTATTCTATATGTTATATTGATTTACTATCTAAATAATTTTCCATATATTATTTACCTTTAAAAATGGGATAAAATAATAAAAAACAAGTATATTTTTCCAAATTTCATTTCACTCATGTGTTTCCCTAATCATAGGTTTTTTGGTAACTCAGATTTCATCAATTTAGTTATTTTGATTAAAGAGGGCCAATTATGGACTTTTATTTTCCTATTATTTATTCTCATATTGTTAAAAATAATTACTACATAAACCCATATTCAAATTTGTCATTCCTCGTGGTGCATGTTTCTTGTAAGGGATATTGATTACTCAAGTCACCTTTCCTTGAGCTATACAATTTTTTCGTGAACTTATTTCTTCTATTATTTGGCTCTAATAGCACAATATTTTATTATATTGATGTTTATAATACACTTTGTGAAGATTAAGATTTAATAATAAAGAATGTTTTTTACAATGATAGTTTTAATGGATGGTATTTTGAAAATAAAAAAGGGGGCTTCCTTTCACATTCACATGTTTTTTATTCCTTTACTCATTTATCTAAGTTAAAAATTATATATTTACAATTCTCCATTATTATAATTTTTTTAATGTAATGGTGTTCAAATTATTTCTCACCACCTTTTAAGAAGTCTCCATTAAAAACTATATTTATATTTGTATTTTACATCAATATCAAATATGTTTTCTATGATCTATTTTAAATCTTAGCTACCTATTCAATTATCCTTTAAAAAGGATTTACCCTAACAGGGTTTATGTTCCATGATTTATCTTCTAATATATATATATATATGAGTTATTTAATTCAAGATATCAAATAAATGAAATTCTTGATAACATCTTCTATGGTACGATTTAAATTCATATTTTTGGAGGGTATTTTTTATTTATGTTTTAACCCTTCTAGGTTTAATTATTTTTTACTGTGTTTATTCTCAGATAAAACCATTCACCGGATTTCTATTGATGGATTATAATCCTCATTAATATAGAAATATAGAAGACATATACTCATTTTTCTATACATTGTGAAGATCACATGTCAAATAATTCATATTGGAGGATGTTTACCTAGAAAGAATGTTATTCTATTGACATGGGAAAATGTGTTGGAAACCCATATATTTCATTTCTAATATGGATTATTACTAAAAATTTAACTATGTATTCCTTGATCGTATACCATTTTTCTCCAGACGGGTTATGATCATATAATCCCTTTTATTGAGATGGAAAAAATTATTATAATATCGTATTTTCATATTCTAATACAGATGATTATTAGAAAGATAACTAGGTATTTTTTGACCACACAAATTCGTTCTATGTATGGGTTATGGTCATGTTACCCATTTCACTGAAATGAGGAAAATTATTGGCATTCTTGATGGTTATTGATAGTCCACGATGGTTGATATGTTATTAATATTTTCTATTTTTCATTATATGAATATCCTTGTTTTTAATTAGTAAGTGGTTTTTTTGGAATAGAGTGAAAAATTTTGTTGATACATATAGTGAATTCATTGGAATTAATTATGTTATGGGTGGGGCTAAAATATATATCCTCATGATTCATTTATAGGTCTAATTGGACAAAAAATGTTCGGTTTTTTTGTATTTATATTCCCATAACATGATAGTGTATTTATAAAATGACTTCATAGTATATTTTTGACGTTTTATATTTTGAATTACTTCAATGTCATATTAGGATTATTTATTTTATTGGGTCCTATTTTTTGGTTTCATTTTCCCAGTGTTTACCCTTCCCCGGTTCTATGTCTACTAAGATTTTTCCTCTTGGGGTCTCTCTCACGGTATCCCCATATAGGGTTTCTAGCATGCTTCTTTGACCATAAGGTTTTTCTTCTCCCTAACATTCAATTCCTCCTTCCTTTTTTCTCCTCTCTGGGTTTCTCTCGGCATCACCCTCTCCTAGGGTGGTGGGCATGCTTATTCTTTGGTGAGTTGATCTTCTTAGGGCCTACCACTCTCCCTTTCCATGGTTATCCTCTTGGGGTTTCCCCTTGCAACTCCTTCCTTATCTAGACTTCTGTATCCTACTTTTGGTCCTTATATCATGAACCAAGACTCATATGTTATCCGGATCATCCCTTCCAGAGCCAAATTTTGGTCATGTTTTTCATTTTCATGGTGGGTTGGGATATTCTTATGGTTCACGATCGTGGATCTCTACTGAGTCCATTGTCTAGTACATCCTCTACTCTTCCCATATCCTCGGTTTTTTGTTTTTTTTGGTCACTCAAATCTTCCATATCATCAAGTTCTAACACTCCCATATAAGGTGGTTTGGTGTATTGGATCCGAAAGAGGATTTGGGAGGTCTGCTTTAAGGGACTAACAAAATTTAATGAGGTGATCTAGCATTGGTTTTTCTCCTTCAACTTTCGGTGTGATGTTACAATTGATGATTTACTATAAAGAGTATCTGGGTGGTTGTGTTATCTTTCCTGATGAAATTCATTGATGAAGGATCTGATGTTTTGTTGTGTTCAATTATGTGATGATGGCGATGGTACTTCAATGATGATGATGATGGACTCTGGCGGTCTTCCTCACCAATGATCTGATGTAACAATGAATTATTTGTGTTAGGGAACGCATCATGAGGTTGTTGGTGGATCAATTCAGTGATGTTATACATAATTTGAATACAGATTTTGGAGTTTTGGAATTCGAATTTTGAACCAGTTTTTGCATTTTTTGTTGTTGTGGGTTTCTTAAGTTTCCCACTTTTTCCAAAAAAATGTTTTTAAAAAATAAAAAAATGGATTGGAGTGAGATTAGTATTATTGACATGCATGTTTTCATTTTTGTACTATGGATATAGAATGAACTTAATTTTAATCTGATTATGGATTTAGGATTCTTACCTATTGATTCTATAATATACATGTCATGTTTATTCAATGGTCGATTCAGTTGTATGTTTTCCCTTACTAATTATTTTAGCTCACCACCAATAATTATTTCTATTTCCCCAGGTTATGATGAATACTAGTACAGATGACCTGATTAGAAGGATACAAAAAGTAGAAGAATTTATGGTAGATATTGAAGAATTATCAAGGAATTAATAGTTTCGTATATAGTGGGAAAAAATTATATTGATACAAAGAACATGATATTTAGTTATTTACAATGTGTGCTAATTATCTAAATCTATAAACCTAAAAATATCTTTCACATGTAAGAGACAAAATAATGGTTTTTGATTTTCTAAGTCATGATGGTTATATAAAGGATTTGACAACTATTTTCAACGAAATAATGTAAAGTACGTGTTTATGGAATCAGACATGGTAGTGTAGTAAGAGGTCTCAAAAATATTAAAAATTCAAAACTATAATATTGGGTTTTAATTGGTAACATTACAATATTAACATTAAGCATACTGAGAAGAATCTGTATGAAAACGTACCCTTTTTTACATTTCTAAATGAGGTTTAGAAATTTAAATATCATGTAAATGATTATATGATCATATAATCATGTAAATGATTATATGATCATATAATCATGTAAATTTAGTCATGATTTATGGGAAAATTGGCATGGGATATATCTACACACACTTTTTACACAAAAAAATTTGAAAAAATATTTTTTAGAAAAATAAAGAAATTGAATTGATTATATTTATATTCAGGTAACATTTCAATATTTGTTGGATTTAATCATAATAAATTAAAAAGAATGAAAATTCATGAATAAAAAATATTTTTTGGAGTATTTTTTACCCTTAGTAATCCATAATTTATTACCAGAGAAAATATCTTCTGTTCTAATAAACCTTTTCATATCGATTATGAAAATCTATTATGTAACATTAAATTAAATTTAACTACATAAACATTAATAAATAATTTTATATAAACTTTTATATTTTGATATAATATTTCAACACCCTTTTTTCATTGTGTTGAATCATTTGAATTTTCATTTTCCAATGTATATAAACATAAAGGACCAATAGATCATCAATTTATAATTTCATTTTAGTGGTACTTATTTTAAATTTTTTTTAGAAATATATTATAATTTTCAATGTTAATAATTAATAAGTTTATTTATTAATTTATTACTCTTCAATATTAGGTATCTTATCCATTTTAAGTCTAACATGAAAAATAAAAAACAGATTGAAGGTTATATTTATTAATAATGATTACCTAACTAAAACATATTACCCTCACATTATTGGAATTTAGATTCGATAAATACGGTACTCAATTGAGTGGGATGTGATTATGAAAATGCAATTATTTCTTTTTCCAATGATAAATCATCAATTATTTCATCTTTAGGTTGTGAATTTGAAAAATTATCCTTATTTATATTGAGTTATTTATAATTTGGAAAATGATATTGATAGGTAAAACCCAATACTAATATTATTGATCCATATAACAAGAATAGAGGAAAAAGATGAAAATAATCAGTAGGATTTGAACATAAAATGAAGTAAGGATAAAAAAAATTTCTTATAAAAATATTATTCAATGGTTTTCATAACATGTATTTTCTTCTTCTAAAACCTATTCTAATTATGTTATTTAATATTTAGTATAAGTAATAAAAATTTATATCAAATTTTATAGGTAATGGATTTTTATTATTGTGTATAATTATAAAAATATTTGATGTATTTAGATTGAGATACACTTAATCATGCTTGGACATTTTTTACATACAATATTTTTTTTGTTTTATGTTTGATATTATTAATTACAAACATGTGTAAAGAACATATAAAAATTGGGTATTTACTATTTAAGATCATGGTTACTATAGATATTTTTGATATTATCAAGTTAAATTATCATGGGAAATTTTCATTTGTGTAATTCAAATGGATTTAGACATTAATAATAGGAGTGTAAGGAAATAATCATTACAATTTAGTTAGGTAAACTTCTCATGGTTGAACGATTTTGGTGATCATGAGGAATATTATCCATATATTTTAGATGCAAAATAAAAAATTACATATTATTTTAGTGATATAGTTTTGGATGATTGGTGTAATAAACCAACCCAGGTTGAACCAACACATCACCCAATAATTCTCACCAAAAGATTGAAAGTGCATCCCCAATAACCATGATATAGAGACAACAGGATTTATATCGACATAAAAATTGGGAATGATTTCACCCTGAAATATAACACAATATGTCTACTATATAACCTGATAAATATAAAAAATAAGACTATAACATGGAATAAAATTTTCAGAACAATGAGATATACAAAACCATTGCAAAAGGCTATACCTGGAATAATAATATTCCAATACTAAAGACATGTCTCCATGTGACCATCTATCACTACCAATCCAAATCAAATTAATGATGACATCAACCAAAACAATATAGGAAGACACTCGATGACCTTCTATTTACCTATAACTGAAAAAAAATCATCATACACCCATATGAATATATATAATGTGGGGGAAAAACATAACAGTATAACTCAAAAATCTATACTATGTATATGACCATGAAACTATTAGTTTTTAATTTTAGAAAAAAATAATCTTCAAAAATCTATTTCATTTGATTTTATTTTTTATAAAAAATCATATAGTTTTCCTTTAAAATCAACAAATATTCTAAGCCACAATAATGTGGTAAAGAATATAAACAATAAATTATATGAAATTAATTGGAAACATTCATATATTAGAAGTTAAACATGTGAGCATAAAAATACGATACATACATGAAACCAAGAAAGAAAAAATTGGGAACTAAATTATTAGTATGCACAACTCACAAATGTAAGGAACACTAACTAGTATAAACATGAAACCTAAAATAGTGATTCCTACCACTATATATCAATATCACAAACATACCCCCTAGTTGTTCCACACTCACTATGTTTTTTATATGCCCGTAACCTAATACATACAATGTTCCAAAAGTTCTATAATTTGAAATGTTTATAAAAAAATTTATAGTAAACCATGCTCAATGTTTTATTAAATCATTTACATTGGATAAAAATAATCAATCCAATGCTTATAATCCATTTTAGATTATAAAACCATCTGGGAGGTATTTCATCAATCACATGAAGTGTATACAATTTTTTGTAAAGGAAAACCAATTTAAAAACATTTTAAAGGCACTAAAGATTCATTTACTCATAATATCAATAATATATTTTAAATAAATCAATTTTAAAATCCAAAAAGGATAACATAATAAAATCAATGTATATCAAGATAAAAATCTATTGTATAGAGACACTAACCTCACCAATAGAGATGTCCTAGTTGACATCAAAAAACAAGAATGAGAAAAATATATATCCGGTCCTCAGTAGCTAAGATCTATATGAAAAACTATTACCTATAAAACCCTCTAAAAATTGAAACCATATTCTAATAATGTTCCAATGTAATAAGGGAAAGAGAGACCAAGAGAAGATCCATTAAAAGGAAGCAAGATAGGGTTTAAATCAAAATATTCATTAAATAGATCTACAATTAATGATAAATAATCAAGAAAGAACTGAGGATAGAACCCCCTTGAGTGTTAAATAGAGGATGGTTCATTTTAATGAGGGATTAAAAAAATATTTAATTTGAAAATTACTAACGGAATAGGGGTAATTTTTTTCATTGAGGAAACTCACATGGGATGCATGGTTAGGCCTTGTGGTTAGACTAATCATGTGCTAACTATATGGTAGCTACTGGACCTTGAAATTCAAAAAGATCAGTTAAATAGGAATAATATCCTAGTTGAAAAAACTATATATAAATCATGTGAAAACCTCTAGATGAAAAAAATTTCATCACTATAGTTTTCCTGGCATACTGAATGACTCAAAAAACCATACCCAAACCATGAAAATCAAAACTTGTACCCACATATCAGATTTAATGGTTACTTCAATGTTACTAATAACCATACAATAACATTGATCCTGGCATATTTAACCAAAATTCATAATTTTCATGTCCATGATTCATGAAAGACATTATATCATAATAATTGAAAAACCAAGAAAAAAAATAAATATACATGTGACCCAAAGGGAATCATAATTCTCTCCACTATAAACATTCCATCCCTAGAAGTAATCAATATTTTGGACTCATAGAAAGAGAATACCAATTCTTCCTAATTAATGATTCCCAATCCCATGTCTCATAGAAATCCCATATGCACATCCATATTACATAGGCTAAAGTAATTATTTTACCAGGAGAAACCTTATCCTGGAAATCCAGAATCTAACATAACTACTCTACCACTATGGTGTTGGGATAAAGATAAACATACTCACATTAAATTGTATGGAAAGGTTCTATTTGACACCACATCCATTGGGAATCATTAAAAAATTCATGAATTCATGTAAATTTATATGTAAATTAAAAATAATATGAAAATTTCAAAATTGTTTGACCATCATGAAAGGAAAATAAACATTAGTGCCCACATACCCTTCTTACCTAGATGATTATGTCCGAGGAGAGGTGAAACTCTAATAAAAACTAGATCAGCCACAAATAACTTAGATGGCTCATAATGATGTTGCACATATGATTTAAGGAGACTCCGAGATATTTATAACCTCTTTCCAATCGACAATACCTTTTTTGTTATCTCTTTAAAATGACTCAATGCAACCAAAGACCTTCTGTCCATTCTTTATGAACAAAAAATTGATCCACATAGACACCCTTACAATGATTTAATGGTTACCATTTTAATAAAATATTGCTACTTTTATATTATAGAATTTGAATAAGGAAGTTGGATTTCCCATGAACAACAAAAAACAAGCATGCATGCAGAAAATATATCATCAGGAATCAAAATAGCTTGTTAAATGTTACCATCCTTCTAAGGGTGATACAATATCCTCAATATTGACTGGATTACCCTTCACATCATTAAGAAAGTTTCAAAACCATGATTTAAATCATTGTTCTCAATGAAAACACATCAAAGTAACTTCATAGAGATTAATGATATCTCCAACATACATGTGACTAACTTATTCCTCATTTTATGATAGTTAATAAAATAGAAGTGTTCCAATTTTATATCTCCATCAATGATCGACAAAATCTCATCCTTCCCAATAGGACTCCATGGTAAACCAAAAAAAAGGACCATAAATATCTTACCATCTTTAATAACAGAATGAGTAAAGTAAATGATAACTCATCATGTCTATAACATTTCACCTTAATCTTTGGGTAGGATATGCATCATGATACAAAATCTATAATATACTGCCTTATCCATAGTCACCAATTCTAACATCTTAAATCATGATATTTCTTTGTGGTCCTAGGGTGCACAAACCAACTAGACATAATTACAATATCCATTTAATCCTACCTCATAAATATTGGAAAAACCAATCTACCGTGGAACCAAAAAATAACTTTTTGAGACATTGAACAATCACCAATGGTCTCATCACTATTAATTATTTTTCAGAATTGATGAAAATAATTTTTTTTCTTTTACATGTTGAATTAGGACAACCCTAATATTTTTATTACCCAATTAAACATAATTTATTACATAAAATTCAATTGATAAAACATAGAAGATCGAGAGGTCTTGTGTATTTTGGGATTAGGATCATTACATAACAACTTAAAACATGAAAAACAACATCTTTATTGAAAAAATTATTTTCATGGCCACTAAATTCCCTCGTACTTAGCATTTCCTGGGATAACCTCAGAACATGCAGAAGAAAAGGGTGAGCTATAAAGCCTAGTAAGGGAATAAACATGAAATAACATGAAGAATATAATACATGTTAGACAATGGTAATATCATTAGAGAAAGAGAAAAGAATAAACATAAAGGCATGATAAAGCAAGATAATCATAACATGGAAATGTGGCAACAATACTTAACATGGAATTACCATGAGTCAAGGCTCATTGCACATGGAGCATGAGTAAATCCTCATTGCACATGAAGCATGAGTAAAACCTCGTGGCACATGAATTAGAATGAGTAAACACCCATTGCACATGACGTATCATGATACTATACTTTACCCAACGCATTGGAGTACTATAAGGGTGTACCCTTCTTAAACATTTCATTTCATGCATAAGTGTGCCACATTGATCATATAACATGGTTTCATAAAAATATAATCATTTATAATAATATAAAGGAATGTGGAATAAATACATAATCCTTATAATTAATAAGTAAATGTGTATAATGTTGAATACCCTTGATAGAGAAATGTGCATGGTATTCACTACACAATGACATTGTCTTGGAAAATCGGTGCAATTTCGGCAGCATAACGACGTGACGTAAGAATTCAAAAAATGGTTGATGGGAGAGAAAGGGTTTCCTCATCATATGTACATGAAATATAAATTTACGGGGGTCATATAGATATATGTCCTAACTATTGTAATAGAATTTAGATTCATGATACAAAAGAATTGCTTTAATGGAAAAGAGGAGAGAGAAATTCCTATCAAAAATTCAGCATAGTAATGGGTGTACATGGGAGGAATTTAATGAGAGAGAAAAGGGTATAAAATCCTTAAAACATAAATAGGTAAGTATGGGGGAGGTGTGAAACCATACCCCAACATTTATAATTAAAATTAAAAGGGCATAATAATTTAATGAATATTGGACAAAGATGAGAAAGGAAGGAAAACCCTTACAGGGAAGTGTGCTTCCAAAGGCTTAAGATAGACTTGAGAGGCTTCTTGGGAGATTGGGGCACCTTGGGTGGATTCTAGAGAGAGGATAGAATAGTTTGGATGAACTCAAAAGGCTTTGAGTGAAGAGGAAGTGGGAGATTGTGTGGGTTTATATAGGAAAGGTGAGGGAATTCATTATTATTTAGGATTGGGACACCTCAATTAAACTAATCAAAACCACAAACCATCCCATCATTTTTCCCATGTTTTTTTGGAAAAGAGAGGCGGAAAAAGATATTTTATAACTCCAAAGTCCGAACTTCTTAAAATAATGGGGTTCCTTATGTGGAGGTGAGTCACACTCCCAAGGAAAACAATTTAAAAAGACAAGATGTTTAATAAGTCTTGAAGGGTCCATTAATGCTTTGTAAAATAAGTCAAACAAACCCAAAATCACATTATTTTAATGTTAAAAGATATGTTTTCCGAACATAAGGCTTATAGTACTTTATTACACCACTATTGGGTCATTATGGTGTCATAAAACACATTATATATTTAAACAACATTTAATTTTTACCCAAAAATTTGACCCTCTCAGAAAACTATGAAAAATTATCCATTGGATAATTTAGACATCCTGATTCCAGAAATAATATTTATTTTATCTAAATAATTTTTAAAATATGTTAATTTTCACTTTTAAATTAAAAACCGACATTTATCAAAAATTCACGGGTTTTGACAAAAATGGATTTCAAAACATAATAAAAATTATAAATTGAATCCATAAAATTATAGAATCATTTATATTTAAAAAAAATTAATTTAATAATAATAATAATATTTTATTAAAATATTATTTAATTCTAAAATCAATTAATTCATCAAAATATATTTCGTAGTTGAACATTAACTAAAAATACTATTTGTGCTTAAAAAACTATTTACAAGGTTACAATAATAGAATGAAAGTATATTCATTATTATATAAAAAAATGTACATAACCATAGTACTAGGGACTTGTTATATAACCCCTTATAACACCCGCATATGACTGAAGAGTAAGGTGTGCGATGGTGACAGACTCTTGGGGTGGTTCAGATAACATTTCTCTGGTGGTAATCTATATCAACTTCGACTTCTCTCATTGTTAGTCCTGCTCGGGATTAACATATTCGAGCTCGGCTTGGGATTGGTCAAGATATAATACCAAAGATGCAACCTCCTTTCCGAGATCTGACAAATGGGCTTTGTATGGGGAACATCTACTGGATGAGGCTATTGCATCCTTTGTCATAGTAAATTGTATTTGATAAATCCCTATATTTATACTAATAATGTGATCACTGTTCAATGACTGTTTTTGGCGCCAAAATATTGGACGTAAAGAGAATAAGAAAAAGAAGCCTGTGTGCTACCTCGCGATGCACCAACGCGGAGGACCCCCGAGCAGTGCGGTCGCCACGCAGTAGTGTAGGCGGTAAAGCTTCGCGAACGCCCTGACTTTTGTGAGCCCGCCGCGAAGCCCTCGAGGCGGTAAAGCTCCGCGAATGCCCTGAAATTCGCGAGCCCACTGCAAAGCCCCCGAGGTGGTAACCCTCTGCGAACGCCGTAACGTTCGCAAGCCCGCCGCGAATCAGAGGATGCGGTAACCCTTTGCGAACCTGGTTGACGTTCGCGACCCACAGCGAAGAAACCCCCGCCCGTTCGCACCACGTGAGCTCTGATTTGTGGTGCCCCTTGCTTATAAATATCAGGCACCCCTTGAGCCCTATAGACGGACAATCCAACCTTTCGGATTCTCAACTCCCAAATCGCGAAGCACCCTTCGCCCCATGAATTATGAGCTTCGTGAGGTATTTTTGCTTCTCAAGATGCCTTCTCCTTGTCTCATCTTGAGCCCCTCTTCTGAGAGGGATTACCTTCATGAAACCTAAGGGAATTCTCGAAGGAAGGGGATCTCCAAGGGGACCCAGGAAGCCGAAGAGCGTTCATGCTTCGTGAAACAACCAACTGGTACATGTGATCCGTATACCAAGGCAGGATCATTGTACCTCACGAAGCACATTGCTGAGCGGAACCTTGCTTCGCGAGGCACCCCTGCTTCACGAGGCTGTGCTCCGCGAACACCCTTCCACTTTGCGAAGAACCTCCCACTCTCCCCTTTTCCCCATGCTAAGTCCAAGGAACTCCACTACACCACACACACTCCTTCGCAAGTGTCTTCCACTACGCAGAGCAACCGAGTCCTACAAGGCCCCTACATGTGGACCCCTCTTCTTGGAAACTCCTCTTCTCGTGCGGCCCTCCAGGATTACACGATGTGATTTCAAAGTCCCCTGGATGACACCACCCATAGAATTGCATTTCCTAACGCTTCTTCACATAGTTACGCTAATGTTTATTGCATCATCGCATAACCACGCTAACGTGGACCCCTCGATGGTTCACTCTGTGACCCCCCTAACCACGACCTTGCTGATGCCTTCCCTCCCACAAGGAGAAGATGGTACCGATTATGTATGTCCTAGGGGTGCGGAGAAATCCCACCTCGTCCGAGCTGAAGGATGTTAAACTGCAAAGCACCTTGTCCTCAACACATGCAGTTAAACTGTGATCTGACCCTGTGCTTCGCATGCTGGTTCCCCCCATCTCCGACATTATTTACGTCGCTCGTCTCCAATGGAATGGAATCTTCCTCACATGGAATGAGATCCTCCCTTTTGGAGTGGTGTTTTTTCATGAGGGAAGGGTTTCCTCAGAGCATAAACCCCTTTACATACTTGCGGAAGGTAGTACCCATGGACCTCCGTACTTCCCCACTTCCTCGTTTCTAAGGCTAGCGAAGGACATGATAGGTAATGAGACTCCTCCATTCTTGGGTCTCAAATCCATCTCCCGCTGTGCTTTGTCGCACCTTGGGCCTCCATCCTAGAGTATGTCTCAGAACTATGGGCCTCCATCCTGGAGTAAGTCCTAGCACCATGGGCCACCTAACGCTTAAGCCCCTCTTTGTTTCCCATGGACGCACCCTTCGCAACGTGATGGTCAGGTCCCTACAACCTCTTGTTTCTCACACCGAACATAACTCACATGAGCTTAGAGTAAGCACTGACCTGACCCCCACCTCTAGTGAACTATGGGGACTTTAATCCATGTTAAGGCACAGTACGTTGGAAGCCTCCATGAGGTTCAAGCCCACCACTCGGTCGTTCCTTCACGTCGAGTTCCACCCTCATCCAGCAAGACGTTAAACTGTATGCCCCCATCTAGAGTGAAGTTAAACTGCACATCGGAACTACGTGGTATTTGATCCATGATAAGGCATGGTATGTAGGAAGCCTCCATGAGGTTCAAGCCCACCACTCGTCGTTTATTCACGTCAGGGTTCACACTCATCCAACATGAGGTTAAACTGCATTCCGGTCTAGCGGTAAGCCATTGTGACCATCCTGAACTACATGGACTATGATCTGTGTCAAGTCATGGTACGTAGGAAGCCTCCATGAGGTTCAAGCCCACCACCAGTGGACCCCCCGGGTTCACCTTCACGTTGGTTCGCCGAAGAAATCCCATATGAACTACGTGGACTTTGATCCATGATAAGGCATGGTACGTAAGAAGGCTCCATGAGGTTCAATCCCACCACCCGTTGGTCACTCCGACCTCCTTCAAGTCGGTTCACCAGCACCTAAGAAACCTAGAGTGTAATCCACACACCATCTGGACCAAGGTTCTTCTCCACGTCGGTTCTTGGACACGCACTCGTCCCGCATGATGTTAAACCACATCCCAGTTCAGCGGTAAGCCATTGTGACCTCACCTGATCTACATGGTCTTTGATCCATGTCATGGTATGGTACGTAGGAAGCCTCCACGAGGTTCAAGCCCACCTAGACCCATGTTCCCCTTCACGTTGCCCCTCCAGCGTCCAACCTGAACTACATGGACTTTGATCTGCGCTAAGGCATGGTACGTAGGAAACCTCCATGAGGATCAAGCCCGCTTGGTCCCCTGGTCCTCCTTCACGTCGTCCTCCCGGCATCCCCTCCTGAACAATGTGGTCTTTGATCCTTGCCAAGGCATGGTACGTAGGAAGTCTCCATGAATTTCAAGCCCACATGGCCACCTGGTCTCTTCACATCGGTTCACCGACCCCATATCGTTTGGCCACCTCATTGTGTAAGCCCCATTTCATACCGAACTACGCAGACTTTGATTCCCTGCCATGGGGATATGTATGAAGTCTCTTCAAGGCTCAAGCCCATCACCGTCGTCACCTCCATGATAGCCCCATATCATCCTACGTAATTCATACCAGGGCTGCCACATCTCGGTGATATCATGCCACCATATTCCCTTCCATAGAATTCGGGAATCCGCCCACGTACTGGCCCCAACATCGGTGTTCCCTCTTGGGGGTTCTTCAATCTGACTCAGTCCAGTTAGTGTTCTGATCATCCCTCATTCCCGTTGGATGTTAAACATGCAGCATACCCCATGTTAAAAATGGGAAGATGAGGAAAACCTCAGATACGTGCCTATGCCATAAAATTCCCTGCGTTCGATGTGGGATGCCTCGGGCTTCTGCGCCATCGAGAATCCCTATAATAAGGGAACAACAACAGACACGCAAATCCCCTAGCATTCAGACACGTTAATGATGCCTCGACGTGACTACTACCCCAACTGAAGGTTGCTGGCCTAACCGGACCCTTTGGAATGTCTTGATAGAAGCAGTGTAATTAACTGACATCCATGAAAAGATGGCACTGGGAAGAGTTTCACGAACAACGTATTAAATCTTCGATGGAGACACAGACTAGGTTATGAGCTCTGAGGTGGAATCCACGGAAGGAAGAACCAACATCCCATCATCCTGTTATGATCAAGAAGAAGACGTCCCTGAACAAGGAACGTGTGCCGCCAGCCTTTGGAAAGCGGGAATGCGAGGCAACAAGAAATGTGGCCCCATCGCGCCCAAGTGGACGGACATGCGCGCCCCAGCGAAAGCATCGGAAACAGAAATGGTGAACCTGGCGTGAAATTATTCTCATCAATGTGAAGAAGTGTAGCGCTCGAGACATCAGTAGATTTTTTTGTTACCAAATCCAGATATCTGGAACCATGCCCCACTAAGAAAATAGTGGGCCTGGCGTGAAACTCACTGGATGTTGGGGCAGTAGAACGTAGGGAATTCCGTTCTGCAACGTGTTGGCGTGGATTCCTCTCACTGATCACGGAAAATGAAATGATGCTGGGGAACTGGTTGTTGATCTCTTTTCCTCGTAGTGTTGATGAGTGAAGCTCCCTACTTCTCAAGAATCAAATTGCTGCTATAGAGACACGATCATCGCCTGCTCGCCTACACAAGGGTGGGAGAAATACCAACACAGCCGCTCCACGTGGCTCCACTACCGCCACAACGACATCCACGTCCATGAATGCGGGACGCCCACGTCCCCTCTCTCCATCAGAGATTATCCAATGAATGGTGATCAACGACCTTGTACGTAGGTACAAGGAGGAAGGGGTCATCCCAACCCGGGATATGGCTCGCCTAGACCTGGAGGCATCCAGGCCCCGCCGTCAACGCCGCCCTCGAGTGCCATGTAGGGAGCCCCTGCTCCCCACCCCAACGATCAATCGTTTCGGGAGCCTATCCCCGGAACGCATCGATGAATCCCTGCCTTATGCTGATGACGTGGTTGATGGCTGACTCAGCCCGGCCTGGGCCCCCATCCAAGGAATCCAGTAATGGTCCCCCACCCAGTCGCGTCAGTGCCGCCATCCGACATTTCCAGAGGATAGGGGAGGCTGCGCCCCTGCACCTCCCACACCAGCTCGTCTGACCTAACTCCAGCGTTGGGCCCGAGCTGAGGGCACCCATCAAGGGGTGTTAACGTCGACACCTACTGTGGCCCGAACCACCACCGACGTGCATCATGAATCCCCTACACGCACTGAGCAGGGGCACTCATATGCTCGACTAGGATTGAGGCCCCAACTGCCCCATGGACAGGCTGTGATTACTCTCTGAGTCACAGGCCCGATTGATGATCGCCGCGAACCAATTCACGGTAACGACACCCAGTACGGAGACAATCCCCGCACCACCACTCCACAGAGCATTGGAATTCCCTGCTTTGAATCTATTCACGGAGGTATGCCTCACATTACCCCCATCCAGAATCAAGACCTGCCACGTGGCAGTGATACTCAGCGCGGAAGTATATCTCGCGCCCACCACACTGGGAATGGAGTTTCTTCTCCTGACCCCAATTGTCAATGTTATGGTATTTCCCATCTGGTCCCTCTCTAACATGGGGGTCCTCCCTACATCCTATCTGTAACTGGCGAAGGTCCTCCACACCCCGGAAACTTGAGGGGTGAAGGTCAGCCTCGCTCAACCCACGTCAAGCATGAAGGTCACCCCCCATGCTCCTATTGGTTCCAACAGAGTTTTCGACCACATGAGTGCTGTTCACAGTGGTCCTCTCCATGTACCTTTCGACATCTACCCCAGTGACCCTCACACCCTGTTCGTCTCAAGAGTGATTCCTCTCTGCCCCAGTACCAGCGCGTCCTCGATACTAGATGTCAAGAATCACCCTTTTCCCAAAGAGCCGTCCAGGAGTAGGACAGCAGGTTGTCGCTGCCACAAGAAGAATCCTGGGAAGGCCTGGGTGGAGATCAAACCAGCCTGCTTCTCGGATTCTGAAGAGGAATGTGACTCAATGATGGAACCTTCACCCCGATCCGCCGTGTCAAGGACCTGGGCAGGAACAAGTCATGTCACCCTCATTCTCCCCGAATGCAATGTCCACCGGATTCCCAACTCTCTCCGCAGGTACATCCTGCTGGAGGAAATTGCTGGAATCCCGCAGGTTCCGATCATGAAATTACCACCGTTGTCGCGAGAAGCACCCTCTACCTCTACCATAGATTGCAGAGAGATATTTTGGGGACCAACGGTGGTTGAGAAACGATGTGACCCATCACTGGTGACTACAATCCCTGCACTAGAAGTTGTGACGATCAGCCCGTCGTATCACGACATTGTGGTCAGGACACCTCACTCTTCAGAGGATTGCCTGGAGTTTGACGGCCAGTCAGATCATTCACCGTATTCTCCGCCGCCTAGCCTAATATATAAATGTTCTGCCTCGGTACCGCTACCGGTTCCTCAGCCACCACCGGTTGACAAGTTGGGAAATACGGGGCCAGACCCTGTATCTTAGACCAGGAGCTTCTAGAACATTCTTGCGATGGATCATTTCCCATAGAGATTCTGGCCTACAGTAGTGCCGAACTTTTGTGACCCAAAGTCCCTTACCCTGGAGGAAGTAGGGTGATTTCGCCAAACCCTTTGGGAGACACACTTCTGCCTTCGTTATGAGTGGGTGGTTTACCCCAGGATCCAAGAGCCCTTTGATGAAATCGGAGAGCAATGTCGGCTTGTGGATTGGGCCGCACTCTCTATGGCCCAGCGCCCTGAGTCACCAGGCCGCCAGAGCACCCTTCAACGGAAATGCATTCAGAGTTTCAAAGTACTCCGCAGAATCATTAGGGAATCTACCCCCATGTGCAAGTACGTGGTTAGGGACAGTATGCCGCCCTCCTCTTTAGTCCTATCTAGAGGTATCCCGATTCGTTATACGACATTGAGGACATGCCCCCAAGAAGGGTTGCAGTCCACATGGCTGACGTAGTGGAAAAAGAAGACGAGATAGAGTTTCTCAATGGATACTTACCCCCTGAGGGTGTTCCACCACTGCTGGACCCACCAGGGAGGATTTCCCAGCATCAGAGGAACCTTCTAGGCCTCCCTATACCCACCAAGTCGCTGGTACCCAGTCGTATGGCCTGTAAGGGTAAGGGGAACGTTAGAACTATCAAGTAGTCTGACCCATCCTCCTCAGTGCAGAAGATGGACGAAGACCCCGAAAAGGCCGCATTGCGCCAACAGCTTGCCGAGCATAAGAGGTTGGTCGACGAACTCTTGGTCGAGCGCACTATCGAGAGGATACCCGACTATGGTGACCCATGTTGGGGTAGTAGGTGTAGGAAAAATTTCCCCCCGACGAGATGCCTTAGAGAAACCCGGATCATGCTACTCCAACAGATAGGGCAGAAGACAAAACTCACGGCAAGAGGGCACGATACGTCTCGCCAAACCATCCTGAATGGCGAGGCAATCCAAGGAATCTGGCCCGGTTTCCCCCAGCCATCCCATAGGCTGTTCCCCCAGTCGCTCCATGAGCTACCAGAGCCGGCTACCATGTCCATGATCCCGGTAATGCACTCGTGGTTAGGGATCCCCGTCATGACAGGGACCCCCACCCGGATGATCTTATAGTGGTACTCATCGACCATCTCGAGGAGTTGGAAACACGATAGGTGGCAGTCCCACTAGATGGAAAGTAGTATCCCGAATGGGTGGATGATATACCTGCACCTCTGGGTTTTTGGAACCCCACTTTATCACCCTTAAATAAGACAGGGGACCCGCCACAGCACTTTCCCCACTTTTCTTCCAGGTGTGGCCCCATGTTGCGGACCCCGCCACAGCAAGAGGCCACTAAGCTCCGGTGTTTTGTGCAGACATTGGAGGGCCCTGCCTTTGTCTGGTAGAGTTAGGTCCCCATTGGATCAGTGACCGGCTGGGAGGATCTGCCCCGGTAGTTTCTATACCAGTTCATCTCCACCACGTGGAAGACCAGCATCGCAGACCTCTTCAAGTGCAAACAATGGCCTGATGAGCGAGTTGCGGACTTCATCGCCCGGTGGAAGGGCCTTACATACTCCTTCGACATGCCACTGACTCATGATAAATTATTAACGATGTGCATAGGGAATGTTAATATAGATCTGGTTCCAACTCTGATCAGCCAGAACTATCCTGTAGGGTTCCAAGACTTCTCAGATAAAGCTCAGCGCCTCGAGAAAGCTCTGCAACAGGCTAGTCAAGCGCGTCTGACACCTCCTGTGATCCCATCAAGGATGACCAGAGCAGAGCTTGCTGTGGTGGCCTAGATAGATATCCCATGGTAGCTAGAGTTAATACTAGTAGCGCCGGATCCACAACCTCACAGAGGCCCTCCGCCTCAGGCACAACCTTCTTGCCCGGCAGCGACTGCCTCAGAACTGGCAGGTTTTCCCACGCAATTCGCTACCACTACCTAGGCGGGACAATCAGGCGTCGTCTCCTCGACAGGACCCTTAGGGCCCTCGTCAAGGACAGTCTCCTAGAGATCTCTATCCAGAAATAAGGCACCATACATACTCTTTCAATGAGAATCAGGTCCCCAGTTACTTCCGAAGTGCCTTAGAGAAAGGGATTGTGTGCCTACCTGTGTGTAGAAGGCCGGTAGAGGCGAATCTTACCGATCGCCCCAACTACTGCCCCTATCATCGGATCCTAGGGAATACCCTCAAGCAGTGCTTTGTGTATAAAGACTGGATCCATGACCAGGTCAACAAAAACATAGGCAGGCTAGGCCCGGCTACGATACAAGTAGGAGGTTTTTTTGTCAGATCAGAAATCGATAGTGACGACGAAGGTGAGGGGTAGTAGGTTCCCAACCGCGGGTCCCAGAAGTATGATGACTGGATGGCTCATAAAACAATCTCCTGTGCCCATGGTATCATTCGGTAACACCTGAATCGGAAATAGCCTTTAAAGGAAGAAGCCAGTACCTCTGCATCGTCATCTCAGTTGGCCTCTTCTCAAAAGAGTAAGCAGCAGCGACGTAAGAAGAAGAATCGTGCTCCCCCACTATCGTTGTCATCCCGCACTCTTGATGACTTTATGCCCCCTAAAATGGGGATTCCTCCCAGAATCCTCCCAGTGGTGGATGATTCATCAAGATAATGTCAGGGGTATGCTTCGGTTAATACCGTGGAGCTGGTAAATCCATACATGACTCTCGACGAGGGGGAACGGCGGGCGAGCCTCCCCAACATCCCCAATCGATGTCAACATCGGAGGAACTACGACCACATGGGTCATCAAGGTACATCAATGCGTAATTTTATCCAGGCTGTGCATGCTACTAAGACCAGGTTGTAGTCCCGGCAGAGATATCAGCACGCGCAACCTCATCTCGTGCCCTCAGATCTACCTCCACTGCTGTTTGTGCTACTAGATCAAGCAGAGTTGTATCGTACACACCACGACCAGCCTATCCTTACTAAATGTCTGTCTCAGTTATCTGATCTTCATCCAATAGCCTCCCTTCATGCCTTGACTAGACGACAGCGGGATGTACCCAGTACCAGCTAGCCGCCGGTCCAGCCAGCAGGGCCTGTCGTGCCTCCAATTGTAGAGCGACCTCCTGTGGGAAGAATCTCACGTCTGGCACGGAAGTATGATGTTCTGAAGCACATTTCAAGAATTCAAGAAAGGGTTCCTATCCTTGCGGCTCTTCTCCTATCATATGAAATTTGTGAGGCACTTGCCAAGTCCCTAAGGATCCCCCTCCAGTTTGAGACAGAGGTAGCAGCTGCAGAATCCTTCCACACTGAGGTAATTGAAAATGACGTATTCTTGGTAGTTATCGTGTTCTATGGTGAAGACGATTACCCTCGCATATAGGGGAACATCCACCCACTGTACATCACTGGTCAGTTCCATGGTGTGGAAGTCCGCCACTGCCTCGTTGACACGGGTTCTGTGATCAACCTAATCCCGACCCGGACACTGCAGAAGCTGGGTTTGTCAGAGGATGATATAACTCCCTCCGGCCTCATAATTCAGGGACACGAAAAGACCGAGAAGACTCAAATCGGCATGATCCGTTTGAAGACCTAGCGCGGTGGTCTGATCGCCAGTGCTGAATTCATGGTTGTCTCCAAGGACAACGCGTACAATGCATTCATGGGCAGGCCATGGCTCCATATACATGCAGCGGTCCCCTCATCATATCACCAATGCCTCAAATACTCCCTCAACAGTCTAGTAGGAATTCTCCAAAGAGATTTATCTCCGTTTGAATCTTGTGAAGCCCTCTATCTGGATGCTTACTATTACGAGAGCAAGGACACACAAATCCTGACAAGTGAGGTCGAACCCGCCCCAACCACAAGTGATCCCTGGGAAGGTCTGGATGACGCCTACATCTTCCTGATCCATCGGTTGGAAGCCATGATCCCCGACATGGGGCAGTGTTTTGCTGTTTAGGGTGAAAGAGGAAGGCATGTTCCCATGTCCAAGCGAAGACAGAAAATAATCTCGTACTCTTACACCAACCAGGTTCAGGTGATCCCGGAATCTGTCACCCCTATGCAGTACTTAGGCGTCAGGTGCATAGCAACGGTAGTATGTCATACGTGTCTCTTTCGTCAGTCTGGAATCAATTGGTTCAAGCCGACACGACACCACTGCATTGATGTCATCAGGCATGGCCACTTGGGTCGAAGGCCAGATGGAATTGGATCAACCACTTTCATCGCCATGGTCTCAGTAGCGCATGAGTCTCCTGATGTGATGACCACTGCCACTTAGGCCGGCACCGGCCTCCCATTAGAGCCTAGTGGTTCGGAAGAAACTCCTTCCACGGTAGATCCCTCCACATGTGAGGAAGAATATCCAGAGGATGATCCCATCACCATTGATGAAGGCGTTGCTACCACGGTCGATGAACTGGTACAGGTGAACCTTGGTTGTGAGGTAGATCCGAGACCCACCTTGGTCAGTGCCGCCCTGTCCCTCGAGGAGGAGAAACATTATGTGGAATTTCTCAAGAAGCACCGTGATGTGTTTGCCTAGTGTTATGGCGAGATGCCAGGACTAGATCCCCAGGTAGCCTTCCACCACCTTGGTCTTCTGACAAACCATCATGGATTCAAGAAGCCTCCCAGGAAGATGCACCCTTCTCACAGTGTCATGGTTGAGGCCGAGGTTGAAAATATTATCAAAGCAAACTTCATCAAGGAGGTCCAGTACCCCAAGTGGCTAGCCAACATCATTCCGGTCAGGAAGAAGAACAAATAGATTAGAGTCTTCATCGACTTCCGTGATCTGACCCCCACTATCTGAAGGATGAATTTCCCCTCCCAGTGACAGAGTTTTTTATTTACGCCACGGCTGGGTTCCAAGCCCACTCCTTCATGGATGGGTATTCCAGGTACAACGAGATCCGGATGGCCCCCGAAGAAGAGGAGTCCACTGCCTATAGGGCTCCCCAAGGTAATTTCTATTATCAGGTCATGCCATTCGGCCTGAAAAATGAAGGTGCCACTTATTAGCGGGCCATGTACCGCATATTCTAGACGATTCTCAGGACATTGGTAGAGTGCTACGTGGATGACCTGGTGGTCAAATATCGTCAGCACTAGGACCATATCCAAGACGTTGATAAAGTTTTCGACTTCCTCCATTCCCTCCACCTGATGATGAACCCACTGAAGTGTGCCTTCAGGGTCACCTCGGGGAAATTTCTTGGCTTCGTTTCCAGGTACCGAGGCATTGAGATCGACCTAGGGAAAATCAACGCCATCAGCCAGATGCCACCCCCGAGTAATATTCGAGAGCTTTGAGGTATCCAAGGTCACATAGCCTATATATTCCAATTCATTGCGAATCTGGCTGGCAATTGTATGCCCTTTTCCCGGCTCATGAAGAAAGGCTCCACCTATGAGTAGGATGAAGAGTGTCAGACCACATTCAAGGAAATCAAGCAGTATCTGCTCCAACCTCTAATCTTGATGCCACCCATCCCCGAAAATCCGTTGGTCCTTTACATGACCTCCCTTGATCTATCCCTCGGTGTACTTATCACCCAGAAGAACAACGAGGGTATGAAGAACTGTCTCTACTACCTCAGCTGCATGCTCCTCAAAACGGAGACCAGATACTCCCCCATAGAGAAGAGTTTCCTTGCACTCGTATTCTCCGTCCAGAAATTGAGGCATTACCTGCAGCCCCATGAGGTATAGTTGGTCTCTCTGGTAGACCCACTGATGTACCTTTTGAACAGCGCCATGATGAATGACCGACTAGCACGGTGGGCGGTGATCCTCCAGCAGTTTGACATCAGGTTTGTTCCCCAGAAGACTGTCAAGGGATAGGAATTGGTAGACTTCCTAGGTGCCCATCCAACTTCCATGGATCAATACCTATACCTGGACTACCCTGACAAGGCAATCCCCTCAGTTGATCATCCTGTCTCATGCTAGCAAATGCACTTCGACGGTTCCTCCCGGAGCCCCACCGGTATGAGGCTCAACGATCCTAAGATCAACATAGTGGGTCTGGGTGTCGTCTTCATCACCTTGGCACAAGTCATCCTGCCTTACTAATTCTTGTTATCAGATGGTTGCACCAACAATGAGGCAGAGTATCCGGGCATCATCACCAGCCTCGAGCTAACCCTTGAGATCGATGTTCCCCATTTGCACGTAAAAGGAGATTTCAAACTGGTCATCAAGCTGGTCAATGGGGATTATGTCATCAGGAAACCAGAGCTCATGACATTATTGGAGTGCACCCTCCATCTAATGTCCTGATTTCTTTCTCGACCCGATGTTACCCATGTCCCTTGGTAGGAGAACGGTCGAACATATGCTTTGGCTACCTTAGCTGCATCACTCATAGAACCCAAGCAGAATGATTTGATCAAACATGTGGCACACCGGAGGGTCATTTCCCCCGTCACCCTGAAAGATGAAGAGGGCCTACAGGTAGTCTATCTTACCGCCAGATCCCCCAAACCAGGAGCCTCAGGTTCTTCAAATGTAGTGGTCGCGGCCACTCTCGATAGGAGGGAACCCTTTGTAGAGTATCTCTAAAATGGTTACCTCCCGGATGATCGGGCCTAGCGCGAGCGAATCCGATGCCACACATTGCTATTTAACCTTTAGAGTGGTCCCAGTCGTGAGAAGATCATCTATAAGCGGAGCTTCGATGGTCATCTCCTTTATTGAATTCAAGGAGTCGAGATCCCTCAGGTCATGCAGATGGTTCACGCCGGTTCCTACGGTTCTCACCAAGCTCTCCCAAAGCTGTCCCATCAGATCCGGAGATTGGGGTACATCTGGACCTCTAGGATCCATGATTGTATTGAGTTTTCCAAGAGATTCCACATGTTCCATGTTCATGCCAACATCCTGCATCAGCTTCCAGAGCCTCTACACTCCACCAAGTACTCTTGGCCATTTTTTGTGTGTGGACTCGATGTCGTGGGACCATACCCACCAGCGACAGCTCTCTAATGAAATTTCATCCTGACTACTACAGATTTCTTCTCCAAGTGGGAGGAGGTAGTTTCACTCAAGGAAGTCAAGGCCCATTCCATCGTTGACTTCGTGAGATCCGTTATCATGCACCAATTTGCAGTCCCTCATGCTGTCCTCACCGATAACAACACTAAATTCCGAGCATCTGAGCTAATGAAATTGTATTCCAAGTACAATTTCCATTTGAACCATACCTCTTGCTATCAAGCGCATGCAAATGGATAGATCGAGGCATTCAACAAAACCCTCTCTAACATTCTGCAGAAGATGGTTGGTCAGAACAAGAAAATTGGGCAGGACAAGCTCCCCAACGCCCTTTGGGCCTATCAGACAACGACATGAAATTCCACCCAGGTGACTCCATATTCCCTGGTTTTTGGGGCCGAGGCCTTCCTGCCCCTCGAGATCCAGCTGACATCATTACACAATGCGGCCTATATCCAGCATGAACCAGATAAGGTAGCCAAAATCCTTCTAGCTGAATTGGAAGCACTAGAAGAGAACATGTTGCGTGCCCCGCACAAACTGGAAAGGCATCAGAATAAGACAGCCAAAGCTTTCAACAAAAAGTTTTGCCTTCGCTATTTTCTGCAAGGCGACCTGGTGTTGGCCATCTGAGCGTCGATGATCCCCGGTAGGAAACCACCCAAGCTAGAGCCCAAATGGGAAGGACCCTACATATTTCATAAAGTTTACCCCAATGGAACATACTCCATGGTGACGATAGATGGTGAGCGTATAACTCCTCCCACCAACGCCAATTTTCTCAAGAAATACTTTTCCTGAGCCATGCGGTCCTACACGACCTTAAACTGCATGGTCCTGCACGACCTTAAACTGTATGGTCTAGTATGACCCTAAACTGCGCATTAGGATCCTGCACGACCTTAAACTGCATATCTTCCTGCACGACGTTAAACTACTAGATGGTCATGCCTTCCTGACCAAGGCCTATCCTCGGGCCTCTGACCAAGGCTCCCTTTTACAGTATTGTACGGTGTGGCATGGGGTTATGTCCTCATTCATGTCGGGTTTACTCGCCATGCTGTACACCTCCCCTATTCAGGGGAATCCTATTTCCCCCACCCTCATCCTCACAACAAGACGTTAAACTGTAAGTTGGTCAAGCCTTCCTGACCGAGGACCCTTGTCCTTCCACTACTAAGGCTTTCATGCGGGATGGTATGGTGCAGTGTGGGACTATGTTCACGTTTACGTCGGGTTACGCTCCGTATCGTATGTATTCCCCGATGAGATGTGTCCCCCGTCCCGCATGACATTAAACAGAATTTCATCCTGCATGACGTTAAACTGCGCTTCTAGAACTATGTATGGCTTGATTCTCATCCTAATGGGATACGTAGGAACGCTCAAATGCCCCGTCTTGAGCCCAGCCCGAGGTTTTCCTTTTAACATTCCCCCTTGGGTTTAGTTTCCTTGGAGGGTCCTCACATGGTGTGGAATATGCTTCCTTATCCCCACTCACACGATGATTATAATAGTCTCACCATGTGACCACTCCCTTTCTTCTATTCTCCCATGTCTTTACCGCATGACATCAAACTGCATATCCTTCCAGAACTACATATAGCTTGATTCCCATCCTAATGGTATACAAAGGAACTCCAGGACATTTGATCTGTTGGCCTAGCCCAAAAGTCAAAATCTTCCCCTCGGGTTAAGACATATGGCAGGGTGCACAGTTTTTCCCAAATTTACGTCTACTCAGCCTCGACCTGACTATACGTCCCCCTCCCTGGAGATGTTCGCCTCTTTCGTAGATGTGTACAACTATGCTTAACCCACTCCTTGACTGGGATTCCATCGTTTTTCACACTCAGAGGGACCCCAAGAACGGCCTGGATACTATGCCTAAGGGCTCTTCTACTGATACGGGCCAACGCCCCTAAGGGTTGTTGAGCAACAAGCCGATACATGTCTCGTGTTTCGAATCTGGTCAGAAGTCGACACTAATTGTTTGCCCCCATATCAGGTCACCACATGGACGATGTGTTTCGAACATGGTCAACAGTGTCCTGGATCTTCAGGTCCACCCCGAGATGTCTCAAACATCAAGTGCAGTGATTCGTTCTGCCCCATCCTGAAGCGACAAACTTCCCTTCGGGTGGTGCCAACGGTCGGGCCCGCGACCCCGATTCTCCTATAAGGGATGTGTGGCGTGGTATAGGATTACATCCTCATTCACGTCGGGTTACTCGCCATGCCATACACATTCCCGAATGAGATACAGTTATCTCTACCCCCCGTCCTTGCCGCAATATGTTAAACTGAAAGTTAGTCAGGCCGTCCTAACCGAGGCCCAGCCTCAGGCCCCTTGGCCTTTTCGGGCCCCTGGCCCCATCCTCATTGCAAGACGTTAAACTGCAAACTAGTCAGGCCTTCATGACCGAGGCTCAGCCTCAGGCCCCTTGTCCTTCTCGGGCCCCTTCTCCCAACTTCTTATCTGGAGTGTACGATGTGATATAGGAATATGTCCTCATTCAATTCATGCTACTCGACACGCCATACACCTCCTCTTTCTAGGGAGTCCTACTCCCCTCTTCGTCCTTACTACAAGACATTAAAATACAAGCCGGTCAGGCCTTCCTGACCAAACCACCGACTAAGAGACCCCTTGGCCTTTTTTGGGCCTCGGCCCAGGTCCTCTCTTATAGGGAGCGTACGACATTGTACAGAATTATGTCCTCATTCACATCGGGTTTCTTCCCATGCCGTACGCACTCCACTCACCGAGGCCCTTCCTTAGGCCCCATGGCCTCAGCTTATACCTGGAAGGTATGGTGTGGTAAAGGATTATCTACTTATTCGCATCAGTTTGTTCATCGTACCATATAATTCCCTTTTCTTGGGGGTATCTTACCCCCCTCCTCTTCCTACATGACGTTAAAATGCATTTTGAGAACTATGTGTGGCTTGATTTTCGTCCTCATGGGATTCAAATGATCAACTAAATGTCTAGGCTTTGGGTCCAGACCCATCTCTTGGGAGTCTCCCTCCCACCATGGCCCCATGGCCTACCCTTCCTCCATGAGGGGTATATATGGTGTGGTATGGGATTATGTCCTCATTCACGTCGGTCTTGTAATGACCGCGTCATGTACCTCTCCCTCCCGAGCGATTTCATCGACCCTTTTAGGCGGTTCACCAATGTGCCTAAGGGTACTCTGGTTTATTACCTGGAATGTCGGACTATAATCAAACATGTCGGTACCCACTTTTCAGGCTTTTTATATCCCTTTATCAGGGATTCCATCATTTTTCACAACCAGATAGACCCCCATGAATGGTCTGGATACTACTCCTAAGGGATCTCCTACCGATACAGCCCAACTCCCCCGAGGTTTTTGGGCAACAAATCGATAAAATCCCGCGTTGTGAATATGGTTAGTGATCAATGCTCATTTGTTGATTCAAATTCAGGCTAATGTGATATGGAGAATATTTTTTCCGCCACGGTTAATAGTTATCCTCTATCACCACGCCGACCCCACTACGCTCAAGATTTCAGTTACATGATTCACACCTTCATTCACTTCATCGTGTCCAAGTAGAGTTTTGAAACTTTAGATACTATTCCTCAGTGCACATCTGCACCTTAGGGGGGACTAAGCCGTGTTAAAGGTGTCTTTGGTTCTCCATGTCCACTCCCCTTTGATGGACGTTCCAGGTATTCCAATAAAGATCTTCCCCCCCTTGTTTCCCACACCGAGTTTAACTCACGTGGGCTTAGGGACCGGGTTGAAGTCCATGCTAACTCAGAAGATTGTAATCCACCCATGGTCCGAGCTCTAAGACCATAAACTAAGACCCCCTCAAGAGCTATGCGTAGCTTGATCCCCATACGGATGGGGTACATAGGAATTCCTGTGCATTTTTCCTCGGGCCCATCTCAACTCTCACTTTCAGTCTCTTGACCTAAAACCTCTCTAAGTAACACGTGGTGGTTGGTACCCCCGGCTCCTATTCACGTCGGGTATTTGTAATTATTCCACCATGTGGCTCCTATGTTTCCTTCCAGCCATGGTCCTAGTTATAAGACCCTAAACTAAGACCCTCTCAAAACTACGTGTATCTTGATCCCCATCCTTATGGGGTACGTAGGAACGCATGTGCATTTTTCCTCAGGCACAGTTCAACTCTCACTTTCGTTCTCTTAACCTAAAACCCCTCCAAGGAACAATTGGTGTTTGGAACCCCCAATTCCTATTCATGTCGGGTATTTGTAATTATACCACCACATGCCTCCTATGTTTCCTTCCCAACATGGTCGGAGTTCTAAGACCCTAAACTAAGACCCTATCAAGGACTATGTGCAGCTTGATCCCCATCCCTATGGGGTACAGAGGAGTGCCCGTGCATTTTGCCTCGGGCCCAGATCAACTCTATTTTTTGGTCCCTTGACCTAAAACCTCTCCCACGGGGATTGTTGTGTGGTGTGGTATGATGTTATCTCCTCATTCACATTGGGTTGTTCACCGCGCCGTACACATCCTTGGTTCCCATTCGTCTCAGGTCTTTGTAATTACTCACTAGGAATATCCCGCGCTTTCTCCAATCCATGGTCTGAATTCTACAACCCTAAACTAAGATCTCCCTATGGGAAGGGACTCGACTCCCCTGTCTAATACTCTCGTTAACATATTCGTATGCATTTTGACAATGATCCTGAATTGAGGAACTCTCATGGGGATTTCCCCTAGTTTCATGTCCAAGATTTGTGTGCTCGCTATCTAGATCTGCGTCCACTTCAATGTCTGAAGGGACCCCCTAACGGCCCGGTCCCATGCCTCATCAGATCACCTACCGTCCTGGACCAACGCCCCGAAAGACTCCCAACGACATTTGTGACATGGTCCCGTGTTTTGAACATGGTCAATAGTCGACCCTCAATTGTCTGTCCCAATTCTAGGCTAATGCGATTTGGATGCTGTTTTTCCACCATGGTCAATAGTTATCCTCCATCATCACACCATCATCATTGTGATCCAAATTCCGAGAATCATGATTCACACATTTCCACTTCCTCATGTTCAAGTGGAATTCCGACATACTTGGCTTTACCTCTTCGCTTGTCTAGGTGCGCCACATGGGCGTGTCAGCATCATTGGGCTGATATTCACCGAGTGTCCCTTCGCCCTAACTTTCCCCTACTTGTGTCAGGAATGTTCTCCAATTACTTCTTGTTTCCCACATCTAGTATGACTCGCGTGGGCTTAATAGTTTTGGTGGGATATGAACTGACGCGACTCAGATTCTTTTCATCCTACATGATGTTAAATTTTCTTCCAGAACTATGTACAACATGATTCTCATCCTTATGGGATATGTAGAGACACCCTGGCATTTTGCCTAGGGTCCAGCCCCCAGATGTTATAAAACCCATTCTTCCCCTTTCCGGCCCCCTTGCCAGACCCCTCGTAGGGAAATGAAAAACCATAACTCTTCCCTGAACCAGTTCAGGATGCCCCAAGATAATATTGGGAAGCGATAGACTCCCTCTCTAGAGAGGTCCTGTCTGAGAGAAGGAATGATCCATGATCAAACCAATGCGCCCATTTAGTGTACTCCCACCACGGTGGTGTAATTTCATGAGTGTTGGATTCTGTTCGAACAAACCATCACTCCACCTCCCATGCTTTGCATGCCCCTTATTCAGACTCTCATCCTGTATCATGTCTGAGGGACCCCCTAATAGTATGGATGCCTGACATATGGCCCGCCTGCTGTCCTGGGCCAAGGTTCTGGAAGAATGGTCATGTTTGGAAGAACCCCTAAGAGTATGGATTCCTGACCTATGGTCCACCTACTGTCTTGGAAAAACATCCCTATGAATTGATCGACAACATTTGTGACATGGTCCCGTGTTTCGAACATGGTCAATGGTCGACCATCATTTGTTGTCTGCATCTCAGGCTAATGTAGTAAGGATATCATTCCTCCTCCATGGTTAACTGTTGTCCTTTACAGTCACACCACCCTCAGAATGTTCCGAATCTTGGGTATAGTAATTCACACTTCCCATTCCCATCTGTTCGGACTGATTTCATCGCCCCAGGCATATCACCGTTCGTGCGCAAGAGCACGCTGAAAAAAGGTAATTTGGCTGTTCTGAGAACTTCTTTCTCCAGTCAGGTCTCTCATACTTCTTAGAAGTCTAGACCGGTTATCCAAATCCTGGATGCCCGAAGCATGGTTTACATTCCTTTGTTGGGTGGGTCGATAAGGCGACTATCTCTTGTTTCTCACAAAGGGCTTCAACCAACATGATCTTAGGGAATTGACGATGGGCGTTCCGCGAACATTGTAAGGATGCAATGAACCGGGGTGAAAAGTGGAAATCGTGCATGTTGCGGCATACAAGAAGAACGAAATCAACGAAAGAGAGTACCATTAAAGGGTTCTTAATTATTGTAGTACCTGGGGGTCAACACCTCCCATGGATAGATTGACCCCGTCAAAAGAGAATTGCAGCTCTGCCACCCTTCGACTGGTGGCGTAAAGGAATTACTGTCGTCGACTTAGCTACCACACCTCCTCAGCATCGATGTGGCGTAGTTCATCACCCTGAGCTCGGGCCCTCTCTATGTCAGCCAGAATACTGGGCATCTCCCCAAAAAACCACTTCAAGCGCTCTTATACCTCTCCTAGTCGGGCCTTCAATCACAAGATCAGCTCGGATTGTACATTGAGAGAGGCGGAGTGTTCGTCCGCCCATGCCAGCAGCTGTTGGACCTCATTTTCAGCCTCCTAGAGATTCTTGACATTTGTCACCTTCCTTCGCTGCCATCCCATGCTGAGCCCGTGATCATACTCCCAAATTTTCTCTGCCATAATATCTCGGATGATTGTATGAGGATGCTGGGCATCCACTCCCCCATCACACAGTTCGCGAAACTGCAAGCGAAAGTATGTCCATCTCATCCATCCATTGCACTTGTGGAGTCATTGATGAAGCACGTGATTAAATTCCATGATTGGCGGTAGACAATTTTTCTGCGCTCTTCATCGGAGGCCGTTTCTTCATAGTCTATGCGATTGGTAGGTTCATATGCGGGATACACCCGCAGGAAATCGTCAGCAGGATCTGCGTCTGGCGTTGAATCTTGCTCGACATCTGGCATTAGGGCAGGATAGATGAGACTTGGGTCATCCGGTTCATCCTCATCATCGGACTGCACCTCAATAACCTCATGCATGACCCTTCTTGCGGTCCCGCTAATGATAGTGTGTGCTATAGGTTGGGTAGGTGGGGGAACTATATCCACAATCACCAGCATGCCCCTAGGAGGGATTCCACCAGACATCCCGACCAACCCTACCACAATAGCCCATGCCACTCGAAGAACTGTATGACAGAGAAGGGCATGGATATTAGTTGGTGCGATCTACATACGACATCAATGAGTCAGTGGAGGAAACCTACGAAGATCGGACTCTCGGTGCTGCTCCTAAGTTGATGCTGATGGGGCCCCGAGGCGTGGCCCTCCGTATATTGTCGGAACGTTCAGAAATTCTGGAGGATCCACCTCAGGTGTCCTAGCCCCTCCAGACACTGAGCTGTACGCGGCCTCATACACGGGTTCTAAAGGTCATGCGCCATCACCTGCCAAAGGGAGAGAACGAGGTCTGCATACCAATTACTCCTACATGGTTCAGATGTTCTTAAGAGGTTCGTAATGGCCTAAAAGCGGACCCCGAGGAATGAGATTTGGAATGATACCTCGAGAGCCTCCACGAAGTCATCGGAATCCGAGTCCTGATCTCCGACTTCGCCCTCCTCCAACAGGGACCCTCCACTAGCCTCATCCTCCAAAGAGGATTTCTCCGATTCTTCCAGTAGGGGGAAGTGCTCCCTTAGATCGGCGGCTGACAGCTGTGGGGGAACCATCAAATCCAGCAATACCCTCACCTGGTCTGTCATTGGGCGTGGGACACCATTGGAGTCAACTTAGTCCTCCAGATCATCCATGTATTGCTCTGCCTCTGCTAGAAATGCCATGAAACTAGCCCGGACTGGTCCTATGCCCGGTAACTCCATCCTGAGAAGATTCAAGTGTGACCACATCTCGGGTGGAGTAAGGAATTTCCGGTTTACATACCAAATGTCCCAGGCCTCTGGGAAGACAACATCCTCTGGCATGTCAATATGGCGCAGTCGCTTCCCAAGAACCTGAGTGGATATCCTACGAAATCCCCTTGATGGCTGCCCCTCCTGATGTCTCTGCTCTTCCGAGACAACCGGGTCCACTGTCACTGCCGGATCCGCCGCTGCAGACACACCCTAAGCCGGTGAAGGTCTCTCTGCCACGGTAACCCTGCCACCGCGAGAGGCCCTTGCTGCCCTGCGACCCCGACCACGGGATAGGGGAGGCCCGCCATCACCTGCCCGAACGGTTGGATACCTCAGCATCTCCCCCAGAAAAGCTGCATCCCAGCTGATGGCATACTCTTCCACCAATCCAAAAGCGGCGGTGGATAGAGGCAATTCAATTCACATATTCCCGTCTTCCCGTGTGAACATGAGCCACAACTGCCTCATCAAACATGGGTGCTCCTTGTGACGCACCTCCCAGTAGACCTGTGGGGTCAGCCGATGCAGGCACCTGAATTGCCTCACGAACCGATGCGGGGTGTACGGTTTGCAATGCGGCTCGCGGTCCACCCTCGCCACCAACACTCCACCTCGAAAGGCTAGTAGATAGGCCCAATGCACTTAAGTTCCCTGACCATCGTCAGTAAGCACTCCCGTCGGCAATGGAAACAGGTGGATGTTGAACTCGTCCACCTTCTATACCCGGTTCAGTACCATCGGTACATTTAGCTTAAATGGGAAGCTCCCAGCCGCATTTAGAGTGGAGGGGCGGAAGTTTGACCCTGGCAGTGAGATGGGGTTTGTATATTCATAAACCCCCCTGATGTGCGCTGCGATCCACCCGTACAGAAGGTGGAAGGGCCTGCATATCCTCAGAGGCTTCTTTCCCTCGGTAACGTGCCACAACATCCTGTACACCTTGGAGAGCATTAGAATCCCAAGATTGACCTGCCTTCCCATGGCCAGCATGGATGCCACGATGAACGAGTTGGGCCGCTCCCCCATGTTGATATCCCTCACCAGTAGGATCCAACCATAGATAAGGGCCGCGATGAACGCCACCAACCAGACTATCGGATGTTGTTCAGTGCTGACAATAAAGCCCCATGTCTTCCATTGATTGTCCTCCAAGATCCTCCAACACGACTGCTCCTTGCCCTACAGAGCCCCATTTGGACAAGTTCGAGGCCTCGGGGGGAACTCACGATCCTCTGGGAATTTCCGAAACCACTTGAACCACTTCTTAATGTAGAAATCTCTTACTGATTCCTTGCCCTCTCCAGGGACCAGTGCCATTAGTGCTGATGCCAGTCACGTAATTTTCTCTGGATCCTCCCACGCACTCAGGACGGGGAGGAACTCATCATACATGGCCCCCAATATCAGGACCCCCGAAATCTGATGGACATCCCACAGACTGATGCCCACCTCCCCATGGTGTTGGTGAAAAGTGTTGGTCCTAGACGACCATCTGCTCATCAGCTCCAACATTAGTTGTTTCGGTTGTTAAATGTGGAATTGTGAGGCCCATGTCACCTCATGCCAGCCTACCCTCCTCATCTCTGCCCCAAACTCCTTTCATGAGGTGCCTACCCAGTAGGCCCATGCCCAGTCGTTCGTGAAGTTGTCGCCCTGGCGTAGGTCCCACTCATCGGACCACCCCTTTTCGAATCATGCAAAGCCGCCTTCCGCATGGTGTGGTACAGAGGAGGAGACGACTTCGTTTTTAGTGGCTTCCTGTCAATATTGTTCTCATGGATGTATAGGAAGTTAGCAGTAACAGGTGTGAAGTCCTCCTGTGCATGACCGTTAGCCGCCCTGAACCATTGGCTCTAGCATGGCGTGCTCATGAACCAGCAAGCTGGTTCATCCCTGCTCGCCTTAGGGATGAAGACGTCATCCCTCAGCCAGAAACCATACAAGGTAAGCATCTTCAAGTACCCCCAACACAGCTTAATCATGATCCGTTACGGTTCAGGGACGTGAAAATTTTTGGGTTGGGTCGTGAAGGATGATCGCGATGATTTCTCGCAAAGCTTGGTCGCGGATCGAAGATGCGGAACCCAGCCTCGGCCTGCAAGAAGATGTTCACTAGGCGCAGTCGTGGAGTTAGAGACTCTCGGTTCTCCGCGGAGCTCGAGTCGTGGTGAGCAGACACAGAGTACGTGGAGCTTCGCGAAGTCGATAGCGCAAAAGGAAAAAAGTCACGAGAGAACAAATAAGAGGTCATCCCCCTATTAATATGCGGTGACCCCGGAGCTTCACGGAGTATCCCGCCCGCACCGAGCATCACAGCACGTCTGGACCGCACGACCTATGTCCACTCCACGCCACCCCTTCATGAGTCCGCACCGCGAATTGCCGAGAATTTTGGCGACTTTCCCTCAGACTCCGAACCTTGATCCCTCCGCGGCTCCTAGTCTGAGGGGGGGGGGGGAATTTGTTGGCGCCAACATATTGGACACAAAGTGAAGAAGAAAAAGAAGCCCGCATTCTGCCTCGCGAAGCACCAACGCAGAGGGCCCCCGAGCAGCACGATCGCCGCGAAGAAGAAGGGGCATTAAAGCTCCGCGAACGCTCTTACGTTCGCGAGCCTGCCGTGAAGCCCCCAAGGCGGTAACCCTCTGCGAACACCCTGACATTTGCGAGGCCACCGTGATGAAATGGAGGCGGTAATGCTTTGTGAATTCCCTGACATTCGCGAGCCTTCCTCGAAGCAGAGGAGGCAGTAACCCTGTGCGAACGAGGTTGACGTTCGCGACTAACCGCGAAGCAACCGCCGCCCCTTCACGCCGCGTGAGCTCTCCTTCGTGGTGCCCCTTTCCTATAAATATCGGGCTCCCCCTGAGCCCTACAGATGGACAATGTGACCTTTCGGCTTCTCATCACCCGAATCGCGAAGAACCTTTCGCCCTGGGAATTATGAGCTTTGCAATGTATTTTCGCTTCGCGAGATGTCTTCGCCTTGTATCGTCTTGAGCCCCTCTTCCGAGAGGGATTCCCTTCACGAAGCATAAGGGCATTCGTGATGGAATGGGATCCCCAAGGGGACCCGGGTAGCCGCGGAGCATTCATGCTTTGCGAAACACCCAACCGGTACATGTGATCTGTATGACAAGGTAAGATCACTGTACTTTGTGAAGCACATTGCTGAGCGGAACCTTGCATCACGAGGCACCGCTGTGTCATGAGGCTATGCTCCACAATCACCCTTCCACTTCGTGAAGCACCTCCCACTCTCCTCTTTTCCCTATGCTAAGGCCAGGGCACTCCAATTCGTGAAGCACACCCCTTCACAAGTGTCTTCTACTACACAGAGAAACCGAGTCCTAAAAGGACCCTAACTGTGGACCCATATGCTTGGAAAATCCTCTTCCCGTGTGGCCCTCTAGGTTTGCATGATGCGATTTCAATGTCCCCTAGACGACACCACCTGTAGCATTTCTTTTCGTAATGCTCCTTCGCATAGGCAGGCTAATGGTTATTGATTCTTCGCATAGCCATGCTATCGTGGACCCCTCGATGGTTCGCTCTGTGACCCCCCCCACCCCCCCCCCCCCCCCCCGCTTAACCACAGCCTTGCCGATGCCTTCCCTCCCACATGGAGAAGAGTGTACCAGTTATTTATGTACTAGGGGTGCGTAGAAATCCCTCCTCATCCGAGCTCCAGGACATTAAACAGCCAATCACCTCGTCTTCAACACATGATGTTAAAATGTGATCTGACCCCATGCTTTGCATGCAGGGTCCCCCCGTATCGTACATTCTATACGCCGCTCGTCTCCACGGGAATGGAATCTTCCTAACATGGAATGAGATCCTCCCTTTTGGAGTGGCGTTTGTCCACAAGGGAAGGGTTACCTCAGATCATATGACCCTTGCCTCTCTTGCAGAAGGTAGCACCCATGCACCTCCATACTTCCCCACTTCCGTGGTTCCAAGGCCAACGAAGGACATGATAGGGAATGCGACTCCTCCTTTCTTGGGTCTAAAATCCCTCTCCCATTGCGCTTTGTCGCACCCTGGGCCTCCATCCTGGAGTATGTCCCAGCACCATGGGCCTCCATCCTGGAGTAAGTCCCAGCACCATGGGTCGCCTAACGCGTAAGCCCCCTACATTTCCCACGGACGCACCCTTCGCGACGTGATCGTCAGGTCCCTACAATCTCTGGGTTCTCACAACAAGCATGACTCATGTGAGATTAGAGTAAGCACTGACCCTGACCCCCACCTCTAGAAAACTACGGGGACTTTGATCCATGTTTAGGCATGGTACGTTGGAAGACTCCATGAGGTTCAAGCCCACCACTCAGTCGTTCCATCACGTCCAGTTCCACCCTCGTCCAAAAGACATTAAACTGTATGCCCCCATCCATCATGACGTTAAACTGCACACCAGAAGTACATGGACTTTGATCTGTCCTAAGGCAGGGTACGTAGGAAGCCTCCACGAGGTTCAAGCCCACCGCCCGTCGTTTATTCACATCAGGGTTCTCCCTCGTCCCACATGACGTTAAACTGTATTCCGGTCCATCGGTAAGCCGTTGTGAGCATCCTGAACAATGAGTACATTGATCCGTGTCAAGGCATGGTATGTAGGAAGCCTCCACGATGTTCAATCCCACCACCAGTGGAACTCCCCCAGTTCACCTTTACATCGGTTCACAGACGAAATCCCATCTGAACTACGTGGAATTTGATCCATGCTAAGGCATGGTACGTAGGAAGCCTCCATGAGGTTCAATCCCACCACCCGTTGGTCACTCCGACCTCCTTCACGTCGGTTCACTAGCACCTGGGCAGCCTAGAGTGTCAGACCCACACCATCTGGACCAAGGTCCTTCTCTATGTCGATTCTCTGACACACCCCCGTACCTCATGACGTTAAACTACATCCCAGTCCAGTGGTAAGCCATTGTGACCTCACCTGAACTATGTGGTCTTTGATCCATGTCATGGCATGGAACGTAGGAAGCCTCCACGAGGTTGAACCCCACCTAGAACCCTGGTCCCCTTCATGTTGGCCCTCCGGCGTCCAACCTGAACTATGTGGACTTTGATCCGTGATAAGGCATGGTATGTAGGAAACCTCCACAAGGTTCAAGCCCACCTGCACCCCTGGTCCTCCTTCACGTCGACCTCCCGATGTCCCCTCCTGAACTATGTGGTCTTTGATCCGGGCCAAGGCATGGTACGTAGGAAGCCTCCACGAGGTTCAAGCCCACCTGGACCCCTGGTCCCTTCACGTCGGTTCACCGACCCCATATCCTTGGTATGTCTCAGTGTGTAAGCCCCATTCCATACCGAACTATGCAGACTTTTATTCCCTACCATGGTGATATGTAGGAAGTCTCTTCGAGGATCAAGCTCATCACCGTCGTCACCTCCATGATGGCCCCATCTCATCCACCCTGATTCTTACCCGGGCCGCCACATCCCAGTGAGATCATGCCACCCTATTCCCTTCCATAGTATCTGGGAACCCGCCCACGTGATGGCCCCAACATCGGTGTTCCCTCTAGGGGGTTTGTCAATCTGATCCACTCCAGTTAGTGTTCTGATCAGCCCTCATCATCGTTGGATGTTAAACATGCGGAATATCCCGTGTTAAACATGGGAAGCTGAGAAAAACTTCAGATACATGCCTATGGCATAAAATTCTTCGCATTCGATGTGGGATGCCTTAGGCTTCCATGCCCTCGAGATCCCTATAATAAGGGACCAACAACAGACATGCCAATCCTTCAGTGTTCAGACACGTTAATGATCCCTCGACATGACTACTCCCCCAACTGAAGGTTTCTTCCCTGACTAGACCCTTTTGAATGTCCTGAGAGAAGTAGTGTAATTAACCGATGTCCATGAAAAGATGGCACTGGGAAGAGTTTCACGAACAACGTATTAAATCTATGAGGGGGACTAGGACTAGGTGACGAGATCCGAGGAGGAATCCATAGAATGATGAACCGACATCCAATCATCCTGTTTCGATCAAGTACAAGATGTCCCTGCACAAGGAACGTGTAACACCCGAGACTTTTATGTGAAATATTTTGTTTTTATGTTATATAAATCATCAAAGGAATCTTTTACTACAGACAACATTAGCTTGGCTTTATTTACACGCAATCACGACATTCCTCGATAGCTTGCATCATACGCAATACCGAGTTTCACTAAACAACGATATGTTATTAAAATATTATTAAAACTAGCCGTTATGAATAGTAATAACCACATTTTGAAATTTTATAATTTTTATTTTTCAAAATGGACTTCATTTTTTGATTCGGAATGTCGAAATTAGCCTAGGGTGAAATTTTGGTATTTTTCAGAAAACTTTCAATTTTTGATGAATAGTGAAATCACCAAGTGGTAGTTAAAAAAACTGATTTTTTCATAAAACATAATTTTACCACTTCTGTGAGTGGAATTTCGAAAATCCAAGAGACACGGTTAATATTAAGGACTAAAATGTGGTTCAATGAGATGAAAATAATTTTTGGTGAATAGTAACTTTTTACTTATATTTACCACGGTTAAAAGTAAATAGGTTATTTAAGGTTAAAAATGATATTATTAATACCCTAACACATGTCCTAATTCTATTGTAGAAGTTTAATTCGACCAAAAACAACCTTAGGAATAAAATATCACCATTTAGGCCCACATGGATTAGATTTGGACATTTATTATTAATTTATTTAAAGAAGGGTTAAAATAGTTAAAATCAACATTTAATAAGTAAATCATTTTTAATATGGGGTTATACATATGATAAATTCGACTATAAATATTAATTAGAAAGATAAACAGATTTACTACATAATTGTATTTTAGTTGTAATTTTTATACATTAAATAATTTAATTTATTTATGACACAACGATGATGTAGTAATTATCTTATTAATGAAATATTGACATAATTGATGTTATAAACACCAAAATAAATGTAATTTGAGACTTTATATGAATTACACTAATTTTATAGATTAATATGACATGTTAGTATTGATTTAATTAAATTTTTTCGAACTAATCATTCTGTTATTATGTTCACAAAAATTAGTTACTAAATAGTGTCAAAATTGACATAAAATAGTTTTTAAAACAAATATTATATTAGTAATTGTTATTTTATTCCTAAAAATCTAAGGTTCGTCCAAATGACTTAGATAAGGTTATATATATTAATAATAAACAACTTGGGATTCGTTTGGCTGCTTATAGTAAACTTATTAACATCGTAGTATAAGAACACAAGAAGACACAGAAAAAGTAAAATTATTTAACTTTATGTTAAATATAAATGATAAGGTTTAAATTGATATCTAAACTTGTCTAAATTCTATTGGATGAGATTATTTCGACCCATCCCCACCTAAGCTTAGAAATAAATAAATTTGGAGCTATTTAAAACCGAACATGACTTTATAATAAAATAATATTTTTAGTTTTTCCAAAGGAGACCCTCTCCTCCCTTATAAAAGGGCACCTCCTCACCCTCTTTCTCACACCACATTGACCCTTCACGCTCGGCCAAAATCTGCCAATTACTCCTCTCCACTTCCCTAGAGACATCCTAGAGTTCCTGGTATTATTCAACAACCAATTTTAGTGCCCTAAAACTAGGTCTCAAAGAAGAACTTCCAAGAAGAGGTAATGTCCGTTACCGATTCTTTCATCTTTATTTCTTCTTCCACTTCTTCTTCATTTGTTGTTTCATTATGAAGTAATAAAATTAGTATCCCTCATATAATGATATGTTATTATAAGTATGAAACAACCCTATTTCACAATCTATCCATCCTACGGAAAAAGAAATCACCGCACGTGCGTACATACGAAATACCGTCTCCACGCCGTGGTGTAATCTATTTTCCACCACCACCTTACGTGGATGGGTATAATGGTGTAAATAATGACTATATATTACTATTATAATGTGATACTGATTCTGAAATAGTATGCATACACTCCAATACAATTCCACGATCATAGGAATGATATCATCACTCGTGCGTACGTACAGAATATCGTCTCCACGATGTGATGCGACTCGTTCTACATGATCTTCATTTCATAATGATTATATAAATGAATTGAATAAATGAATATGATACATATTACACTAATAACATTCTGGAAATGAGGTAGCTATAACCAAAATAGAATAATAAGAATTTATTCGACAAGACACGCATAAGAACAAAAAGTTATAAACACCCGAATAACAAGTATCAATGAAATATTACTACTAAGAAGCTAAGAATATGACCCTATATGATTTAAAAAATAATAATTATGATTCTGGAATAAGTCAATAACATTATTTAAATCATTATACCGGAGGTTCGGACACTTACGAAGCAAAACGGACCTAAGGTAAGGGAAATATCACAATCTCATTTTTATCCGAGATTGTTTGTACTTTGGTATTACTGGGGTGTATGTTATCATCCACATCCATGTTTCCTCAATATGTAATATTATTTCCATCCACCTACAATTTTTTAAATCCAATTTTACCCTTCGGTGAGTTTTTTGTAAAAGATATGAAAGGAATCTTTTGTCGGTTTTTGTATGAGGTACTTTTTGACTTTTCCGACAAAAGTACGAAGAATGTTTTCTTTAACTTATATGGCATGAATGGATTTTTAAAACATTATTTCGAAGATGATTCCTTTACAAGTTTTCAAGTTTATTTTTAATCAACTTCTTTTAGTTTATAATCGTACGACATGTTAAGAAAGGAAAAGTGTTTTTGAAGAAGAAATGATATTTTCCTCAAGAATGGAGTTCAAGTGATTTATCAAAATTATTTTCCATCTATGATAATAAAGGGTTCTGTTTTTATCCCTATTATTACATTGATTTGATTATTCTGTGATGGAATTATATTTTTATGAAATCCTTTATCTTATATGAATTGTTTTATGATGTCACGATGTTTAGGATTCCCATTTTTATTACATGGGTTATGAAATGATGTATGATTTATGATTTTGTGGCACACATAAGAATGGTATCATTATGAGATGGGTGGGACCTATATCTCCCTCCAATGAATTGGGTAAAGATTTTATATCTCATGAGATTGACATGGCTGGAACGGTAGGTTATACCGGTTCAGTGAAACCGGACTGAAACGAGGACTGAACTCGGTTCAGAAAGGGACTTTGTCCACTAAGATAGTCTTGGCAATGAGTCTTGACTAATAAGAAATGATTCTCTATGATTATGTGTGTATTCCACAAAGTTTCATGATTTAAGTTATGATTATTGGTATTACATTTCACTACTATGATTTATCCCATGATATGAAATTATGATCTCGTTTGCAGGTTACGATTTCCAAAAGTTATGTGCTTATATATATGATGTGATTGATATATCTTTTATTTACCCTTACTGAGAATTTGAGCTCACCATTTTGTATTTTTTATTTCCCCAGGTCAGGAAGAAGGTTATTAAGTAGAATATGCCATAACGAGACTCTAGATATGATGAAATAAATGGGAGGAAAAGTAGATGCTTTATGAACTAGTTGTTTATGTTTCCTAGTTTCTAAAGACACTATACCTTTATGGTCATTTCTTATTTATGTTATATTTTCTAATAAGTGTGCTTCAATTCTGAATTAATAACAATGTATGTAAAGTATGGGTCGTTATAGTTGGTATCAGAGGAAAGGTATAGTCAACCTTTGGAAACTAGGATGTGAAAGCCTTAGTAAGAACCCTAAGGATAAGTCTAAGAATAGAAAACAGTCTTAGTGTTTTAGAAATGTCCATGAATTACCTAGGATAAGACCTTAAGTGAGAAATTTTATTCTTGATTATGTGGTTTTCCTATTATAATTAGTCTTTCTCACACTATTCTTCTTGGTTTTAGTCAATGGCTGGTACCCGAAGGAACCGTGTTAATGCGGAATGTGACGGGAAATGCAATGATTGTCCCCCTGAGAAACCAAACGTTATGGGAGCTGGAATGCAAAATCTTGCAGCCCTGATCACACAACTTTCTCAAGCTATGAATCATGCAGGACTTCCAAATGAGCAAAGGAAGGAGCAACATTCTGTTGAATCCTTCATGAGACAGCGTCCACCTTCATTCAGCAGGTCTACTGATCCATTAGTTGCTGAACAATGGATTAGTACTAGTGAAAAGATATTTTCAGTTCTTCAATGTTCTGAGCATGATAAAGTCATCATAGTAGTGTATTGTTTGGAAGGTGATGCTGATCAATGGTGGAATCTTATTAATAATACGAGGCAAAAGGATGACATTGAGTCCATGGAATGGGACGAGTTCAAGAACTTATTTTTCAATAAGTACTTCCCTCGTATTCTCCGAACAAATATGGAGAAAGAGTTTCTTGAACTGAAGAAAAAGGATGATGAATATGTTGGTACCTATGAAGAAAATTTTACACGACTTGCAAGGTATGATTCTGGTATTATTATCCAACCTGAGAGTAAGATCGATCAATTCTTTAGTGTCTTAAAACCATGTCTTCGAAGGGCCTTAGCCATAAGGGACTTCAATAGGTACGAAGAAATCATCCGATGTTCTCTCAATGTTGAGATGGAGATTGGAGTAACCCATCAGTCATATGGGTTTGATAAGAAGAGGAAAATGGAATTCAAAGGAAAATCTAAAGAGCACACTAAAAAGAAGATGAGCTTTCCCTTATGCTCAATGTGTGGAAAGAAACATGGAGGGAGTTGTCTTAAAGGGACAAGTTAATGTTTCAAATGTGGAAAGGAAGGTCATCGGGCATTTGAATGCCACGATGATGGGAAGAAGATGTCTAATGATGCATACAAAGGAATGGATACACAGAATGAACCTACTACACTTCAATGTTTCAAGTGTAAGGAGATGGGGCATTATGCCAATAAATGCCCAAATCCAAGGGTTGATGATGATGGTCGACATCAACAAACTCTTAAGGCTAAAGGCAAAGGAAATTCACTTGCAATTTCTATCAGCGATGTGGAGTAAGATAACGATGTGGTGAAAGGTACACATACCATCCACTCTAAAGTAGCAAATGTTTTATTTGATTCTGGATCCACCCACTCCTTTATTTCTGAAGAATTTTCTAAGGGTATCACCGTATTACCTCAACAATTAGATGTTGAGTTAGCTGTGACAACACCTAATGGCACAACAGTCACATCAAAAGTTTATAATTCTTCTCCGATTGAAGTTTGTGGGAAAGCTCTTCCTGCAAATCTTGTGATCCTTCCTATAGTGGAATTTGATGTGATTCTTGGCATGTATTGGCTTTCTCTACAGGGAGCTCATATCAATTGCCAAAGAAGGGAAGTCACATTTCATATTCCATATCAATCTATGATCGTCTATCGATGCAACGATGAACATAACCTTCTAGTGTAAATTTCATCCATTTTATGGGTATTGATTCCACAAAATGAAGGTTATTTATCTCAAATGGTTGGTGAGAAACTCATGATTAAGAATATGCCCATTGTATGGGAGTTTGATGATGTCTTTCTGGAGGAATTACCAGGTCTTCCACCAAATCGTGAAGTTGAGTTTTCAATAGAACTCATACCAGGTGCTTTTCCTATTTCAAAGTCACCTTATAGAATGGCACCAATTGAGTTTCAGGAATTGAAGAAGCAACTCCAAGAGAATCTTGATAAGGGATTCATACGCCTTAGTGCGTCACCTTGGGGATCACCTGTTCTATTTGTTAATATGAAAGATGGATCAATGAGACTCTGCATTGATTATCAAGAACTTAACAAGATCACTATCAAGAACAAATATCCTCTCCCACGCATTGATGACTTATTTGACCAACTATGCGGATCTTAATACTTTTCCAAGATTGATCTTCGTTCAGGGTATCATCAATTAAGGGTCAAAAGGGATGATATACCAAATACAGCTTTCTGTAAAAGGTATGGACACTATGAATTTATAGTGATGCCATTTGGTCTTACTAATTCTCCTGCTATCTTCATGGATCTAATTAATAGAGTCTTTAGAGACCATCTTGATCAATTTGTGGTAGTCTTTATAGATGATATTCTTGTCTATTCAAAGACCAAGGAAGAACATGAAGATCACTTGAGAATTATATTGAAGACCCAAAGAAAGGATAAGATTTATGCCAAATTTACCAAGTGTGAGTTTTGGCTTCAAAAAGTTTCATTTTTGGGTCACATAATCTCAAAAGAGGGGATATATGTGGATCCATCAAAAACAGAGGTTATCGAAAGATGGTCGAGACCAACAACAGTAACCGAGATCCGAAGTTTTCTTGGTTTGGCTGGATATTATAAACGTTTTGTGAAATATTTTTCACGATTATCTAATCCACTCACCAAGTTGACTCGGAAAGGAGTTAAGTTTGTTTGGATGGAGGAATGTGAAGGAAATTTCAAGGAGTTGAAAAGAAGGTTATCCAGTGCACCTGTGCTCACACTTCCTTGTAGTGGAGAAAGGTTTGTGATCTATAGTGATGCATACAAGAAGGGATTCAGGTGTGTTCTTATGAAAAATGATATGGTGATAGCTTATGCCTCACGACAGTTGAAAATCCATGAGCAAAATTACCCAACAAATGATTTGGAGTTAGCTGCGGTAATCTTTTCATTAAAGATTTGGAGGCATTATCTTTATGGTGAAAGGTGTGATATTTATAATGATCATAAAAGTTTAAAGTATATTTTCACACAAAAGGAACTGAATATGCGCCAAAGAAGATGGTTGGAGCTGATTAAGAATTACGAATGCTCAATCCATTACCACCCCGGGAAAGCAAACAAGGTGGCAGATGCATTAAGTCAACAAGACCATTCTAGTTTATCCATGATGAGGATCAAAAAAGATCCAATATTTATGGATTTACAATGGATGGATCTTGGAATTATAATTGAAGGGGAACAATATTATCTTTCTCAAATGAATGTTCAACCATCTATACATGTGAAGATTAAAGAGGCACAAAAATAAGATGTCGAGTTACAAAAGAAGGTGAGAATGGTTCCTGAATTCAACCTTGATTGTGATGGGATAACAAAGTTCAGGAATCGGGTTTTTGTTCCTACCATCCCAGAATTAATGAAGGAGCTCCTAGATGAGGCTCATAGTTCTTCATTTTCTATTCATCCTGGAAGAACGAAGATGTATAGGGACCTGAAAGAGTACTTCTGGTGGGATGGCATGAAAAGAGATGTTGCTGAATATGTCTCTCGATGCTTGGTTTGTCAGCAAGTTAAAGCTGAGAGACAGAAGTCTAAGGGGATGTTACAACCATTACCCATACCCGAATGGAAGTGGGAAAACATCACTATGGACTTTGTCACAGGACTTCCTAAAACATCCAAAGGCAATAATGCTATCTGGGTCATAGTTGATCGTCTTACCAAGTCTGCACACTTCATTACTATTAGAGAGGATTTCTCTCAAGATCAGTGTTCCATGATATATGTAAAGGAAGTGGTATGATTGCATGGAGTACCACTTTCTATTATATCTGATCGGGATCCGTGATTTACCTCGAAGTGCTGGCGAAGTCTTCAGCATACTCTGGATACAGAGATGAGTTTCAGCACTGCTTATCATCCTCAGAAAGACGGTCAGTCTGAGAGAACAATTCAAACTCTAGAAGATATGTTGAGTGCTTGTTCTATGGATTTCAAAGGGTTTTGGGATCAACACCTACCTTTGGTGGAATTTTCTTATAATAATAGCTTTCACTCCAGTATTCAGATGGCTCTTTATGAAGCTCTCTATGGAAAGAAATGCAGGACTCCAACATGCTAGGATGATGTTGGGGAAAGAAAGCTATTAGGATCTGATCTCGTTGATGAAATGGAAGAAAAGGTCAGATCTATTCAACAACACATAAGAGCATCTCAGAGTCGACAGAAAATTTATGCCGACAACCGAAGAAAAGACCTAGAGTTTGAAGAGTGTGATAAAGTGTTCTTACGAATATCTCCCTGGAAGAGAGTCATGAGATTTGGAAAGAAGGGGAAGTTGAGCCCTAGATATATCGGTCCTTTCGAAATACTGGATCGTGTCGGGAAGGTAGCATACCAATTGGTGCTTCCACCGAATCTCTCTCAAGTACACGATGTGTTCCATGTATCTCTTCTGAAAAGTACATACCTGATCCTTCACATGTACTCAGCTCAGAAGTTGTACCGCTGAAGCAAGATCTTTCTTATGAAGAACAGCCGATAGAGATTCTAGATCGTAGCGAAAAAGTCCTACGAAACAAGACCACTCCCTTGGTGAAAGTTTAATGGAGGAACCACCAATTAGAAGAAGCTACATGGGAGCTTGAGGATATGATGAGGGAGAGGTATCCTCATCTGTTTGTTACAAAGAGACAAATTTTGAGGGAGAAATTTATTTTAAGGGGGGTAGAATGTAACACCCGAGACTTTTATGTGAAATATTTTGTTTTTATGTTATATAAATCATCAAAGGAATCTTTTACTACACACAACATTATCTTGTCATTCTTTTCACGCAATCACGACCTTCCTCGATAGCTTGTGTCGTACGCAATACCGAGTTTCACTAAACAACGATATGTTATTAAAATATTATTAAAACTAGCCGTTATGAATAGTAATAACCACTTTTTTAAATTTTATACTTTTTATTTTTCAAAATGGACTTCATTTTTGGATTCGGAATGTCGAAATTAGCTTAGGGTGAAATTTTGGTATTTTTCTGAAAACTTTCAAATTTTGATGAATAGTGAAACCACTAAGTGGTAGTTAAAAAAACGGAATTTTTCATAAAACATAATTTTACCGCTTCTGTGAGTGGAATTTTGATAATCCGAGAGACATGGTTAATATCAAGGACAATAATGTGGTTCAATGAGATGAAAATAATTTTTGGTAAATAGTAACTTTTTACTTTTATTTACCACGGTTAAAAGTAAATAGGTTAATTAAGGGTAAAAATGATATTATTATTACCCTAACACATGTCCTAATTCTATTGGACAAGTTTAATTCGACAAAAAACAACCTTAGGAATAAAATATGACCATTTAGGCCCACTTGGATTATATTAGGACATTTATTATTAATTTATTTAAAGAAGGGTTAAAATAGTTAAAATCAAAGTTTAATAAGTAAATCATTTTTAATATGGGGTTATAAATAAGATAAATTTGACTATAAATATTCAATAGAAATCTAAAACGATTTCCTACATAATGGTATTTTATTTGTAATTTTTAGACATTAAATTATTTAATTTATTTATGACACAATGATGATGCAGTAACTATCATATTAATAAAATATTGACATAATCAATGTTATAAACACCAAAATAAATGTAATTTGAGACTTTTTCTGAATTCCACTAAATTTCCAGATTCATATTACATGTTAGTATTTATTTAATTAACTTTTTTCGAACTTATCATTCTGTTATTAGTTTTAAAAAAATTAATTACTAAATAGTGTCAAAATTGACATAAAATAGTTTTTAAAACAAATATTACATTAGTAATTGTTATTTTATTCCTAAAAAGCTAAGGTTCAGCCAAATGACTAAGATAAGGTTATATATATTAATAATAAACAACTTGGGGTTCGTTTGGCTGCTTATAGTAAGTTTATTAACCTTTTAATATAAGAACACAAGAAGACACGGTAAAAGTAAAATTATTTAACTTAATGTTAAATATAAATGATAAGGTTAAAATTGATACCTAAACTGGTATAAATTATGTTGGATGAGAGGATTTTGACCCATACCCACCTTATCTTCTAAATAAATCAATTTGAAGTTATTTATAACCGAACTTGACTTTATAATAAAATAATATTTTTAGTCTTTCCAAAGGAGCCCCTCTCCTCCCTTATAAAAGGGCACCTCCTCACCCTCTTGCTCACACCACATTGAGCGTTCAAGCTCGGCCAACCCCTGCCAATTAATCCTCTGCACTTCCCTAGAGACAACCTAGAGGTCCTGGACTTATTCAAAGACCAATTTTAGTGCCTTAAAAGAGGGTCTCAAAGAAGCACTTCAAAGAAGAGGTAATGTCCGTTACCGATTCTTTCATCTTTATTTCTTCTTCCACTTATTCTTATTTAGTTTTCTAATTATGAAGTAATAAGATCAGTATCACTCATATACTAATATGTTATTATAAGTATGAAGCAACCCTATTTCACCATCTATCCATCCTACGGAAAAATAAATCACCGCGTGTGCGTACATACGGAATACCGTCTCCACACCGTGGTGTAAACTATTTTCCACCACCACCTTACTTGGATGGGTATAATGATGTAAATAATGACTATATATGACTATTATAATGTGATACGGATTCTGAAATAGTATACATACACTCCAATACAATTCCACGATCATAGGAATGATTTCATCACTCATGCGTACGTACGGAATACCGTCTCCACGATGTGATGCGAGTCGTTCTACATGATATTCATTTCATAATGATTATATAAATGAATTGAATGAATGAATATGATATATATTACACTAATACCATTCTGGAAATGAGGTATCTATAACCACAATAGAAGAATAAGAATTTATTCGACAAGAAACGCATAAGAACAAAAAGTTATAAACACCCAAATAACAAGTAGCAATGAAATATTACTACTAAGAAGCTAAGAATATGACCATATATGATATCATAAAAATAAGTATGATTCTAGAATATGTCAATAACATTATTTAAATCATTATACAAGAGTTTCGGACAGTTACGAAGCATAACTGACCTAAGGTAAGGGAAATATCACAATCTCATTTTTATCCGAGATTCTTTGTACTTTGGTATTTACTAGGGTGTACTTTATCATCCACATCCATGTTTCCACAATATGTAATATTATTTACATCCACCTATTATTGTTTAAATCCAATTTTACCCTTCAGTGATTTTTTAGTAAAATATATTAAAGGAATCTTTTGTCATTTTTCGTACGAGGTACTTTTTGACTTTTCCGACAAAAGTACGAAGAATGTTTTCATTAACTTATACGGCATGAATGGATTTTTAAAACATTATTTCCAAGAAGCTTCCTTTAAAAGTTTTCAAGTTTATTTTTAATCAACTTATTTTAGTTTATAATCGTACGACATGTTAAGAAAGGAAAATTGTTTTGAAGAAGAAAGGATATTTTCCTTCAAGAAGGGAGTTCAAGTTTTTATCAAAATTATTTTCCATCTAAGATAATAAAGGGTTCTGTTTTTATCCCTATTATTACATTTATTTGATTATGTTGTGATGGAATTATATTTTTATGAATTCCTTTATCTTATATGAATTGTTTTATGATGTCACGATGTTTATGATTCCCATTTTTATTACATGGGTTATGAAATGATGTATGATTTATGATTTTGTGGCACACATAAGAATGGTATCATTATGAGATGGGTGGAACCTATATCTCCCTCCAATGAATTGGGTAAAGATTTTATATCTCATGAGATAGACATGGCTGAAATGGTAGGTTATACCGGTTCAGTGAAACAGGACTGAAATGAGGAGTGAACTCGGTTCAGAAAGGGACTTTGTCCACTAAGATAGTCTTGGAAATGAGTCTTGACTAATAAGAAATGATTCTCTATGATTATGTGTGTATTCCAAAACGTTTCATGTTTTACGTTATGATTATTGGGATTACATTTCACTACTATTATTTGTCCCATGATATGAAATTATGATCTCTTTTTCCGGTTGCGATTTCCAAAAGTTATGTGATTATGTATATGATGTGATTGATATTTCTTTTGTTTACCCTTACTGAGCATTTGAGATCACCCTTTTGTATGTTTTGTTTCCCCAGGCCAAGAAGAAGTTTATTAAGTAGAATATGCCAAAAAGGGACTCTAGATATGATGAAATAAATGGGAGGCAAAGTAGATGCTTTATGAACCAGTTGTTTATGTTTCCCAGTTTCTAAAGACACTATACTTATACGGTCCTTTCTGGGTTTTGTTATATGTTGTAATAAGTGTGCTTCAATTCTGAAGTAATAACAATGTATGTAAATTATGGGTCGTTATAGAACGTATGTCGCCCGCCTTTGGAAAGCAGGAACGCGGGGCAACAAGAAAGGCTGCCCCGTCACGCCCAAGCGGACGGACGCGCGCACCCTGGCGAAAGCGTCAGAAACAACTATATGAGAAATGGTCACAATCCTTAAAAGTATTTTAAAATCAAAAAAACATAAAACCAAATAAGTTGAAATTTTATATAAACATTGTGCATAAAGATACATTTAATTATATTAAGAGGTATTTCCATTAATGAAATTTTGGGTCTTTACAATCTTCTCCCCTTAAAAAAATTCACCCTCAAGAATTTTCTTTTCACACACTAAAATAGATGTGGGTAACTCTAACTCATCATTTCCTCTAATTCTAATGTTGCTTCTTCAGACTTGTAGATTCTCCACAATACCTTGATGAGGGGAATTGTCTTATTTCATTGAACTTTTTCACTACGATCTAAGATCTTCACTGGTTGCTACTCCTAAGAAAGATTATCCTCTAACTGTACCACTACTGAAGAGAGTACATGTGAAGGGTCTAGTATATACTTCCTTAAGAGGGATACATGAAAGACATCATGTACTTTGGCCATAGTAGGTGGAAGTGAATGTTTATAGGCCACAACCCCGACATGATCAAGAATATCGAAGGGGTCGATGTACATTAGACTTAACTTCCCTTTATTTCTAAATCTCATGACCTTCTTCCATGAAGATATTCCTACAAATACCATGTCTCAAAATTTAAACTCAAGGTCTCATCGATGCTTATCTGCATAACTATTCTGTCAACTCTAGGCTGCATTGATATGCTGCGAAATGGTTTTCACCTTCTCCACCATTTCTTCGACCATTTCTGGTCCAAGTAGCTTACGCTCACTAACCTCATCCCAATACGCTAGTTTTATTCAACTTTTCCCATAAAGGTCTTAATATGGTGCCATTTGGATGCTCGAGTGGAAACTATTATTATAATAGAATTTAACCAGAGAAATATGTTGATCCCATCCTCCTTGAAAGTCCATTGAGAATTCTCTCATAATGTTTTCAAGGTTTTGGATAGTCCGCTCGGATTTTCCATCAGTTTGAGGATGATAGGCCGTACTAAAGTTCAGTTCAATATATAGCACATTTTGAAGACTCTTCTAGAATATATAGGTGAATCTTGGATCTCGATTGTACACAATAGATAGTACTAATCCATGAAGTCATACCACTTCCATGATATATATTCGTTCTAGTTGATCCAATGTGAAATCCTCCTGAATAGCAATGAAGTGTGAATCCTTTCTAAAATGGCCCACAATAACCCTGATTGCATTGTTTCTTTTGGATGTCTTCGGAAGTCTGGTGAAAATGTTTGGTAACATACCACTCATTTTTTACAAAAAAAATCCCCTTTTCAAGAGTGTATAAAATATCAAAAAAAAAGATGATTCTCAACCTAATGTCCCTTTTACAATTTCAGGTCTCTCTATCCTACCACTAGGTTTGAATCATGTTTCCAATCACTAGAGGATGATGAAAAGCTCTAGGTTATCAACATAATAAACATTGGGAGTTATTTCAACTTTAGAGAAAACATAACATGTCTCATTTATAATTAGGGAATGATAAAAAACTAGAGTATAATGAAAAATAAATGGATCAAAACCATGATACATATAAAACCATTCTAAGAGGATAAACCTAGAAGAACAATAATCCAACATGGATTCTATGTCTTCTAATGACCATCCATCCCCACTATTACAACTCATGATGAAGATGACATCAACCATGATATGACATCGAGCTATATGACACCCTTACTTTTACTTGTATCCTTAAAAACCAAATATGAATATACCCAAAGGCATATACAGGGTGTGAGGTTAATTCATTGTAGGATACCACTATAAATCTATACAATTTTTATCACCATGGAAAAATTAGTTCTAAATTTTAGAAAACAAGTTTTATAAAGATGTTTCATTGGAAAATATTTTTTAGAAAATATCCTTTCGTTTTTATTTCAATAAAATACATATTAAATGGAAAAATAATTTGATAAAAAATATGAATTATAACATAGTGATAATTAATCCAAAACATTCATATCTCATAATATAAACATGTGATCATCAATACATGATACATAAATAAAAAGAAGCATAAAAAATAGGATCTAGCCAATGGAAAATGTAACAATTAATTATAAGAAACACCAAACAGAATAAATGTGAATCCTATGACACCGAGTGTTTCCACAAATTATATGTATCAAAAACATAACCCCATGTACCACCATAGTTACTGAGGTCCTTAGATGTCTTTAACCAAACACACAAAATATTCCCTAAGTGCTCCAATATTCCATGATTCCATACTAAATTCAGGCATACCAAGATCAAAATATTATAAAAATATTTCCATAAGTGAATCAATAACACACACATGCATGAAAATCCATATTATATTAAAAACTATCATTGTGGAATTTCATCAAACACAAGAAGTGTGAATTTTTGTTTGAATAAAAACTCAATTAAAACTTCATTCTAATCCATAAATTATTTTTTTTACAAAAAATGAGCCTCATATGTTTCAAATCAATAAATTTCACGAGAAAATACAAAAGGATAACATAATACCATCAAGGTATATCATGACAAGGATCCATTGTATAGAGACACTTACCTCGCCAACAAAGATAACCAGGTCACCGTTGACAATGGTGATTTAAAACAAAAAGATTTGGTCCTCAAATGACTAGATCCCTATGAAGAAACATAAATTCCACATTAAAACCTATATATTTTGAAATCATAGCCCAATAAAGATACAACACAATAATAGGAAGACAGATTAAGAGAAATCTAGAAAGGGAGGAGAGATTTAGTGGAAATGAAAATATACATTGAATAAATCTACTAAGAATGATGAAGAATCACCAAATAATATTTTATAGTTCCCTTTAGAGAATCAAGGAGAGATGGGTTCCAAATAATAAGGGATTAAAAGGATATTAGAGTTAAAAATAACTAATGATTTCAGGTAAATTTTCTACTTTTAATAAACTAATACAGGTTGCATGGTTAGGAAACATGGTTGGACAAACCATTTTCTAACCACACGATAGCTATTTCCCATTGAAAATTGATATAAATTATTACCTAGTAATTGTCGTATGGTTAGAAAACCCATTTGGATGTTGTTTGACGTAATATATTCTGAAACCATTTTATCTGCATTGTTTTATTTATGTCTCCAATGATTATAAAAACTATTTTCAAACCATATAAATTACAATTGGAACCAAAAGGGGCCTATCACACGGTTACTGTACAGTTACTAATAACGGTGTGCAGACCATGCTCCAATGCTGTATTCCCAAAATATATAAATTTTAAACCCTCAAATGCCAATAGCCTGAATAACCTCAAAATAGATAAACCCTGCCCAAAATTTAATATAACAATGACTCAGAGGGCATTATAAATGGGGTGTGTTTGTCTACATGATACTGAGGGACATTTATGATATGGGTCATGAAGGTAAATATTCTGAGACTTTAAAACCAACAAAAAAAATGTTGGAAATTAAATCATTCTAATAAAAATTAAAATTTAATTTATTTGAGAGAGGGTAAATAATATGAAAAATAATCAATATTAATAATGAAATTGTAATACAATATGACCAATAAAGATGAATTTTTTAAGATTTTATAAAGCCTTTAATTATTTTTTAATTTTTTAAATATAAATATAATTACTTATAATTATTATATGTCACTTTTATAAAAATTATATTTGATATTTAGATATAATTTCAATAAATTATGCCCAATTTATTTGTTTATATTGATTTAATAAATATAAACGTAATGATTTGTAATTTTAAAAAAAATTAATTGAATAACATGTTTTCCTAATACCATTGATAGGAATAGTGTGTAAAAATATATTTAGTGATGTTTTTAAGGTAACAATGGAAGATTTCATAGAAGAAAAAACCTTTATTATTAAATAATAACAATGTCGCCCAAGTCTGAAATAAGTCTTTTTAATGAAATATATTTATATAAGAGAAATAATATCATATGGAAACTCATTGGTCCAAATCATGTCGCTAGAGGTCACCCATTATTTTCCATCCTATCAGCAAATTAATTTTCTTCACTGTATGTATTTGTCAAAATATAATTCATAGAAGAAGTAGAATCATTTAAATTAGTCCATCTAGAATTTATCTTCAATGAGAGTTGAAAGTTACCATTCATGGGATCTTGAACTATTTCGGTAGAGTCAAATTCCAACTATATGTTATTCTAACCTTATTAACTTTCCATTTCAACTTCATTGGTAATGGTAATAATGTTTTCATCAAGATATATACCAACTCTACCTGGTCCAAAAAGACATTCAAAAAAAGAACCATTATGATTTATGATGATAGCTCCAAATCCAAAAGGAACTAGATTCCCTCTTGATTCCCCATCTATATGGAATTTGATATACCCCTGAAAGGGATGATCCTAACATCTTTAGTGGTTTAAATAGGTTGTTGTAAGATTATAACAATGATAAGATGCTGAATAATTAGAAAATGAAGAAAAAATTATTATAGTGATCATTTTGAAGTGAATTCACATTTTTGATCATCATAATTTCTAAAAAATTTCAATCTAAATGTTGAATGGAGTCTTAGTGTGTATAAATTTATTTTACATGTACTGAATAATGTGATTCAGTTCACCAAATTCAATTTTCATGAGATTGGAAAGCTCTTTTCAAATAATAATTTCAATACATATTTTGAAATCCCCATATATATATGATGTCTGAGGCAATTAGTCATCAAAAATATCAAAAAAAATTCCAAATTATTGAAATAATGTCACATGTCAAGAATAAAATAATTTATCTTTTTTCAATTTTGTTTTGTAAAAAAAAATTATAATAGAGTGATATGCTAATAACTTGTAGACATAGTTTAGTTGGGATCTTGGAATTAAAATTCCTATATATAGGATATAATATGGCAGGTAAGATCCATTTTTTATTCAGTATACCATCCCATCTGATATGTTTTACAACAATGACATTGAAATAATACAATTTATATGTCAAGACACCATTAACAGTGAGTTCATAGAATAAGAAATCCTCATAATTAATAAAATTATAATTATATATGTCATCCATAATATCAAGAGGCATCGCGTCCAATGGTTTCTTTAACTGTTCTTTAATAGTATTCTCCATATTTATAGATGGTTTAGCAGTATTGAGGAGACCTGAAAGGGGATGACCTATCCAATTATCAATCCATAAGTTGATAGGATAGTTATTTCTAACAATAAAATGAAAACATACTAATATATTTGAGAATGAGGCCTTGATGGTAGTCCCAATGGAGGACTCAAAATAATTGGAATACCCATATTTTAGATTGTCAATAAAAATTTCACTAAGAAAACAAGGAGTCTCAAATTTTCCATTTATAAGCCTCTATATAAAATTCACCTACAAATACTGATTAAAAATACAATTATTTTTTATACCAAGCCCCCCTGATCAAATGGATGACTACATTTCATTTAAGGATGATTGATTTTTTATCAAAGGATGGTCCCACTTATGATAAAATTCATGTTGGACATTGAAATACTTTTCATAAGGGAAAATGGAAATTTGTAATTCATTAAAGAGTAAATTTTTTTTTGATAGTATCACAAATTTCACAAGATAGACCCTACTCGCCATTGAGGAGGAATTTAAATTCCAAGAATCAAATTGATTTCTTATTTTCCCCAAAATATGATTGAATTGAAAATACCGTGGTTTACTAAAAAAATAAGATCCCTATGATAAGTGAAAGAGAAAACACCTTCATAGATACCAAATTCATTGATAAAGTATACCTTTCACCCTAGAGGGATATTTTTCCTAGAATAAATGATTTATTATTTCTAACTGATCTCTAATCATGAAATTTTATACAATGAGAAACAACCTCCTTGATATTCTTGATATTGGTCTTGACTATTTTAGTGAAGTGAATGATTTCGTCAGAATACAATAAATCAGTGGGATAAAATAAAAATCTAGATTTTATAATAGATTTTATATTGTTTTTTCCACCATTTTGAGAATAATGTGTCTTAAGTAATCTTTTCAAATGCATAAAATATTGGATGGAAGGGGACCACCATTGCTTACAATTTATGAAAAAGTAAAATATATTTTTCCTTGAAAAAATATATCTTTTTTTTGATCCATTTATGACAACTGAAATATATGTTGACCTAAGAATGATTTTTAACTACATGATAATTGACTCATTAAATCCAAAATTGTTTAATACGTTACAAATCAAACATCAAAACATCATTTTAAAGGATTTATTAACTTCATGTTTTAAAGAAATATTACCTACCATGATGGAATGCCTGAGAATCTTAACACATCAATTTGTAGTGATGAGGCAGTCTTGTATGTTCTTTCTTTTAATAAATCCAAATTAATCAGAGGAGACAATCATGCTAGAAATAATGACCAACCTATTAACAAGGTTTCTTCAATGATTTTTTGGATTTTATAGACACGGGATACATATAAAAAAATATGTATTTCATTTTAATTGTCTAATTTAGGAATGAGGGAAAGAAATAGTACATTGATGCCTTGATAAATAAAAAATAATTTTAAAAAATGAATGACAAGCCTGCAGAAATCAAGTTGAATTACATCCTACAAATTTTGGAATAAGAAGATAGAAAATCCATCCATGTTAGGGGAACTATCATAATTCATACCAAATATAGATAACATGATATCATAAAAAAAATTGATGTAATATTAGAATTATCATCATGATTATATATCATGGTTATAATACACTATATCAATTCATAACTAGTGACAGGACCACTGAAAATATTCTTGTAGAAGGAGACAACATGATTAGCTAAATCACTTATATTGTCAAAAAACAACACATTATCATTTTGAATAGACAAGGGTTTGAATATTTTTCTATCTCTTCATAAATATTTGATATAAATTGAGTTTATATCACCCCCCGTTAAACCATTTATCATTGATGCTTCACATTATATTCCTTACGGAATATTTATATGGTTTTTAATATCCATTGAGACCATAATGTATTTCTCTACGCCTACTGAAAAATTATTTCTAGTGATATTTTATTGAATTAAATAAAGAGTGTATTCAAGGTCAAAATCTAATTTCTCAAGATAGATGGAGCTATCTATACTCAACTATTTAAGACTTGTCTTAAGAAAATTAAAATTTGGTACACAAGGTAAGGCATCATTCGTCTAATAAGGAGAACCCCAGGTGTAATGAACCATATTTTTATGTTTGGATGAAAAAATAATAGAATTGTTGAATGTTAATGGTAAAGGATGTTTGATCATTATTTTGTTAAAATAATCCGGAATAGGATGATGGATAGAATAAATTAATTCAAGGGTTGAACAAGATTTTTAACCCCAAAAATAAAGAGCTAATTCATTGAAAAAGGTCCAATTATGTTTTCTAGCAACCATTTTGTTCAAAGGCTTGTTACACTAGGTTCACTTATCACCCACTAGATTCACATAATAAATATTTTTGTCCACAACACATTCCTTTAATTATATGATTGATGTAAAAAAATTTCATTACATATCCTCTCATTAGGATTGAGGATAACATTAAAATCCCCAATAAGTGTCCAAGAACCATTAATAGATCTACTAAAAGATTGAATATTCTACCATAATTCCCTTATATCCAAATGTTAATTTTTGTAATAAATGATGAAATAAATTTGCTACAGTTCAATGCTTTTTGAATCGAGTGAGATCAGCTATTCATAGGATTTGACACAGTATATCCCCTCTAAACATGAGTGAGACAAACCAAAATTATTTAAACCTTGATAAAATACTTTTTACTATTAGGTAAGTGATAATCCATGTTTTCAAGAGAATAATTATTTGGATAAAAAATATTTTTTTCTCAGACATGCATGCACTTCATAATGAGAATATTAACTGAAAAAATAAATACTAATTACTTAATGTATATAATAGATGGATAAAAAGAATAATAGAAAACAGACAAAGAATAAGTTATGATGGTTGATTAAGTAAATATTAATTAATATTTTTATATGAGTTATCATTATGTATTGTTTAATATGGAATAATGTTTTCTTTAGTTTATAGTAAATGTTTTCAATTGGAACTTAAAGATTTTTATTAATTATATCAATTACATTGTTTGGATTGATGATCTATAATCAGTAATAGAATTATGTTTCTATATTTCATAATTAAATGAACCATATTTTTTAATATTTTCATTATCACCATATGAATAACTATTTATAACATAGGTACCACTGAATGGAATTTCATAGGAAACTAATTACTTGCGAGCTCTATTTGGGGAGACAAAATGGGATTCATAGTAGTAGAGTGATTGATGTGTATGCAAACATTTTATTGCATAAAAATATTAATTGAAAAATTTCTATGTATATTTGAAAACATTAAAATATCATATCATGTTTTTATTTATATAAATATATATTTATTGTATGTTGATTATTGAAATCAATTTTAATTGTGTTGTATTGGTAGAATATATTATATATAGTTGTGGTTTTTTTGGCTACATGGAATGAGATAGAAAGGTGTGTATTTTTGGAAATGTATACAATAATCCCCAATTAAGTTGTGGTTAAAACTACCACAAGGTAATTAGAGGTTGTTATAACCACTACCTAGTATAGAATATAAAAAACAATATACCCATTTTATGGATATTTTAAAAACATAAACTATAATATATACTATGATAATTCATGATAGTTTCAAAAAAAAATTAAACATTGAAACCACCACCAAATATATGACCCCAATTCTATTTTCAATTTACTCAGTATTTAGTGGTGGTTTTAATAACAACCATTAATAGAAAAAAACCATTAACTAATAGAGGTTCCAAAAAAATATTTAAAAAGATATGTGAAATAAAAACCATTAAAATTTAATATTTATTTAGAAATATATGGTGATTTTTGTAATACATCATAAATAAATTTTATTACATTTAAAACCATTGCTGATCACAAAATATCCCACAATAAAAACATTATTTCTTATAGTGAGAAAAAACTTATATGCAGAGCTATCATCTTTGAGGAACTAGGAAGCCAGAAAGTGATACAATGAATAGATGTTAGGTTAGATGTCTAGTTTACAAGGTGAAATATTATATAATAATATTTCCTTTTTCCCTTTGATAAACAATTAACTACTCATTTAAACCATAGGAATTATACAATAGGTATGTTTGGAATCTGGTGAATCCACAATCTTTTGAACTATACTATCAGTTAGTATTATAGTATAATGAGAACGTCTGACTAAAAAAATTCATTGTGGGGGTAAGACCCCTACAAATCTAGACAAGTGATCCAATACCTAATTTTTTTAGTGTTATGATATTTAACGATTCTTAAAAACCATGAGGTAACATGGTAGAAATCAAATATTTCCACCTCCTCTTCGAGAAAGACAATATTAGAGAACTAATTTTGATCTTGATCCAAATTTATGTTATGAAATTTTGATTCAAAGACATTATTCTGATGCTTATATTACCACTAGGACATTCCAAATATAGTCCAATCTTCACTAAATTATTTTTGGAAAACTGAATCCCAACTCTCCTATAGATATACATAGAATGATCTAAAATGGAGGTTAGTTGCCCCTTGAGATCATGGAAAATATGAAAATTAAATTGAATATCAATATTAATTAAATGAAATGTGAAAAACTATTTATATCATAAAAATATATACTATAGTGATTAACCATTATATATTTTCCTTTAATATTTACCATTAACTCTAGTAAAGTTTCATTAAGACTAAAATTGTTTACACAACCCCCATCCAACTGAATTTTAAAGCTCTCAAATATATGATATGGAAAAGGATATTCTAACTGATCATCTCATAAGATATCAGGGAATTTAATTTCATAGTTTTTGAGAATCATTTTTCAAAATCTAATAATTTAACAAATGAGTGTCAACAAATATCCAATAAATCGATTGATAGGAATTGTTCCACATAAATAAAAACTACGAATATGTCTATTTAAGGATTTAAAAAAAGTATATTTACTAACCCTTTAATAACGGGAACCTTCACCCTCTAATTTTATGATTCAATTATTAAAGGTCACTTAGTTGTTCCCCAACCAAGATGCCACAGGACTGCCAAGCACACCACCCCATAAGCTCAGGGATGTCGAATAGTGTTGAGGGAATAAATATAATATCGAGGAAAATTTTATCTCAAATTAGGGTTAAAAATAATATATAAATAACCAAAAAATATAAATAAAAAACATTTTTGTATATTGGATAAAGAAACAAGAATCATTCTATAACAAAATGAAAATGAAATATATTGATAAATGTCATTGATCACCCACCATGAAAATTAAAAATAAAAATAATTATAATTAAAATAATTGAGGGGTTTTAATACCATACATGAGCCTCACCGTATCCCATTCTTCAATACCCATCAAAATTTCCTATCCCGATCCACTACATATCCTATAATTTGACCAAAAAGTATATATAATGTTTGGACTCACACTAGAGTGCTTATGAAGTGTATGAAAAATACATCTTATTATGTTATCACCATGTGACACTAATATATAGTGTCATATTAATGTATTAATGATGAAAATGAATTATATAAAATAAATAAGATCATGTAATCACATTATAACATGATGTGCTAAACAAGCCACCATAACCACTTACACATCGGGTTGTTGTCCGCTAACCAGAACACTGTGGGACATGATCATATCTGTTTATAACTATGCCAAAATATAGTCATTAAAAGTCATAATACCCTACACATATACTATACCCAAAGACTCAGTGTAGGGAATGTATATATATCAAAACAACTACCGAATTATTATGGGTAGAGTCTGTGTCCAAACCTATACAATCCCTTATCACTTATGGGAGGCCATCTATCAAATTTTAACATCTACCTTATCACACAAGGGTGGGCCCTATCCCTCATTCATAACACAAAAAGTTTACTCATGATAGTTTCTAATAACACTACACATTGGAAAACAACATTTTCACATAAGGATGTTAATGAATAGATATTCTCTCTAAAGGTCCGTTTGAACCAAGTCTCAAGTAAAATCTTCTCACTCGAGAAAATCCCAAACATCACATCACAACCGCTACCCTCTCACTCAAGGCATGGGTCAATGTGACAACCATGGTAAATTTAATAGTAAATTTCATACCTTAATAATATTAATTAATTATATTTTATACATTCATATTCATTTTAATAAAATTAAGTAATTTTTCAATCAAAATGAAAATAGTTTTATTCATAGTAAATTTGGTTCCATGCATTATATGTTTTTATTGAAAAGAATAATTTATAAATTTCAGAATATTAATTTCTAAAAATGAACATCAAATTTTTAATAATTTTATAAAATTTATCTTGGTGTGACACTTTGAGTTTTTCATGAAAATAGTGATTTTCAGTGAATAGTGAAAATTATCTATTTTATATAAATATTTGATTTATTTTCAATAAATAATGTATCTTAAGAGTCACATTTGATCTTAAAGTATCATAAGTATTATTCATTATTCAATAATATAATTATTTACATATTAATAATTAATGATACTTGATTAAGTTATAAGTGTATTTTGGGCATGAAGTCCTATTTTTCAAAAAAGTGTTTTCATTGAAATTTTCATATTATATTAATTAATTTATTCCATATTATATAAATTTAATATTGAAAAATAGGTACCACATTTTTAATCATTATTTCTATATTTTGGTAAATATTTCCTTTTTATTTTTTATTATTGTGAATAGTAGCTGTAATAAATTGTTGTCACATCGGTAAAGATAAATCGGGTAATTAAAGTTGAAAATAATGTGACAAGGCCTAAAAATATCTATCATTTTTTTATTCTATTTTATAAGATTATTTCCAGAATGAAAAATATTTGTTTGAAAATATAGTAATTTCTCTTGACAGTCCTTTGATAATTATCTTTAATTAATTTTATGTGAGAAATAAACATAAAATGTCACTCTCATTATTTTAATATTAATATTTTTTTATCGTAGGCATAAAATGATGTTGTATTCATTTCTAAATTTTTATTTGAAACATAAATTTAATTTTTATCATGTGAAATAATTTTTAATTTTTATTGATGAAATAATTTCCATAAATTATTATTCAACTCTGAAAAGTTGCTTGTGCAATAAGTATAAAAAACATATAAATGATTTAAAAAACTAAAAAGTAATATAATTTAGGTTAGTTAAGGAATACCAATTGTTTTAAAAATTATTATAAAATATTATAGATGTTTTAAAATTTTATATTCTATTTTTATTACTATATTTATATTGTTAATTTCAAATTAAATTAATAGTTATAAAAATGACATTAATGATATTTTTTAATTAAGATTGTTTTATTTAATGATTACAAATTCATAGAAAATATTATTTTTCATAATTTAATGGTATATTATGATATTATAATCCATGGTCTATTTATAATAAAAGTTTTATTTTGTATTAATTTTCATGACTCATATAGTGTAAATATCTTTGACGTCGTGGTAATCATCAAATGGGTTAACATGGGTCAAAATAATGAGGTAAGGGTAAAAATATTACCTAAAGATGTCCATTTATTATGTGATTAAATTATTAAGAATAATATTCATCATATATTATAATAATATCATTTTTACATTTTAAAATGAAAAATAATTTATATTAATGTAATACTTTTTGTAATTGCAAGGGTTTCCATCCCCTCGCTTCTAAAATGGAACCTCATATAATCTATTATTTATTTTGAGCACTATAATTTTAGAAATAACTACCCAAATTTATCCCCAAATTCTCCCATCATGAAATAGAAGCACCTATATCACCAAAATACCTATCCTAGAAAGCTTAAGGTATAAGACAAAGAGGTTATTCTAGGAGAATGTGTAAATTCTAAGTGACTTATTTCATGTTTATATCTATGTACACTTTTATAAAATCTTACTTAAAAATAATGGATTAATAAAATCTGTGTATTAAATATATTTAAATATTAGTACTTTTATTCTACCACCCTTTTTAATCCACATTTCAATCCAATAATTAATAAAAATATCGCTAATGAATACATGTAGACCACTACCACAAATAAGCGAGGTGATTCTTTTTCTATCACCTCCAATTACAATTATTTATAATGATGGATTTATATGTATATATATTTATATTTATATTTATTCATGAAATTATTATCATTGTGGAAATAAAATATATCATATTTTTTCTTACCCTTCCATTTTTCAGAAAATGATAATGTCATTCATGGGTACGTGGGGATCACCACTTTCACAAAGGGATGAGATTCATCTCTCATGTACAAATTGTAGGATTGGTTATGAAATAGTTTTTATTGATTAAAAATCATTATTATTTCATGATTATAATTTTATAGGTTATTAAACAATTATCCCTTTGACCATTGTTAACCTATCGAATCTCTTTGGGGTTTATGAATAGAATGTCCTCAAAATCCCAATGCAAACATAATTGATGTAGTAAATAAATAAATAAATCTCATAAATGATATAAAAGAGATAATAATAATGGAATGAACATGAAAAATTTTATTAATAAATTAAATAATTTACATATTTTTGTTATTTAGGGAGATAAAGAACATATGTGATGTGTCAGACTCGAGGAAATGGATACTTCAACGTAAAACCTCATTTTAAAAGTTTTAAAGATTTATTTTAAAAATATTTTTTCCATGATCATATTATTAAAATTATTTTATGCAAGAATTATCATGTACATAAATGAATTATAAATAAAATTTAATGTTTCTTTTTAAATTATTCATAATTTTTTTCAAAATGAATTTTTTTTTTGTATTTTTTTAAAAAAAATTGACTTTCAATACAAAAGGAAAAAGGATCATTTTTTTTCATATTTAATTTCAATGAATTTTTATAATATTGTAATAGTAAATTGATGTTTTATTCCAATATTTAATCAAATGAATCCTCTTATTATATTTTTTGTTGATATTTTTTTGAATATATATTTTTAAAAGCATATGGTATTTCTATATATGAACATGTTTTTCAAAAGGGATCAAAAGAGTTCTTAAGGTTTCTAAGATGAAAAGGTGAACGAATAAAAAGATTAATCATGATATTATACTCTATGATTAAATATAATAATGCACGAGGCCAATAAAATTTATATAAATTGGTGAGCCCGATATATCTTATACGAATGGGTGATCCTGATAAAACTTATACAAAAGGGTGATACAAATATATATTATACGATAGGAGAGCCTGATATAAATATACAATTCACTATGTAATGATATGTGTTTTAAAAAGATATACAAAGGGAGTTAATTAGGGAGGTTTTTCTTAGGTATTTAATAAATATATTGTAATTTTTAGTAGTAATTATGTATATAATTCTTTACGTTTCCTAAAATGGACTCTTTTTTTCATTACATATTTTTCAAATATTTTATGTAATAAAAATTTTTACTTTCCATGGTGATATGATATATTTTATATTCTCATGTAATGGTATAGAAAAGGTTAAAAGTTTATGGGTTTTCATTCCCTTTTACGGGAATAATAGATTTCTTAATTTTATATCCAATACAAATATTTTTTTTTTCACATCCCATGTTTTAATGTTTTTCTTAGGGTTTAAAGATTAATAAGAATAAAAAGTAGTCCTGTTAAAATTAATTATGATTTTTCATGAAATGAAAATGGCTATCAACTTAAAAGTTTTATATTTTATAAAAAATAGATACATATGAGATGTGTCCACATTATAGTATATTTGGTTTTTGTGTATGAGTTTTGAACTAATTATCTAAAATTATGTACTGTAAAGAACCTAAAAATTTAATATAGTTATATATTTATGATACAATCCATATTATGCAATTTTTTAAGGCGGATTCAACATAGTTTGAATTAATGGAATTTTATTGATGAATTTATATGTTAGTATAATATTAGTATAATAATCTGGAGTGATTCTAAATTATGGTTAAGTTAAATTGATAAAGAATTTGAAGATTACAATGTAAATATTTCTAATTTTTTTTATGAATGGTTTTACAATGAGGAAATAAGGAATCTTATGTAGGATTATATCAATAGGTTAATATCCTTCCATATTAGTAGTATATAATGGTTGAAATTTTAACTGGGACGTTTTCTTTCACCGATGTCTGTCTTGAGATAGGATATAAATTGTGGTGGCATCCATGTTAAAGATAAACTAGATTTTTTATAGAGGAACATATTGATAGTTGATCATTTTATGAAATATCACTTTCCATCATTCTATGGAACCTCAGATCAAATGGTATTTTAAGGATGGATAAATGATCTTGAAAATATATTTAATGTCATGGGACATTTATAACGTCAAAATGGTTACTATTTTCTATTTTTCATTTTGAATGTGAAGATGGTAAATGGTAGTCATTGGTTAAGAATACTATTGATAGAGATAGAGGGAGAGATATGAGACTCATTCCATGACATATGATATATTTAAGAATATTTTCATAGTGAAATATTTACCTTAGGTTATTTAACATACTATGGGGCAAGAATTCTTGAAATTGGGTCCCGAGGAAGATTCTATAACTATTTATAAAGAACATTTTACAAGAATGGCTAGCTGTGCATATAATTTTATTATGAAACACTATAGTAAAATTAATATATTTTTTCATGATTTCACCCTAGTATAGAAATATATTTTGTATCATAATAACATAAAATATATGATAAATATTTTCATTGTGATGAGAAAGTTGAATAGAGTTTGAAGAAACATATATTCCTTGAGATGAAATGAGTATGAAGTGGAAACGGTGGAAATTAATATTGATGTAGTAAACTAAGAGATCAGGTGGAAATCCACCAAAAGTTTCTATGTGTTGTAAAAAAACATTTCATATACAGTTTGATGGGATCTAAAAAGTGTTATCCCGGTTGTCTGTATGGTCATAGGGCTTGTAACTGTAAATAAATAAGTCTTAGACAATCTATGACTGGTTAAACATATAGAAAAATAAAAATAAGACGTATCAATTACAATGAGTTCTGTAATAATTATAATGTGTTTTTCAATTTAGTTTCTTAGGATAGAAATCATCAGGATTAAAATATAAAAGGTGTGAAAAAATAATTTTTTACTTCTATAGTTGACATTGAGCCATCAAATAAAGTGATGAAAGGAACGCTGCTTATTTATTTAAATTTTATAGATTCCTTATTTAACTCGGGATATTTTCATTCATTTATTTTTAAAAAATTTTAATGTAAAATGGTAATATAAAATCATAAAAATAAGATAAATATTTTAGTAAAAGATTTAGGTAATAATATTTAATTAACCAAAATTTATAATAATTTTCTTATTGTTATCAGTGGGATGATCATTCCCAAAAATCTTATTGAACTATCTAGTGTATAGATTGATATTATTTTGGGTATGGATTGGATTAAAGTTTATTATGATAATATATATTAAAGTGATACGAAATTAATATTAAATGATTCATATATATGATTACATATGAAGAAGTAGATAAGTTTATTAGAGATGGTCGTGAAAGTTACCTAGTTCATATTTTTACAAAGAAAAAAAATGTTTATAAAATGATTTTTACACAATGAAATAATATATGGATATATTTTTTGTTTATTTTTCTGGTGTTATTCTAGAATGGGAGGACTATTTTACTATTAAATTAACACCAAATGTTATGTCATGAACTAAACGGGGTAAACTCACAAACCAACACTCGAATCAGTTTGCGGCATACCCAAAGGGAATTCTCGATCCCCATGGGTTGTCGGCTAGAACCCAAGCATCACGAATAACTAAAAAGAATGATTTATCCAAAAATAAATTAAAAAACAAGGAATATATATATAAGAGATAAAATGGAAGAGACACTATGAATAAACATATATTCCATTACACAAGGAAGACACCAGAAAAGGTATAACACAAAAGTATTTAAACGAAATCCAATGTATAATTCCAACATCAATGGATAAAACCAAAATGAGAAACAACTGCTCCATATGATATCATTGGAAAACTCACACCATCTCGCCACCAGCCACACAGACACAACTGAAAGAAATATAATCTTCTTAAAATGATGCATTGCATTTCCCTGTTTGAAAAGACATTACAAGGTATACACACCATTGTAGGAATGTGAATGGTGCAAGTTTAATAGCATATGTAGGGTCTCACCTAAGTGTTTCATAAAAACTCTTAGAAAGAATATGAACTTGCTCATCTTTAATGAAAACAATACCTTATTTCCAGATAAAAAACATTTATTTCAAGAACATTTTAAAAAATTAAATTTTATACATATTTCAAAATAATCTAGGAAGCATAAATTAAAAGAAAATAATATATTCAAAATAAGGTAAAAAATACAACAAATAAAAATTAAAAGTATAGGACACATCTTAACAAGGATCACTATAGGCCATCCAAGATAAAATAGTCATACAAAAATATAGAAGATTATGCACTTGAAGTATCTATACATATACATAGAATATATAGAGAAAAAGAACACCCTACAAGTAAACCTCCCAAAAGGTATAACATGTCAATAGAAATTTTGTTTTATTGAGTAGAGGAACACCTGATGAGTGAACCCCCCGATGGTATCAATAGATGAGTATTATTACTACAACTTACACCTAAGCACCCGAGTCCTCCCATATACTGCATTTTTCAAATCATTTTATCAAAAATATGATTTGAAACCCATTTAATAATGTCATTTCAAAATTGATGGTATATAAATTTTCTTTCACCCAAACAAATGGAAAAACATATTTTCTTGAAAAACAATTTTGATAATTCACAAATCAATCAATAAACTATGTCATTTTGTTTATAAAAAATTATTAGAAATAATACAATAAAGGATGATATAATAAAGGATATAGAAGGAACTAGCTACCTTAATCTCAGATCACACACTAAAAGAGAATGGATCCAAAACTATCTCAAGGGATGAAGAATAATAAATGGAATCTGAATAGAATATTCTCACACGTTTAGTTCATATTCCCTAAAAAAAGTGTTGAGAGAGAGGATAAGTTACACATACAACTATAACCACACACCTTTCACACCACACACAATAATGAACAGACCTCAGAATATGGTCATATAATGGTTCTAGAAAGGATCAAGATGAACATCATAGCAAGATCAATGAATCTGATAATAGAGAGAAACTGTGCTCTTGTAACAAGAGGAAATGAAGAAGAAAAAATAACACATACCTGAAGAGATGGAAGACAACCACAAAAAAAGATCAATCACTAAATTATATAATTTTTAATGAGAAGAGATCCCCAAAATCATTTGTGTGATATATTAGGGATATTGTTAGAATACTTGTGTATTAAATTAAATGAATCCTATGTCTTGTGTGATTAAAACTGCTTGTCCAGAACCATTCATGATGTTCACCCCTTTCACAACATGAATTTAATGATTAATATCAAACACTGAAAAATTCATCACATAAGATTAAATATATTCATCCCGACCATGTCACAAAATGAACCAATTTTATTTCTTGAAAACATTTCATGCTCTGACCAATTCACAACATCATCCCTAAAAAATTTAATTCATGAATCCAATTTAGGATGATAATTTGTCTTTAAATTCGATTCTGTAAAAATATTTAGAAATATCCTAGGTCAACTCAAACACTAAATTAAATATTATTAATCCTTTGAAACATTTATATCCATACTCCATTAATTTTAAAAAACATACATCGCCAATATTTAGGTCATTTTCTCTGAAAAAAGTTCATCATCATCGAAAGGCCCTAAACACACACTAACAAAAAGAAGAGATGAGAAGTACCTAAAAAGGTAAAAATATTTTACAAAATACCAACCATAAAACTTTTTATCCTCGATATTCCATGTCGGAGAATGGTGCTCTGTAATGAGGCTAGGCCACTACTCCCTCACTGATGATTCACCCTCCCCAGTATCGTAAGAATCAATTCTATAACACTATAACACTCTGACTATTAAGATAGAATTTTAACACATGGATTTCGCATAGTAATGAATGATAACTATTAGATTCCCTACAATAGAAATTTCTGGGTATAACACAATATCATCCCATATCTGAACATAACAGGTTTTTTATGGTTCTTCCTGAGCTATGGTATGTCAAAAACATCATGAATACATGTAAATTGAACTTGTAATGAAAACTGATACACAACCGACCGAAGACACTCAATGACCTCCAATGGTGTAAAATATACCAGATCTAAATTTCCCAATTACCCAAGATGATGGAGACCTAATAAAGGAGAATCCTTCAATAAAATCCAATCACCAATATAAAACACCAAATTATAGAATCAATGATCCACATAAGATGTTTAATAACTTTGAGATGTAACTAGATGTCTATGTATATGTTGAATGATTTCTCACATGTCTTGAATGAGACTCATTCCAAAAATTGTGGCCTCTCCCACATATTATCAATAAATTGGTGATCTGTATGGATGAACAAACAAACCCTCAAAGGGTTCTATTTTGATTGAAAATTGATAACTATTTGTATAAGAAATTTAAACTATTCTTAAATGAATATCTCTATATCAACCAAAATATAGACCATAAACATGATGAATATTCTATAGGATCTAAATAGAATATTTTGTGTAATACTCCATCTGTGTATGGTAATATGTTCGCAACCTATCATGAGTTCAAATAAAATCCTACATATTATTCTAGAATAAGGAGGTAAACCTAAGATCCCTTTCTAAAATAATGGATGATGTAACCTCATATAACCTCACAACTCTTACATATACATCTTACTATAATATTCAAATGTATCAGTATCCTTGATCAGAAATAAATGGGATTATTTTATCAACTAACCAATCACCACCCAAATTGAAATCTTCCCTTAATGAATATGTGGAAATAAAATAACAAAATCCATAGAATCCTCATCCAATTTTCAAACCAACACCGGAAGGGGATAAGGAAACAATATGGTTTTAGATAAAATGAATTTATTTGATGATAGGTGAACCAATTTGACACATAATATGAAATATCACACTTCATACCCCGCCACAAAAATATCTATTCATTACATTATACATCATTATTGTGACTGAAAAAAACATCCCACAGAGAACTATAACACTAAATAAAATTGGTCTCATCATAAATACATGGATGGAAAACATATCACCAATGTGGTGAATAAAATAGGAAGGATAGACCAACTAGAAATGATCTCCCAACCATAAAAGGTTTTTCAAATTCCTTTGAATTCATCACCATACAGCTAAACCTATATTATAGAGTTAATAAGAGATGATGATAACACAACACTATTCAGAACCATACCCAAAACATCCTCCCAATCATCCATATGAAACTAAGTAATGATTACCATAGTGTCCACTCATCCTTTAATTCCTAAAATCCTTATGATAGAACTTTATTAATAAGATCATCATTAATTAAATTCCCCGTATATAGGGTGTAGGCAATGTCTAATCTGAACATTTAAAGATATTTCACTCATGCATCTATCTAAGATTCATGTATTTCTGAGTAAATACATATCTATGTCTCTTATGGATAGAAATGATTGAGAACCTCTCCCCAAAGATTTAGTTTCTCCAATATTTATGGGTTTGAATAACAATAATAGGATCCAAATGATGAGTGGGGTAGTTATTCTAAAGTATCCAAAATTGAAGGGATCCATAGGACACAGCTTGGTCATCCAAAATAATAACACAACCTAGAAAATAACCAGAACCATCACAGCACTCCACATAACCCTTAATGATCTTAGGCAAGATCAGAATAAGAAATAGTGTTAAGAGAATGTTTTTTTCATCAAAATAAGACTAACAGTTCACCTACCTTGTGAACATCACCCCTTTTCTTAATAAGTGAAGTTAAAGGTGATTCTGACTTCTATAAACTTGTTATAGACCACTAATAGTATATTTTAATCCCCTAGAATATATAAATCCCAATGATGACCCATGGATATTCCCATGAAAAGATAACATTAACCTTTTTTAGAATAATAGATAAACCATTCTTAGAAATGATGTTCTCCAAGAACTTCTATTATTGAATCTATAAAATATATTTTAATATAATTCTATAAAAAATGTGACTCATTAGGATTTCAAAAACTAAAATGATATGATTATCATTCTCACACATTGATTTTGAATGAACTAGAATATCATCCACTAACACTACCAAAAAAGTGATGAGATAATAATTGAATATCCCCCTTATCAAATCCATTAAAACAATAAAAGAGTTAGTGAGACCAAAGGATAACACATTATATTTATAATGTTCATACATGCTACTAAAAGTAATCTTTAGAATATCAGACTCTCAAAATCCACGTTGTTGATAACCCAACTATAGATCAATCTTCGAAAACAACTTTCCCCATTTAACAAATTAAACAAATGTTCCATGTGGGGAAAATGATAGATATTCTTAACCGACACCCAATTCAACTTCTGATAGTCTATAAAAAATCAAAGTGAACTACCAGAATTTTTGGTTAAAAGAAATGGGGCTACTGAAGGAAAAACACTAGGCTAAACAAAAAAGTTCACCATCAAATCATCCAACTAAATCATGAGCTATTTCGGCTCTGTCAGTTTCATATGGAAAGAGGGTATCTATATCCGTTTCATTCCTAGAACTAGGTCAACAGCGAGTTCTAAATCCCTCTATTGGGTAATAGTTGAGGAGTCATCTAAGAATACACGCACAATGTCCTAAAAAACCACAGGAATATCAACTAGAGAAGAAACACCATTGGGATCAACTGAAATATCATATAAAAAACTCCTATGTTCTGGGTGGAAGGATCCTGCATGATTTGACCATGGATACCACTTTCCATGATACATATGATATATCCCATCGACAATAAGTAATGAGACATGATGATGATAAAAACTAACCTTAACACAGTGAGCAATGAGCCAATCAGTCCGAATGATGACATAAAAAAAATCCTGATTTGGATTAAAAAAATCCCAAAATAACTCCACATCATCTATTGATAGTGAAAAAGTAGTACTTTGAAACCCCTTCTCATTCCGCTTACTTAATGTGTCGCTAACTCTATAATAATGTAACATAAAAATTAAGGGAAATAATAAAAGATTTTTTGGAATCAAAATAAAATAAAATAGTCACTACTTAATATATAAACCGGATGTTACCTCTCACTATTGCCGGATATACATCAACTTCCATCCGAAAACTCATTCATTCTGTGATGGTACTTCACTCTTAAGGTCTATCAATGGACCCCTATTGATGTTGAAACATCTGACTGCACTATAATGATATTTGGTGATGAAAATACTTGACCACAATGAGGGGTATACATATCTTCACATAACCTCTGTAGATGTCCATATAGGCCACAACCATTGCACATATTTACAGAAACAGAATAGGAACGTTGGTTGTGCCAGACCTTGACACACTAATAGAAATTCAAGAACACTAATGAATACAATTGACAGTGTATTGGAGTCCTACTACTGATAACAACCTCTAATACCCCTACTATGATTATTCCATTTCTTATTACTCCCATTTATTCCAATAAAGATGTCACTAGGTGAATGAAAAGACTCACAAGAGACAACCTTGCCTTCCAAATCCATATCTACAATCATTTCACTATATACTGACCCTATGTAGTTGTAAATATTCAGTATGAATACCCGTGATATGATATCCATTCAAAAACAATGTAGTTTTTTTTGATCTCTTAATTTGTCATTCTTCACAACCTTCAGAGAAAAATGAACCAACTCCACCTTCATCAAAAAATATAGATAGAAATGCTAGAGGAATAGGGTATTAAATCACTTCATGTTCAGGACCACATTCCTATATTTCTGCATTGTGGAGTCCCACCATCACATGGTGGGACCCTTGAGTTGGAACACCAATCATTTTACCTTGATATTTTCATGTGTATCTAAGATGTCCAATATTTTTTCAATATCAACCATTCAGTCCTCTATCTCATTAGGATCAAGTGTACCCTTAATTTATGGTCGTTTCTTACATAATAACTCCAAATATTAATAAATTTCTATCGTAAAAAATGGTTTTACCGGAAAAAATACATTATGGACATGTGATACATTCTGGCGCATTACTTGATCTTGTAATATGATAGAATTTATAATATTTTCATCTAATGGTATAATTTTTTGAGAAGAATCAATTGTAGCCACATATAGAACCTATGGAAGACATCTCAGAGGAATATCACTGGACACCAAAAACTAAATAAATGATTAGTCGAAAAAAATAATATCAAATCAGAGTAGAAAACCATAAGATGAAACTAATATTAAGATCTTAGACAAAAAACAGGATACATATATCCCAATATCCTATGGTCAGTTGAGTCTCACGCATAAAGATATTAGTTGAGTCTTAGTCATAACGATCTTGATAGACACTCACCACAGACTACCACTCATGTCCTGAAAATACTATACCCATTGAACAACTTCCCATGAATAATAATAACCATCATTTGATAAGAAACTGTGATGAAATGAACTAGATATGTAGAAGAAACAACACCCAACCTGGTCTATGACATACCCAAAGGGATTTCTCAATCCCCACAAACTGGATACAAGAATTTGTGAATCAAAAAACAACCGGACGAAATAAAGTGTCAAAAAATTAAGTAAGAAACCTGCAATATAAATATATACATAGTATATAGAAATAATTGATGAAAAAATATGAATAAACATATAAGCTATAACTAAAGAAATACTATAGAGGCCCAATTTTTTTACATGAATATAATTTTTTAATATAAATAAACTAATAGAATTACAATTCAATATCCAAAATGTTTAGTGTATTGGGAAAATTGTGCATATACATCAATTATACATAATTAAAATTATGCACTTATTTAAATCCTTCTTCTTTTTCATGCTAAAATATAGCCTTTTCTGTAGTAAAAGTTGTCACCGGAGTATACACAACAAAGAAACGGGTGAGATACAAGACCAATAAGGGGAGGAATAAAAAAAATGAATAAGAAATAAATTAGGGTGAATAATCAAAATCGTCTTATAATATGAATAAGATCATCATAAATATCATGAGGGAAATTTTTGATAAAGGCATGGAATGTGGTGATGTATAAAAATGGAATATCATGACATTGTGGTCATATACCATACATAGTTGTATACAAATCCATCATAAGGTTTATGTATAACATATGTGTATAATTAAAAACACCATCTTTATAAACAAAGATAAAATCATGTTTATGAATAATGAACATAATATAATTATATACATTACATTTCTTAATACATTGGAGGGATGTATAATTTTGGTCCCACCCATCACATCATAGATTCTCAAAATCGTGCATGCCACATCGAACGTAGAAACATCATAGTCATGAAATAACCCATTTAAAGGAATGTGTTTCATAAGTACTTCATAAAGAATACACTCATGAATAAAAAATTTTGTTCCGAAATGAAAAAAGATGATCATAATTTAGAATAAAATATAATTTTTCTATTTATATGAAACAACGCATGAGGAGTCAAAGATTTGTTTTGGAAAGAAAAGTGTTTTGGGAAAATCGTAGTATTGTGATTAAAAAACAAGATGAAAACATGTATATACTCTAAAAGTGATTGTAAAAAAATTGAAATGATATTTAAGTAATATTTGATTTATATCCATTCCTAATATGTTATGAATGATGGTTAACTTAAAGAAAATGTGTTGTGTTTGAGAATCCCCAAACATTAAATCACCCATTATATCATCTCTTTTACATGTCTAGAATAATAAACATATATTTATTAAAAATATGAATCATAAGTGAATTATTTTAATTAATTTCAATATTTATCAATATTTGTCATTTGATTATATTTCCTAACTTCTATTTTTGAATTTAAAGTGTTTTGATACCCTATTTTCCAAAAAAAATCTCATTTTTCATTGAATTATCTATTTTGTTCAGGGTAATTTATAATTAAGTAGAATAAATTCTAGAATAATTATATATATTAATTTATAAATTTATATTCAATAAATAATTCATCTTGACCTCACATAAGGTTTTCGGGAATTAAATAAGTTGGAAACGTTCTCATCAATGGTCAACTGACTATTATCATGAACATAGTCTAAAAGAAGATATGGAGTGATATAAAAAATAAGTAAATACAAAATATTGTTTTTATAGGAGGTCAATATCATTAATACAATGTTAAAATACTACCTTATTAATCATATAATATATTTTAAAAGATATAGAGAAAAATAAGAGGAGAAGAGGAAAATATAAACAGGATTTGATGAAATCATACCCTCTTCTTGGTGATTCTTCCATTGTATGACACATGAATAGCATGATGATTACAGTAGGATTACTATAGATACCCAACCCTAGAATGGCCATATTTGGTGTCATGATACTATTAAATATGAATAATATACAAGTAAAACTTTTCTCAAAGGACCGAACTATTTAGTAATCATGGTAAATAAATACATATATGAGTCTTGTGCAACAAATTAATACACTAATTATGACACTTTTTAATTTTGAGGATATTAACTATATTACATCTAGCGTATCCTTTCATAACATTCTTATTATACTTTATGGAATCCTAGGGAAATAAAACATAATAAGTGTGAGATTAAATGAATAGTAAGGTTAAATACAGTAGAAGAAATAATAAATTAATGAGAATAATTAATATAAAAAGGTAATAAATGAAGACATATGCCATGAATTCAACATACTAGGATATAAGTGCATATAAAATATGGAAAGTTAAACCACCAGAAACACATTCCAATCAAATAACTAGATATGTCAAAATCAATATGGAATGGTAAGAAACCAAAAATACATGGTATTTAATTAATAAACTGGGAGTGAAATGCATCCATAGACTTTTTCATAGTGAAAATATCATTGATAATAAATACTAAATCCAAATTAAGGGAATGATTAATTAATGGACATCATTTCTGAGTCACATAAAAACATATACTATCAATACCTTTCAAAATATGGTTTAAAACTATAGGTAGAAACCTGTTTAATTTTCACATATTCTTTGTCTCGTGAGAATAATTTGATGCATCGAGGGGATTTATAATTTTTGGTCCCTAACCATCCCTTACTTTCCAAATCATTTCTAATATCGAATAATCAAGCTAATAAATAAATCATATTCTTTGAAAAATATCCTTATTGAAATAAGAATATATATTTCTCAAGAATTCTTCAGGGGAGGAAAACTAACTACTAGGGTTGTTGACATTGATTAATAGAGATACCACTAAAATATAAATAAAACATTCATGAGGAAAACAATCTTTAAACATTTAAAATTGAACAATAAAACTTAGAAACATTTGAATCATAATTTCCCATGAATTTAAACGAAACCTAGAATCTCATGAGAATAAGAAGATTCATTATATAAAATGTTAAAGTAAACTATATTTGTAAAAATGATTCACATTTTAGGAAATAAACATATCCATGATAAAGGATATGTATAATTAGGGGAATTAAATGTCAGATGATTATTAGAAATTGAAAAATTCAAAGCACACTAAAAAAGGAATCAAGGAATTGAATGTAAATATTATCCTTAGAAAATAAACCACAAACATTAAAAAGGAAGAATAAGTTTGATATTAAAAGAAAATTTCCCAAGTGGATCAGAATAAAGGGTTGTTTTCATCGATGAAATAATAGAGGAACTTTAAAAACATTCTTTATAAAAATATACTTCTATTTTGAAAAAAATTATGAAAAACCATCTATTTGAATGTTCAATTTTTTTAAAAAATATTTATTTTTTCAAAGGAATGTTCATAGAAATGGAAGAAGGTAAATATGTACATACCATACATGGTTAAAATAACATTCCATTTTCATGGTAAACGGTTATAAAAATGACTTGTTCAGAAGGAGTAAAAAATAATTCATGGAAAAAATTTGTAAAAGAAAAAAAGGTAAAAATTTATTGAATAAATAATTTTGGAGAGGTTAAAAATAATTTTGAAATTTTTTTCAGAAAATATTGTTTTTTAAGAAAATTGGTTCTTAAACAAAAGATGGAAATGATGATGAGTTTTCTTAAAAAAAATTAATAAATCATTTTGAGTACCAGAGAATTAAAAAATGTTACTATTACATGATAAAGGTTGTGAATAACCAGAGGAGAAGTAAATTAAAGGATTTTATTGAACAATTATCCCATAATTTTCTCTGATGGAAATTCAAGTATAAATAGTCTCGAACAAAATGAGACTGTGAAGTAAACCCTTGAAGACACCGTAAAGTTATTATGGGAATAAATCAATAAATAAAATATGTGTGTCGAATTTAAATACACATAAAACAAGTGAAAAAACAATTTGTAGTAAAAATTGATTACACACTTAATCTTATAATATGATAGACAACAAGAAGTAATATAACCCAAAGAAAATAAGTTGTATTATGAAATTCTTTCCCACGTGGTAATGCTTAATTAAAATCCCCTTTGATGAAATAATTCAATTTAAAACTAAAAATATCATGAATAATGAGTGAATCATGGTATTATATATCAATTTTGTAGTATCTATTCCATATATAAGAAAATAAGTGAACAATAATAAAATATGTCTCAATGAATGGAAATTGAGACGAAGTCCCTTACTACTTGATAACTTTTAAATTATAATCCCCATGAATGAGATAACTTCATATAAACCTTTCAATACCATTAATATAAAAGAATTATTGATATAATATATAAAAATTTGTATTTTAAACACCACACAATATAAGTACGTGGTGAGAATGGCGTATGCCTCATGGAAAGGAATGTGAGACCATAATCCCTTACCTTGAATTTCATACTTGGAGAGCATACATTAAAAACATGTATAAATTATTTAAACAGGTCACTAAATTATTCTAGAGCCATAATAATATTTATAATGTCATATATTAAATTCTTATAATATCTTAATATCTTTTTTTAATCATATTTAATCATTTTCCCTATTTTAGGTGCTAATTGGCTAGTCTGTCGAGTATGTTTTAACTTGTTAGTTGTTGTTATTATCAATTAGATAATTATTTCATGATCTATAAAATATAAACCACGATTTAAATGTCATATATATCCATTATATATGTATTTATAAGAATCCATAAAATTTGGAGATAAGAAATTAAATACACCATTCTTGGAGACGGTAGGCCGCACGTACGCATAAATGCTACTTCTATTTAATTTTCATATTAAAATAGTGAAAATAAAATGGAATTATATGTATATTATAATTCCATTATCATATTTATGTCATATATGTTACATAGATTTATAAAAATATTCCTTTACAAATTCCATGTATTGCGCGAACGAATCACTTCGCTTTGAGGACATGACTGTCTACACTTCCATAACCAATGTTATCGTAATTACACAAAACCGGAAGCATAAGTGTATGTGATATATAAAAATTAAATAATAAAAATGAAATTATAAATGTTATATATATCATATATAAATATCATGTCCATCATAATTTCTAACCATGGGATGTGGTTAAGTAAAAACGATGATATTGTTTTGTGAGGTGGTAGTTCACCATACACATAAACAATAAGTTCGTTACTGATTATATGGATAAGTATGTATGTATAGGTTGAGACCATATAATAATAAAATTTCAGTATTTTGATAATAATTATATTTTTAAATAATCATGAAAAAATAATAGTTTAGGGGGTGGATAATAAAAATAAAGAATAAGAGATTGGGGAAGGATGATACCTCTTATTCGGGTAACTACTTTTGGTTTAACCCAAATGGATTCCTTGATTTATTTATTCATTAGGTGAGTCTTATAGTATGAGGTAGAGGATTTTTCAGATCTATTTGGGCATATTATGGTCAATACAGAGTGACTTGAGAGGTGTTAAGAAGTTGGGGGGTGCCTTCTTCTAGTAGTGGATTAGTGACATTCTTTTAAATTTTTTAAAATAGAATTCCATCCAAATTTTTTTGATGAAAAGTGGATCCAATAATAGACAAAATTTTAGAAAAGTGATGATAGTTTCTAAAAATTACCATGCAATGGATTTCAGGAATATTGCTACTTAATTTTTTTTAGGTTTATTGTTTTGTCCCTTGTTAGTCGAATTTTCCTCCAAATCACTGTAATTAATTTTAATCACATTTAGTAATATTTTTTTTGCAAAAAATAAGATTAAAATATAAAAAATTATAATTTAATATTATTCCAAATTTGAAATAAAATTTTCCAAATTAAAATCAAATATGTGATAGAGATTAATTAAAATTTAATCTCATAGAATGGAAGTCTAAGTGAGTTTTTAATGTAAAATGTTCCTAAGATTTCTTGGCATTCATATCCAATTTAAATGTGAAATTGATTTTGATGACCTAAATTGGATTAATTACAATATAATTTATCAAATTATACTTTTAAACTAATCAAAAATAGAATTTATCCTTTTAAATAAATCATATGAAAAAATCATTTTTGAATTAAAATTCAATATTTTTCACTATTCATGAAAAACATGAAAGTTCACAAAAAAAAAACAAAAAATTAACCCTGACATAATTTTGATGTTTTTGCTGATTTTTTTTATTTGGAAATATTTTTTTTAAATTGATAAAATTGGATTTAAAATAGTTTATTAATTTAATAGATGTAAAATTACATTTAGAAAAATAATGATATTTATGCGAAATTTTTTGTTTTCTCTAATCTTATGACTATTGAATCTATTTGAAAAATAAGAAAAATATTTTATTTCATATATAATATATATATTTCAATAATATTAATCACTGACTATAATTATTTTAATTTATTTTGATAAAAGAACTTTTTGTGTGTAAAAATAATTTTCTGTAAAACAATTCCCTTTATATTTGATTGGTTCTTATATTTATTTGCAATTAATTTATAACCAATGAATTAATTTTATATTTTTTTAAACAATATATTTTTTTAGTAAATAATATTCCTATCTATTAATTTAATGGCTAATTTATATATTGTTACACTAAATAACAATTTTTTTTAATAAATTGTTGATTAGTAAGACTCGGTCTTGCACAAGCCATTAAAGAAACTTGTTGTTTCATGTGACATAAGATATCTCAGAATCATGTTTATTTAAATCTTTATCTTAGATTAATTTTGTTTAAAATATTAAATATACTATAATATCTCATGATATTACATTTGTGGTTTTTCATGTCATACACGCTATCAATTACGATGTTCTTACATTAGAATTTCGAGGGTCGCATTCCACAACCCTTAAATAAATTACATCCTCATAACATAAAATCAATATTTTTAAGATATTGTTTGATATTTACGATGTTCAAATCCCATACTGTGGGTAGGTTTTTTAAAACATCCTCTAGAAAATAATGAATGGTAAGCACAGGGTCACTTGGACTAAAATATAACTAGGTTTATAAGTAAGAGAACATTAGTGGAATATAAAGATAAAAACATAGAGGAAAAGAAAAAATATTTATAGGGATATTGTGAGGTAATCAATAAAAAAAGTGACTGATCAATTGAAATTTGAGGGCCTCAAGTCCATAAATTTGTGATGATTCAAAATACCAACAATTCAACAAAAAAGATTGTATTAGAACAATATTTTTTTAAATTTCTTTTTCATAATGTTATGGAATTATTTTATTTACCAAGAATCAAAGTAATAATTATTACATGAAATATATTTATAAGCAAAATTTTCATCATTTTGTTAATTTTATCAACTTCTAATTTATCCATTACGTTATGAAATGGACATCCAAAAATCAACATTTATTCCTAAAGAACTAAAATGCATGTTTAAGTGGTTATAAAGCCCATAAAAGAGTGAAAATTCTTTCTATTTGTCTTGAACTATTCTCGAAAGATAATATAATTAATAAATTAATCTATAAACATTAAGAGTTACACTAATAGTTCATAATTAATATTTATTCATCAAAATGATTAACTAAAAATAATGACACATTAAATATGACATTGTGTAGGTCAGTGGTAGGCATGAAACCCTTATCAAAATTCATTCTTATGTTCAAGTGACATGAACTTTACATATTTGATTGGGTTTCCCATGAAATAAACTTTTTCATTTTCTAAAACAATATTAATATAATTTTTAATATAACTATGATGGAAATCCTTGAAATAAGATTAATCAAATAATATTATTTTAACTAAGGTTCTCAATACAACCCCAATACATAAATAATTCATCAATTTTTTTTCTTATAGTTTATTACTAGGTTTAGAGTCTATCTTTTAGAAGATGAAACTTTCTAAAACCCAAAACCATAGTTTAAGCATCAATTATAATATTGGAAAACCATATAATCATTTTAATATATACAAATCATGAAACATTATTTATAATCTAAGACACTTGTGGATTAACCTAGGTTATTTATTATCATTATCAATTGAAATCATTCATAATGGTTTGTAATGGAAATGTGAAATATCCTATGAATATCCCTTGAGAGTGTCAAACAAGGTGCGCAGTAAGGCCCATTTCCATGTACCATGTTACACCGAGTCAGGCCTGATTCACCTTGTCAGAGTTATTACCCATAGGTACATTTCTGCCAGAACTGCATCCACATAAAATATCTAGAAAGGGATTTATTGATATGGAAACCACATAATATCCATCTAACTAAAACGTTATGATTTTATTCTATACATATCCTAAATTTATACCTTAGGTTTACACTCCCTAATCAATTTTTTCCTAAATTTATTTCCCATGATTTCTACTAAACTTTATCTAATACCAACTATAACAAACCAACCCCAATAGTCCAGAGTCGGTGTCATGATACCATTAAATTGGAATAAGATACTAGTAAACCAAATCCTAAAGGACCATGTAGTTTAGTATTATTGGTAAACTATATACATACACGATTCTTATATTACAACTGAATAAACAAGTTACAACATTATTTTTTCTATTGAGGATAATAACTCTACTCCATCTAGTGTATCCTTGCATCAATTTCTCAATACACATTAGGAAATTCTGGGGAAGTAAACATAATTACAACGATCTAAAATGGTTAGTAATGATAAATACAATTCAAGCAATAATTAATCAATGATAATAATCAACATTTCAAGTTAATAACTAAAGATACATTCCATAAAATACATATAATGAGAAGGAAGTGCGTAAAAAATATGATAGGGTAAATAAATAGAAATAAATGACATTTAAATTACTAGAGGAGACAAAATAAATATGGAAAGCTAAGAAAATAAAAACAGATAACATTTAATCAATACAATAAGAGTGAAATTCATCCATATTTTTTTTTCATTTGAAAATATCATATATAATAAACAATAAATCAAAATGAAGGAAATTAATAATTATTGGACATCATGTCTGATGAACTTGAAAATTGACCCCATTAATACCTTTCACAAGATGATTTAAAACTACAAGTAATAACCTGATTAATTTCAACAAATTATCTATCTCTTGAGAACATGTTGATCCATCAAGGGGATATATAATGTATGTCCCCCACTCATCACCGCCTTTCTAAATTATTCCTCATAAAAAATAACCGAATTATTTAATAAACAATATGCCTTATCAAATATCCATATTGAAATAGGAATACAAATTAATCAGTAATTCTTTAGTGGAGGATGACTAAAAACAAGGGTTTTTGACATTGATGAATGGAGATACCTCTAAAAGATTAATTAACAAAAATTGAGGTAAATAATCTTTAAAAATTACGATGTATCCCATACCACTTTGAAACATTTAAGTCATAATTATATAATAATTTAAATGAAACACAGAATATCATGAGAATAAGGTGATTCATGATATAACATGTCCATGTAAACACCATTTGTAAAAATGATATATGGTTTAGAAAATTAATATATCTATGATAAATGATATGGATAATTAGGGGGAATTTAATGTTAAAAGATCATATAAAATTGAATATTTCATAGGGGACTAAAAAATTAATCAAGTATGTCAATTTAAATAATATACTTGAAAAAATCAATCATAAAATATTCAAAGGATGAATTAGGATGATATTAATTCAAAATATCCCATGTTGAGTGAAATAAAGGGTTGTTTCCATTAATGAAATAAAATATGAAATTTAAAAACATTCCTGAGGAAAATATATTTTCATTCTATTTTTTCAAAAAAAATTATTTGAAAAACAATTTCAAAAAAAATTATTTAAATTTTAAAAGGAATAATCGAAGAAATGATGGTGAGTAAATCTTTACATGTTGTACAAGTTTAAAAGAATATTCCTTTTTCATGATAAAAGGTTAGGAGATTGGATTGTTATGAAAGAGACCAAAATATTCCTATGAAAACATTTTTAAAATAAAAAGGCGTAAAAATTTCTTTATTAAATATTTTTGTATTGGTTAAAGACATTATTGAAATAATTTTAAGATAAAATGGTTTTTAGACGAAAACAAGGTCTTCAACAAAAAAGTGAAATGATGTTGGATTTTATTAAAAATCTTTTCGAAAACATTTTTGTACCAATTATGGGAAAATGGTACTATTAAATGATAAAGGTCATGAATAAAAATAGCATAAAAATATTAAAGGTTTTATTTTACAATGATAAAAAATTCCTTAGGATGGAAATTCAAGTATAAACAATCTTAAACAAAATGAAATTTTGAAGTAAACCCTTGAAGATGCCAAAACGTTTATGTGAGAATAAATCAATGAATAGATTATGCATGTAAAATTTAAATTCACATAAAATAAGTGAAAAAATATATAGTAAAAATTTATTAAACACATTATCTTATAATATCAATGACAAGAAGGAAGTAATATAACCCAAAGAATAGATATTGGGTTATGAAACAATTTTTCTCCTTCGTAATGCTTAATAAAAACCACCATTGATGAAATAATTCAATTTGGAACTAAAAACAATCATGAATAATGAAATAATAATGATCTTATACGTGTAATTCCCCGACCCCAGTTACCCAGAGTCGGGGAATTACTTGAATACATTTGCATGCTTACAAGGAATGAAGTCCTGAAGGACCGATCAGTTTAGCAGTGTTGGAAAATAGATTACATACATGAATACTACATTACACATCATAACGTACAAAAAAACATGAATTATCCTTCATGAACTCCATTATTCCCTTGGCTTAACCATGCATATCAATCACTATACACGTCTTGGAATCCTGGGATAAATAAAACGTAGAAAGGCGTGAGATCAGATGCTCAATAAGGATAATAATACAGCGGAAACTTTCATAAATAAGCATAAACATTTAAGGAAATGTATAACTAAAACAAAAGCCTTTTAAACATGAACTTCAACATAATATGTAAAAAAATGAAGTAATTCCATTTACTTATTCACATGGATATTCTAATACTCGAATAGTCAGATGAAATATCACTAACCACTTACATAATGATGGAATGCATAATGCCAAACTTTAATTTCTATGTCATGGCCTCGTGCCAAGACCTAATGGTATAACTATAACCGGAACCCAAACCGGAGAGCCTCTGTAACCTGACTCTAACCCGGAGTCCCTCTAATAACCGGACTCCAACCCGGAGTGCCTCAAATAACCGGACACCAACCACAAGTACCTCTAATAACCGGACACCTACCCGAAGGGTCTGCTGTAACCGGACCCCAACTCAGAGGGCTTACTTTTACCGGTCCCCAACCCGGAACATACAAGTCCAACAAATTCATCTTAAGAAGAGGATGAAATATAACATAAACATGCATATTAAAACTAAAATAATAAATTCCAAAACATTAATCATAAACCATTAATGTCATAAAGATAACTCACCCATAGTCAAACATATCACAAGACCTTAAATACAATATGGAAGATTTTTATCATAATAAATCAACTTCAAACAAGTGTAAAATATATCAAAGGATGTTGACATATATTAAATCAATACTATTTGAGAGAAATATCTCTATTTCATGATTCCATTTAAATGTCACACAATTTTGAAAATAATTCATTTAAAGATATTTTTTAATCAAAGTGTCCAATAACACTTTGAAACTTTTTAAAGGAATTAACATTTTAAAAACATTCATGTCCATATAAATAAATCCTTAAAAACCATTTTGAAGACATGGACATTAATGAAAAAGATTTAGAAGAATAAATATTTAAAACGTTTGAAATGATGTTTTAGTAAAAAGTCACTTAAAATAATCCCTTTGACAACCCTTTAATAAAACATGGATATGGATAATATATATGTCCCAGTAGATACTTACGTAAAAACATCCTCGGATAATAAAGAGGTTTTGAAATTAACCCATACCAATTTGGAAACATACGAAACAAACAACCTATGAAATAGGTACCATACAATGAATATGTAAATACACATATATTATTGTGTATTACAAAAAGAATACAATTATGGGTAGTAAATAAACCACACAAAAGGTAATAGTGGCAATATGGCATGGATCTCACGGAAAATAAAGAGTGAGATGAAAACCCCTTACCTTGCACTTTCCTTTAGTCGAGGGTATGTTTAGCCTTGTGTATGAAGACTATAGTATGTTATTAAATTATACCAGAACCATATTAATATTTATGATATCATAAATTATTCATTTATGACTTTATACTACCCATTTAATAATAAATTCCATGTTATATTAATATTTCTGGTAATAATCGCTTTCTTTATCGTATGTGTTTTAAGTTGTTACTATTTATTATATCACATAGATCATGATTTAAATACATCCAGAATATAAAACATGATTTATTTATCATATATATTTATAATATAAAAATTTATAATAGACATATATATGAAATGGAAAACACCGCTTATGGAGACGGTATTCCGAACGTATGCATAAATGTTATTTTCGTTTTTACATAGTATTGAATAAGATATATGTAAGTACAGAAATACTTATATATATAAATATAGATATTTATATTAGCATTATTATGTCATATATTACTTACTTATTAGTAATATATATTTTTATAATCGTTGATGAATGGTGAACATGGAAATGAATCTCATCCCGTCGTGGAGACGGTAATCCATTCGTACGCACGAGCAAAAATATCATTCTTTTGATACTAATATAATATATAATTGGATGATATATCATATATTAAGAAACATTATCATGTTATATTTATTTTTTACATTAATTACACATCATTATTATACCCATCTAAATAATAATATATTGAATAACAATTACACCACGAGGTGGAGATGGTAAGTCGTACGTAGGCACGTATGGTGACATGTCATTGAAAGGATGGATAGAATACTGAATATGGTTGTACCATATTTATAATAACATCACATTATATAGGAGATACTAGATTTATTATTTTAGAATGGGAATAACAAGGAAAGAAGAAGTTGATGAAGAAATGAATTTGAAAAAGGGTGGTGAAAACAATACCTCTTCTTTGGGTTCTTCCTTTTGATTTGATCACAAGGGCTCCTTATGTTAGCTTTCTGTAAAATGGAAGGACTCTAGGATGAAGTTATGGAAGTTTATAGAGTATTTGGGCTGGGGTTGGCCGAACCAAAAATCTTTGAAGGTGTTAATTAATGAGAAGGTGGAGTGCCCTTTTATAAGAGCGGTGAAAGTTACCTTTAGAAAAGCTAGAAATATTTTTTTATAATAAATTAATATTAGGTTTATAATGTCTCCAAAGTCGATTATTTAAATTTTAAGGTGGGTATAGGTAAAAACCACTGAACCAATAGGATTTAGACTGGTTTGGGTTACTATATTAACCTTATCTTTAAGTATTAACTTTAGTTAATTAGTTTCACTTTTACAATGTCTCTTTGTATTTTTATATTATATGGTTAATAAACATACTATATACATCCAAGAGACCCCCAAGTGGTCCATTAATGATAAACCTATCATGATATATTTCTCTTGGCTGAAAATTATATTTTTAGGAATTTAATATCAATTAATAATATAATATTTTGTTTTAAAAACTCTTTTATGTCAATTTTGACACTATTCAGTAATTGGTTTTTGTAAAAATCATAACAGAATTATTACTTCATAAAAAGTTAATTAAATCAATCCTAACATGTCATATTATCATATAAAGTTATGTGTCTTTATAAAAAGTCTAAATTCACATTTATCTGGGTATTTATTATATCAATTATTCTAATTTTTCTTTAATTAGGTAATTATTGCATCACTATTGTGTCATAGATAAATTTAATTATATAATGTCTAAAAATTATAAATAAAATAACATTACGTAGGAAATAATTTTATATTTCTAATTAATATTTATAGTCGTAAATACAACATATATGACCCTATGTAAAAATTGTTTTTCTAAAAGATATATGCTTATGTCAATTTTTTATTTATTTTAACTAAATTAAAATAAAGTGTCCCTATCACATTCAAGTGGATCCATGGGGTCCCAAAATCGACCCAAATAAGCCCATGGTCAGAAATGTATCCACCAATAATGTTAGAACACGTTTTAGGGTAATTTAGTATTATTATAATATTATTTTTTAACCCTTATTTACCAGATTTACCTTTTAACTATGGTAAATAAAATATTTACCGAAATAATTATTCAAAATGTCTAAAAATAAATGTTACCTATTTACAAAATTTGGACATCCTGATTCCAAATATGGAATCCATTTTTCATAATTCAAAACAATGATGTGGCAGAAATTAATTTAAAATTAATTCCCGCTGTCAAAACAAAAAGCGTGTTTTTATGATATAATAACTATCAAAAGATTGATACTTGTTTTGCTCAGTTTAAATGTGAAATTATGTCCAATGAACAAAATTGGATTAAATGTTAAAAATATATTCTAAATATAATTTTAAACCACTGAACTTCCTAATTTATCACTATCAATTATTTCGATTAAAAAAGTTGTTTTTAATTAAAATGTAGTAATTTTCACTACTCATCAAAATATGAGCGTTATCCGAAAAGTACCAAAATTTCACCTTAGGCTAAATTCAATATTACGAATCCAAAAATGAAGTCCATTTTGAGAGATACAATTTATAAAATTTCAAAAATAGGGTATTACTATTCATAACTGCTACTTTGATTGGTCGGGGTGTGTGTTAGAACTCGAAGTTGCGTACAACACACGCTATTGTATTATTCAAAGAGAAGCATACCGTAGAATATTGGGGTGTTACATTCTACCCTACTTCTATAAATTGCGTCCTTGTAATTTATACTCGGTTTTGTAAAATTGGGGTTGAAATTTCAAAATATCTTAGTTGAAATCCTACATCGAAAAATGGATTAATGAGGCCTCTATTAAAAATAAAGAGTAGTAAGTATGAAGGATACAGAAAATAACACATACTAGGGTTCCATGTAGGAAAATATGGATATTTAAGAGAAATCCAAACATTAATATCTAATGGAGTGTGTTAGAGAACATAGCTAGGAAAAGGCCAACAATCCCAAAGCCATAGATTTTTTATTATATAAGTTACCATCTTGGACAACATTTTTGTTCTAAGTTACTTTTCTTAATGTTTATGAATTTATTTATGAGATTGAATAAGATCATAAAGAGATATACTTACTTTATAATTAGAGTCTTATCCATTAACAAATTTCCACCACAAACTCATCTTTCACGGCAAAACATAAGACAACTAAAAAATACTATATTTATCATAATCGTATAGGGTTCCATATATAATGAATGTATAATTCACATATCAGACCAATTAAAAAAGGAAAATACATTATAAAATCCAGGGAATTCATGTATTCTAGTGGTAGGTGATAAATGTCAATCGTACTATTCTTGTGGGTTCAATTCCTGCAGCTTTGTCTGACGCGACGGGTTGTCACACGGTCTGCGTGTTGTCCTTTTATAAAAATCCAAAAATAACCTTTCAAACATAATCCATTCCAACCTATATACTTATCCAAAATAATACTATACAAACTCATTGTCCAAAATTTATAAGGAAGTTAAACACAATAAAGATCCTTTTTGCCATTTAATTTCCAAAACGATTAACTCGTTGTAGAGTCACTTTTCATAGTACTATAAAATCTCAAATCTTGAATGAAATTATAACGAACCATACTTTACATACATTGTTAATACATCAAAATTGAAGCATACTTATTACAACATATAATAAAACCACGAAAGGACCGTATAGGTATAGTGTCTTTAGAAATTGGGAAACATAAACAACTGGTTCATAAAGCGTCTACACTGTCTCCCATTTATTTCGTCATATCTATAGTCCCTTTTGGAATATATAACATAATAACATTATTCCTGACCTGGGGAAAGAAAAAATACAAAAGGGTGAGCTCAAATGCTCAGTAAGGGTAAACAAAATAAATATCAATCACATCGTATACACAAGCACATAACTTTTGGAAATCTTAACCTGCAAAAGAGATCATAATTTCATAACATGGGATAAATCATGGCAGTGAAATGTAATCACAATAATCATAACTTAAAAAATGAAACTTTGTTGCATACACACATAATCATAGAGAATCATTTCTTGTTAGCCAAGACTCATTGCCAAGACTATCTTAGTGGACAAAGTCCCTTTCTGAACCGAGTCACCCTCGTTTCAGTCCTGTTTCACTGAACCGGTATAACCTACCATTCCAGCCATGTCTATCTCATGAGATATAAAATCTTTACCCAATGAATTGGAGGGAGATATAGGTCCCACCCATCTCATAATGATACCATTCTTATGTGTGCCACAAAATCATAAACCATGCATCATTGCATAACCCATTTAATAAAAATGGGAATCTTAAACATCATTACATCATTTAACAATTTATATACGATAAAGGAATTCAGAAAAATAATTCCATCACAACATAATCAAATCAATGTAATAATAGGGATAAAAATAGAACCCTTTATAATCTTAGATGGAAAATAATTTTGATAAAACACTTGAACTCCATTCTTGAGGAAAATATCCTTTCTTCTTCAAAAACACTTTTCCTTTATTAACATGTCGTACAATTATAAACTAAAAGAAGTTGATTAAAAATAAACTTTAAAACTTGTAAAGAAAGCTCCATGGAAATAATGTTTTAAAAATCCATTCATGCCGTATAAGTTAAGAAAAACATTCTTCATACTTATGTCGGAAAAGTCAAAAAGTACCTCGTACGAAAAACGACAAAAGATTCCTTTCATATCCTTTACTAAAAACTCACCTAAGGGTAAAATTGGATTTAGAAAATTGTAGGAGGATGGAAATAATATTACATCTTGAGGAAAAATGGATTTGGATGATAAAATACACCCCAGTAAATTCCAAAGTATAAACAATCTCGGATAAAAATGAGATTGTGATATTTCCCTTACATTAGGCCTGACTTGCTTTCTAAGTGTCCGAACCTCCTGTATAATGATTTAAATAATGTTATTGATTTATTCCAGAATCATACTTATTTTTATGATATCATATATGGTCATATTCTTAGCATCTTAGTAGTAATATTTCATTGCTACTTGTTATTCGGGTGTTTATATCTTTTTGTTCTTATGCGTGTTTTGTCGAATAAATTATTAATCTTCTCTTTAGGTTATAAATAAATAATTTACTGAATTTTATTAGTGTTATATAGATCATATTCATTCATTCAATTCATTTATATAATCATTATTAAATGAAGATCATGTTGAACGAGTCACATCACATCGTGGAGACGGTATTCCGTATGTACGCACGAGTGATGATATCGTTCCTATGATCGTGGAATTGTATTGGAGTATATGTATACTATTTAAGAATCAAAATCACTTTATAATAGTCATATATAGTCATTATTTACACCATTATACCCATCCAAGTAAGGTGGTGGTGGAAAATAGATTACACCACAGCGTGGAGACGGTATTCCGTACGTACGCACGCGCGGTTATTTCTTTTTCCGTAGGATGGATAGATGGTGAAATAGGGTTGTTTTATACTTATAATAACATATCAGTATATGAGTGATACTTATGTTATTACTTCATAATGATACAACTAAAGAAGAAGAAGTGGAAGAAGAAATAAAGATGAAAGAATCGGTAACGGACATTACCTATTCTTTGAAGTGATTCTTTGAGACCTTCTTTTAGGGAACTAAAATTGGTCTTTTAAGAAGACCAGGACCTCTAGAATGTATCTAGGGAAGTGGAGAGGAGAAAGTGGCATGGGTTGGCTGAGCTTGAAGGCTCAAAGTTGTGTGAGGAAGAGGGGGAGGAGGTGTCCTTTTATAAGGGAGGAGAGGGGCACCTTTGGAATAACTAAAACTATTATTTTATTATAAAGTCAAGTTCGGTTATAAATAGCTCCAAATTGATATATTTCGAAGCTAAGGTGGGGATGGGTCTAAATCCTCTCATCCAATAGAATTAATACATGTTTAGGTTCCTCTATTAACCTTATCATTTAGATTTAACATTAAGTTAAATAATTTTACTTTTACCATGTCTTCTTGTGTTCTTATACTATAATGTTAATAAACATACTATACGCTACCAAACGAACCCCAAGTTGTTTATTATTAATATATATAACCTTATATAAGTCATTTAGCCGATCCTTATATTTTTTGGAATAAAATAATAATTAATAATATAATATTTGTTTTAAAAACTATTTTATGTCAATTTTGACACTATTTAGTAATTTATTTTTGTGAAAATAATAAAAGAATTATTAGTTCGAACCAAGTTAATTAAATCAATACTAACATTTCATATTAACCTATAAAATTAGTGGTATTCATAAAAAGTCTCAAATTACATTTATTTTGGTGTTTATAAGATCAATTATGTCAATATTTCATTAATATGATAATTACTGCATCATCATTGTGTCATAAATAAATTAAATTATTTAATGTCTAAAAATTACAAATAAAATACCATTATGTAGGAAATTTTTTTAGATTTATAATTAATATTTATAGTCGAATTTATCTTATGTATAACCCCATATTAAAAATTATTTACTTATTAAACTTTGATTTTAACTATTTTAACCCTTCTTTAAATAAATTAATAATCAATGTCCTAATCTAATCCAAGTGGGCCTAAATGGTCATATTTTATTCCTATGTTTGTTTTTGGTCGAATTACACTTGTACAACAGAATTAGAACATGTTTTAGGGTAATAATAATATGATCTTTACCCTTAATTACCCTATTTACTTTTAACCGTGGTAAAAAAAAGTAAAAAGTTACTATTCACCAAAAAATTGTTTTTATCTCATTGAACCACATTTTACTTACTGATATCAACCGTGTCTGTCGGATTTTCGAAATTCCATTCACAGAAGCGGTAAAATTATGTTTTATGCAGAATTCTGTTTTTAACCAACCACTTAGTGGTTTCACTATTCATCAAAAATTGAAAGTTTTCAGAAAAATACCAAAATTTCACCCTATGATAATTTCGATATTCTGAATCCAAAAATGAAGTCCATTTTGAAAAATAAAATTTCAAAAAGTGGTTAGTACTATTCATAACGGATAGTTTTAATTATATTTTAATAGCATATCATTGTTTAGTGAAACTTGGTATTGCGTACGACACAAGCTATCGAGGAAGGTCTCGATTTCGTGTAAAGCAAGCCAAGAAAGTGTTGTGTAGAAAAAGATTCCTTTGATGATTTATATAACATAAAAGTCTCGAGTGTTACATTCTACCCCACTTAAAATGAATTTCACCCTCGAAATTCGTCACTTTGTTACAAACAGATGAGGATACCTCTCCCTCATCATATCCTCATGCTCTCATGTAGCTTCTTCTAATTGGTGGTTCCTCTATAAAACATTCACCAATCGAGTGGTCTTGATTCGTAGGACTTTTTCGCTACGATCCAGAATCTCTATCGGTTGTTCTTCATAAGAAATATCTTGATCCAGTGGTACAACATCTGAGCTGAGTACATGTGAAGGATCAGGTATGTAGTTTCTCATGAGAGATACATGGAACACATCGTGAACTTGAAAGAGATTCGGTGGAAGCGCCAATCGGTAATCTACCTTCCCAAAACAATCCAGTATTTCGAAAGGACTGATATATATCTAGGGCTCAACTTCCCCTTCTTTCCAAATCTCATAACCCTATTCCAGGGAGATATTTGTAAGAACACTTTATCACCCACATCAAACTCTAGGTCTTTTCTTCGGTTGTCGGCATAACATTTCTATCGACTCTGAGCTGTTATGATGTGTTGTTGAATAGATCTGACCGTTTCTTCCATTTCATCAATGAGATCTGGTCCTAATAGCTTTCTTTCCCCAACTTCATCCTAGAAAGTTGGAGTCATGCATTCCTTTCCATAGAGAGCTTCATAAGGAGCCATCTGAACACTTGAGTGACAAATATTATTATAAGAAAATTCCACCAAAGGTAGGTGTTGATCCCAACCTCCTTTGAAATCCATAGAGCAAGCTCTCAACATATCTTCTAGGGTTTGAATTGTTCTCTCAGACTGACCGTCTGTCTGAGGATGATAAGAAGTGCTGAAACTCAACTCTGTATCCAGAGCATGCTGAAGACTTTTCCAGAACTTCACGGTAAATCTCGGATCCCAATCTGATATAATAGAAAGTGGTACTCCATGCAATCTTACCACTTCCTTTACATATATCCTGGCAAGCTGATCCAGGGAGAAATCCTCTCCAATAGCAATGAAGTGTGCAGACTTTGTAAGACGATCAACTATGACCCAAATAACATTATTGCCTTTGGATGTTTTAGGAAGTCATGTGACAAAGTCCATAGTAATGTTTTCCCATTTCCATTTGGGTATGGGTAATGGTTGTAACATCCCCTTAGACATCTGTCTCTCAGCTTTAACTTGTTGACAAACCAAGCATCGAGAGACATATTCAGAAACATCTCTTTTCATGCCATCCCACCAAAAGTACTCTTTCAGATCCCTATACATCTTCGTGCTTCCATGATGAATAGAGAATGAAGAACAATGAGCTTCATCCAGCAGCTCCTTCTTTAATTCGGGGATGGGAGGAACACAAACCTGATTCTTGAACTTTATTATCCCATCACAATCAAGGTTGAACTCAGGAACATTTATCACCTTCTTTTTTAACTCGACATCTTCTTTCTGTGCCTCTTCAATCTTCACATGTATAGATGGTTGAACATTCATTTGAGAATGATAAGATTTTTTCCCCTTTCATTATAATACCAAGATCCATCCTTTGTAAATCCATATATATTGGATCTTTTGTGATCCTCATCATGGATAAACTAGCATGGTCTTGTCGAATTAATGCATCTTCCACCTTGTTTGCTTTCCCATGGTGGTAATGGATTGATCTGTCATAATCCTTAATCAGCTCCAACCATCTTCTTTGACGCATATTCAGCTCCTTTTGTGTGAAAATATACTTTAAACTTTTATGATCAGTATAAATATCACACCATTCACCATAAAGTTAATGCCTCTAAATCTTTAATGCAAAGATTACCGCAGCTAACTCCAAATCATGTGTTGGGTAATTTTGCTCGTGGATTTTCAACTGTCATGAGGCATAATCTATCACCATATCATTTTGCATAAGAACACACCCTAATCTCTTCTTGACTGCATCACTATAGATCACAAACCTTTCTCCACTACAAGGCAGTGTGAGCACAGATGCACTGGATAACCTTCTGTTCAACTCCTTGAAATTTTCTTCACTTTCTTCCGTCCAGACAAACTTAACTCCTTTCCGAGTCAACTTGGTGAGTGGATTAGATAATCGTGAAAAATCGTTCACAAAACGTCGATAATATCCAACCAAACCAAGAAAACTTCGGATCTCAGTTACTGTTGTTGGTATCGACCATCTTTCGATAACCTCTGTTTTTGCTGGATCCACAGATATCCCCTCTTTAGAGATTATGTGGCCCAAAAATGCAACTTTTTTAAGCCAAAATTAACACTTGGTAAATTTGGCATAAAGCTTCTCCTTTCTCAGGGTCTTCAATATAATTCTAAAGTGATCTTCATGTTCTTCCTTGGTCTTTGAATAGACAAGAATATCGACTATAAATACTACCACAAATTGATCAAGATAGTCTCTAAATACTCTATTCATCAGATCCATGAAGATAGCAGGGGCATTAGTAAGACCAAATGGCATCACTCTAAATTCATAGTGTCCGTACCTTGTACGGAAAGATGTCTTTGGTATATCCTCCCTTTTGACCCACAATTGATGATACCCTGAACGAAGATCAATCTTGGAAAAGTATTGAGCTCCACGTAGTTGGTCAAATAGGTCATCAATGCGTGGGAGAGGATATTTTTTCTTGATAGTGATCTTGTTAAGTTCTCGATAATAAATGCAGAGTCTCATTGATCCATCTTTCTTCTTAACAAATAGAACAAGTGATCCCCAAGGTGACTCACTAGGGCGTATGAATCCCTTATCAAGATTCTCTTGGAGTTTCTTCTTCAATTCCTGCAACTCAATTGGGGCCATTCTATAAGGTGTCTTTGAAATAGGAAAAGCACCTGGTACGAGTTCTATTGAAAACTCTACTTCACGATTTGGTGGAAGACCCGGTAATTTCTCCGGAAAGACATCATCAAACTCCCGTACAATAGGCATATTCTTAATCGTGAGTTTCTCACCAACCATTTGAGATAAATAACCTACATTTAGTGGAATCAATACCCATAAAATGGAATAAATTTCCACTGGAAGGTTATGTTCATCCTTGCATTGATAGATGATCATAGATTGATCTGGAATATGAAATGTGACTTCCATTATTTGGCAATTGATATGAGCTCCATATAAAGAAAGCCAATCCATGTCGAGAATCACATCAAATTCCACTATAGGAAGGATCACAAGATTTTCAGGAAGCACTTTCCCACAAACTTCGATCGGAGAAGAATTATAAACTTTTGATGCGACTGTTGTGCCATTAGGTGTTGTCACAGCTAACTCAACATCTAATTGTTGAGGTAATACGGTGATACCCTTAGAAAATTCTTCAGAAATAAAAGAGTGTGTGGATCCAGAATAAAATAAAACATTTGATTATTTAGAGTGGATGGTAAGTGTACCTTTCACCACATCGTTATCGTACTCCACATCGCTGATAGAAATTGCATGTGACTTTCCTTTGTCTTTAGCCTTGAGAGATTGTTTACGTTGACCATCATCGTCAACCCTTGGATTAGGGTATTTATTGGCATAATTCCCCATCTCCTTGCACTTGAAACATTTAAGTGTAGTAGGTTCATTCTGTGTATCCCTTCCTTTGTTTGCATCATTATAAATCTTCTTCCCATCATCACGGCATTCAAATGCCCGATGACCTTCCTTTTCACATTGGAAACATTTACTTGTCCCTTTAAGACATCTCCCTCCATGTTTCTTTCCACACTTTGAGCATAAGGGAAATCTCATCTTCTTTTCAGAGTGCTCTTTAGATTTTCCTTTGAATTCCATTTTCCTCTTCTTGTCAAACCCATATGACTGATGGGTTACTCCAATCTCCATCTCGACTTTGAGAGCACATCGAATGATTTCCTCATAGCTATTGAAGTCCCTTATGGAGAACGCCCTTCGAAGACTTGGTTTTAAGCCACTAATGAATCGATCGATCTTACTCTCAGGTTGGATAATAATACCATAAGAGTACCTTGCAAGTCTTGTAAAATTTGCTTCATAGGTACCAACAGATTCATCATCCTTTTGCTTTAGTTCAAGAAACTCTTTCTCCATCTTTGTTCGGAGAATATGAGGGAAGTACTTATTGAAAAATAAGTTCTTGAACTCGTCCCATTCCATGGACTCAATTTCATCCCTTTGCCTCGTATTCTTAATAATATTCCACCATTGATCAACATCTCCTTCCAAACGATACACTGATAGGATGACTTTATCATGTTCATAACATTAAAGAACTGAAAATATCTTTTCAGTAGTACTAATCCATTGTTCAGCAACAAATGGATCAGTAGACCGGCAGAAAGAAGGTGGACGCTGCCTCATGAAGGATTCAACAGAATGTTGCTCCTTCCTTTGCTCGTTTGGAAGTCCTGCATGATTCATAGCTTGAGAAAGTTGTGTGAGCATGGCTAAAAGATCTTGCATTCCAGCTCCTATAACGTTTGGTTGCTCAGGGGGACAATCATTGCATTGCCTGTCGCATTCCGCATTAACACGGTTCCTTCGGGTTCCAGCCATTGACTAAAACCAAGAAGAATAGTGTGAGCAACACAAATTATAATAGGAAAACCACATAATCAAGAATAAAATTTCACACTTAAGGTATTATCCTCGGTTATTCATGGCCATTTCTAAAACACTAAGATTGTGTTCTTAGCTTAGACTTATCCTTAGAGTTCTTACTAAGGATTTCACATCCTAGTTTCCAAAGGTTGACTATACCTTTCCTATGATACCAACTATAACGACCCATAAATTACATACATTGTTAATACTTCAAAATTGAAGCATACTTATTACAATATATAATAAAACCACGAAAGGACCGTATAGGTATAGTGTCTTTAGAAACTGGGAAACATAAACAACTGGTTCATAAAGCGTCTACACTGTCTCCCATTTATTTCATCATATCTATAGTCCCTTTTGGCATATCTCACTTAATAACATTCTTCCTGACATGGGGAAAGAAAACATACAAAAGGGTGAGCTCAAATTCTCAGTAAGGGTAAACAAAATAAATATCAATCACATCGTATACACAAGCACATAACTTTTGGAAATCTTAACCTGCAAAAGAGATCATAATTTCATAACATGGGATAAATCATGGCAGTGAAATGTAATCACAATAATCATAACTTAAAACATGAAGCTTTGTGGCATACACATATAATCATAGAGAATCATTTCATGTTAGTTAAGACTAATTTCCAAGACTATCTTAGTGGACAAAGTCCCTTTCTGAACCGAGTCACCCTCGTTTCAGTCCTATTTCACTAAACCGGTATAACCTACTGTTCCAGCCATGTCTATCTCATGAGATATAAAATCTTTACCCAATGCATTGGAGGGAGATATAGGTCCCACACATCTCATAATGATACCATTCTTATGTGTGCCGCAAAATCACAAACCATACATCATTGAATAACCCATGTAATAAATATGGGAATCTTAAACACCATGACATCATAAAACAATTCATATACAATAAAGGAATTCATAAAAATAATTCCATCACAACATAATCAAATAAATTTAATAATAGGGATAAAAATATAACCCTTTATTATCTTAGATGGAAAATAATTTTGATAAAACACTTGAACTCCATTCTTGAAGAAAATATATTTTCTTCTTCAAAAACACTTTTCCTTTCTTAACATGTCGTACAATTATAAACTAAAATAAGTTGATTAAAAATAAAATTTAAAACTTTTAAAGGAAGCTCCTTGGAAATAATTTTTTAAAAATCCATTCATGCCGTATAAATTAAGAAAAACAATCTTCGTACTTATGTCAGAAAAGTCAAAAAGTACCTCGTACGAAACACGACAAAAGATTCCTTTCATATCCTTTACTAAAAACTCACATAAGGGTAAAATTGGAGTTAAAAAATTGTAGGTGGATGGAAATAATATTACATATTGAGGAAACATGGATTTGGATGATAAAATACACTCCAGTAAATGCCAAAGTATAAACAATCTCGGATAAAAATGAGATTGTGATATTTCCCTTACCTTAGGTCCGACTTGCTTTGTAAGTGTCCGAAACTCCTGTATAATGATTTAAATAATGTTATTTACTTATTCCATAATCATACTTATTTTTATGATATCGTATATGGTCATATTCTTATCTTCTTAGTAGTAATATTTCACTGCTACTTGTTATTCGGGTGTTTATATCTTTTTGTTCTTATGCGTGTTTTGTCGAATAAATTATTATTCTTATCTTTAGGTTATAGATACCTCATTTAAATAATGTTATTAGTGTAATATATATCTTATTAACTCATTCAATTCATTTATATAATCATTATGAAATGAAGATCATGTAGAACGAGTCGCATCACATCGTGGAGACGGTATTCCGTACGTACGCACGAGTGATGATATCGTTCCTATGATTGTGGAATTGTATTAGAGTATATGTATACTATTTAAGAATCAAAATAACATTATAATATTCATATATAGTCATTATTTACACCATTCTACCCATCCAAGTAAGGTGGTGGTGGAAAATAGATTACACCACGGCGTGGAGACGGTATTCCGTACGTACGCACACGCGGTGATTTCTTTTTCCGTAAGATGGATAGATGGTGAAATAGGGTTGTTTGATACTTATAATAACATATAAGTATATGTGTGATACTTATGTTATTACTTCATAATGAAACAACTAAAGAAGAAGAAGTGGAAGAAGAAATAAATATGAAAGAATCAGTAACGGACATTACCTCTTCTTTGAAGTGATTCTTTGAGACCATGTTTTAGGGCACTAAAATTGGTCTTTGAAGAAGACCAGGACCTCTAGGATGTCTCTAGGGAAGTGGAGAGGAGAAAGTGGCAGGGTTTGGCCGAGCATGAAGGCTCAATGTGGTGTGAGGAAGAGGGGGAGGAGGTGTCCTTTTATAAGGGAGGGGAGGGGAACCTTTGGAATAACTAAAACTATTATTTTATTATAAAGTCAAGTTCGGTTTTAAATAGCTCCAAATTGATATATTTCGAAGCTAAGGTGGGGATGGGTCGAAATACTCTCATCCAATATAATTTAGACAAGTTTAGGTTCCTATTTTAACCATATCATTTAGATTTAACATTATGTTCAATAATTTTACTTTTACCATGTCTTTTTGTGTTCTTATACTATAATGTTAATAAACTTACAGTAAGCAGCCAAACGAACCCCAAGTTGTTTATTAATAATATATATAACCTTATATAAGTCATTTGACCGATCCTTTGATTTTTAGGAATAATATAACAATTAATAATATAATATTTTTTTTAAAAACTATTTTATGTCAATTTTGACACTGTTTAGTAATTGATTTTTGTGAATTTTAGAACAGAATTATTAGTTCGATCCAAGTTAATTAAATCAATACTAACATGTCATATTAACCTAGAAAATTAGTGGTATTCATAAAAAGCCTCAAATTATATTTATTTTGGTGTTTATAACATCAATTATGTCAATATTTCATTAATAAGATAATTACTGCATCATCATTGTGTCATAAATAAATTAAATTATTTAATGTCTAAAAATTAAAAATAAAATACGATTATGTAGGAAATTTTTTTGAGCTTTCTAATGAATATTTATAGTCGAATATATCTTATGTATAACCCCATATTAAAAATTATTTACTTATTAAACTTTGATTTTAACTATTTTAATGCTTCTTTAAATAAATTAATAATCGATGTCCTAATCTAATCCAAGTGGGCCTAAATGGTCATATTTTATTCCTAAGATTGTTTTTGGTCGAATTACACTTGTCCAACAGAATTAGGACATGTGTTAGGGTAATAATAATATCATCTTTACCCTTAATTACCCTATTTACTTTTAACCGTGGTAAAAAAAAGTTACTATTCACCAAAAAATTATTTTTATCTCATTGAACCACATTTTACATACTGATATCAACCGTGTCTGTCGGATTTTCAAAATTCCATTCACAGAAGCGGTAAAATTAAGTTTTATGCAAAATTCAGTTTTTAACCTACCACTTAGTGGTTTCATTATTCATCAAAAATTGAAAGTTTTCAGAAAAATACCAAAATTTCACCCTAGGCTAATTTCGATATTCTGAATCCAAAAATGAAGTCCATTTTAAAAAATAAAATTTATAAAATTTCAAAAATTGGTTATTACTATTCATAACGGCTAGTTTTAATAATATTTTAATAGCATATCGTTGTTTAGTGAAACTCGGTATTGCGTACGACGCAAGCTATCGAGGAAGGTCGCGATTTCGTGTAAAGCAAGCCAAGCAAGTGTTGTGTAGAAAATGATTACTTTGATGATTTATATAACATAAAAGTCTCGGGTGTTACAGAAATTGTACTGTAGTAAAATCCTTATTTATTTCCAGAACATCATTGATACAACACTTAAATGAAATAATTCCAAAATAACAACATAAGAACAATAGTCATTCATCTTAATTGGTGGTAGTATCATAACTTGATTATTATCCAATAGCATCATTTGCAGAATAGTCTGATAACTAGGACATTGGTTCGCGTAGTGTCCAAACTCCTTGCATATGAAGGATTGTACATTTGAAACCTTTTTCTTACCCTTGTAGTCACGTACATGGTGTCCTTTTTCTCCACACTTATAACATACTCCCATTCCCTTCAAGTGTTTCCCATGTTTATTCTTTCTACAGTTATCACATATGGGAAAATCCTTATTTACCTTATTCCCTTTATCTGTTCTTCTCTCTACCATCCTTTCCTTCTATGGCTTCCCTTCAAAGACATAGGACTCCAATAATTCTTTACTTATCTTATCAACATATGATACTATTTATTCATATGATGATAATACATGGGAGACTATTTTCCTTCTAAATTCTGGATTAGGACCATGAAAGATATGATCCTTCTTACTCTTTAGATCATACGTATTACTGGAGTTCACATTCCTTCTACTGGGTGCTATTCCTATAAAATAGCATAAACTAGGCAAGTTTATGAATTGAAATGAATAATTCCAAACTTAAAAAATACCTAACAAAAATTGAACAGTATATGGATATAATCCATAATCATAAAAATGTATTCTTTGAAGATGTATATACTCATAAACCCTTCATAATGGTTCATAAAGAAAATGATAATTATCCTAAGCATATCCCCCGGGAGTGTCGTAACCAAGAGTACATCAAGGCTCGTTGTCGTGCACCAGTTCCCGTTCGAGTCTAGCTCAAAGCGGTGTTTTCCGGTTTTACCCATAGGAACATCTATGCCAGAGATGCCTCTACCTGCTCATATCCAGACAGGGATGTATTGCTCATAAAACACACAAAATCTCTACAATACCAAAATTCTAGGAAGTTCATCTACACTAATCCTCAATGTTCATATTAGACCTACATTCTCTAATTAGAGTTTATCTAAATCTAGTTTCCAAGGATATTGCTAAACTTCCTCTGATACCAACTGTAACACCCCAAACCTAGTTACCCAGAGTCAGTGCATTACTTTAATACATTTTCATGATTACAAGGAATCAATTTCCTAAGGACCTATTGGTTTAGCAGTCTTGGAAAATAGATTACATACATGAATGTTACATTACACTTCATTACATACAAAACAACATAAATAATCCTTCACGAATTCCATTATTCCCTTTTCTTAACCCTGCATATTAATCACTAGACACTTCTTGGAATCCTGGAAAAATAAAACATAGAAATGGGTGAGCTCAGATGATTAGTAAGGATAACAATATAGTGGAAACATTCATAAATAAGCATAAATATTTAAGGAAATGTATAACTAAAACAAAAGCCTTTTAAACTTGAACTTCAGCATAATATGGAAAAAATAAAATGAAGTAATGCCATTTAATTATTCACAAGGATATTCTACTAGTAGAATAATCACATGAAACATCACTAACCACTTTCATAATGATGGAATGCATAATGTCGAACATTAATTTCTGTGTCAAGGCCTCGTTCCAAGACCTACGGTATAACTGTAACCGAAACCCAACCCGAAGAGCCTCTGTAATAGGACTCCAACCCGGAGTGCCTCTAATAACCGGACACCAACCCGGAGTGCCTCTAATAACTCGACACCAACTTGGAGTGCTTATAATAACAGGACACCAACCTAGAGTGTCTTCTATAATCGGATCCCAACCAGGAGGGCTTACTTTTACCAGTCCCCGACTAGGAACATACAAGTCCAACCCATTCATCTTAATAAGAGGATGAAATATAACATAAACATTCATATTAAAACTAACATAAGAAATTCCAAAACATTAATCAAAAACCATTAATGACATAAATCTAACTCATCCATAGCCAAACATATCACAAAATCTTAAATACAATATGGAAGATCTGTATCATAATTAATCAACTTCAAACAAGTGTAAAATTTATCAAATGATGTTGACATAGAAGAAATCAAAACTACTTGAGAGAAATATATCTATTTCATGAAAACATTTAAATGTCACACAATTTGGAAAATAATTCATTTAAAGACATTTTTAATAAAATTGTCCCATACCACTTTGAATCGTTTGAATGTAATTAACATTTTAAAAACCATCATGTCCATATAAATAAATCCTTAAAAACCAATTTGATGACATGGACATTAATGAGAAAGATTTCGAAGAATAAATATTTAAAACATTGAAATTATGTTTTATTAAAACGTCCTTTAAGAGAATCCCTTTGGAAACTCTTTCATAAAACATGTATTTGGATAATAAATATGTCCCAGTAGATACTTACTTAAAAACAACCTCGGATAATTAAGAGGTTGTGAAATTAACCCTTAACAATTTGTTAACATACGAAAAATACAACCCATGAAAGTGGTACCCTACAATGAATATGTAAATACACATAAATTAAATTTTATTACAAAATTAATACAATTATGGGAAGTACATACACCACACAAAAGGTAATAGTGGCAATATGGCCTGAATCTCATGTAAATAAGGAGTGAGATGAAAACCCCTTACCTTGCACTTTCCTTTAGTCGAGGGTACATTTAGCCTCCTGTATGAAGACTATAGTATGTTATTAAATTATACAATAACCATATTAATATTTATGATTTCATACATTATTCATTTATGAATTTATACAACCCATTTGATAATAATTTCCATGTTATATTAATATTTCGGGTAATAATCGCTTTCTTTATCGTACGTGTTTTAACTTGTTACTATTGATTGTATCACATAGATCATGACTTAAATAAATCTAGAAAATAAAACATTATTTATTTATCATATATATTTATAATATAAAAATTTATAAAAGATGTATATATGAAATGGAAAACACCGCTTATGGAGACGGTAGTACGTACGTACGCATAAACATTGTTTCTGTTTTTACATAGTATTAAATAAGATATATGTAAGTAAAAAAATACATATATATATAAATATATATATTTCCTGTATCATTATTATGTCATATATTTCATACTTTTTAGTAATATATATTTTTATAATCGTCGATGAATGGTGAACTTAGATATGTATCTCATCGCGTTGTGGAGACGGTAATCCGTACGTGCGCAAAAGCGAAAATAGCATTCTTTTGATATTAATATAATATATAATAGGATGATATATCATATATAAAGAATAATTATCATGTTATATTTATTATTTACATGAATTAAACATCATTATTATAACCATCCAAATAATAATATATTGAATAACAATTACACCACGACGTGGAGCTGGTAAGCCGTACGTACGCACCTATGGTGACATGTCATTCAAAGGATGGATAGAATAATGAATATGGTTGTACCATATTTATAATAATATCAAATTATATAGGAGATAATGGATTTATTATTTTATATTGGGAATAACAAAGAATGAGTAAGTTGAATATGATATGAATTTGAAAAAAGGTGGTCAAAATAATACCTCTTCTTCAGGTTCATCCTTTTGATTTGATCAAAATGGATCATTAGGTTGGGATTTTGACTAATGGAAGGCCTCTAGGATGAAGTTATGGAAGTTGAGAGAGTATTTGGTCAGGGTTTGGGCGATCCAAAAGGCTTTGAAGGTGTGAATTAATGAGAAGGGTGAGTTCCCTTTTATAAGAAGGGTGAGGGGCACCTTTGGAAAAGCTAGAAATATTATTTTATAATAAATTTATATTCGGTTTCTAATGGCTCCAAAGTGTATTATTTAAATTTTATGGTGGATATAGTTTGAAAACAACTCAACCAATAGGATTTAGACAGGTTTGGGTTACTATATTAACCTTATATTTAACTACTAACTCTTAGTTAAATAGTTTCACTTTTATAATGTCTCTTTGTATTTTTATATTAAATGGTTAATAAACATACTATATACATCCAAGAGACCCCCATGTGGTCCATTAATGATACACCTATCATGATATAAGTCTCTTGGCCGAAACATATATTTTTAGAAATTTAATGTCAATTAATAATATAATATTTGTTTAAAAACTCTTTTATGTCATTTTTGAACCTATTCAATAATTGATTTTTGTAAAAAACATAACAGAATGATTACTTCGAAAAAAGTTAATTTAATCAATTATAACATGTCATATTAATATATTAAATTATTTTTATTTAAAAAAAGTCTCAAATTACATTTATTTGGGTATTTATAATATCAATTATTTTAATTTTTCACTAATTAGTAAATTACTGCATCACCATTGTGTCATAAATAAATAAAATTATATAATGTCTAAAAATTATAAATAAAATAGACTTATGTATTTAATATTTTGAGATTTATAATGAATATTTATAGTCGAAAATCCATCATATATAACCCTATGTAAAAATTGTTTTTCTAAAAGATATATGCTTATGTCATTTTTGTATTTATTTTAACTTAATTAAAATAAAGTGTCCCTATCACCTACAAGTGGCTTCATGGGGTCCCAAAATCAACCCAAATATGCCCATGGTCGGACATGTATCCAAAAATAAGGTTAGGACACGTTTTAGGGTAATGTAGTGTTATTATAATATTACTTTCTAACCCTTATTTACCAGATTTACCCTTTAACCATGGTAAATAAAATATTTACCGAAGTAATTATTCAAAATGTCCAAAAATAAAAGTTACCAATTTACACAATTTGTAAATTCTGATTCCAAATATGCAATCCATTTTTCCAAATTCAAAACACATAAGTGGCAGAAATTAATTTAAAATTAATTCCCGCTGTCAAAACAAAAATCGTGTTTTTAAGATATAATAACTATCAAAAGATTGATACGTGTTTATGTTCCGTTTAAATGTAAATTTTTTTCCAATCACCAAAATTAGATTAAATGGTAAAACAATATTCTAAATATAATTTAAAACAACTCAAATTCATAATTTATCACTATTAATTATTTCGATTAAAAAATTTGATTTTAATTAAAATGTAGTAATTTTCACTATTCATCAAAATATGAGAGTTATCTGAAAAGTACGAAAATTTCACCCTAGGATAACTTCGATATTCCGAATCCAAAAAGGAAGTCCATTTTGGGAGATAAAATTTATAAAACTTTAAAAAGTGGGTATTACTATTCATAACGGCTACTTTGATATGTCGTGGTGTGTGTTAGAACTCAAAATTGCGTACAACAGACGCTACTGTATTATTCAAAGTGAAGCATACCGTATATTCTTGGGATGTTACAATACTCAAAATATTTTGTATCTACTCCATATATAATAAATTAGGTGCACAATAATAAAATATGACTCAATGAAGGGAAATTGAGTCAAAGTCACATACTACTTTGTATGTTTTGAGTTATAAGTCCTGTAACACCCCAGGTAAATAAAGAATATGACATTTTTATATTTATCCATATTTGTGAATAAAATATTAATATTACTTTAATGGGGACTCTATGCTCGATGGCGTACCCAATACACAAAAACGAGTTTCTTGGGAATCTTACGTTGCACTCTAATAATAAAATAATATTATTTTAAATGGTAGTTAATGCCTAGCCGTTGTAATGGTGGGAATGAATAGAACTAACTAAAAACTGATTATATATGTTTGTCAAATATTTTTACTCTTTACAATAAATGATAGAGGATTAAAAATGCGAATGAATCCAATTTTTAAGCATAAACATTCTAATATTCTTTAAAAGGTCGATTAAACACCTTTCGATGGCGAACCTCTTTTAAATCCACTTTTTAACAATTTTATGTGTTATATTTGACAAAATAAAATTCTTCTATAGAATCGGGACATCAAAATTTACTTTGTGTACATTTTTTGTATTTTTCAGATAAAGTTCATTTGAATAGTGAAAAATGTTGTATTTTAATTCAAAACCAATTTTTAATCTAATTTATTTATATGATTAGATTATATTTTGAATTGGTTTTAAAGTTAAATTAGAATATATTTTTACCATTTAATCCAATTGTGTTCATTGTAATTAATTTCACTTTGAAATCGGACTTAAACTAGTGTCAATCTTTTGATACTTATTGTTTCATAAAAACACGCTATTTGCTCTGACAGCGGGAATTAATTATTAAATTAATTAATGCAACTTATATGTTTATGATTTTTTAAAATAGACTTCATTTTATGAATTTGTAATATCAAATATATCTTAGGGTGATGTTTTGGTATTTTTCTAAAGAACATCAATTTTTGATGAATAGTGAAAGCACTAAGTGGTACTTAAAAAAATTGATTTTCCGTTTAAATGAAAATTTACCACCTCTGCGTTTTGAATTTCAAAAATCCGACATACATAGTTGTCATTAATAGGTAAAATTTTGTTCAATGGAATTAAAATAATTTTTTGTTGAATAGTAACTTTTTTGTTTTTAATCGCGATTAGAGGTAATTAGTGTAGTTTAAGGTAAAAATAATGTTTTAATAATATGAGATGAGCCTAACACATGTCCTACCATTATTGTCTGTGTCATGGCCAACCAATAAAATCCATGGGTCAACTTGGGGACCCCATGGAGACACTTTGGTTGGGAAATGATATAAATAACGTTTTATTTAATGTAAAAGTAAAAATGACACAAACATGAGTTGTTTTACTAAAACAATTTTTAATTGGGGCTTTACAAGTCATATTTTTGACTATAAATATTAATTGTAAAGCTGAAAATATTTCCTACATCATGATAATTTTTTATAATTTTTAGACATTAAATAAATAAATGTATTTATGACATCATAATGATGTAGCGATTACCTCATTAATAAAGGATATAAATAAAATGAAAAGATAATGTAAAATCTATGACCTACACATGTCCAAAACCTATTGGATTTTTGGATTGAGAAACCATATCACCTTATCCTCGAATTATATCAATGTGGTCCCTTTTAAATCCGAAACTCATTTTCAAATAATGTAACATTTCTTTACATTCCAAGAGTGCCCCTCCTCTCCTCTTATAAAAGCCCCCCCACCTCTACCTCCTTACCCACATGTCCAAAGCCTTTGGATCATCCAAACCCTGCTCATTTTGCCTCTCCACATCCCGCTATTACTCCTAGAAGCCTCACTTTGGGCATAAGTCTTCCCAAGGAATCCTTTGAGCTCAAATCAATAAGAGTTACCCGATTTTAAGGTAATGTCTTCACTTGTGTTCTTTTGTTTTATTTTGCTTCTCCAACCCCCTAAACTCTTTCTATTAATTTATTTTTTAACAACTCCAGTATCTTAAATGTACTAGGATGTTGTTATAAGAAGAATTATATCTACACATACACACACCTACATAAAATTGTTAAATAACATACTGTTTCTGTGGATGGCGAATTTCTGCCTCACGAAACGATGATTGTTCAACACTCATATAACATCTCAAAAGGTGGCCATTAAGATGTAACTATATTTATATATGATATATAATATGTTTCTGTTTCTTCATTTATCTTTTTTGGCATACCTATATGGTTTCCATTATGGGTATACACGATAATTTCATTTTAGGAAGTGCGGACTACCGCCCCCTCAAAGTGATATGATTCGTTAATGCCATATGTGGAATGTATAAAGGATAGATTTAAAGTTATTATATATGATGTATGTTAAATATAAATGATAAATATAATTATGGAATTAAAATATAAATACCTCTCATTTGGTTTTAATATCATTAATATGACATAGAAATGAAAGTAGCGTTCATGCGTACGTACGGCTTACTGTCTCCATGAACGGTCCATTTCATTTCTTACCTCTAAATGATTATGTAATATTATAAATACATGTATATTCTGGATATATATGATATAAATATCATTAATATCATTCTGGATATAATGAACCTTTGACCACACGAACAACATGTAATTGTAAGATGTCCACTTTCGACTTAAGAATCAAATATCGACAAAACAAACATTATTAACTTAAATGATTACATAATGTTTATAACATGGAAATAAGTGATATAAAAGGAATAATGAACTTTAAAAAGGTTCTTAATAAAGTGTAAATTAACTCTAGTTTATTATTCAGGACTTTAAAAAACGATGGAGTCAAGTCGGACCCGAGGTAAGGGATCCTACTCCTCTCATTCTTTTTAAGTACACTCTTTTATGTCATTCCTTTTAAAGCTCATATTTCATGTTATTGGGATGTTATTTTATATTACTCTTACTGAAATTTTTATGTTCATGTGATTAGAGACCCTATTCTCTCTCATCAATCCATTTTGGATGTTTTGAGTGGTGTCGTTAGGCTGTCGAATTTTCATAAGAGATCTAACCTCTCTCTTTCTTTTTATGTACTCTCCTTTATGTCACTTCTTTTAAGCTACTCTTTGTTATGTTGGGGGATGTTCTTTTATATTCCTATTTCTGTAAACATTATTTTAATATGATGAGAGACCCTATTTGATCTCATCGATCCATTTTTGTAAGTTTTAAGTGGCGCCGTTAGGCTGCCGAGTTTTCGTAAGGGATTTTTCATCTCACTTTTATTCCCATGAGATTTTTGCTACATTTACCACAATTTCCATTGAGTGGTTTATGTACTTCCCATTATTTTACTAATTTTGTAATATAATTTCATTTATGAGTATTTACATCAATTTCGTATTTTCTTTCTTTCACGGGGCGTATGTTTCGCAAGATACCCATGTCGGTAAGGGAACCATTCACCCTCCTCTTTTTAATAGACTTCTTTTTAATGTCTTTTAATTCACATACTATTATGTTGGGATATGTTATTTTATATCTTTATTGATGTAAATTTTATTTCCAAGTGATGATATGCCCTTTTTATCTCTCATCAACTCAATTTCTGAATTTTGATGTGATGTCGTTAGGCTGTCGAATTTTACCAAGGGAACTTTTTAACCCAATTTCGATTTATTTGGGTTCAACATGTAGTTATTGAATATGTCATCCTTTGAATATGTGTGTATGACCTGTTATTTTTTTACACTTAATATCCACTTATATTGGGTGTATTTATATTTTTCACACGTAATTTTGATATTTATTTATCCTTAATTTAAGGATACCATCTTTATAAGGGATTTCATCACATTTGACATTTCTATTGAGACTTCATTATTGTTATGAACCAATTAACTATTATATGGTTTATATAATGTCCTTTGGAATATTATATCATGAATCCATTTATTCTCATGATATTATAAAGTTCTGACTAAATGTTATTCCTCAATTATTGTATTCAAGTGTCTCTAATTTTGGTAAAACCCCTTTAACCAAAATATCACTTTAAATGTTTTAATTATTTGTTCTTATTAATATCCATGTTTTCAAATTGGTTTTAAGGATTAATTTATATGGATTTTAATGGTTTAAAATTTTAAAAGATTCAAAGTGGTATGGGACACTTTGATTCAAAAATCTCTTTATTAAATGTTTTAAATGGTTTTGGAAATGGTTTCATTTTGAATGGATTCATTATTTCAATATACTGTAATGTTATATTGTGATTGAAATGTGGAAATGTTATGTTTACTTTATGCCTATTTTATGTGATATGTTTATGTTATGGTTCTTGGGCATTGTTTTGAAAACGGGTGGTTCCGTGATAAACTAAGGGCGGGTGAGCCCGATATAGCTCTCCAATGCATTGGGTAACGTGAAGGAGTGAAACGTTAAGGTTTATCCGAAGAGATTTAGGGAATATACTGTGGTGGGTATTCCAAACGTAACCAAGAGGGTTACTCCCTACGTAAGAATGTTATGAATGCCTCATGTTACCTTTTATGTCTTATGATTTTTATGATTTATTCATGATATGATGAGGTATGTTAAAGTGCCTGTATTTTATGGGTAAATTATGATTTCATTCTTATGTATATATGAACTCATGTTTCCTTTCCATATTATTAGAACCCTTACTGAGCTTTTTATGCTCATCCCAAGTTTTTTATAAATGTTTTTCACAGGTCAAGGGAAAGGTACATGATATGATGATAGTGACAAGGAAGTGTCAAGAAAAAATCCATGTTTTATTTTAAATATGTTTCCGTTGATGGGATTAATGAATACTATCTTTATGTAACCACTTTGTTTAAATGTGTAATGTAATGCATGTTTTATGATCTAATTATCTAAAACTCTAAACCTGAAAAGATCCTCAATGTGTAATCTTGTAATAACTCAAGATTAAGGAAGGTTTAGGGCTAGGGCCTTATAAGTCCCATGAAAGAGATAACATCAAATAAAACATTATATTCCATGAATATAAAATAATTCATGATATAATATATCAAAAAGGGAAGTATATATACCACAAAAAATAAGTAAGTGATGAAAATGGTGTATGTATCACAAAAAGGATATTGAGATAAGAATTTGTTACCTTAGATTTCCTTTTGGGTGAACATACATTAACCGAATTTATAATGGTTTTAAACATGTTACTAACTTACAAAATAGCTATATTAAAATTTATAATAATATATATTAACTTATTGTAATATCTTATTACCTATTTGTGAATAATCTTTCACAATTTTTACTTTTTTATGTTTTAATTGCCTAGTTTAATGAGTATGTTTTATCTTGTTTCTTATTGATATTATTAATTAAATAATTATTTAATAATATAAAGAATTTTAAAAATTATTTTAATATCACATATATACAGTATATATGTATTTATAATAATACATAAAATTTGGAGACAAGAAATGAAACACACTGCTTATGGAGGCGGTAGGCCGTATGTACACTTCAATGCTACTTCCATTTTTTCATATTAAAAATAAAAATTAAATTTTATATATTTATATTATAATTGAAATATAATATTTATTTCATATATGTGTCATAGTTTTATTAAAACCATCATTTATTCATTACATGTATATCATGAATGAATAAAATATCTTTAAGGAGGCGGTAGTACACACCTCCACAAACGATGTTATCATATTCACACAAAATGGAAAGAATAAGTGTGTGTATTATATAAAAATTAAATAAGAATATAAAAATTATAAATATCATTTATATTGTATATAAACAGAATTTATATCATAATTCTATACCATGAGGGGTTGTAAATGAAAAACAAATGAGATCATTTTGTGAGGCAGTAGTTCACTGTAAACATAATCAGTTTGTTCATTACCCATCATAAGGAAGTGTGTATAAGTTTAGGGTGAAACCATAGAAATAAAAAAAATCTATTTATATTTGGGATAATATTTTTATTAAATAATAATTTAATAATAATATTGTAGGTGGTGGAGAACAAAAATAATGTAATAGAGCTTGAAGAAGAATGTTACTTATTATACATGTAACTACTTTTGGTTTGCACCAAAGAGATTCCATTGTTTTATTTATTCCCAAGGTCTGGTTTATAGTACTATTGGAGGGTTTTTGATGATATATTTTGGCTGATCTTGGTTGATAAAAAGGGACTTGATATGCATGAATAAGTGGGAGGGTTTACTGCCTTTTTATAGTGGAGGAGGAGTGGCATTCATATAATGTTTTGAAAAGGGAATTCCACCCATGTCTTTACGATAAAAAGTGGATCCAATAATGGAGTAAATTAATGAAAAGGGATATTATGGTCTAAAAAATGGCCAAAATATTAATTTTGTTCAATTTTTTAGGTTATTTTGGCCTTATGTTTAAGGATTAGTCACTTTTTAAGATAATCATTCTCTTAATATATGTAAATAATTTTAATAACATTCAGTTATATTTATTATTAAAAAACAAATTTAAAATAATAAAAAAATTAAAAAACATTATTCTAAATATGAAATATATTTTTTTAAATTCAAATATTATATGTGGTATAAATGAAATTAAATTTAATCTCACAGACGGGACAACAATGTGGGTATTTAAAGTAAAATTTTAAAAAGATTGTTTAGTATTTATGACGAATTTCAAAGTTAAAATGATTCCAGTGAACTAAATTTGACAAATAGATTTATAATTTATCTAAATTATCTATAAAATGCTCTCAGAATAAAATTTAAAATTATAAATAAATCAGACAAAAAACATAGGTAATGGGAATATTTTTTACTTTAGACTTTGGAAAATGATTTTTTATGTCTGAAAATTATATTTTTTTTATTTTGATGAAATATTTATGAAATTAAATATATTTTTACTGAAAAAAATTTCAATAAATACTTTTTTCATTATTACATCATGATTGATTTAATTTTATATGCTTAGGTTATGGGAAAAACTATATTTTTACTATTCACTAAAAAATTGATGCATTTCATAAAATTATAAAATAATCACCCATGTAATATTTTTTGTGATTATTTAAGTAATTATATTAATTTTATAAAAATAAATTTCTATGGTAAGTAATTTAAAATTTTAATATAAAAATATAAATTTGACATAAAAATTCAAAATACAGTTTTTTAAAAATGTGCATGTATTTTAAATGAGGTTTTTTAATCATGACATTTAATTTTTAGAATTAGAATATTTAAATTTAATTTAATTAATCATGATAAATATTATTTATAGAATAATTTATTTTTTAAAAGTCAAATTACTATTTCAATGGGGATGTTATTATTCCTGACTACCATGTTACTATTCCAACTGTCACATTACTATTCCAATAGACACATTTCTTAAACAAATACTTCTATATTACTTCATTAATTATTCACCTGAATTACTATCAATGACCTGTATTTATATTTTCTATAATTTTGAATAGATGTATAATATTTTGTTTCTTCTCTATAATGTTGTTCGTGGGAAGGATGATTCCAAAAGATTAGGGCAATCCATATTGTTTCCAATGTGGTTTTTCTATTTTCCATTTTTTGTCCCATTATAAAATTTGAAATTTTAATGAGATTAGTATTTGACTAACATAACAATTTTCATTTTTTAAATAATGTGTTGTTGATATTTATATGTGTTTTTGTGCATTATACTATATAATATAATATAATACACAATTATTTACTAAAATAAATATAATTTAGAAATTATGTTTTGTTACATTATTCCACCCATTAGAAATTTAATTACATATATTCTAACTCATATTCTTAGTTGAGGATATTTGAGGTTAATTGTATTTTTTTGTTTCCCCTAGTTCATATGCCACCTCTTCATAGTTATGGTTCCCTTATAACACCTTGACATGGTGATTTTTCTTGATTCATAGATCATTGTCTCTATAGTCCATGATTTTCACCATCATCTCTTCATATGAGTGGCCATTCTCTAGTTGTACCATATATATATTTAGTATAAGTGGGGGATCAGGTATGTAGTTCCTCAGGAGAGGTACATGGAACATATCATGAACATGTTCTATATTTGGTAGAAGTGAAAGTCAACATAACACTACTCGTATGAAATCAAGGATCTCAACAGGGACAATGTACATTGGGATAAGCTTCCCCTTATTTCCAGTCGACATGAATCTCAATCATGGTGATATCTAAAGGAATAAATTATCTCCAATATCAAAATCCATATCCATTTGTTGTCACCATAGCTATTTTAATATAACTGATGATGTTTTATATGTTTTTTGATGTCTTTAACCATCTCTATCATCTCTTACAGAATATCAGTTCGAAGTGGATTTCATTGTCTAGCATCATCCCAAAATTTTAGAGTTATACATTTCTTCCAATACGCGGATTTATAGGTATTCATTTCAATAAATGAGTGGTATCTATTATTGTATGAGAACTCAACTAATGGTGTATATTAATTGTATACTCATTTAAATTATATTTTGAAAACCTTTAACATATGAGTGATATTATTAATAGTCCATTCATATTGAACATTTTCTTGGGGGTGATAGGCTGTAAAGAAGTCCAATTCATTACATAAAAAATGTTTGAAAAATTATCTAGAATTTAGACGTGAACTTCTATCATGATCACAGATGATCAAATGTGGAACCCCATACAACCTCAACACTTCCTCTGTGTATATCTTGGAATGTTTTTCCAGTGAGAAATATTCCAAAATTATGAGGAACTTTCCATCCTTGGTGAGTCAATACACCATAACCCATATCACATTATTTTTATTATAATTATTTGAGAGACCCATGGAAACATTCATTGTAAAATTCTACTATTTCTATATGGGTATATTCAATGGATTTTTCATCACTTTGGAATAATATTACACTGCTTTAAATTACTGATATACTAAGTATTTTGAGGTTTACTTGGTGATAACTTTCTTCATGTTGTCCCACCAGAAGTGTCCTTAAAGACTGTGATACGTATTGGTACTTCTAGGATTTATGGACAAGGGTTATTTGGTTTCATAATCCAATAAATCTTTATTTATATCTTGTGATAGAAACACACAAATTCAAGTTCCAAATAGAATGACACCATCCTCGTAGATTGTGAAACTCATGTAGATTCCCTTACATTACTTATATCACCTTAATTTGAATCTACAAAACAACACTTTGAGTCACCTTGAACATCTATTGGATAGATGTTTGGGAAATAATTTGTGAAATTTAAGATGTTTTCCCCACCTTTACGATTTAACAATAAATCCTTTTCATATCTAAGAAGATACGGTCTTTCTCAATCGACATCATGGATAAAGAAGTAGGTTCTTTTCTACTAAGAGAATCAACTACCTTTTTCACAATTCATAGATGATAGTGAATAGAGAAATCATATTCCTTTATTCGATCTAACCATATTCTTGGACATATGTTGATATCATTCTGTAGGAATATATACTTTGATGCTATAGGTCTATATGTGACAATTCACACCATAGGGTAGTGCCACAAAATATTCAGGGTGAAGATTAGGGTTTCTTTCTTCAGATCATGTATCAGGTTGTTTTTATCATGGGTCTTCAACTATCATGTGGCATATGCTATCACATTTTCGTTATATATTGGTATACAACCCCATGCTATCTTAAAATCAGTAAAATATATCACAAAACATTCTCCACTTATTGGTAGTTCGATTATAGGATCAATGATTAGTTTCTAAATTAGATCTTTAAATCATTCATTAAATTATTATATCGAGACATATTTTACCCCTTTTCATGTAAAATTAGTTATCAGGTTAGGGAATGATGAAAAATGTCTCCCAAAATGTTTATAGTTCCCTGTTAAGATAGGAAAACTTCATAATTCTATTACACTTGTGGGTATGAGTCATTTCCCAATTTCATTTTTGTTTGAAGGGTCCACAACAATTTTCTCACTTTTGATCATGTTCACAAAGAATCAGACTTATTGCATCCAAAATTTACACTTTCTAAACTTTTCATACATTTTATCATACCTTAATTTCACCAACACAATTGATATATGCTCTTTATGATCTTCTTTTATCTTGGAGGAAAATTGAATATTGTCGTTAAACACAAAACTTTTTTTGAGAAAGAATATAAATAATATATTTATCACTACCATGAATATTTTACTGTCATTAGTATGTTTAAAGGGAATAAAAATGAAATAATAGTGTCCATACCTTCTATGAGAAACAATATTCTAAATATATTCGTTCTTCACCATCAGCTGATGATATGTAGAACAAAGGTCCATCATTGAGATGTTCTGAGATCCACATAGTTGATCGAATAAGGTATTAATACTTGGTATAGGATAATTGTTCTTTATTATGATTTTGTTGACCTCCAAACAATCTAAACACATATGTATTTATATATCCCTATTCTTTAAAATGTACATGAACACAACATAAGGAAATTCATTAGAATGAATGAACTCTTTGCCCAAATGACCTGGTAGCTCATTCATTAACTCATTTATTTTGATTAGGTTCAACCTATATGTGTATTTAGGGATAAGAGTGCCTCTAGGAATAAGTTTTATTAATAACCCTACCTCGTGATTTCGGGGAAGTCTATGTAGCTATTTAAGAAATACATTATTTTATTCCCTTATAATGAGAAATTTTTCATGGTTGATACCTTCCTTAAGCTCAACTATTTGGGATAGTTATGCTTCATCACATGGTATCTACACCCATACCGTTGAGGTATTTTACAAAGGTGATTCATGATTTTCCATTCATTTTTATAGGATCATGGGATAGTTTCAATTTGAAAAGATATTTCATTTTCCTAATAGTTGATGTGTGATCTCTATAATAGGAACTTATCCCTTCCCATTATCACATCAAATTACACAAAAGAAAATATTACAATATTCACAAGAAGAATCATACCACATAAGATAACAAGAGAAGATTCCAACACTTTGGTTTTAATTATCAGACCACTAGGCGTTTTTATGGAAATCTATACTTCAAGGTATTAGGGAATATGTTAAATGGATTTGGAAAACATAGAAGATATACATTGATATCTATAATAAGAATAAAAAAACCTTTTGTATTCATAAGTAAATTTGAAGTCCATCTTTTATGAATTCATTTTCACAATCCACTTTAGTTGTAGTGATTCTATATAATTTCCCTTAATCTTTTTCCATTTATTATTGTTGAAACCGATAACCCTCATTGACCTGTTGTTTAGTGCACTCACATACATACTTCCCTTAATCCCTATATTTGAAGCATTGAACTTTGGGTGGTACATTAGGAGGTTCTTTCCTTTACTACATAATGTTGGACACCTTATTAATCTATCTTTGATATTAATGTTTTTAGTGGACTTATCCCCCACAATTGAAGTAATTTAACATCCATTTTAGGCAATTCTCTTGATGTTTATTCCAAAGTTTTTGACTTATTACCAGTTATATACTCTTTATAAGTTATCATATGACCTACCTGGTTGAAGATACATTCTTATCTTCTTATCTCCAAAACCATGGGACCACATTAAAACTATATATCTACTTTGAGGGAACATCAACGTACCTATTTATAACTCCAAAATTCATAAAAATATAGAACCTTTTAATGTTTTGGTTTCAATCCACAAAATACTGTGTCTATTTTTTTATCATTGTTGATAAATAAACCCAATGTGTATCTTGTGAGCCTTATATTGTTTTCCTTGTATGTTGTGATAGTTTTACTTTACTTTTAGTATAAAGTTTATAATTATATCTCTATATTTGTTTGATTTTGAGGGAAATATATGTTAAGAAATATTTTCTCAATGTCATCCTTGTCAATATATTCTATTTCATTATTTTTATTAGTGTTCTTAATCAACTCCCAACTTTTATAGGCGTTCCCATATAAATAATATATGACAAGATTTATCTTCTCCTTCTTGGAATAGGGGGTATCAAAAAAGATCTCCGTTGAGTTAACAAACTATTCTTGGACAATTAGACTTTATGTTACACTAAATTTCAATGTTTGTTACAACTTAATGGAATCAATATCTAGTTGGTTCTTCTTCGGTGAAGATGTGAATCCCAAATGATTTTGGATATTATTCATATCCTTATAAATGTAGGTAATAATCTCCATAATGTTTTGAAATCCACCTCTATCAACATTTGGTATGTTGTTTGGAAAATCATTGAATTGCTGCTAATAAGGGTTCTTGACATGGTTTCTCTTAGTTCCCATAATTTTATAAAATAGAAAATGTTAGTAAATAATTTATGCCAAAAAAGAATGAATAGATAATTTGTTGTTTTTCAAAATTAACTATAATTTCATATATTATGTTATCCATTTGTTTATCATTATTTATAAAATGATTATTCTACAAACTTTTACCCTTAAATAGTCATATAAATATGGATTTCAGTAAAATTTTCTAATCTTGATTAATAAATTAATTAAAACATAACTTTAATAACAAGTATAGTGAACCGACATTTTTATACATGAATATTGCATCATTATTATGATAATCAATATAATTGTGTTCCAATCAGAGATCTAAAAAGTTTTAATGTATTTTGAAAATTAGGAACACACAAAAATTGTACATAGTTAAATTTAATCATTTATTAAAATTTATATTCATTATCCTTATAAAATTTCATGTTATTCTTATTACACATAATCACCTATAGATATACATCAAAGAAATGGGTGAGCTACAAGACAAATAAATTAAGAATAATGTATATGTATCAATAATACATTTTTGAGCATAGTCAACATCATCATATCATGAAAAAATGATCATCATCAACATTAGGAGGGAAATTTTGTATAAATTCATGTAATGTGACGATTCATAAAAATTAAACCTTTATCATAGTGTTCAAATACCACATATAGGTGTGAATAAAAGTTGCATCATGTTCACGCACAACACATGTGTATAAATTTTAAAATCATCATTATGACCAAATATAACAATATGTTCCAACGTAATACACAAAATCTTATGAGATTAATCACATTACCCAATGAATTGGATGTCTATATAATTCTAGGACAACCATCACATCCTAAATTCTTAAAGTCAAGAATGAAACATAGAATGTATAACTATAATAGTCCTAAAATAACCCATGGAATAGAATGGGGTTCATATCTTTTTCATAAAGAATACACTCATGAAGAAATTTAGTGATTACAAAATGATAGAGGAAGATCATTCTTTGGAATAAAATATTATTTTTCTTAGTATAAAAAACAACACACTAGGAGTTGAAGAATAGGTTTTAAAGAAAATTATTTTTTAAAATCATATAATTTGGATTAAAAATAAATTTGGAAACATGTATATCCCATATATAAAATGGAATAATAGTGAAAATATGTTAAAAAAATTATAAGAATATCCATACCAAATATGTCATAAAATAAGGATAACCAAAATTAATGTAGTTGGGATTCAGAATCCACTTACCTTAAATCCTATATTTTTTTGTTGCTTTTATGCCTCATAAATAATAAAAATAGATTTATTAAAACCTTAAAACATAATTGAATTATGTTAATTTATGTCACAATTTATCAATTATAATAATTGGATTATATTTTATAATATATATTATTTATGTTGATTCATTTTGAAAACATTTTTTCCTTAACAATTTCTCATTTCTCTTCAATTTATTTATTTTGTTCAAGGTAATTTATACATAAGTAGAATAAATTCCACAATCATTCAATATATATATTTCAACGGTAATTGGGAACATTGTCTAAAGAATGAAAAATAGTGATATTAAATATAAATACATCAAAAATATTATTTTTACAATAATTTAAAAACATTAATAAAATATTAATGTATAGTGTAATTAATTTTTGATGATTTAGTTATTAAAGGGGTAGAGGAAGAGAGTAAGAGAATAATAAAATAGAAAGAAGAGTTGATGAAAAAACAACAAATTATCATTGTTGCATCCCTTGTACGACACTAGAAACCCTTGATTATAGGAGTTTTATTACCATAGAGAGCCCCTATGTATTCAAAGAGGCTTAATTGAGTGAGTTTGGGTATATTTTTTCCTTTGTAATGGGTGGTAGTATTGGTTTTCAAAGGGGAGGTATAGGGGTTATTTGAACTTGACCTATACTATCATTTAATTCGGTCAAATTTTAAAATTTATAATCCTACTAACTAATATATATGTGGCAAGTAGGGTTGAACCCACATGGAAGGCAATTCCAACCGCTATTCTTCTAAAAACCATCAAAACTCCACTATTGTGTTTAGTGGATTGGATATTCTATTCTCTTTTTCTTTTTATATAGAATTAAAGTGACAGAATATTGAAAACATATTTCTACACTAAATTGAAACTAGAGACAGTTGAAAAAAAAGAGGCATAAAGATATAGTACACTGTTTAACGAACAATCTATTAAATGCTCCGGAAAAAATCTCCATTATACTAGTTCATAAAACAATTCAATTCAAATTAAAGTTACAGCAATGCACCACCAACAATAGGAAGACTTACCTCTCTCACCAAAAGTTAAGCCATACTAGCCAATATATTCTAGAGATTTCCACCCCAAAATAAATAAACTGTGATCAATTTGAAAAGTGACAACAAGACAAAATCATCGTAAGTCATATAGTCTTAAGAATTTAATTACTCTTGAAAGATGTTTTCAAAATAAATCTCTCCAACTAATTGTGAAATTTAGAAATTAAACTTTGGTGGAACAGTGAAATTGAATGAATTCAGTATCAATCTCACCGATCAATACTGAATACATCTAAATATGAAGTGAAAAAGAACATTTCATGGTAACCAGTGAAACATCAATTTATCCCCGAACTAATGATTTAGCTAAAATTATTCTTTAATACGTATACCAAGATCATTATATTACAAATATGAATAATTAATAGAATATAGAGTAAGTAAACTCCCTCTGTTAGTATGAAATGTTGTTGGTCCTGGCCTCCTTCAGCTCCAAGAAGTCATTCCTGAGTCGCCCAGCGGTCTCCTCTGCTCGTAAATGGATACTTCAATGTGTTGAATGAATATGTCTCTAATCAAACTCCATTTAATGAATATCCATCTCCTCCCACCCTTAATCTGCTGCATTCTCTGCTTAAGTAGCCATTGTCTTCTACTACATGTCACCAAACATTATCCACTAACTTCAAAAGCCCTTCACAAATGCGCTGCACAACGTGCGTTTTACCACGACTGGCACGTCACACTAACTTTTATCACGTAACTAACTCCCGGTGGTTTTTTAAGTGAATATGGATGGAATAACCTTTCCTACATAAAACTGTATAAGTAAAACACAAATAATAGATAAAAAACGAAGGAAATAAATAGATATTTATAATTAAAATCATAATTTTATTGAAAACCTTAACAAATTTAATAATGTTATTATTTAATAAATTATTTATTTATTTCAATAGAACTGATTTTAATAAAAATTATTAAAATTAATATTATTATTATGAAAATCAATTTTTTCAAATTTATATTTTTAGTTAATTTTATTACAAATTATGATCATGTATTTTATTTACCAATTTTATTAACGTAATTTAATAAGAAGAATAAAATTATAATTAATTTATTGTAATAAAATTTAAGAATTTAAACTAACTGATTTAGTAAAGTTAATGTTTTATTAATGTTCATTAAATATTTATATCCTATATTAAGAAATCTTATGTTTATTTAATGTTTATAATTCATATTTTAATTTTTTAGTTTTATATTTAGTTTAGTTTTTAATTTATTTTAGTTTTTTATCCCCCCCCCCAAATCGGTGCTACAGGGGGGGGGGGTAGGGTTCGAAATCCTTATCCAAGAAGGAAAATCTCAACTCTTTCATAGAATTCACATGGCGGCCTAGCTCTCCTCAGCTGAAGCAGCAGACAATAGTGACTCGGATTCGGACATCAGCTTCAGCTGCCCGACGACAGCGGACTCATGCCGGTGGCTTAAGATTCATCATGATGGACACCTCCAGCAATGACTAACCTCTTCCATGCCACTCCTCTTCAATGTATGAAGACATCCCACCTCTTTTTCTCAGCTCGCAGCCTCTCCTGCAGCTCTCCTTCTGACGGTGGACTCCAAAACAACACAGGTGGTTCTACTCAACTCATCTCCTGTCAAGTCCAGCGGCTCTATATTCGAGATTGGCTTTAGTAAAATCTCCATTGGTTCTTCTTTAAGTGATAGTGACAAAGCAAAGGATCCTCTTCCTCCAGATCCAGTGCGATGGCTTCAAGATGGTGAGCCGAATTTTTTTTCCCAGCGGCTCCACACAAATGATCGACATTCCTTCAATGAGTTTTTAGAGCAAAATAATTCAGGCCTCAATATTTTGGTTCAGTTCAGCAGTGCACGAGAGCAATAGGTGAGTTGGAATGATCAGAAGCCAAGGAAAAATCAGGGGAGTGGATCAGTTATAGACGCCGAACAATGAGGTGTAGGGGAATGGCGAGGTGGAAAAGTGATGCAAAGGTCACCGTTTTAATAAAAAGAAGAGGTTACCAATAAAATTGGTAGTTGTGGATTGGGGGTAACCGTTATAACAAAATAAAGGGTCACTGGTAGTTAAAATAATAGTTTATCAGTAGAATAAAATTTAAATCTACCAAGAAGATGATTGAACAAGTCACCAGTAGGCTGCATAACGTCACCATTGCAAGAGAAAAAGCTACCAAAAGCTTAAAAACAAAAGGTCACTGATAGAATAAATAAAAGCTACTGTTAATATAAAATAAAAGTTTATCAGTACTAAAAAAAGCTCACCTTTGCTGTCATGACCCGTTCTCGAGCCCATGTCGTGACTACCCCAAGCCCTCCTTCCATAGGCCAGGGGCTGGCGACTAGCACCAAAGGCAAATCCCTGATAAAAAGAGAATTCATTGCATTTTAACCTATAACACAAACACACACACACTGTCCGAACACAACCTGTAGAGGCAACAAGTAGTAAAATAGAAATGTAAGGTGTGATAAAAGTAATTGGGCCAATATACAAACCCAACTAAACAAAAAGTACAAGTACAAGTAAAAAGGGAAAACAACTCCTGGATCGTCCACTGTGGAATCCTACCTAAAGGGTAGGTACAGAACTCGGACAACTCATCCATGTGGTACCTCCTATCTAGTACAGCTCTAAGCAGTCTCCGTCCGTCACCCTCAGCCTCTATCAATGCCGTCTATCGTCTATAGAGAATACAATAAGGTGCGGGCGAAGCTCGTGTAGTGGTGAGTATAAAAATACTCAGTAGGGGACCCCGAGACCCCCGAAAGTTCTCCCAGAATCAACAAAGGATAAACACAGTAGAAAGATAAAAATTCAAAGTAACAACCAAAACTACTTAGGTATATGCCCAAACATATACCTAAGTTACCAGTCACAGTCCAAACTCCGACTATCGAGCCCAAACACAACTCAGTCCATAAAGGAAGTAAAGTCAATCAAAGTGATGATAACGATTGAAAGAAAAAACTCAGCATACACATGTATACATATTTCGTAGAGTGATAGAGATGATAAGATGTTGTCACTGATTTATCTAAGATATCATACCCTCACAGGATACAGGACCAACTAAGCTATCAGACCAACATCGGATTCAAGAACAACTATTCTGTCAGACCCACCTAGGATACATGACCAGATGTCAGAACTGTAGGACCCACAGAGGATCATGGTACAGTAGTCATCGTTGTCGAACAAACAGACGATTCCAGTTTATCAGTCATCATTGTCGAACCCTTGGAGGATTCTGGTATAGTAGTCATCGCTGTCGAACCCACGTAGGATTCCAGTACAATAGTGGTCTCAGCCATCTCTTAGGTTCCCGCACTCAACACGCTTGATTTTGGGAGGGTCCACTACTCAGGTCATTTTTCGATACATCAACTATCAAAAAGTCTCGAGTTGATGTCTCCCTTAGTTCTGCATTATCAAAAGGAACTCAACATGACAAACGGCGTGCAAATCAGACGCCCGGTCTGAGAGTTATTGGCATTTCTGTTCTAGGGGCCAGTTTGGATTTACACTCGATCCAAACCCGGCCATTTTCCAAATTTTTCCAAAACTCACTTAGAGTATAAAAAAATGACTTCTTCGTCGGGGGGGTACTAGTTCTGCTGACGGCGCATCGATCAGACAGACGGATTTGGAGATATTCATATTTAGGCGAAGTCGGGCCCGACCCGTCAAGCCTAGTGGGCTAGTGGGTCGGCCCGACCCGGCTGGGGGGTCAGCCCAGATCGGAGAGGGGCAACCCACCCACGGACCCATCCCATGCTGCAGGCCGATCCGTATTGCCCGGTAGTGCCAAGTGGGGCCACCTTTCCCTGCCCTGCCGGTCTTAGCCGTCCGGTTCTCCACGGCGCATGCGGCCTGCACTACAGGCCGCGGTTCTCCTCTGCGCGGAGCTTGCGGGCGCCGCGGTCCTCCTGCCCAGCCGGAATGTGGCTGGCCGATTCGCCCAATAGAGCGGCCCGCGGAAGCGGGCCGCTGCTTTTCCTCTTGGTGCCTGTGGGTGCCACTGTTTTCCAGCCCGGTCGGCAGGAAACCGGCTGGTTCGGTTCTACCGAGCGGCCTGTGGTTTCGGGCCGCATCCTCCTCCATGCGACCAGCGTGACAACACCTGTCCTCCACCATCGCAGCCGTGGCCTGGCCACTGCCTTCTTCTCCACAGCGCGGCGCGACGACGCCCCACCTCTTCTCCCCCCAGTAGTGGTTACTCTTTCGTCTATCGTGGTCCTCCTGGCCGCGGTTATTCTCTGGCACGGAGCGACGACACCGCCTTCTATCGGCTCTGCCTCTGACTTCATCAAAAGGAAACAATAACAGGGATGGTCGGGCCGTGTTCGTGCAGTCCAAACCCTCCATGTCATTTGATAACATTCGGAATATCAATTAGCCAACAAAGAACCAAAGCATTAATCAAAGAATGAGGGTATAATTTTATTCATTAAAAAGTTAATCAAATCCACCTACCTTGATTTCGATGTTCTCTTGACAGTGTCGTGGAAAGAGAATTTGATGACATCGTCATACGTTGCACCCTTCACACGCCGCCGATCCCGAGCTCGAGTGTGGTCATCGTTCTACATCGAAGAGTACGTCATTCTTCGTTGGTGATGAGGTCCTTCTCCTTGAATCTCCCAAGAGATCGACCCAAATGAAATTTTACAACAAATCCCACAAAATAAAATAATAGTCTCTACCTATTATTTTATGGTTGAAAATATTTTCAAAGGATTTCAAAATTTAGAATTAATTAAATTGAATAAGTTCAATTCATTAATTTAGATGGTTGGCACACGTAATGAGAGAAGGAAGGTGAAGAGTTCACCCAAATTATATAATGAGTGGTGCCTTTAATAAATTCCAGGGTTTTTAAAAGACTTCTCCCAAAATAGAGTTACATGGGGATTAAGAGGGGGGGTTTAAACTAGTTGACCCAACCTAAATATATCCTCCCAATGGAGGTTAGGGTGTGGTGGGCCCCAACCCTAACCTCCACATATATACTTTAACCACCAAAAATAAAAATAATCCATCAATTATTTTTGATTTTTTTTGAAACCTTGAAAACTAACTTCCAAACACGCTAAAACGCAATTGCGGTAATGGTTCCCTTAAGAAAATACCAGCGCTACAAGTTCTTTGGTGTTTTCGGATTCCAATTCCGAGCACCTGTTCAAAATATATATAATATTGCACATACGTTTACTGAACATAACCGAAAACATCATCAGAAATTGATTCCGGGCACACCGGGCCTTGGAATCCAGCACCATCAAAAACCACGGACTTGTAAAATTCCCATGTATTTAAGAAAAAAATTTACACAGGATTTATGGGTCTTTACATTATCCCCACCTCAAGTCTTTACATCCCAAAAATCTACAACACACACTAAGGGAACAAGTGGGGGGTATTGAGCATGCATCGGAGCCTCCCGCTCCCATGTGCTCTACTGGAGGTTCTAGTGATGCCAGCGAATGCACACCATAGGAATCGACAATTCATGTAGGAACAGATCCTATCGATCCTAAATATCCATTGGAACCTCTATTAATTTCACCCCGTCATCGATGTCCAGATCCCCATGGTCGATGATGTGGGATGGTTCGTGCACGTATCTCCTTAGCTGAGATTCGTGGAAGATATCGTGCACCCAGTGCAACTGAGGTGGAAGTGCCAGGCGGTACGCCACCTCGCCTAATCTGTTGAGAACCTATAATGGTCCAATGAATCACAGAGATAACTTGCCACCTCAAAAAAATATCAGTAGACATCATCGTGGTGAGACCCGTATAAAAATGTGGTCTCCATCCACGAACTCCAATGGTCTCCGTCTCCTATCAGCATAAGAATTCGGTCAGCTCTATGCTGTCTTCATCCACTCTTTGATGATCTGCAACTTCTCTATCGTAGCATGTACCATCTTTGGTCTTATATGTGCTAACTCCCCTTGGTAAGTCCAGAACAGTGGTGACCTGCAAGGTCGGCCGTACAGTGCCTCGTAAGGTGCCATCCCGATAGTGGATTAGTAGCTGTTGTTGTATGAAAACTCCACCAAGGGTAAGTGATCCTCCCAACTATGACCAAAGTCAAGGACACATGCACGAAGCATGTCCTCGAGAGTCTCAACGCTCCTCTCAGTCTGACCATCCGTCTGAGGATGAAAGGTGGTGCTTTAGCAACGCTACATCCCAAAAGACTCCTATAACCCCTTCCATAACTGGGAAGTGAAACGAGCATCCCGATCGGAGACGATCATCGATTGAACACCATGAAGCCGTACGATCTCATGTATGTAGAGGCATCTCAAGTTCTTTACTGAGCCCTGCTCTCTGATCAGTAGGAAGTTGGCCGAATTAGTGAGTCGGTCAACAATCACCCAGATAGATTTGTGTCCTCTGGATGTATGTGGAATTCCCATCATGAAATCCATGGATATTACATCCCACTTCCACCCTTGGACAACTAAGGGCTGAACTAAGCTTCCTGAGACCTGGTGCTCCGCCTTCACATGCTGTCAAGTGAGGCATCGTGAGACAAACTCTACTAATGCCTTCTTCATACCCAGCCACCAATGCTGTCGTCTTAGGTTATGATACATCTTCACCACTCTTGGATGTACCGCTAGTGGGGAAGTGTGGAACTCCCTCAACACCTCCTACTGTAGTGCAACTGGTACCATGGTACGTCCTCTAAAGAGGATGAAATGTTCCCCTCCTTCATAAAACCCACCAAGTGCCTGTCCTGAGGATATCTGAGAATGTAATGTCTCACAGTCAATGTCCCCATGCTGATCCACTCTGACTCGCTGAAGAAGAGGAGGAGTGACTGTGAGAGACTGCAGAAAGGCTGCTCCATCCCTACCGACAAAGGATATCTCTAATGTGGCTAGCTTCTCTATCACCTCTCCTAGAAACTGAATGCCTGATCTCTAGCTAAGATAATATGCTACAACATTCCCCTTCCTAGGATTATAGACTATCTTGATGTCATAGTCCGGGAAGAACTCGATCCATTTTCATTGTATCAGGTTCAGAACCTCCTGCGGGAAGATGTACCTAAGACTCTAGTGGTTAGAGTAGACTATAAAATGCTCGCACATCAGATAGTTCCGCCACAACATCAAGGCAAAGACCATTTTGTTAACTCCAGGTCATGGATAGTGTAGTTCAGCTCATGTTGTCTCAACATCCGTGAACCATACACGATCATTTCTCGCTCCTAAATTAGGGCACACCCGAGTCCGGTCCCTGATGCATCGCAGTAGACTACATACCCTATACCCTCCACTGGTAGCCTCAAGATGGGCACAATAGTCAACCTCTGACTTAGCTCCTGAAAACTCAACTAGCATCTATCTGACCACACGAACAGATTCCCCTTCTTTTTCAATTCTGAAAGCGGTGCTGCACCTTGGAGAAGTCTGGAAAAAATATCCGATAGTACCCAGCCAGTCCTAGAAAACATCTCACCTCCTTCACACTCTCGTGTGGCTCCTAATCATGTACTTCATTAATCGTTGCTATATCCACTACAACTCATGCCTCTGAGATGACTTTTCCCAAGAAGTGAACCTCTCGAATCCAAAACTGGAACATCATGAGCTTACCAAAAATCTGGTGCTCTTGGAATGTGTCTAGTACTACCCACAAATTGCAGGAGTTCTCCTCCTTATTAGTCGAGTAAATTAGTATGTCATCGTTGAAGACTATGAAAAAACGAGCGAGGTAAGGCTGGAAGATCATTTTCAAGAGACTCATGAACACTGCTGGTGTGTTGGTTATGCCGATGGGCATAAATAAGAACTCATAGTGGCCATACCGACACCCAAATGCCGTCTTCTTCACATCCTCATCTTGAACTCTGAACTGGTGATAGCCTGACCCAAGGGCTATCTTTGAGAACCATCGTGATCCCTTGAGATGACCAAAGAGGTCATCAATCCTCGGAAGTGGGTACTTGTTCTTCACGGACACCTGATTCAGGCGATGTTAGTTGATACAAAGTCGCAAGCTCCCATCTGCCTTCTTGGCGATCAAAATCAGAGATGCCAAGGGTGAAACACTGGGTCGGATAAATCCCTTCCCCTACAAGTCCTCCAGTTGTACCCTCATCTCATGAAGATCGACGGGAGCCATCCGATAAGCTGGAGTAGATATCGGTGTCATCTCGGGGTATAGGTCAATATAGAAGTCCACCTATCTGTGAGGAGGTAGTCCTGGAACATCATCAGGGAAAAAATATGTGTACTGATCCACCAAAACAAGAAAACTCGGGCTCTACACATCAACCGCTCCGAGGATGAGACTACCCAACTAATGTTTGATCGGCTTCCCCCTCCTCTGTGTAAGTCCATCCTACAGTGCAATTTCTCCCATCTCGCCGGTGAAGGTGAACCTGGTCCTATCTATGCTGATACACCACACTTTGTGCCTAATACATTCAATCTAATCATGAACTGTGGATAACCAGTCCATACCCAAGATGACGGTGTAAGGCCTCGACGCCGCTACACGAATATCCCAAAAGAAGATCTCGCATCCTAGAGTAAGCTCACACTGTCGGCACTAGTGCGTAATCATCGAGCTTTCTCCCATAGGAGTCTTTATCCGTAAAAATCGAGCCAACAGATCCATCGGAATCTTCGGGCTCTATACAAGGGCAGTGGCAATAAAATAATGACTCACACCTGTTTCTATAAGTACTACAAAAATGGTGGAGTAGACAAAGATATTACCTCGAATCATCTCAGGTGTTCCATGGATGTAGGCCTCAATTGCCTGGTGAAGAGCCTACCTATGTCTGCCTACTCCCTATGGTCGGGGTGGACCTCCTGGTGGTGGTGGTGGTAGAGCCTCAAAACGTCATCCACCACCCGCTGCTCAGCCTGCTCCTATGCCATGTTCTCCTGCTTCTGGTGGACCACCATGGTCGAACCTCAGCCTCTGCCTGGGAGGTCCCTATACAGTCAGCTACTCATGTGCATGGTGGGTCGGGCAGTCATGAGCCATGTGTCCCTACCCACCGCATGCATAGCACTACCTGCTCTTCGTATAGCTAGCTCTATCTCGTGTGCCCCGCCCATCCGAACGTGTATCGTGGGGTCGCCCACCTGATGGCCTAGTCCGCTTGGACCTCTTTGTCATCTATCTACTTCCAGCTATAGAAGATTCTGCTATGTGTCGCCCTGTGGTGAGTCTCACTGCTAGTGACAGCTCAGTAAAAAAAATCTCCACTAGAAGGGCTCACTCCAGCACCCCCGCTTGTGTCAGAATGCTGAGGTGAATCGTAGAAGCCTTGACCTCATGCCTGAGTCCCGACTCCAAGTTTCGGGCCTTGAAGTACGAGTCCCATACCATACCTGTGGAGTAGTACGAGAGGACAGTGAACCTCGCTGAGTATTGAGCTACTGTCATGCTGCCCAACTGCAGATGAAGTAACTCCTGAATCCACACCGCACAGAGGGTGTCTTGAAAAAACTCTGAGCGGAAGAGACTCTCGAAGTCTGTCCAGAGTAATGATGCCTCGCCATTAACCTAGAGCATTAGGCTCCACCATCTGCCTACTGCTACATGTTGTAGACTCGCGACAAGGATCACCATGAGGTTAGCTGGTGTCCCTACCAATTATAAAACACTCACGACAACCTCCAGTCAATCCTTAATAGCATGTGGGTCCATCTCTCTCCGGATCCTAGGCGGCCTCTGGTGATGGAACTCCTGCAATGCACTCAAGCGGCATGCACTCCTTGCTGCTGGATCTGGTGGTATCGGTGGCCTAGTGGGTTGTGGTACTGTTGGTACCACTGTTGTGAATGGGCCCTGCACAGAGCCCTCATCGCTCGGTGGGCTACCATCTCGTACGAATCTTAAAACCCGAGCTGGATTCCTTCGTGGGGCCCTCCTGAAAATAAACAGGTGCGCCACAGTTAAAATAGTATACCTAGTGAGCTGACACAAACTAATCACGAAGAAAACATTTTCAAAGGAAACACACCCGCAATTAGTGTTTTCGTGAACTGAGTCGGAGATTAGAAGTCAGAGTCCTAGCGTATGGATAAGTCAGCTGCCACACTAACACTGGTTTCCCTAAACTGATAACCACACCCAAAATACTGAACACTATTGTTGTTAAAAGAATCAGAGTCCATGTTCTGCGGCAGAACTGAATCCTCTGATAACAATTTTTCATGACCCGTCCTTGGGGTCCATGCTGTGATTACCCCAAGCCCGCCTTCCATAGGCCATGGGCTGGCGACAAGCACCAAAGGTGAATCCCTGATGAAAAGGGGAGGCATTTATTTTTAACCTGTTACACATAGACACAGTCCAAATACAAGCAGTACAAGAAGCAATTTCTAAAATAGAAAAGTAAGGTGTGCTGAATGTAAGTGGTCCAGTATACAAACCCAATTGAACAATAGGAACAAGTACAAGTAAAAAGGGAAAACAACTCCTGGATTGTACACCGGGGAATCCTACCTGAAGGGTAGGTACATAACTCAAAAAAATTGTCCCTGTGGTAACTCCCTCCTAGTCCAGCTCCGAGCAGCCTCCATCTGTCACCCTCATCCTTGATCACTACTGTCTGTCGTCTGCACAGAACACAACAAGGTGCGGTTGAAGCCCATGCATGGTTGAGTATAACAACACTCAGTTAGGGATGCCGAGACCCCCGAAGGATCTCCCAGAATCCACAAAGGATAGACCAAAATAGAAAGATACAAACAAGAAGTGTCAAACAAAACTACTTAGGTATATGCCCATTCATATACCAATGTTACAAGTCACAGTCCCGACTGCAACTCTCGAGTCCAAACACAACTCAGTCCACAATGGAAGTAAATTCAATCACATTAATGATAATGATTGAAAGACAAATCTCATCTCACACAGGTATACATATTTCGTAGAGCGATAGAGATGATCAAGTTTTGTCACTGATTCATCTATGCTATCGGACCCACACAAGATACATGATCAGCTAAGCTATCAGACCCACACAGGATACATGACCAGCTATTCTGTCAGACCCACACATGATACGGCAACTGAAGTTAGAACAATCAGACCCACAGAGGATCCTAGTACAATAGTTATCACAATCGAACCCATGGAGGATTCCGGTTTAGTAGTCATCACTGTCAAACCCACGGAGGATTTCGGTACAATAGTCATTGCTGTTGATCCCAGGTAGGATTCCAGTACAATTGTCATCGCAGCAAGCTCTAGTGTTCCCACACACAGCACGCTCGATTCTGGGAGGGTCTGCTACTCGGGCCAAGTGTCGATACATCAACTATCATGAAGTCTCGAGTTGATGTATCACACAGTTCCATCTCATCAAAAGTAACTCAACGCGATAGACGGCGCGTAAATCGGACGCCCGGTCTGAGTGTTATTGGCATTTCTATTCGAGGGGCCCGGTTGGATTTAAGCTCGATCCAAACCCGGTCATTCACCAAATTTGTCCAAAAAATAAATTAGAGTGTCGAAAAGGACAACTTTGTCATGGGGGTCCCAGTTTCTTTGATGACACATCGATTGGATGTGCGGTTTTGGAGATATTCGTATTCAGGAGAAGTCGGGCCCGACCCGTCAAGGCCGGTGGGCTGGTGGGTCGGCCCGACCCAGCTCAGTAGGTCCCACCCGGCTGGGGGGTCGGCCCGACCCGACTCAGCGGGTCCGACCCCGTTGGGGGGTCAGCCCGGCTCGGTGGGATGCAGCCCACACACGGACCCGACCCCCACTTAGGGTCGGTCCGGTTCGCCCTGTGGTGCCGCCTCTCCTTGGTCGGCCGTCCGTAGCCGTCTGGTTCTGCCCGGCGCACGCGACTCGCATAGCGAGCTTCGGTTGACCCCCGCGCGGCGCCAGCGGGGGCCATGGTCCTCCAGCCTAGCCTGCACGCGGCCAGCCAGTTTTCCTAGCAGAGCAGCGGACGGAAGTGGGTCACGACTCCTCCGAGCGGCGCCTACGGGCGCCGCAATTATCCAGCATGGACGGCAGGTGTCCGAACGGTTCGGTTCGGCCGAGTGGCCCACGGTTGCTTGCCACATCGTCCTCCATACGGCCGGTGTGACGGCGCTGGTCCTCCACCGTAGTGGCCTGGCCTGGCCATGACCTTCATCTCCACAATGCGGCGCAACGATGCCACACCTCTTCTTCCATGACGGCCCCCGACCGCTGTTCCTCTTCTGTTGTCGTAGTCCCCCTAGACGTGGTTATTCTCCAGCGCGGTGCAACGTCACCGTCTCCTTTTTGCTCCACCTCCGATGTCATCAAATGGAAACAACAAAGGGGATGGTCAGGCCGTGTTCGTGCCGTCTGAACCCTCCACTTCATTTGATAAAATTCGTCATATCAATTGGCCAACGACGAACCAAAGCATTCATCGATGAATGAGGGTATAATTTTATTCATTTAAAAATAAATCAAATCCCCTAAATTGATTTTTATGTTCGCTTGACGGTGTCGCGGAAAGAGAATTCAAAGGCATCGTCATACGTTGCTCCCATCACACGCCGTCTATTCCGGGATCGAGCGTCATCCTCTTTCTTTGTCGGAGAGAACATCATTCTTCATTGGAGATGATGTCATTCTCCCAGAATCTCCCAAGAGCTCCTACCAAATGAATTCTTCCAACAAAACCCCAAAACTAAAATAATAGTCTTTACCTATTATTTTATTATTGTCAAGATTTTAAAAATATTTCAAAAGTTTGAATTAATTAAATTGAATAAGCTCAATTCATTAATTTATATGGTTGGAACACCTAATGAGAGAAGGAGTGTGGAGAGTTCTCCCAAATCAAATGAAGAGTGGTGGCTTTAATAAATTCAAGGGGTGTTAAAAAACGTTTCCCAAAAGAGAGTTACATCAGGATTAAGAGGGGGGTTGAAAGTAGTGGACCCACCTAGATATATCCTCCCAAGGGAGGTTTGGGTGGGGTTTCCCCCACCCCTAACCTCCCCATAGAGACTTTAACCTCCTAAAATAAAAATAACACATCAATTATTTTTATTTTACTTTTTTTAGAAACCCAGAAAACTAACATCCAAACACGCTAAAACGCAACTGCGGTCAAGGTTCCCTTAAGTGAATATCGGCACTGTGAGTTCAACGGTGTTCTCAGATTTCAATTCCAAGCGCCGTTTCAAATGATATAAAATCCTTCATGTACGTTTACTGAACTTACCCAAAAAAAATTTCAGAAATTGATTCTGGGCACACCAGGCCTCGGAATCAGGCGCCGTCAGAAACCGCGGAATAATAAAATTCCCATGTATTTAAAAAAACAACAGAATTTCCCGGTCTTTATTGTTGCACCAAAAAGATAAGGGTCACTGATTCACTAAACATTAAGTCACTGGTAGACTTTAAGTGACAGATATAATATAATGGTTTACTGATGACAAAAGGTCACCGGTAGACTTAAAATTCACATTTTCCCATTAAAAAAGGGTCATCGTTAGAACAAAAATAAATAACTAACAGTGCCCCTCAAAAAAATTTAGACTCATAAATTGAACATAAAATAAAAAACTTTAGTAAACTAAACAAAAAGATTGAAAATAATTAAAAAAACTAAACACCATGAATTCAGAACATGATTTTTATTAAAAATTTGGCATTAAAAATACAATAAAATTTGTTAATAGAAAACACTTAAATTAAGAACTGAATATTTAATAAACTAACATGATATAAAACATAAATTAAAATTACTATATAAATTAATTACAGGGTAGCAACGAGTAAAAATGAAGAGCATCGGTGACCCAATTAGTCACCGATAGTTCTTGTCTACCACACTGGTAGACTAAAAACAATATTTAATGAATGAATAATAAAACTGCATACAATATATTAAATATTTAATGTTTGAAAACTATCAATTAATTAATTAATCAACTAAGTGAATAAATAAAATTAAAAGCGAACTAATTTATTTAATTTGAACTAAAATTTCTAACTTAAGTAATTAACAAGATAATTAAAAATAATAATTTATGAAGTAAAAATATCTAAATAAACCAAAATTAATGTATAAAATATTAAAATAAAGTCTAAGTTAATTAAAACAAAAATAAGGATATTAAATTACTTTTTATTAATAATTTGAAATTATTAAAAGGTGAGTAGATTAGAATTTAACAAAACTAATTAACAAATTATCAATTTATATTAGAAAATTAAGATTATTATTATTAATTTAATGACTAAAAAAATTAATAATAAAAAAATTATTAATTAACCAAATTAATTATATAAATACAAAAGTACAATAATTTACAAAAAATATAATAAATAATTAATTAAATCATAAAAAAGTAAATTAAAATATGTTGCAAAACTATGCAAAAATAAGGCCACATCAGTACTTGAGGAGAGGCATATTTTTTATAATAAAATATTGAATAAAATATTATATCAAAGGTAAACCATGTAATAATAAATTTTTTACAATATAAATCATATATAAATATAATATAATGTTTTAATGACTTTAAACCTATTTATAAATATAATTAATTAGTCTATTAAAAAGAAAAGCTGAAAAAAATAAAAATTGTTACTTTTATGGAGAATTTTTTACATTAGACATTCGAATATTTTTTGGGATTTTAAATAATTTTTATTTTATTTTAGTGAATAATTTATGAAATTAAATATATTTTTTATGAACCAATAGTTTTATAAATTATAAGTTCATTAATAAATCATGTATGATGTAATTTAGCATACTTGGAAAGTGAAGTATTTAAGAAAATTACAATAAAATCACCCTCAGAAAATTCCCACATGATGATTTAAAAAATGATATTAATTTTACCAAAATAAAATATTAACATGGGTATTTTTAAATTTTAAAATAAATATTTATATTTTTACAAAATACTTTATAATGTTGTTCATTAAAGATGTGAATATATTTTCTTTTACTTCTTATAATAATGATATTAAATTTTTTGGCATTATAATATTTATATTTACTAGAATTAATAATGATCCAAATAATTTATATCACAATTTATTATTTTGAGGTCAAATTACTATTCCCGTAGTCATGTTCATATTCCAAACAATCATGTTACTATTCCAATGGACACATTACTATTCGAAGTGGCACATTACATCCGTTAAATAACTCTATATTTTGTCATTAATTATTCAACTCAATTTCTCTAAATTTCTATATTTCTATTTTCTATAATATTGATTAATTTACTATTATTTTTATTCTTTTTTATAGTTTTGTTCATGGGAGGGATGATTCTTGCATAATGGGGTGATCTATATTTTCAAATTATAGTGTTTATAATTTCTATTTTTTGTTCCATTATAATATTTGGCATTTCAATGGGCTTAGTACTTAACTAATGTAATGATTTTAATTAATGAAAAAATTTATTGGTGGTTTCATTATGTGTTGTTGGTTTCTTTATGTGTTTTGTATGTATAATATTGTATAATATACTATAATACACATTTAATTTAGGGAAAAATATCATTTATAAACATTGGGATGTTACAATGACAATGTAAATGATACAACTCAAAAGTAGAAAAAAAGCTCCAAGGTACAATTCCATTGAAAAAGGATAAAACCAAAACGATAAATAGATACTCCATGTGTTATCATGGAAAATCTCCCACGATCTCACCACTAGCTACCCACACACAACTAAATGAAACCTTTTCACAAAATTATAGTGACTTTCATTTCCCTAAATCAAAAGGCATAACCAGGTCTAAACACAACTAAAGGGGTGTGAAGGATATGAGATAAATTTTCATTGTAGGATCCCACTTAGGTTTCATGTAACTAGTATATCAAAAACAATTTGATGATGCTAAAATTGTAAGAAAACAATGAATGATAAATAGTTAAATAGTTTTCAAATAAAAATCAAGGTATACCACTCCATATTTATATAGCTCTAAATATTATAGATAAAATAGTTCCAAATCATATCATATATATAAAATATGGTAATCAAAGACAAGAAATAGAAACTAAAAGAATATGTTAAATCATACAAAGGATCACTATAGGCCAGGAAACCTAGAAAATTCGTACTCAAACATAGAAAATCATTAACATTAAGTTTCTAGACATATTCATCAAATCTAGAGTGCAGAGGGACACCACGACAAGTGAACCTCCCAATAGGTTTAACAAGTCCCTCAAACAATGGCTCTACGAAGTAGAGGAACACCCCATTAGTTAACCCACTGATGGTGTCAACAAAATGGCATATTACTAAGCCTTCTACCTAGGCACCCAAATATTCCTTTGTTGTAAATTTTATAAATCATTTCATCAAAACCACGATTTGAAAGACATTTCATAAATCCATTTCAAAATTTATTGAAAATATATTTTCTTTTACCAAAACAAGGGGAAATACAACTTCTAAAAAAACCCATTTTCACCAACACAAAAACTAATATATCAGTATTTGTATTTTATTAATAAAATAATTTATAAAATAGATAAATCATTTTTCATCCAACACAAGCTATAGATGGAACTAACTACCTCAAACTTAGCTCACACATGAAAACAGATGGGTTTTACAACCACTATAAGGAACAAAAAATAACAAACATAAGCTATATCAAATATTCTCAAACTTTAGGATTTTATTCCATAACAACAAGTGTTAGAATAGTGTTTAAGTGACACATACCTAAAATAAACACACACCATCTACACCAGAACAAATACCAGAAGATGAGTGCACAATGGATATTGAAGATATCAAGAATAACATCATAGAAAGATCAAATGATCATGAACATGTCACAATAGTACTATTTTGACCAATAAAAACTAATAAGTAGAAATATATCATACATGGAGAAATGAAGTGAGACTAGAATGAATATCAAGCGTCGAACGATGTTATTCGGAAGAAGAGATCCCCAAAATTGTCTCATATAGCTATAAGGGTTCTAGAGACAAGATCTATACATCATATGAAAAAAACATACATGAAGTGTGATAGAAACCACTGGTCCCATACAATTAATGATATGAGTCCCTTTCACAAATTAAATTTCATTATTTTCAAAGTACACATAAAATCCATCACCTAAAATTAAAAATCATGATCCTTTCTATCCCATTATGTGAACTAGTTTCACCTCTTGTAAACTTTTCATGCTCTAAAATAGCTCATTAAATCTTCCCTGAAATTAATTCACGTCGTATAAAATGTTTAGGATGTGAATGTGTCGATTAGGTAGATTTTGAAAAAAAAAACATAGAAAATACCATTGGTCGACTTATGTCCCAAAATAAATCCTATTAATCCTTTAACACATTTATACCTAGATTTTATTCATCTATATGAAAATAAATCCCTTAAAAATAGGACATTTTATCTCGCAAAAACACTCTATCATCAAAAGGCTCGATAAACACATAAATAAAAAGGAGAGACAAGATGATAACAAAAAGAGGAAATGAGATGTTATATGCTACGAAAATTTAAAAAAACCATTATAAAATAGATCAAATAGACCTTTTGAAATTAAAAAAACTGTTAGAAGAGTTTGTACATAAAGGTTTCAATCATACAAAATCTTCACTATGGGGTGCCCCAACAATATTTTTTAAAAAATAATATTGTTTCAATGAGGATGATTAATGATTATAGAGCCTTAAATAACATCACTGTTAAGAAAAAATATCAATTTCCTCACATTGATGAATTTTTTTAGCTACTCACAAGAGCAATTTTTTTAATATTGATCTCATGTAAGGGTACCACCATTTTAAGGTGAATGAGGAAGATATTTTGAAGACAATGTTTTCAAAAGATAATAGCATTATGAGTTTTAATTTATTCCCAGCGGGTTTCCTAATGAACAAAACATTTTCATGGATATTATGAATAGAGTTTCCATGAAAATTTAGATAATTGTTTTGTTGTGTTTATTAGTGACATGTTGTTATATTTTAAAATTCAATAGAATCATGAAATAAACCTAAGTATAGTTTTTCAAACCCAAAATAGAGAATTTTATATGGATAATTTAATAAATAATAATTCTATATACAACATATTTATTTCAATATAAATATTATTTCTTAATATGAAATGACTATTGACCCTTCAAAAAATAAAGTTATTGAAGTATTTTGAAGTCATTATAATTTGATAGAGATTCATAGTTTCCATGGATTACTGGGTTGTTAATGTAGTTTTTTATAAACATTTCATGGTTATCTAAACCACTGATTAAGTTAACTAAAAAAGTTGTAATGTTCATTTATATAAAAGACTATGATGATTGTTTCTTGAAGCTAAAAATAATATTTGTGAATGATCCATTTTTTGGTATTTCCTTTTATAATTTGCGAATTCTTCAACTACATCGATGATGTTTTGAATGGAATTGAATGTGTTCTAAATTTTTTTAGATTATTACTTGTGATACATGAAAACAAAAACCTCATATGTATAGTCATCCTACAAAATATATAGAATTAGATAATGTGGTTTTCCATATAATAATTTATTGGAATCATTTATATGGAGTAACATTTAAAATATATAATGATTATAAAAGTTTTTATTAAATATTCACTAAAAAAATTTAAACATGAGGAAGTGAAGACGGATGGAACTAATTAATGATAATGATTATGTTATTGATTAATATCCCAGAAAGAAAAAAAGTAGCCTATTATTTAGTTCAAAGCGGAAATACCTCATTAATAATGATATTTTTGGAACATTATCCTTTGGTAAATTATTTTTTGAATTAAGGAATAGAAATTGTGAATGAATGAACATCCTATTTTCTATTTCAGGTGTCATTTTATTCAACTTTGTTAGATTGTATTATGAAATCTCAGAAGGAGGAATATGATTTAAAAGGAATTGGGGAACTGGTATATAATGATAAATTACTTAAATTTAATGTTGGAATGGAAGGTGTTAAGAGATTTGGAAAAATATTATGTGTGACTACTATCCCCATTTTGGAAAATTAAATTCTTATTAAATATTATAGGTCTCCATTATATGTTCACCTAGGTGGTACAAAGATGTATAAAGAACATAGATATTATTAGTAGTGGGATGGAATGAAGAAATATATTACATAGTTTACCATGAAATGTTTTATTTGTCCATAGGTAAAATATGAATAAAAATTACCGAAATGGATACTTCATCCTTATACAATATAAGATTACAAATTGGAAAATATATCCATTGATTTTATGCTGGGGTTACAAAATACATCTCAATGTAATAATCCACTTTTAATTATTGATGATCAAATTAATAGATACATACATTTCCTTCATATTCATGATACTATGTATTTAGATCATATTTATTCCTTTTACATCAAAGGGATAGCTAGGTTACATAGAATTCCTATTTAAATTTTGTCTAACCATGATCCCATGTATACTGATGCTTTTTATAAAGGATTGAAAACGTCATTGGGAATAAAAATAAATTTTAGTGCATGTTTTCATCTTCTATATGATTGATTGTCTAAGTGAATAATTAAGACTATAGATGATATAAATTATTATTGTTCAGTAGATTTCCATGGAATTTGATATCATTATCATTCATTCTTTTAATTTTCATATAATAATAGTTTTCATTATATTATATAGATGGAACATTTTGATTCATTATATGGAATCTATGTCAGAATATATATTATTGGAATAAAGTAGGATAAAGTATGTTATTTGGACTAGAGTTGGTAAAATAATGGGTTTCTAAGGTGAAGACTGTTAAACAAAATATGAGGAATGAATAGTGTAAAAAATTTATGTGGATAACTGGTGAAAGATATTTATTATGAGTTTGGAGATCATATTTTTGTAAAAGTGTCTCCATGGAATTTTTTTATGTTATTGTACAAAGGGTATGCTATGTTCATGGTTCCGTAGATCGTATTATATAATTTACTTTATTATCTCTTTTTCCTATTGTGTGGAATTTCCTCTGAGTTTATCTTAGGTATAAGAAAAATTTCATGTTCCATTAAAAAGAAAATATTTGCTGGATGTATCTCATGTTTTGATCCATGAAGTAGTTTAGTAGGAAGAAAAACATTATTATGAGGAATAAAAAGTATATATTCTTGAATATAGAGAGAATGTGTTGTGGAATATATTAATTCATCAAGTAATGTTTTTTTATAAACCATTTATCTTAATATTCAACACCGGATTCATAAAATGATTTAAAGGAAAAATATATCCACTTTTCTAAGAAATGAATAAAATTGAGAGGAATGAATTTTTAAAATGGGGGAAGAATGTAACAACCCATTTAATTTTAATAATAAATTTTAATTCGTATTATTATTAAATAATTAAATTTTATATATCTATATTAATTATTATAATATTAAGTAATTTTTCCATCAAAATAGAAATACCTTTATTCTTATTAAATTTTTCATCATGCATTATATGGTTTTATTTGAAATATCAATTTATATATTTTAGAATTTTAATTTTAAAATAATAAATTCATTTTTTAAATCACCATATAGATGTTATATTGTGTTTAAATATTTTATTTTCATTACAAGATTTAATTTTTAGTGAATAGTAAAAATACATATTTTTGGTAAAACTATCATTTATTCATTAAATAAATTAATTTAAAAGTATTATCGGATATTAAAGTAAAATAAGTATACTATAATTATAAATACTTAAATTAATATCATAAGAATCATAATTGTACCAAATTATGTATTTGTTCGTTTTGTGCGTATAAAAAACATTTTTATAAAAGTTGGTTTTCCTTGCATTTTTTATTTTATCATAATTTAATTTTTCCCACCTCTAGAAATTTAATATTACAAAACGGATTCTTTATTTGAAATATTTATGTCTATTTTATTTAAAATCTCTCTCTTTTATTTTTTTTCATTTTGAGTAGAAATTGTAGTAAAATTTTGTCAACTTGGAAAATGTAAATTGGGTAATTAAGATTAAAAATAATTTGATATGGACGCAAGATCTGCCTAAAAATGGTATTTTTTTTTGATAATTGTGTTTCTACCATCAATAAAAACCAATTTAAAATGTGTCAATTTTGTTCCACTTTCTTTTTACAATGACCATAATATAAATTCAAATAAAGAATAAAAAGATGTCACCCTCTTTGGTTTATTATTTATAATTTTTTTATCATCAGATTAAAATGTTGTTATTATCATTTATAAATTTTAATTTGAAGTATTGGTTTTTTATCATGTTAATTTATATTTTTTTATAAATGTAACAGTTGACTTAAATTCTTTTGTAATTATGATGTAGTGCTTATTCAAGAAGTAGCAAAACCGTGTAAATGATTTTGAAAACTCTAAAAGTAATATTTTTGGGTGTTTTATAGAATTCCATTAATTTTATATACCAATGTAACATATTATGGATGTGTTAAATATTTATATTCTAATTCCAATATTATTATGATTGCATTAATGTGAAATTAAATTAATAGTTTGAGAAAATTGCATTAAGGATATATTATAAAAAAACTTGTTTTAAACGATTCAAAATTCATAAAAATACTATCTTCAAACATGTAAATGGTATATGGTTGATAATATTGATGAATTTATATTAATATAAATTTTTTACTTTTATAATAACATTCCTGAATCTAATTATGTAAAAACATTGGATGTCACGGTAATGGTAAAAAGGGTTAATGAGGGTTTAAAAAGAGATAAGGGTGAAAATATCACCTAATTAAGTCCAAATTGTATTTTTTGAGATGATTTTAACTCAAAATCAACTTATATTGTAAATATATATATTTTTTATATTATATAAAAATAAATTTTTATTAATTTAATAATCTATGTAACACCAAGAGTGCCCCCCACACTTATGTGAAGATCATGTAATCAATTCCTCACACAATTTGAGAAAACTTTATCATCCACGATCTACCAAAAAATATTCCCAAAATCCCTCCACATGTCCTTGAGTTAATGGTCTCACCAAAATAACAAACCTATAAGGCTTATGTTGTAATGCAATGAGGTTATCTGAGGATAAGGTATAAATTCTAACCAACCTATTTCACGTTTATTTCATCTTCCACCTCCTTTAAATCACATTTAACAATGTGAAAATAATAAATTAGGTATCATTAATATAATAAAATATGTTTAAAATTATGGTAAACCCATTTTTCGGCTTCTTTTACATATTTTAAGAAATTGAAATATCTCTTGTGAGTGCATGTGGATTACCACCTCCATGAAGTGATATATTTTGTATTCCATTACCTCTACCCAATACTATTTATAGTGATGGATTTTTTTTACAAAATATTTTCAAGAAATTATTATTATTCTTGAAAGATAATATAACTTCTTCATTTTCTTACCATTCTATAAATTATAAAATTATAACATCATTCAAACATTTTTTTGAATTAATTCCTTCACGATGATATCTGATTTAAATTTTCTATAAAAATTTCATTTATTTTTATATTATTGCCTTTAATTTATAAACATGATGAATATTTCATGATAATAAATCATCATATTATTGAACAATGATCCCTCTTACCATGGTCAAAATACAAAATCTCTGTTGGGGTAATGAACTGATCATTCTCAAAACATCCAACATAAAAATTTACTAATTAAGTAACTAAATAAATCATGGAAATAAATGAGACTAAACTGATAATAATAATGAAATGGAAATGATTTTTTTATTATGAAATTAAATAATTAACATATGTTTACCATTTAAGAATATTAAACAATATAAGTGAGGATTCAGACTGAAGTTAAGGAACACATTATCTTGAAATATTATTTTAAATGTTTCAACATTTTAATTTCTAAATCATTTTCTTCCATGTAGAAGTTCATAAAATTATTTTTTTCATGTATATATAAGAAAATAAATAAATTATAAAGGATATTTTATGTATCCTCTGAATTTCTTTAAAAAATTTTGAAATTTAATATTTTTACTTATTTTATGTGGAACATTTTGACTTTTATTACAAAAGGATAAAATCGAATGTTCTGTTTTATTGTATATGGAATAATGTGATTTTAATAATCCAAAAAAAATCATATGATTTTTTATTATATCATTGATTCAAATAAAACCCCTTATTCCATTTTTAGGTATTTTAGTTTTGAAAATTGTTTTATAGATGGAATTAGAATTTTAGTATCCGAATATATTTTTCTTATTAGTTGAAAATATTTTTTTAAAGGGTTTCATAATGAAAAGTTTGAATCTTAAAATGTTTTATTTTAGATAATTTACTTTATAAGTATAGATGTTGATTGTTGGGTTGGATATATCTTAAATGGAGGAGTGATGCTGATATAGATTATATGAACAACTGAACTTGAAAAAACTTATAAGAACAAGTGATACTAACAAAAATTATACAATGGGTAAGCTCAATATTTTTATTATTATGATTTTAAAATCATTTATTTGATAAAATATTGTGTTTTTATCTGGATATGATTTATTTGATATTCATAAATAATAACATGGAAAAGGTAAAAATTTTATGTGTTTTAATATTTCTCACTCGATTAATGAATTTCTATCTTTTTTATACGTTATTATGTTTTTTTGTGTTCATTACATTTTTTAAATGTTTTAATTATTCATTATGATTATTAATAATATATAAGAATCCATGTTTAAATTAATGAATATTTTTTATGAATAGAATAGGGGTTTCAATATAAGAGTTTTATATTTTGGGGGAAACAGACACTGAGTGTAAGTTTCAGTTTGATAACATATGGGGTTGTTATGTACTATTTTAAACCTAATAATCTAAAACTCTAAACCATAAACATTCTCGAAAAGAACGAAAGTAAATTATTAACTAAAATCTAAGGACTATATAATGTTTTAAGAATGATAACTTAGAGTTGGACAACACCATATTATATAAGGTGAGGTTTAATCGTGACCTCTACCTTATCACGCAAGGTAGGGTCTGTTATCAAATTACATGCCAACCAATAAATTATAATTCATTGCAGGGTCAAAAAAAAACTTTATCCCTCAATGTGAGGTTAGGCCTTGGGATATATCATCTTTCATATTGGGATCCATTACCTATATTGAGAAAATGATTAGAAAAAATTGAATAGTACACAGGACATATAGATCATCCCAAAATCACACTCACTCGCCATATGGTGATTTTCACTCTAAACATATGAACTTCTCTCAAACACATAACATTGTCCAAGAATAATAAGTTGATTCCATCAAATTTCTCATCTTACCAATTGGGGAATCCACTAGGGTGCTCTAGAATGATCTTAGACTCTTTCCTATAGAACCATGGAATATCCAACACTTTAAGGGTGAGTTAAAAGCTCATAGTCTCTTCTCAACCCTAGCCTCAAGGATCAGTCCACCTCTTTTTTACCAGTCCTTCCCACCACCCCCACCTAGGTTCTATCACATGTCACTCTTATAAGATCCCTAAATCCCATTTTATGATGGAAAACCCTCTCAGTCATACCCTAATATTCCCAAATAACTCATCCCACTCAAAAAGTTATTATGTCATAATATACACTTAAAAGTGTTCTCCTTATTAAGAATGTGATGCACAACCATCTCATTAATATTATAAGGCATGAATAACTCATTTCTATCCAATGTCTTCTATAACACCCACATAGTCCACCTATCTATCTTCTCACATCCTGAGACCTACCTAATGTCTCTTGTTAACTCAACTGAAATAATATATCCTTGGTGAAATAGTCATCGGGTGATTCACTTTCACCATAGTGATAAGGAACAATTTTTATAACATGAGGAGGATTAATGACACACTCTCTCTTTCACTAGAGGTGATCTCGGTCCATATACATTATATTGAAACCCCTGAAAAATGAATTAATGAAATAATTTTGGCATAAATAGGAATATGAATTTATTTGATAGGGACAAGATATATTTATATAATATTTAACACCCTTGTAAAGATATATACAACCCTTACCCAGCCCATATATTCTTCCTCCAAGCTTTCACCACCACCCAATCTTTTCTCCCACACCACAATATCAACGTAATTAATTGTAATTATTTCAAATTTTTAATTCTATAAAATTAAATGAGAAATATTCACTTCAAAACCCACATCATATCTCTATATAACCAAAAACACATGAAACCTCATGTATTCATCCTTATTGGACCTCCTTTACCCATGTTAGGTAAAATCTCCATCAAATTAAGATTATTACACAATGATTTAGTGAAATGGACATTTAAACCCTTTCATAAATCATAGAAAATTTAGGGGATAATTGGTGGAAACAAAAAATTGAATGATGATGACAAAATTAATAATTAATATAATATTTTATCCAAAATTTCAACTGAATCGTTACCAAAATCTTCACACTCCATGGGGGATTATGAAGAGGAAACTTGGGTGGATATTCAACATAATTGATCCTTTCTTGATGCCCATACTATTGAAAATCATAAGGGGAACACCCAAAAAATGACAGGGATATTTTAAAAAAAACACACCAATGGGTATGACATGGTGAGACTATGATGGTCTCTATGTGATGCTCCCAAGGAAAGGGGATCTCCCCACCTATCCACACATTTCAGGGAGCCTATGGGTCATGATGGGATGTTTTTCACCAAGTAAAGGATAAATTAATCATAATGAGGTCTCTTTCATATTCATAGTAGTGACACCTCCAGTAGTTACCTATCTTGGTGTGACCTATTGGGATTTATATGTATATATTTTCTATAAGAAATCACAAAGCCACGAAATTTTGGATCCTCCCACCACTTCATATGGTTCATGGTCATGGAATGATGAGCCTCTTCATGGAATAAATATTTCATTAGGTTCAATTACATATCCATAATCCACAAGAACAATCTTTAAATAATGTCCTCTTATATGGAATAACCAACCTAGGTTAGTACTTCCTCATTTTGGTACATACAAGTAATGGAATGACCTACTGTAGTAGCTGAAGCTTCATCTACATGTCCACTTTCACATTTCACTCCCATTAACATTCCCACCTGAAACACCTCATGGGACTCTGTATATATCTAAAAAAAATGTTAACTAAATTTTCAGTTCTTGGAATCCTCATTTGAGACTTAATACACTAAACATATCCTACCACCAGACCAAAAATTCAAACATCCCCAGATAAAATTCCATTAAACACGAGGGTAATTAATTAATCCCCATCGCAACTCTTAATATCCTCTAAAAGTTTTATTAGTCCTTTTACAGTCTTCCCAAATCTAACATAGTCATTAATTAATTGATTTATCAATATTCATAGTCTATTAATTCCAAACACACTTCCATCATGAATTTCTAAACATCAAGGAGCACTATTAACTAATGGCTAAGCTACCCGCTCACAAAAATTTCCGAAATGAAGATAGTTATCAATTGTTATATTCTATTAAAAGTTATTGATTTATTGAAAACCAATTAATTACTAAAATTATGGTTATCCTCAACATATGGGTCTCATCAAAATGTTTTATTATGAGCTATGAATCTCTAAAACATATGAAGTGATTTCTGAGGACACTCATCTAGTAGTTTATTGAAGCGCTCGATATGGTTTCTAGCTCACCACAACAAATTACATAAAAAACTAGCCTATAAAACCTTGGATGAATTCTTGTAAAAAAGTTCGTCTACGCTGTCTTACACACCCTTATATTTATCAATTATGATTCTTTATTTCTTAAAGGCATCACAAAATCACCCAAACATCAATATTGAACACCAAAAATAATATATTGATATAAATCTATGGATGGATCCTCAAAAATTTACACTAGATATCACAATATCTTCAACACAATCAATAAACTATTTATGTGATTCACTCTCAAATGACACCAAATCTCTAATAAGATCAATGCCAACATATATACTATATCCAAAACCACATGCAAATTCATATTCATAATTTACCATGGACCTATATCACATTTTATCATTTCCCACACTGGTACCCTATTCCAATATCAAACATCTTCTAACCAGTTCTACCACACACAATTCATTTTCAACACAAATTTCATTCTCCCATGATTCACTAAATTCTCTTCACCATAGCAGTATCATGATTGTCACTTTTACAAGGAAAAAACTGATCTCGATAGATTTCATATTATCCATCGGTAAATGTAATGATTAAAAATGGATTGCCCCTTAAATCTAATACCAAATCACAAATGTGAACCCATAATTTACTCCCATTATTGTATTAACAGGAATGATGGTCAAAAAATATTCCAAAATTAATCAAAAATGTGGGTCACACCATCCAACAACCAATGGTGCACTATCCAGTGCATGGATTCTCTTATATTGTTCTCTAAGAACTAACAAAATTGGTTTCCATAACCAAGTACATTTCACTCCTCGTGATATATGATCACCCATCCAATCAACCCATGACACCATCTATCCACAATGTAACATTTTATAGACAAAGATACTCCTTTGATTCAGAATAATTCATTGATCCACCATGATTATAGTTCTTTTATTGATCACATCAATTATAAACCCAAAATAACCCCTCATAGGTCCAAAAACCAAACATGTATCACAAAAAATTGACCCTCACCATGCCTGACACATCGATGTTTTTTTCTCAAGAGATACATAAATACGTATGTACCCCTCTAATGGTAGAGTGAACTTAAAAATAACCATATCATAAGATATTACACACCATCTACCTCAATCTCACTAAATAGAGTAGATGAATGTTCCCGTAAAACCATATCCCAATAGCCAAATCGCACTCTCATGAGTCGCATCCCACTAATGCTAGGCTCAAATAGATAATAAAATGACCAGGATCCACTATATGTAAGTATCATCTTGTAATCATGTGGAATCTAACTCATGCTAAGGCCGACTGTGTGATCACCTTCCACAAGTGTGTCATTCCAAAACAATGATAATATACCCATGATCCAACCACACCATTAAAATATCATCAATAAATAATAGGACCAAGAATCCAACTGATCCTTCTATCTTACTCAAACTTGATACAAAGTAAAAGTCATTCCACATTTCACTCCTCTACCATCTCAAGATATCAAGATAACAAACCAACTATGTTACATAAATTTTCACTAAAAATATATATAAGAAATCAATATATAGGTTGTTATAAACATTTTAAGATACTAATCTCTAATAAAGTAACCCATATGAGAGTATATCATCAAATAATTTAATGATAGAACTGAACAACAAATAATAACTATACATCTCATGTATAGAGGTGTTGCGAATACATCATCAAAGTATTTCCAACAGTAGAATCCGCATCAAATAGAGAGTTTGAAGGTTTAATTTTGTAAAATTCAGATGACATGTTATATGGAGAAACCTAATATAATATTATGTTTATAATTTAAATAAATAAACCATATTTTTGTCAAAATAATCACATAGAACAAAAGATATTTAATGAAAATCTTATGTTCCAACCTTGTTGCATGTACACAAACCTCTTACTAAAAGACCAAGAGACATAACCATAAATAAAAATATCCATTAAGTAGATAATATTTAAATAAAACCCAATATTATAGTTTTGAATACCATGAACAAAAAAACCCATAACCATGGTAACTAGGATATCCCACCAGAAAGGTGTTTATGCTGCACCTATTGGACGTCCATCACATTTTTTGACACATTAATATTATTTATATATCATACCATGAATAGTAAGATAAGGAAATATGTTGTAATATAACATTGCGATACTTAAACTATATACCACTCACCAGTTCCTTAACTGAGGTTCCATTAGAAATTAGAATCACCTACCCATATCCTAATGGACAGTAACTGGTGGTGAGGGCTTAAATCATGCATCAGGGAGACTATTCACAAGAATTAGTGTCAATTAAACAAAAAAATAACTAACCAATATTCATAAAAAACATCAAAAAACAAATAATTTATAAAAAATAATCATAACATTACAAAATAGATACATATATTATAGTCATACATCCATGATTACATATGAGTCTTATCAAAAATAAAAAATAAGTAGAAGAAAAATTAACCCGAGTAACCCTTTCAATCTTCATTATTCAGTTCATCCAATTCTTGGATACTCATCGAGAATCCCTATACCATTCTACTGCACATCTTTTGTTGTGATGATAACACGGAAATAAGTTCTATATACACACCAAAGTGACTGGGTCGGTTGTGGGAAAAAAATCATTATAGGGTATCACCATATTCACATAATATAAATTGTCATATATATATGTATGAATAATGAACCATAGAATGATGTGTGACAAAGAAGACACCATGAATCCATGAACATATAGTAATCATGATTTATAGTATAGTAGAAAACCTAATCATACCTAATTTTTTTCTAAGATGTAATCAATTTGCTTCATGCCATCATACATAAAATGTTGACTATACTAAAAAGTATTAGGGTTGGGTGTCTCTATATCCTGATCAGTAACCAATTATATAATGTATATTTTCACATCCAACTCATGTACCCCCTATCACTCAATGGAAGTCATTTATTAGGTTTTGAACTCTACCTTATCACTCAAGGTCATACCATATCCTTCATCCTAACACCTACCTTATCACTCAAGTTAGGGTCCCATACCACTGCATATCTCAAACCAACCATATCACTCTAGAATGTTAATGAAAATACCTTCTCAATCAAGATAATTAATTCCCAGATCTGAATCCATACCTTATCACTAAGGGTAATCACATAGTTCAGATCATAATTGGTACCTTCTCACTAACAATATGGGTTAGCTAGTGTCTTCTCACTTAAGGTGAGGTCTTCTCATGACCACCAAATTATCTCTCAAGAATGATTCCATCATCATCTCAATATCTGAAAACCACATTATCATTCAAGAATTGTTCCCAATGATATATAGTTATTCAAGATGAGTTCATCCCTTAGGATTTGTCTTTGGCCAGGTAATGATTCATCACCATTCACAAGAACATAACCATAACTTGTATGAAATACCAAATATTCCATGTATCCTATCCAACAATCTTACCAGATTATCATATGGTTCTAGTTAGTCAAGGCTAAATATTCCATCTTGAAAGATCCCATCATCTTAACACATTATGTTAACCCTCTTAGTATTCTAACCTAATCTATCAAGACATCGACAAGTGTCCTCCAAATAGAAGATGTTATTTGATCAATATAACCAAATAAAATCTAAAAATGTAGTGGTGTTTCCATAACCCATAGTCTCTTCCTACCCTTGGCCTCATGTCTTAGTCCAGCACCTCTTATATTTCCTCTCCACTACCCTCACATAGAGTCTATCCCACATCACTATTGAAAAATCTCTGAAGACTAATGTCTCAAAAGAAAGCCTATTTATCACACCATATCTAGTCCAAAATGACTTATCACACTCATAGTACTCACTAATTAAAATTCCTCCCATGGGAGGGTTTTCCATACCTAGTGAGAGGCATAGAAATGTCTCACCCATTATGTTATCCCTGAGCCTCTCATGCTTTCCCAAATATCTTAGGGAAACCATTCAAGAAAATCCAAGCAACATTTAATTTCCATATAATTTTCACGTTTTTTTCATTAAATAAACTATCAAACTCTCTCATTGGTTACATTGTCGATAGATGACCCTCTTTCACTTAAGTGTTAAGAAGAACTTATTATAACTGATAAAGTATCCATGCCACCCCATATCATTCTATAGTGTGTTATTGGTCCCTAAATACTATAAAAAAATCCATGAAACATGTATTGAATCATATAATCTTGTATAAATAAGAATAAATTTTAATATTATATGGAAAATCTACGTTCATATAGGGTTTACCTCCCAATACAAGATGCACACACACTCGACCGAGCCCTTTCATTCTTCATCGAATCATATACTTTAACCTGATCTCTTATCTCATTCCACAACATCAAAATAATAAATTATAAGAAATTTTAATTAACCATTAAATTTAATCCAAATATGAATATTTTTTGAAAAACTCACTATGTATTGTTGCATTACTAAAATTGTAAAAAGAAATCACGCATTAATCGTATAGGTATATCCTCTAGTGATATCGACGAAAATAGCCATTAAATCAGGATGATACTACCCTGATATAGTGAAATAATCATTAAATACATAGGGTATTCACACTAAATATGATGGATAATAACATGAATCAAAAAATGGATTGAATATGTGAATAAAATTTGAATGAATGGAATACTGCATCTAGAGTCACCATTGATTCATTATAAAAATTACACTACACCATGAGGGATCTAAAGAAGGAATAAGGGAGGAGGTTTTTCTATATCATCCATCTTTCTAAACCCTTGATTTTGCAAAACCCAATGAAGTAACCACATTATGGTGGTTCTATACCCATTATGAAAAATTTCTACCGGTCCAGTCACGACTTGACTATGTGGGTCATAAGGTGATGGTTCATAGCTAAAGAGGTCTTCCCCTTTCCTATCATCAACACAATATAGAACCCATAGGTTACAATGTGAACGTTTTCTCCTCGTAAAGGACTAGTCTATCACAATATGTGATTGTAACCTTCCTATCCATGACAACCCACACATAAATCCTTCACGGAAGAAACTATAGGTCATAGAATGATCACATTTTTTATGAGAGATCAAACTAGAATGAATGAAATTTTTCCAACCGCACCTCATAATGTTCATGGATTTAGTGTGATGTTACCCTGTAAAGAATGAACATTTTATAAGGTTGATTAATTTTTATAAATAAAAAACCCATCACAATGTGGAGACTTTTATATGGTTTATGTACATATGGATATCATTTTATAATAGTGCAAACTATATATTATAATGAAACAAACATTAACAGTTGATTATTTAGCTACAAGGACACCACGGGACAACTACAACTTAAACCAGAGTACTTGAACCAATTATGATTCCTTGATCTATACCTCAAATCATATTCTCTAGATGTTAAAATCAAGTAATTATAATCTGAGTCTCAATTCATATAAAACCCCTACTCTGGGTCCAACAAATCAAACTTTCTTAATAAAAATCCTATAAAATTTACTAATTATTACACATTTGGTAGAGGATCCCCCAATTTATTTATAAGTAAAAAAATTGTTGGATAATTATAACCACCTTTCGATTAACAAAACAATTTTATTTGAACACTTGGATGTGATATAGACATCATCATTAATGTTTTTGGACTTTTCCCACTAAGTTTTTCCTATCAATCTATGATCACATTACACACTTTTTTAGGTGATTCATTTTTTTTAATGAAATACATCATATCATTTATCAATGAGTTGCGTGAATGAATAGTAATTCTGAAATATCCTATAAAATAAATCATAGTTCTAGTTTTCCTATCCTTGTTATAGTATTTAATGAATCATACTTGAGGGAGGATGAATATAATTGGGGAATATAGTATACCCTACCTAATACCACTGATGAACATAAAGAAAAAAAAATCTATTTATAATATGATTCCCTAAAAACCATAGTGAGAAGAAAAACTAAAAAATATCATAAAATCCTATATAAAATTTATTTTTTTCACCCCCTTGAGAATGAAATTTGATTCCATTTCAGGAAAATATTTCCCATATCAATTTTCATCATGTTGTCACCCGCTATTCCATACCATTTATACTAGGCCCATCCTTTTCTATTTTACTTGAGAAATAACCCCATGATTAAATCTTTCCTTAAAAAACACTGTTTATCCTCTTGTTATATAATAATACTATTATCAATACTACAATTGGGTGGGGGTGGGATGAATTATAATTTATAATAATTTAAACTATAAATTTTCCGGACACTATGTTTCTTTAAATATTCTATTAGAAAATGATTATTATATTATATTTTATATTAACTGGGTGATAAAAAAGTTTATACAAACCAATATAAACTTATATGAAACATGAAAATAGGATTTACGAAACTTTTAGAATCATGTAAAAAAGATATATTAAAATTTTATAAATTAACATAACAAGACAAAAAAAGGTTCCCTATGAATGGTATTCACTTTTACCAAAAGTGATATAGAATTACATAAACATGAATTTAGGATTTTTTTTATTATAAAAATATTAGAAATGTCTATCTTAATAGCCTCATAAGCCATCAAAACCACCGAATCTAACAATATTTTTTTTCTATATCCCTAGGACCCCTTGATCAAATATATCAGAAAACACTGTCTCTCTATCCCTAAGAGCCCTCTATCACATGATTAGAAAAAAAAGATTACCCAAAAAACCTTAAAGCATTTACAATGAAATATTTACAAGTAATGAAATAAACAATCTCAATAAATATTACAATTAAATCATACTTAGTTACAATATGTTATAAACATCAATAACATATTTTGGTTATAAATTTGAAAATGTTTATTCTCCTTAAGCATGTGGTCCTATTTATAGATTACATTCCAATATTTAAATTTCACAATTATCAGGATCAATTAAAATGATATAAAAAAACTTATCATTCATTTAATTAATTCAGAACAACATCATCTTTCTGATAAACAGCAGGTATAAAACCATTACAATGATTTGAATATTATTTCTAATAGGCTTATTAAATTTTCATCTAATAGATATTTTATATCTCCATTTTACAAAGTCTATCTAGTGGAATCAGTTGAACATTATTAGATGTAATATTTCTGATATTCTTTGTAAAACTCTATTTGATTAATTTTACAAGCCTTTTGTATGATGGAGTTTGTAAATGTCTATATGATGTACTTTGTAAATGTTTTTCTGATTTACTTGAAATAATAATTCTAGTAAAATTAACTACCTTCCAATTAAAAACATTATAATATTAGAAATATAAATAGTAGTAATATGGAAAAATATAAATATAGAATTTTTATATACCAAAGTAAGGTTAGAAAGAGGGTTTTCAACTTGATAATATCAACTGTTTTGAAATGAGAAATATAAAAACACTTATGTGAAAAATATTTAAATTAATAATTAAAAAAAATTACGCTCCCTTATTTAGATAACATTCTATTTTACATAATTTTTTCCAATTTATTATTGAAAAGAAACTAAATAAACAGAAACATTGGTAAAGGATTTCCCTAAAATTTTAGGAAACCTTTACGAAAATAAATTTAATGAGTAAGAATAAATTTTGTAAAAACAATACCTTCATCCTAAAAAATAAATTAAATTAGTACATTAATTCAAAATATATTAATTTATTAAACATAAATTTTAATGAGTAATTATTAAAATCATTCAAGAGTTAGAGGAGAATCATTCATTCTTAGATATTTTCTTAATATCCATAATAATCTTCCAAATGTATTTTTGAGTCTTATCACCTTCCACATCCTTAATCTCTATAATTTATAGACATTATTTTATAAAATATAAATTATTATTTTTTATCTAGTTACAAATCCAATTGGATGGTAATAGTCTTTAGATAATAGAATTATATAATAAACTATTTGAATTTTGAGTAGATACTTTCTAAAAACATTGAAACTTACTTCATTGAACTCTTTATTGTTGGAAACTTTTCAGCAAGGAACTTATTATCTTATTCATAATGATTCATCACTTCATAATATATTTCAACACTATGATCACCACATATGATCATACAATAAGATTCTAAATTTTAAATTCATTTTAGATTATAGTTCTAGAAATTTTTTAGGGAGGTTCCACCTTCATCCACATCCACTCTACCTTGAATGTATTTCCCTATTTATTTAATAATAAGTAAAAATTTCAAAATCTATTTTAAAGTTTTAATTACTCGATTGAAGTAATTAATTTTCACTTTATTACTTTTGGATCTAGTGCTTAATGATGATTAACTGTAGTGATTTGGAAATTCTGTAAAAACACTTCCTTAAATCTTCGAGGAGATGACTCATCAGAATCAAAAAACTAAGGAAATGAGACTTCTAAAACTTCTAAATCATTATTGGATTGAGGATGTTGCAATGCTTTGGTTGCTAAATATTTACATTAAATTTAAATTGTTATTTATTTTGTTAAAATAAGATAATTTTATTCTTCTATATTATTTAGAAGTTACACATACAGAAGTATGTAATTAATATTATTTAATATATAAGGATCAAATATTATATTTAAGAATTTTTCATCCCTTAAAATATTCCTTTCACCATGTTCTTGAGATTGTTATGTGGGTGAATATTTATAAAAAACAGATTTTCATTTTAATTTATTTTTTTGAACAACTTGGTAAAATTAATGATTTAAATATTTAATAAGATTCATTCCATTATACTTTTAAATGCTCAGAGGACTAGATTCATTCAAAATGGACAGATCATCTATCTAGGGAATGGAATGAGGGAAAGTCTTAAGAATGAATAAGGGAACAAATTTTTCCCTTTCAATAACAATTGAAATTGAAATCATGTCATCACCATGATTTTCCACTTAATCATGATATTTTTCTATTTTCCATAGAAAATAACTTTCCAATTTTTCTTTCATTTATTTTAGTTATTTATTATTTTTTCATTTTCTATCATAATTTTATCAAATAATTCTTCAATCGAGTCTTTTTTCAACAGTAGTATTGAGTCAAATAAATGGATCTCATTCTTTCTTTTCATTATTCATCTTTACAAACATAGTAAATGAACCATTATAAAAAAACATTTACGTATTTCTAGGAATATTAAGTGATTTATGATATGATATATGGGATTTCCACTTCTTATTCAATTTTTTATTGATAGTTTCAATATCATAAGTTGCAAAATCTTTTGTAAAACTATCTATAAACTTATTTTAAGAACGGAATTAGATAAATATAACCTTCAAAAAATTATTATATTTAAAAGAAGATTCCATTTACCTTATTATGGGAGATTCCTTTATAATTAATTTAACATTACTTAACATTAAAAGAAATATATTGATAAAATCTCTATAAAAAAGCATCTTAATGTCTATATCGATTTCTTTATATCTTTTTTGTAAAATTGGGATTTTAATATATATTTTTACTTAAAAAACAATGGTGATGGATGGATTTATCTTCATGAGACACCAAATGTAAAAATATATGGATAGTTGTAAGGTATCCAAAGAATTGTCTGGTAGAATCTTTGGTAATAGGATTAGGAATATATATATATATATAATATAAAGATTATTTTAAACACAGAATAAACTAGTATACGTATGTAAATAACGAATCATATTTTATAAAATATAATTATTTTCATGAAAAATATCTTTTTATATAAATAAATTTTTAAAACTAGTTTAATTAGTAATTTATAATAAATAGGAAGAATAAATGATAATATAAAAAGGGTTATTCTAAGCTAAATTATAGTTTGTCACCATATTTTTATTTATAAATATAATTTATAAATTTATTGATGTAAATTTTGATAAATTAATATCATTTTTTGATTTATTATATTCATATTAGAATAATATTACGTTTTGGTATTTAAGGAAATAATTAATTTTCATGTGAATAGTAAAAGAATCTATTTTATTAATGCCATCATTTTTATGAAACATTTTTATTATATGAATATATTGGTAGTTTTTAAAACCATTTTATTATTTAATTATAATTTATAAATTAAAATAAATCATTTAAAAATATTTTATGAATTTATAATCTCATTATCAACATTTTAAAAATTTACGAAGCAATTTAATGAAAAATAGTTTTTGACTGTTTTGTTTAATTAACTATAACATGAAGGACTGAATTTATTCTTTTATTTTATTATAAAATAAATATTATTTCAATTATAATATTAAATTTAAATTTATTTTAATTAATGAAATTTATAATTTTACAGTTATCATTAATCATTATTCATTAACATGAACTTTCTCAAAAAGAAGTTCTTTTCGCATTACTTATGATTTTGTTAAAATTAAATCTTCACACACATAATATTTTTATTGTATAAATTTGATTTCATATTTATAATAAATTGTAGTATGTTATCTAATAAGTAATTTTTTATTTTTATTCCTAAAGGATGAGTTATTTAGGTATAAACTTGTTATCGTGGTGAAATCTAAAATGTAAAAAGTGAGTAACCTTAGAGGTAGATTTCATAAAACGATTTAAAAAAGTTTATTTTTGAATTTTGTAGGTTTTAATATTCCTTATATTCCCTAAATTCCATTATTTATCTATTTTGAGGCACTTTGTTTGAGAGTGACCTACCTTTATTCAATAGTTTTGGGTATTTACCAAAATGAAACTCATTTTAACTTACAAAAGGGAACTCCTATCCTCAATTTCCCTCACACAAATACCCATAAATTTCAACATAAAATATCCTCCAAACTATTATATAACATAACTAGGTTTTATCATTTTTGATGTAGTGTTTTAATATATATATATATATATATATATAACCACTTCAAGTGTTATGTGAAATGAAAAATACTAAGAATATAAATTAAATCAATTTATTTATAAAATCTCAGGGTGTTGGCATTATAAATCTGGTAGATTAAAGTATGATGTTTTATCTTCAATGAATTAATATCCAATTCTTGGAGTAGATAAAAACAATTTAATTTTTTTGATTAATAGAGTAAATTAATGTAATTTAATTTACATATAAAGTAAATATGTATTTTTATGTATAATAATATAATTCCCTGATCAGATATCAAACTAAATGGTTCCTACTTTTAAATTAAAGGATAAATAAGTATTAATAATAAATAATTCTATAAATGTAACCTACCTAACAGATTTTGAAAAACATGATTGATATGTAAATGATAAATTTTTTCGGTAAGTATCATAAATCAAATGTGTTCATGCAGTAATGGGTGAATTGTTATTGATATTGTATTATCGAACATACTAAGAAAATTTAGATTAGGATTTTAATAAAGAAAATGTATTTCAAATATTATAACGCATATTACGAGTTCATTTTTGAATTTTTTAAAACTGAATGTAACTATAAAATATATGAAAAACAATAAATAAAAGAAATATTTTAAACTGGTGTATCAATGTACATATATTATGTAAGGACCCAAAAATTTCATGGAAATTTCGTTCTTAAATAATTTGGAATTTTACAAGTCTGTGGCTTCTGAGGGCACTTGATTCCGAGGCCTGGTGTTCCCAGAATCAATTTCCAAAGTTTAGCTCGAGTACGTTCATTAAACGAACAAGCGAGTTTTTCTATCTTTTGAACCAGTGCTCAGAATTGAAATCTGTGGGCACTGATGAAATCGCAATGCTGGTAATTGCTTAATGGGACTTTTACCGTAGTTGCGTTTTCATGGGAGGAGAAGTAATTTTTGGGGTTTAATTAATAAGTGAATAAAATTGTTTGTACAATTTTATTTTATATCGAAGGAGATTAATTACTCCAATGGGAACTTGTTTGTGGTGCCCACACCCACCCACCTTTCCATGTGTGGATATATGAGAGGTGGGGCCCACATGAGCACCAACCTTTCACCTCACCCTAAACTCTTTATCCCCCCTTCTTTAATTGGTAAAATCCTCTTAAATGTGTACTCTTCCTCTCCCTCACTCTCCCTCTTTAATTCATGCAAACACATGATAATTAAAGAATTCACCCTCTTCAATTAATTAATGGAGCGGTTTGAGTTTTGAAATTATAATTTCTTGTGTTAATACAATAATAGTTGAGCCTGTTATTTTGGTTTGGCACACATTGGGTTGGGGAGGATTTGAGGTAACTCTTGTGTGAAGAAGAAGAGAACTCCTCTCTAGACAAAGAATGACGTCTCTTCAACAAAGAACGCCAGTTCCACGTAGAACAACGACGCACCATCCATTCTTTTCTCCGTGACAAGTGAGGAGATGCCGCTTTCTCCTCGGATGCACTCCGACGACGTCTAAAAATCCTCATCTCGCGACGCCGTCTTCTGCGATGCCCGACGTACAAAATCAATTATCGAGGTAGGGAATTAAGTTCAATTTTAATGGATTAAAATTGTGCCTCGTTTTTCGTGGAACAACTTGATTGTACGACCTATTGCTATCACTTTACGCGGATGGCGCGGGCAGAACAAACGAATTCGATGACCCTCTGTTTGATCTTGTTTATTTTTTTTGGGAATTGGAAACCGAAGGCGGAAGAAGAACGACGCCGTCACGCCATGCCGGGAATGCGGGGGAGGATGTCGGCGCCATTGTACGGGCTACGCGGATGAAACGGCGGCCCGTTTCAGCGGAAGAACTGGTCGGCTCGTCGGCCGACAGGGCGAAGGGGAGTTGCGGTGCCAGGAGGGCGTCGCGCTGGAAAACCAGCCTGCCCGTCGGCCGGCCGGGCGGAGCAGATCCACGACTCCAAGATTGTGCTGCGCCGGAATAGTCGCAGCCCGCCATGTGGGCCGCTTACGCCAGAAGACCGGCCGGCCTAGCCGGCCCGTTTGGGAGGGGCGACGCTGGTTTGGACAACCAGGGGGGCGTTCCCCATCGGACCGCTCAACCTTCGGGCCAAGCCGCTCGGCCTGCCGCCCAAGCTAGTCGGGCCATGCTCCCAGCTGGGCCGCGCTGGGCTGGGACGAGCCGGGCAGCGCCAGGCCAGGCCGGGCCGTGCCCCACAGGGCTAGGCCAAGCCGGGCTGGGCCACACCACTTCGGTACAGGCCGCGCCCCTTCGGGTTAAGCCGCATTATTCGGGCCGAGCTACGCTTTCCTTCGGACCAGTCTGACACCCCTGCGAGTTCGGACCCGTCAAACATGGTTAACCCGACCCCTCAGACCACTGGGTTAAACGAGTTGGGCCAGTTATTCACTTAAATGTGAATAACATAAAGACCGTGTGTCTGATCAATGCACAGTTTGTGGAACTGGGACCCTTTCGATGAGAAGTTACTTTTAAGATACTGTATTTGAGTTTTGGAGAACATTGGTAAACTGCCGAGTTTGGAACGAGCATATTTCCATCTGGGCCCCTGGAATGAAAAATCCAATATCTCTCAGACCGGGTGTCTGTTTGACGTGCTGTCTGTCGCGTTGAGTTCTTTTTGATGAGATGGAACTTCGGGATACATCAAATCTGGACCTTGTGAAAGATGATGTATCGACCCCCTCTTTACCCGTCATGTGGACCGTCCAGGAATCGAGTATGCATTGTGCGGGAACCCTAGAGCTGGCTATGACTATGACGACGTAGATGACTTACTTGGATCCTACGTGGGTTCGAAAACGAGGGAAACTGTAAATGGATCCTCAACAGGTTCAGTAGCAATGAAAAAAGTACTAGGATCCTACGTGGGTTCGGCAGTGATGGTTACTGTACTTGGTTCCTACGTGGGTTCTGCATCGATGACTTCTGTACTTGGATCCTACTTGCGTTCGGCAGAGAAGATGATTCATAGACTACATCCAATCATCTCCACCCATCTTTGTGAGAAGTGTACCTATGTGAGCTGAGTCTTGACTTTCAATCATTATCATCGGTATGATTGACTTATTTCCTGTATGGACTTGATTGTGCTTGGTCTTGGATGTTGGAGCCGTACAGAGATTGATTACTTAGGTATATGTATGGGCATATACCTATGTATAGTTGGTTGATACTTCGTGTTTGTATATTTCCTATGTGGTTTATCCATTGTGGAATCTGGGAGACATTTGGAGGTCTCGGGGTCCCTACTGAGTATCATTATACTTACCCCTGTACGAGCATTGCCCGCACTATGTTGTGTTGGTTGCAGACGATGGACAACACTGATCGTGGTTGAGGCTTGTGGAGCTAGACGATATCCATAGGTGGACCACCTGGTGGGACGTACACGGAGTGGATGGACAGACCCGAGGTACCGACAAGATGATTTGTACCCACCATTCAGGTGGGATTCTCGGAGGACGACTCGGTGGTTGATGATTTACTTTACAGTTGTTGTACTTTCTTTCTCAGTTGTACTGTACATCAAGTTGGGTTTTTATACTGGCTCATTTACATTACAACACATACAATTTTACTCAGTTTACATTGTGTTTACTCCATCTTGCGTACTCTGTTGTGTTTGTATACTTCAATAAAGTCAATGCCTTCCCTTTTATCAGGATTTATGAATTTGGTGCTAGTCGCCATCCTCTGGCCTATGGAGGGCGGGCAAGGGATAGTCACTGAACAGGCCCCAAGGGCGGGTCATGAAAAATTGGTATCAGAGTCGTCGGTTCTACCACAGAACTCAGGACTCGGATAATTTCTTCTCTATGATGAAATATTGTTAAGAGTATTGAGTGTGGTTTACATTCCAGGGAGTCCAGTGTTAGTGCGGCGGCCAACATATCCATACACCAGGTCCCTGACTTCTGATTTCCGACTTAGTGCACGAAGACATTGATTTCATGTGTGTTTCAGAAGATTTCTTTGTGATTACATTGTGTCAGCTCACCAGGTATACTGTACTAACCGTGGTGCACCTGTTTCTTCTCTGGATGGCCCCACGACGGCATCCAACTAGGGTTCCTAGATACGTCTGGGATGGCATCCCACCGAGAGACGAGGCCTCGGTGCAGGGCCCCATTACAGCGGAGGCACCAGTGGTACCACTTCTCGTTGGGCCACCGATACCACCAGCCCCAGCAGAGGAGAGTGCACGCCTCCTGAGTGCATTGCATGAGTTTCAGTGAAAGAGGCTGCCCATGTTCTATTTAGAGACAGATCCTCAGGAAGCCTAAGATCGGTTAGAGGCTATCATCAGAGTCTTCGGATTGGTTGGGACACCAGCTATCCTTATGGAGATCGTTGCTGCGAGACTACTGCACACAGTAGCAGGTAGATGGTGGAGCCTAATGCTCCAGGTGCATGATGAGGCATGTCTACTTTGGACGGACTTCGAGAGACTCTTCTGCTCAGATATTGTTCCAGCCACCCACTGTGCAATGAGCATCCAGGATTTATTACAGCTGAGGCAGGGCCACATGACAGTAGGCCAGTACTCGGCGAGATTTACCGACCTCTCACGCTACTCCACAGACATGGTACGAGAAACATTATTCTGGGCTCGAACCATTGAGAAGGGACTGAGGCATGAGATCAGGGCTTCGATGATCTCCCCCATCATTCCGATGAATGCAAGAGTAATGGAGTGAACACTTCCTATGGAGAGATTTCTTGCTGAGCCAACGCCAGCAGCGAGACCCACTGCAGGGTGACACGTAGAGGATTCTACTGCAGCCAGCAGTAGACAGATGTCACAGAGGTCCCAACGGACTAGGCCATTAGGAGGGTGCCCTCAGGATACTGGTTCGGATGTCCGGGGCACACGCAACAGAGCCAGTCACATGAGAGGCAGGAAATTCTATGCATGCGGTGGGTAGGTCCACATGGATCGTGACTTCTTGACCCGCCATGGTGAGAAGAAGCAGACAATAGATGGACCTCCCAGGAAGAGGCGTAGGTTCTATCGTGAAGGTCTGCAGGGAGCAGGCGGACGAGGCAGAGGAGATGGCAGAGTAGTAGGTGGTGGACGACGCTCCGAGTCTCTACCACCACCAAAACCAGGAAGACCACCCTGACCACATGGAGCTGGCAGACAGGGGCAGGTTCAGCTCCAGGCAGTCGAGGCCTACGACCACGACACACCTGGGATGATTCAAGGTACTATCTGTGTCTACTCTACCATTGATGCAGTTCTTATAGACACATGAGTGAGTCAATATTTTATTGTCTATGCCCTTGTGTAGAGCATGGATATTCCAATGGAGCCGTTGGCTCGATCCTTACCCCAAGAGACTCCTACGGGGGAAAACTCGGTGATTATGCACTGGTGCCGGCAGAGTTAGATTAATCTATGAGGCATGAAGTTTAGCTGGGATCTTCTTGTATCGGCGTCAAGGCCTTACGACATCATCTTGGGTATGTATTGGTTATCTACAGTCCATGATCCGATCGACTGTATTGGGTGCAAAGTGTGGTGTGTCTGAACATATGGGAGTAGGTTTACCTTCACCTGCGAGAAGGGAGCCTTTGCAGCGCATGATGGACTTACACAGAAGAGAGGGAAGCCGATCACACATCTGTTTTCTATTCTAATCCTAGGAGCGGTTGATGTGTAGAGTCCCATTATTCCGGTTTTGGTGGATTAGTATGTTGATGTTTTTCCTGAAGATGTTCTTGGACTACCTCCTCATAGAGAAGTAGACTCCTACATTGACATGTACCCTGTGACAACACCGATATCTACTCCAGCATATCGGATGGATCTTGCTGAGCTTTTTGATCTGCGGGTACAACTAGAGGAATTACAGGGAATGTGATTCACCTGACCCAGTGTTTCAGCCTGGGCTTCTCCGATTTTATTCGCCAAGAAGGAGGATAGGAGATTACGACTATGTGTCGACTACTGTCGCCTGAATCAGGTGACCGTAAAGAACAAGTACCCACTCCTGAGGATTGACAAACTCTTTGATCAGTTCAAGGGAGAACAATGGTCTTCGAAGATAGAACTCAGGTTAGGCTATCATCAGCTCAGATTTTAGGAGGAGGAAGTACAAAAGACAGCCTTCAAGTGTCAGTTTGGCCATGACGATTTCATGGTTATGCCATTCAGTGTAACCAACGGACCAGTAGTGTTCATGAGTCTCATGGAAATGATCTTCCAGCCTTACCTCGATCATTTTTTCATTGTCTTCATCGATGTCATATGGATTTACTCAACTACTAAGGAGGAGCATGCCTACCACTTGTGGGTTGTACTGGACATGCTCTGAGAACACCTTCTTTATGGTAAGTTCTCGAAGTGAAAATTATTGATTCAAGAGGTTCTCTTCTTGGAGAACATCATCTCATAGGAGAGAGATGTCATGGATCCTGTGAAGATCGAGTCAGTACTTTCTTCGGAGCCACCCAGGAACGTGACAGAAGTGCAGAGTTTCCTAGGTATGGTTGGGTACTATCGGAGATTTGTGCCGGACTACTCAAGAGTTGCAGCACCACTTTCATCTTTGATGAAGAAGGGGAAACCCTTCGTCTGGTCAAATAGATTCCAAAAGAGCTTCCCTGAGCTTAGACAGAGATTGACCAGTGCACCCATGAAGAGGATACCGGAGGAGGGCATTGGGTACGTGGTTTACTATGAAGCATCAGGGACCAGACTCGGGTGTGTCCTGATGCAGGAGCAAGCAGTGATCGCTTATGGTTCACGGATGTTGAGGAATAATGAGTAGAACTACACTACCCATGGCCTAGAGTTAGCAGCAGCGATCTTCTCCCTGAAGATGTGGTTGATCTATCTGATGGGCGAGCACTTTATAGTGTACTATGACCACCGGAGTCTCAGGTAAAACTTCTCACATAAGGACCTAAACCAGAGACAACAACGATGACTCATGTTCCTCCAGGACTATTACATTGAGATAGTATATACTCCTAGAAAGGGGAATGATGTGGCTGATGCTCTCAGCATGAGATCAGGCATTCAGCTACTTGGAGAGGCGAAAATCAGTTAGCCTCTTTACAGATATCCTTTATGTATAGGGATGGGTAGTATTTCTATATTCCCTCATAGTCACTCTTCCACTACATCTGTGGGCTAGAGAGGCATAGCGTGGGGACGTTGACTGTAAAATGCGACGTGATCAGATTACCACAGGGTAGGTGCCTGGTGGATTTCCAAAAGCCAGAGAGAACATCATCCTCTCCTGGGGACGTACTATGGTACCAATTTCACTACAGGATGAAGTGCTGAGGGAGTTTCACACATCCCCTCTAGAGGTACATCCTAGAGTGGGGAAGATGCACTAGGATCTCAGATGATAGCACAGGTGGTCGGGTATGAAGAAGGCTGTAGGAGGGTTCGTTTCACGATGCCTCACTTTCCAACAAGAGAAGTCAGAGCACCAGGTACTAGCAGGCTTGGTATAACCCTTAGAGGTTTCAGAGTAGAAGGGGGATGGGATATTCATGGATTTCGTGATGGGGCTTCCACATACTTCAAGAGGAAACGACTCCATCTAGGTGATCAGAGACCGACTCACCATGTCGTCCCACTTCCTACTTATAAAAGAGTAGGGCTCAGTAGAGAGATTGGGAAGCCTCTACATTCAGGAGATCATACGACTTCATGGTGTTCCATAGTCTATCATCTCCGATCGAGACGCTTGCTTTACTTCCCGACTTTGGAAGGAGTTGCATGAGTCATTTGGGACGCAGCTACGCCTAAGCATCTCCATTCATCCTCAGATGGATGGATAGACGGAGAGGACAGTTCAGACACTCAAGGACATGCTCCGTGCTTGTGTCCTTGACATTGGACGTAGCTGGGAGGATCACCTACCCTAGGTGGAGTTTGCATACAACAACAGCTACCACTCCACCATCGGGACGACAACTTATGATGCACTATATGACTGACCTTACAGATCACATCTCTGCTGGACTGACCATGGGGAGTCATCACTCATAGGACCAGAGATGGTTCAGGCTACGATGAAGAAGGTGCAGATCATCCAAGAGCGGACGAGGACTGCACAGAGCAGATAGAAGTCATATGCTGATTGGAGATGGAGACCACTAGAGTTCGAGGATGGCAAACATGTTTTCTTATGGGTCTCAACTCGATGTGGATTACAGATATTTGTTCGGGGTTTCAGGTTATCTCCTTCATCAGACAATTCCAAGTCCACAGTAGGGCAGGCGAGGTGGCATACCACCTGGCCCATCCACCTCAATTGCACCGGTTGCACGACGTCTTCCACATATCTCATCTGAGGAGATACGTTCATGACCCGACCCACATAACTGATCATGGGGAGCTGGACATCGATGAAAGGGTGACTTTTGTGGAGGTCCTGGTGGAGATCGAGGATCGACTGGAGTGGGTCCTATGTGAATGGTTGATTCCTCGGGTGAGCATTTGTTGGCAGCACGGGAACCTCCCGGAGATCACATGGAAGCGGGAGGCTGAAATGCATGATCAGTACCCTCATTTGGTTCCCTAGTTTATGATGTAGAATTAAGGGGACATAAATCCCTGAGGTGTGAGTAATGTAAACACCAAGAAATTTCAAGGAAAACTTTTTCTTAAATAAATTGAAATTTTATGAGTCTATGGCTTCTGACAGGACTTGATTCCGGGGCCCGGTGTGCCCGGAATCAATTTCCAACATTTTACTCGGGTATGTTCAGTAATCGAATGAGTGAGTTTTTCTATCTTTTGAACCAGTGCTTGGAATTGAAATCTGAGTGCACCGTTGTACTTTCAATGTCGGTAATTGCATAAGGGGACCTTTACCGTAGTCATGTTTTCATGGGAGGAGAAGTTATTTATTGGGGTTTAATTAAGAAGTAAATGAAATTGTTTTTACAAATTTTATTTTATATATAAGGAGGTTAATTCCTCCCGTGAGATGTTTTTGGTGGGGCCCACACCCACCCAACTTCCTATGTGTCGATATATGATAGGTGGGGCCCACACGAGCCCCAACCATTCACCTCCCCCTAAATTCCTTTACCCCCCTTCTTTAATTTGTAATCTCCTCTTAAATGTAGACTCTTCCTCCCCCCCAGTCTCCCTCTTTAATTCATGCCAACACATGATAATTAATGAATTTACCATCTTCAATTAATTAATGGAGTGTTTTAAATTTTGAAATTATAATTTCTTGTGTTAATAAAATAATAGTTGATCCTATTATTTTTTATTGGCACACGTTGGGTTGGGGAAGATTTGAGAGAACTCTTGTGTGAATAAGAAGAGAAGTCCTCTCTCGATGAATAATGGCGTCTCTTCAAGGAAGAACACTGGTTCCATGAAGAAGGATGATGCCCCATCCATTCTCTTCTCCGCGACAAGTGAGGAGACACCGCTTTCTCCTCGGACGCACTCCAACGACGTCTACAAATCCTCAACTCGCGAAGCCGTCTTCCAAGATGCCCGACGTACGAAATAAATTATCGATGTAGGGAATTACGTTAAATTTTAATGGATTAAAATTGTGCCTTTTTTTCATTGAACATCTTGTTTGTCCGATCTATTTATGTCACATTACGCGGAGGGAGCGGCCCGAACAAACACTGCCTAAGACCCTCCGTTTGATCTTGTTTATAATTATTTTTGGAATCGGGAACCGAAGGCCGAGGAAGCACGACACCATCGCGTCGTGCCGGGAATGTAGTGGAGGAAGCCGGCGCCATCGAACTGGCTCTACGGATGAAACTGTGTCCTGCTTCATTGGACTTTTCGGCGGAAGAACCAGTAGGCCCGTCGGTGGGCCGGGAGAAGGGGAGTCGTGACGCCAGGAGGGCGCCGTGCTGGAAAACCAGCCAGGCCGTCAGCCGACTGGGTGGAGAAGATCCACAATGCCAGTAGGGAACCACATGGGAAGAGCCGCAGCCCACTGTGTGGGCCTCTTGCGCAAGAAGGTCGGATGGCCTAGCCTGCCGGTTTGGGATGGGCTTCCCCGCCGGTTTAGACGGCCGGGGGGCCGCACCCCTCGAACATCTCGACATTCGAGTGGAGCCGCTCGGCTAGCCGGCCAAGCCAGCCATTCCACACGCCAGTCAGGCCGTGCCGGGCTAGGCCGAACCGTGCTGCGCCAGGCTGGGGTGGGCTGGGCCCAGCCGGGCTAGACCGCACCCCTTAGGGCCGGGCCGCGCCACTTCGGGTCGGGTCATGCCTCTTCGTGTCGGGCTGCCTCCTTCAGGCCAAGCTGTGCTTTCCATCGGACTGGTTCGACACCCCTACTGGGTCGGACCCGTCATACTGGGTTAACCCGACCTGTTGGCCCACTGGGCTAAACGGGTTGGGCCCATTATTCACTTAAAAGTGAATAACATAAAGAGATCACGTCCAATCGACGCGCCATATACGGCACTGGGACCCTTTCGACGAGACGGGCCATTTGAGACACTCTAAGTGAGTTTCGGAGAAATTTGGTAAATGACCGGGTTTGGAACGTGCATATTTCCAACTAGACCCCTGGAATGAAAAATACAATATCTTTCAGACCAGGCGTCCGTTTGACACGCCGTCTATCATGATGAGTTCCTTTAGACAAGAATGAACTTCGGGATACATCAACTCTAGAATTCATGACAGTTGATGTATCGACCCCCTTTTTACTCATGGAGTGGACCCTCCCAAAATCGAGTACGCTTTGTGTGGGAACCCTTAAGTTGGCTGCGACTGTGACGACGAAGACGACTGTACTTGGATCCTAAGTGGGTTCAGCAGCGAGGACAACTGTACTTGGATCCTCTATGGGATTGGTAGTGATGTCAACTATACTAGGATCCTACGTGGGTTCGGCAGAGATGGTTACTATACATGGATCCTACGTGGGTTCGACAGTGACGACTTCTATACTTGGATCCTACGTGGGTTCGGTAGAGGAGATGATTCAGAGACTACATAAAATCATCTCCACCCTTCATTGTGAGAAGTACACCTGTGGGAGCTGAGTCTTGACTTTCAATCATTATCATTGGTATGATTTACTTATTTCCTGTGTGGACTGGATTGTTCTTGGGCTTTGAAGATGGAGCTGTACTGAGATTGATGACTTTGGTATATGTATGGGAATATACCTAAGTAGAGTTGGTTGATACTTCATGTTTGTATCTTTCTTTTGTGGTTTATCCTTTTTGGATTCTAAGAGACCTTCGGAGGTCTCGGGGTCCCAATTGAGTATCATTATACTCACCCCTACACGGGAATTGCTAGCACTACATTGTGTTGGTTTTAGACGATGGGCATCTCTGATCGTGGTCGAGTAATATAGAGCTGGACGGTATCCTGAGGTGGACCACCAGGCGGGATGTGCACGGAGCAGACAGACGAACCCGAGGTACTGACGAGACTATTTATACCCACCCTTCAGGTGGGATTCCGGGAAGACGACTCGGTGGTTGCTGCTTTACTTTATATCTGTTGTACTTTCTTTCTCAGTTGTAATGAACTTCCAGTTGGGTTTGTATACTGGCCCATTTACTTTTCCACACGTACTATTGTACTCTGTTTACTTTGTGTTTAATCTAGCTTGCGTACTCTGTTGTGTTTGTTTACATCTATAAAGGCAATTCCATCCCTTTTATTAGGATTTATGTCTTTGGTGCTAATCTCCAGCCCCTGGCCTATGGAAGGCAGGTTTGTGGTAGTCACGACACGGGCCCTGAGGACGGGTCGTGATATAGTATGGTGTCCAAAAATGGATATAGTGATTATATGAAACCATAAAAAATCATTGTGTGTAAAATAAAATTTATAATTTCTTTTATACATTAATTTGTAGAATTAAAAATCTTGAGGTAACATTGAATGAAAAAATGCAGTATATCTTATATAAAAAACTATTATATATAATACTAAAAAATAAGAATACATAATAGAAAACTAAAATATATAATTAATAATATAGAATATATTATTTATCTATTTTGAGGCACTTTGTTTGATATTTTACTCCCATTATTAAATAATTTTGGGTATTTACCGAAATGAAACTCATTTTCACTTATAAAAAAGGAACTCCAATCCTCACTTCCCCTCATATAAAAACCAATAAATTTCAACCTATCATAAACTTAAAAATATCCCCCACACTATAATATAACATAATTAGGTTTTATAATTTTTGACATTGTGTTTTATTATAAATAAAATATTTAATCTCCTAAGCAATGGTGACAAACATATAAGTGAGGTATAAGTTCCTAAACCACTCTTAATTTATACATTATTCTAATTCATAAAATCTCATTTCACCATTATAAAATGATAAAATAATTATAATTATTATACTATTATTGTATTATAATGCTGGTTAAATAAATAACCACCCTTTAATTTTTTCAATAATAAAAATGAAATCACGAGTCTTGTGTTGTGGGAACTACCTCCCCCATGATGAGATATTTTTTCTATTTTAGCTAAAAATATCAAAAGGATTGTCATAATGACGGCTTTAATATATAATTATTAAATTAATTAAATATTTTATATTCTTAAATGATAAACAACATGACATGATTTTCCCATTATATGGAAAATTAAATCAGCAACCATGCATATGTGTGGACTACCACATCCATGGGGCGATTGTTTTTCACTGTTCTTTTCCTCAAAACCTTACTTTGATGGTCATGATAATTGATTTAAATGTTAAATATTATGTTTATGATATCATTAATATTGTGTTATAAAAAGTTAGATACCATAATAATGATATGATTAACAAATGATTATCATAAATACAATCATTTAATGTAAGTATACAAATAGAGAAATATTTAATTAAAATTAGTTAATATTTTCATATACGTTACTTATTATACATATTAATTTATAATAATGACATATCACACAAAAAATTATAAATTATATCATTATGATAATTTTCCAATGATCTTATAGCTAAATCACCCCATAATCATCAATAATCATTGTATATTAATGATTAGGTAGGTTAGACTACCTACTTGAACAATGATATAAAATTATATCACGGATGATGATTAAAACATAATTTATGTTTGAATATGATATTAATATGTAAATAATTTTTATTTTATAATGGAAATTATATATCATATTTTAATTCATTAACTATAAACACACACATTATAGTTTAAATATCACAAAAAATATTCATTGTCTATTTCACCTTATTAGATAATGATCAATACACTAATGGAATGAAATTTAAACATAACGAATCATTATAATTAATTTAATATAGTAAAATTAATGAAATTTTAATTAAAAAACATTGAAGAATAATGAATTCTAATTATTCTCCCACAAAACTTTTTCCAAAGAATAAAACTATAAACACTCGATATGGTAAAATAGGAAAAACCTGACTAATATACATGTATAAAATGATTATAATGGGAAATTATAAGTAGTTTTAGGTATTAATATAGATTTTAAATATTATATAAAGATAGTTATGTTTTTAATGAAGGTTATATCACATATGACTAATGAGGGGAATAAAGTTAGCGTTTCTTTTTCTAAAATTTGAATCCCTTGATATGTTTTTAAGAAATACAAATTTTTTATTTTTAATGGTGTAAATATTTATTTAATTAATTGTTCTAAAATATTTTGTCATATATCCTGATATTAAATTTTATTTTTACATTTGTACCTCTCGTTGGGTTTTTTTATCAAATTTTACAAAGGTTATGAGGGGTTTTCATGACTCAAATTCATTCTTTGGGTCATAGTCACTCTTCTTTGAATAAAATCATCCATGACTGATCAATTATAAGAAATAATGGTGTTATGTTTTTAATACATTATTTTTTTGGAAAATCATAATACAAAAATATTCTTCCTTTATAATTCAATTTTTTATAAAACATTTATTTTAAGAAAAATTATGATTTCATTTAGTGTATTTTTCTTCCATGCTATTGTTTTTACTTTTGAACAATGTTCACATTTACCTAGTGGAAGCCCAAATTGTTTCTATCTACAATGAATATTTTATTTTCCATTATTCTTTAATATATATAAGTTTCACCATTTTTATAATTATTTTGGTTTTTAATAAGGTTAGTTCAAAATGTTTAAAAGGATTTTATACACTTTCAAAATAAAAGGATTTAACATCCGACCCATGTTTTATTTGGATACAATTTATATATATTTACAAGTTTGAATAATTAAATATTCCTTTTAAAATTACATTCCATAAAATTATTTTCAATTCCAAATTTCTTAAAAATTAGGTATTTTAAATATCACTATAATTAATGAATCCTTTTAAAAGAAAAAGTTTCCAAAGTAACATCACTTATCATTTCTGAGAACATTATTTCTTATAATGTATTTATTATTAATGTTTTTGTTTTGAAGGAAAATATATCAAATTATTTTCACATCTCCCTTGTTATAACTCATATATTTTCAAGGATATTTTACTTTTACCACATTATAACATGTTTTTCAAAAATTGTAATATTTTTCTTCTCAAATCTATGTTTTCGAAATTAGTTTACACTTAATATTTTATAAAAATGCTTAAAATAGTTTAGTGATTTTTTTTTCTGACATTAATTTTTTCTCAAAGTTTTATCTACCAAAAGTGATGATCATCCTTTATATGATACTATGTTATTAATTGTTTAGTTAAATGAAATTTGGATTGTTTTTTAATTTCATGTTATTTGAAATGATTAAGAAATTCATTCTTTTTCCAGTGTTTATTTATGTTATGATGATGATCGATTTAATGTGGCTTAAATATGTATGGATGTTAATGGTTATGGGTCCTATTTATACTTATCAATGTACTAGTATAATCCTATATCTAATGAGATAGTTAGACTTGAACATAATGAGTTTGTTCACACATGAATTTTCCTGATGGATTTGGCCATATTTTCAAGCATGAACATAATAAGTTTATTTACATAGTTGGTAACACAATGGGTTTTCTATCACATAGCTTCCAATTTTTATATTTGTTCCAATTTTTCAATTTTAAATGTTATATATAAACATATAAATTTTTTCATCTTGTTATTCTAAATTTTAATGATTTAATTCATTTTCAAGAAATTCCATGTTTTTATGATTATGCATTATTTTTAATTTTTTATATACTTCTATGTTATGTTATTTTGTAATATGACTATTGAGAAGTTCTTTAACCTACTATATATATTTTATTCTTACTTAATGATCTTATTATTATCTTATAAGACTCAAAAATATTTTATGCTTATTGTATATGGTCTTATGGTCTTTTATTATAATAATTATGTATTTACCATGTTCTTATTAATATGATTATATGTATCTACCTTACTGAGTTTATGAGATCACCCATTTCTTATATTTCCAACTCCTAGATAATGATGGTTATTATATAATGTATGATTTCTACAAAGGGTAGAGTGTAGCATGAATATATATACATTTTTATCGTTTTCTAAATTAAGATGTTTTTGTAGATAATCTCAATGAAACTTAAAATTTTAGTCTTTGGGTTATGAAACTATTTATGTGACATTTAATTTTTAAATACTCAAAATAAGGGAATATTTATCTTATTTTTAGAATGTTTATTTAAAAATTCAGGATAATTTTATATAAAATCAACTAATATGAACTTATTTATATTTAACGAAAGTGTAACACATAAATTTCCTTTGTTTTTTAGGTATATTTCTCTCATTTACTTGTTAGATTAATGTTTTGGATCTATATATATAATATTCATTCCTCTAGGGAAAGGTGTGAAAAATTTATAACGTTTTCATAGGAATAACATATTGTATTTTCAATGAGAGGCCTTCCAAAAGATCCTATTATCTAGGTAACTTGGGGGTTATTATGGATGCTTCACCCTATACGAGTATTCCAACATGTTCAAAAACATTTTTGATGTTAAAATTATAGCTCTTCTAAAAAATATTGAATGATATTTTTAACCCATATACTTAATTGAAATCTAATTTAATATAGAATAATCATGAAACAGTTGGATAATGTCAATACATTTTTCCTTCATTTCAAAACATTGATTACCAACCTTGAAAAAAAAACTTTATTCAAGAGAGAATCATACCTATTGCACTTTATTCAGTCATGTAATTCATCCACAAAAACATATGTTGCTGAAAAATTAGTAATAGTCGCCATGGAAAATAATCGGATGAATATGATGAAAAAATAACAGACCAATTTGAAAATCAAATAGAATAGGAATAGAATGATGATAGAACTTATCAAAATTAATTTTAAAGGAAAAAATAAATAAGTTTTCTCTATTATATATAGGCATTATGAGTGATGGTTATAATTACAAAAGGATCAAATGATTGATATTCATTATTTGTGGAAGATGATGTCTAAAATTAAAGAATGTTTTGATTTTTAACGGTTGAATTTTTGAAAGTTTTTTATATTGTTTTGTTTTTGTAGAATAACATCATAGTAATATAACTTGATTTTTTTTAAAAATTAATAATTTCTTACCCAAAAGATATAAAATATGTCTAGTCCACTATATATAATTACAAGATCCAATGTTTTTTATGATAAATAAAAATTCATTTAATAGATTCAAGATAGTACTCATTCCTATTTTATTAACATCTCACAAAAAATCTTATAGAAAACATTAAGTCTAGTCCACTATATATAAGATATAGAAAACTTCTAAAAAAGCCTCTAAAAAGGTTTTACTTAACTAGTTTCCTAGATTCATAAAAATATACTGTTTTAAAGATCTGATATGAGTACATATACTCCAAGAATTATCATTACCAAATGTTTTATGTAAATATATTGTATACTTTTTTGAGATAAGAAAGATCATTATAGTTTTTGAGAAATTTGAAAATGCTAGGAAGATTTTATTTCACCAGTCATCCTCATTTCAAACATAGATTTCATATTCTATTCAATGTAATTAGTAAGATATTTTTGATTTAAGTAAACTATAATTTAATAAATATAATTTTTATCATATATGGTATCTTTGAATAAATTATTCATAAAAAATATATTTATTAGAAGCTCCATTAACAAAAAATTTTTGAAGTAAAAATATAATAATTCTATCATATTATGATCTTTTATCTTGTTTATGTTTATAAATTGATTTTTATTTTGTTAAAATACATGTTCCGGTTTTTTTTTCTAAAATAGGATTAGGTTATTCATATACCTCATCCTTCACATATTAATTAAGAAAATAACACTTCAAAACCATTTTCTAAAGAGTAAAATATTAATTTATTATAATTGATAGAATTATACATATAGATTTGAGTAACTCTACTAGATAAAATGTTTATTTATAACCTATGAATTAATTATTATAACTCTTAGTAATAATACAATCCTTATTTATTATAATAATTTCAATTTCATCATATTTATTATGGAAAAATAATTTTAATCGAATCATAAGAAGATGTTTATGGTGTTTTACCCAAATTATAAACAGTGTTCCTTTCAAAAACTTGGAGTTCACATTGTATTGTATTTTTTCCAATCATTACCACCTAATGAATCATAATTTTTTTATGTTCAAATTGAGATAATAACTCAAACATTTTACATTAATTTCATATGAAACTATGAGTTTTGATTGGTAGATCAACATCACCAATGATAATATCAATGATATCATTACTTAATATCATATGATTTCTTTAGATTGTAAAACATTGTTCTTAAACAAATATTTGAAATTATTCTATTAGAATAAGATGAGAAATTTTTTCTTTATTTGACCCTCTTAATGATTAATTTTCCAAAATGGTTTGATATTTTGTTTGTAAAAATATCATCTAAAGAAATGGTTTTAGAATGTCTAAAAATAAACGGATAAATTTAATCAAACTTAACATGAACCATTTCTCTAGTAATGTTCACTCATTTTTAAATAACATGATAAGTCTTAATAGTAGTAGGGTATCAATGAAATATTCCCCCATTATATTTTGGATTAAATTTAGGTGAATTACCTTAGTACTTAGGATGAATAATTTATGTCCTAAAGATATGAAGTAATAAATATTTAGCTATCTACGAGTCTAAATCTCAAATAGTGTTTTTCTAGAAATATTATGAGTGAAAATCAATTTATTGTATATAATGTAGTATTAATAGATTTGGCCTAAAACTATTTATCAATTTAGTATTTCCTCAACATGGTTATAGTAATCTCCAATTTAAATATATTTATTAATTAAGTGACCCAAATTTTATTAAGTATTTATTGGAGATGAGAGAATATGGGTGCATAATTTTTTACTACAGAAAAAATGAAAATATATATTTTTCAAAATCACTACTATGATCACTATAAATGGATAGCAGTTTTTGGTATTTTTGAGTTTTAACATTGTCTAAATAAATTTTAAAACATAAAATCTCTTAAAAAGTTTAGATATAAGAAATGAAACATGTATATTTCATATAGTCATTAATTAAAATTTACAAATAGTGTTTGCCTAAAATAATTCTAGTTTTTTTTGGACTGAATAAATAAATGTGAAATAACTATAATGATTCAAAATTTAATAATTCACTAATACATTTTAATCTTGACTTATGTTTCTTTCCATATTGAAAAGGGTTATATAATTTATATGACGTAAACCTATGCTCCAGCTGATCTCTTAAAAGTCCTTTCATATAATGTTTTTTTTTATTTTATTACATTTCAGTTTCATCACATTCTATGAGACAACCCTGATTGATCTTCCATTTCACTTATGTAAGGTAGATATTGGATTAAATGTTTTTCTATGTTATGAGTGTAAACATTATCATTTATATTAGTAGAAATAATAAATCTACCTTATGATATTAGAAAAGTACATTTATTATTACTAAAGAGCACATGATAACTATCAAAACATATTTGAATTTTGATAATGATATTTATCATAAAACCTACAACAAAATGAAATATTATAAATTAATGTTTTACTGTGAAATTAAATTTTAAATTTTACATTGATTTATCCATGAGAATTTTCACCAATGGGTGTAATTTTTTTATGAAATGAGTAAAACTAACAATGTTGTTTTCTAGAAGTAAAATAAGTTCTAGAATTATTCCTGTAACTTCCATTCATTCCCTATTGTATTCATTTGAGGAAGAATTTCTAATTTTTCTTAAGTGACATCCCCAAGTTACCAAAGGCTGGCAATAAGTACCTAAGGATTCAATATAATTGGGGGAATATTTTCCCATTAAAATAAAACAACCTAACAAAACACACTATATAAAAGTAACCACAAACTTATGAATGAAAACATTATAATAAAACTCCATGTAATACCATTCGTATAAAAACTAAAATACAATAGACTACCCCATCAAAAGACTGCAAATATAAAAGTTCATATCATAAGAAAAAACCAAAAAAATTCAATGACACAAAACATAACTCCAAATCTACCAACATTCTCCATGATCAAACTGCACAATAAAGCCTAAGTATCAAGAATATCCACTTAAAATTTGTGATACCATTTCATTACATGTGTATTGATAGAACATATCTACTAATTCCCCAACATGCTAATGTAGGTGTTTGTAATAAAATCATGTAGGCTTTCCCCCAACAAATTCCCAAATCGCACCACTGCGATAAAGCATGTAATCACATTTATATCAATATCATTATATAAAACAACTAAATATAGTTTATATTAGGATATAAAAAATATCCCTTAAAAAATTCCCAAAACAAAACCAATTTCCAAGCAAAAGAATCAATCATGTCATTTAACAATTTATCCAATTTCAATTGGAAAAACTAATTCTATTTCACATAACCACACACACACACACTAAAATACCCAAGAATGTTGTTACCATATATGGTATAACTTCACATCCATAACCCATCCCTTTGATAGTGGTACATCACGACAAATATCAATCCCATTCTAATAATGATTATTCATTTAATCCAAACACATTAAAAACCATATTTTGCATAAAATTTCAATAAAAATATTATTTCATTTAGTTTTATATGCATTAGAACCAATCTACCCTTTTAAAATCAAAATTGTAAAATCATGTTACTGTTTTCACTTTCCACCAAAACACATGTTTTATATAAGTCCATATACCGTGACAAAAAAAGGTTTTCATCAACAATTTCACAAAAATATCAAAACCAATTTCATGAAACACAATAAACTGGAATTTAATAATTCATGATATAATAATCAATGTCTATAGGGAATCCACCTACCTTGGAAATTATGGTTAAAACAAATAACACCATGAAAACAGCAACAAAACCGGGCTGAATGGAAAACAACAACCATTGATCTATTTCTCTAACATCAACAAAACCATAACTCATCATTATTGGAAGAAAAATCATTGAACTATCCCCAAGGGAGTAGATCTTGGATTTCAAGAGATGGAAGGAAATTATATCTAAGATAATCTACTATAAAGGAATACTTACCAAGGGAATTAGGAATTAACTCATCAAGAATTGCATCTAGATTGATTCATGTTTGAAGGGGAGAGACTATAAAACCTTTTTAAATAATAAAAACTGACTTAGGGTCTAAATTAGTGAAATGAAATAGGGCTGCAGGTTTAAATGGGTTAGATCTTATTTTTTAGGATCTCAATTTTAAACCATGCAGAGTTAGTCAAACAGTTATGAAAACTGTGCACTAACTGCGTGACAACCTCTCTATCTATGAGAACCTCCCATGATTGTCTTTTATAGATAGACAAACTATACATTCACCAACTGTGAGAAATCACCCTCTCCCACTTTTCATGGTTTCTATTGTGTGGTCGCACGATTTGGACAAACCGTTCACCTTACCATGTGCCTACATAGAAGCCATTGTTTCACATTACATAGTTTCTGATACGTGTTGCACGATTTCCAATAACCATTCTGAAATTGTGAACCCTAATAAATCCTCATAATCATTCCGTTATTCCTCAAAAACCACCTAAGCATCAACCAAAGACTTTACATTATTAAAATGCAAAAATATAGTGTCACATACTTAAAATTGAGGGTGATACATTCTCCCCACGATTGGAATTTCAATCCCTAGAAAGTAAATAACCATTGTTGTAAAATATTTATGGTCATTGCTCAGTTATTTACTTCTCTCATTGCAATGTCTCTTTCTGACACTGATCATGTTTCCACAAAATTTTCACTATAATATTTCATTTTCCACAAAAGAATTTATCTTGCCTATCCAGAATCTGTATTTGAAGATGTACCAATGAAACATCTGACCTTAGGTCAATGTGATCCCATTAAATCACATGGTTAGAATTATGATTATACTTTTTCTAATGACATACATGAAAAAAATTATGATCCACATTGAATTGGGTGGAAAATAAAACTAATATTCCACCTCACCAATTGATTCATGTATCTCAAAAGGGCATATGTATCAAGGAGATCACTTTCCCTGCTTCCCAAGACATTGATGTCCATGCCTTAGAGAGATCCTGTAAAAAACATTATCACATAACATGACTGAAAATGACAATCAATGATGATCCAAATAAAATTTCTGACGACTTTGAGTCCTCTCCATCCATTTCTTGATCAAATGAATCTTCTTCATTGTCTCTTGGACAGGGCTCGACCCAACTGGTGAAGTCTCACTAGATTCCACTTAACAATGTGGTGAATGAAAAAAATGACCATACAATGCTTTAAAAGAATCAATATTCATCTAAGATTGATATTTATTGATATAAAAGAACCCAACAAATGGTACGTTCACTTCCCATGATACAAAAAAAATCTATTATATAATCATGTATAATATATTCCAATGTTTTTTCGCCTATTTAGATTGTCTGTTTATCTGAGGATGATACACCATAGACATAGTCAACTATGTCACATGGTATTTCTTTAATAATTTATAAAAACATGATGTTAACCTCATATATCTATCTAAAACTATCAAAAATGGTATACCATGCCTATTTTTCACTTCTTGGATATAGATTTTTGACAAGTACTCTACCATTTTTTATTCAAAAATTATGATTAAATTATAAGACATTGTGAGACACTCCACTATCACCTATATATATTTGTATTCTATAACTATTCTTGGAAGTATTATTATAAAATCCATTGATATATTCTCCCATTCCCAAACATGAATTTGTTAAGATTACATCATACATTCTGGTTACTAATGATTTTCCTCAACATGATGATTAATTAATCATCTTGAAAAAACTCACCCACCTTACTTTTCATACAAAACCACAAACCCATTCTTTTAATGCCTTATATATTATCTATATTCTCATATGAAAATCAAATCTAGAATTGTGGTAAGTATAAAAAATTTGTTCTTAAAAATCCATGGGTGTGAACATATGTTCTTGAAACCACAAAACTAAACAGTCATCTAGTTTCCATCTCTCAATGGTCTCTCCACCATTTAGTTTGGACCTAATAGAGATTCATTCCTAATAATATTTTTGTGTCTCCTTAACTGTCTCTATAAAATTATGAATGAAATAAAATGTAATTAAAAATGAAACATCACCTCAGTATTCACATTCCAAGTGCATTTAGGCTAGGATCGACATCAACGGCCACTTATTTGACGTCAATTTTTTCAACTGAGAATAAAAGATTCTACTTAATGAATATTCCACTGAATTTTCTTTACATGGTGCATATATTTAGTCAAATTTGAGCATACATGGATACTACATCCATATTCACTGTCTTAGGCTCAAATCCATAAGTAATACAATATGTATCAAGATTTTATGGCCTGTAAACACTGTAAATTTCCTACTAAATAGGTAATGATTTCAAGTAATTAAAGAATAGAATATGAAAACTAATTCCAAATCATGTATTTTCTAGTTATTCACAAGAATCCAAAACTATCTTGATCTATAAGAGACAACATTATCACCATTTGTGAGAACACATCCCAACACTAATCCTAAATCATCACAATACGCCACATATGCTTATCCTGATTTTGAAAAAACCAAGATTTTTTATGATGTAAGACAAACATTAAGCTCTTGAAACACTTATTAAATTCATTATTACATTATAATGGAACATTATTCCTTATAAAATCTATCATTAGTTATTCTTGTCATGAAAAATAACAAGAGAAACATCATTAATAACCAGATTGGCTAAGGAAACTGTGCATCCCAAAGTTGTTATTTAGTGGTTACCAAGAGATCACAACCTCTATCATTTATGGATATAAATAAATGATTATTTTTTACATTTCATGGCTAATGAATGATACATCTTGTATATAAAAATCACACATTGATTATTTTGAATACTCACAATGATCCCTCATGATTACTTACATTGTCGACAAGGGTTTCTCATGCTTATCCCTTTCTCTTGAACAAACCAATATGTCATCCAAAAACACAACCACAAAAAAAATATTGATACTGAAAAAATATACGATTCATCAATTCTATAAACACCAATGATGCATTTGTAATACATAAAGGCATAAAAACATTCTCATAATGGTCATATGCACTCCTGAAAGCTGTATTTGGAATATCCCCCCTAGGAACTTGAAATTGGTGGTATCCTGATCACATGTCATGTTTAGAGAATGCCTAGGATCGCATAAATTGATCAAGTAGATCATCAATGCATGGAAGTGGATAAAAATTATTTACTGTAACTTTTTTAAGATTATGATAATCCACTCCAAACTGAAGACTTTCATCCCCTTTTTTTTAAAAAAAGACTACTGGTACCCATAAAGACGTACTAGACCAAATAAACCCCTTTCATTCAAGCACATAAAACATCACGTTCAATTATATTAATTCTCTTGGCCCAATATAATAAGACAAAATGGAAATAAGATTGGTCTTCGAATGGAGATCAATCATAAATTCCACATTTCTTGTGGTTGGAAACCATGTCAAATTCTTAGGAAAGATGTCGATAAACTATTCAAAAAACATCAGAATTCTACTATTCTCATTCTTTTCCATCAATGAAAAGTCAATGCTTCCAATTAGTATGAGATCATTCCTACTACTAGTTCCAACAATCCTTTTACACCTTATTTTACATTATGATCTACATTAAAGAGATTTTTTAAGACCATTATTTGTTATAAATCCTACCCATCATGTATGACAGTCAATATGAGCCTTGAGAATTGTCGACCAATCCATATGCCTGATTATATCATAGTCATACTTCTAATAACTGTGAAATTATATATAAACTCATCTCCATAATCAATTATAGAACATGTTCTACACATAAATGCACGACATTCTCTTTTATAAGGAGGATTTTAAATTTTCATCATAGAAAGAATCATCTCAACCCTTAATCCCAGAAAATTAATAGAACGATAAATAATAAATGAATTGGATGCAATAGTATCAAAAAAATTCTTGTGTAAGGAAATAATTAAAAAGAATGTTACCTCTCACAATTTATGTTCCAAAATAATCATCCATAATAACATTCCCATCTCTATATAATTTCTTGCTCATTGTACTTTTTTCTTTATGTCCCTATTGATATTTCCCTTAGTGAGGAGTCATGGTATTCTTGGAATCACCATATCTATCTCTATTATTCTGATGGGAGGTATTATGTTTCCCCGTCCTTTTGAATCATACAATCTATGTGATCTATAAGATGTATACAGAATAACTGACATTGGAGCATTGTGACAATATCATTAATGATGTCCCATGTGGTTACAATTGTGGAATCCCCCAGGTGGTTCAATAAAATCTCACTTCATATAGTCCAAATTACCACATTGGAAACATCCTAGATTTCTCTTATATTTTTAGGTAGATTTACTAATGTAAGCATTTGATTCTAATACATCCCACTACCTTTGAAATATTTGTCCCTCATCCTCTTTCTACCACAATAAGAGTTCCTACCACATACCATATGTATCAAATTGATCCCTCCACCTTTATCTCCAGAGATTCCCCATTCTGCCACCATCACTCTATTAACCATCTCTATATAATACTTTATACAGAGAAAAACTACCATTAAGATAATTCTTAGCCTCATACCTAATTCAAAGATTATTGCCTTCGAGGATGCACTAGTTGTAACTTCAAGTGAAAATTGGACTAAATTCATGAATTTAGATTAATATTCTCCCACTGAGAGATTATCATTATACATGATGTAAAAGTATGTAATTTTTTTTAATAAACATTTGAGGATAGAAAGTTTGTTGAAGAAATCTTCAAATTACTCCCATGTGATGCCTTGGTCCAATTTATCCAGAACCTCTAAATCCCACCACTGGTGCGGAATATTCTCGAGCATATATGTTTCATGGTTGAAAATCAACTCTGCTGGTGTGCAAACGAAATATATGATTTGATTCGTCCTATTTTTCTACTCCTCATCCTTCTTTGGTTCCAAATCACCCCGAAATATGGGTGGATTATTCTTCATGAAATGGATGGAATGATCCACATTCCTTGGTTCATCTCTACTATTCCCACATTCCACAACCTAAAAATCTTGAACAATACTATGAACTAGTTGTAGGTTTACCTGTGGATCAGTTGAAATGACATTCTAAGTAGATTACTAAGGTTGGATTATATGATTCATACAGAGTTCCATCTTTTATAAATATGAATGAAACCATAAGTCTCATTATCTAGAAGCTGAATACATAAAAATTTAAAATTCTACCACATCATATATCAGAATACTTATTTCAAAAATTCAATACTTTTCATATTGACATTGTTTTTGAAAATTCTACTATGCTTTTAAAAAATTGAACCATTATCAAAATAATACTATAACTCCTTTATCAAAATATCACATTTGAAACTAATTTCCACAATTTTCACTAATCAACATGTTTTCAATAAATCCTAAATCATTACATAATGTGAAATATGTACTCCTATTGAGAATTAATTTCTAAAATGAATGTCATTATCATCACATAGGCTAAACCCACAACAACAAGATTCCTATTCCTATAAGAGTCTCCAAAACAATCATGTACCAAACTCACGAGTAACATGAAGTTCATAAAAAAAGACTAGCTGCATATTTTTATGATAAATATTTCATGTCTCACAAATCCTACTCCTTTCTAACATCCCAAATCCAGTAATAACCCGAATGATTACCTACTCCAAGGCCAAAAAACTCATAACACTTGTCCAAAAATATATGAGTGACTACCAAGACTAATTCCACCTTTATATAAAAAATCAAATGATATTATACAACTTGAAACTTCTTTCCCCTCCCTACTATCTTGAGTTGAGCCGGAATTTCTACTTGGCCTTAAGTTACATCCCAAAAGCACGAAAGGCTTGAAATAAATTCCAAGGGATTCAATACAATTGGGTGAATTTTTTTCCTTTCAAATAAAACATACCAAATAAAACCCACCATACCAAAATTAAAACTAAATGGTTCATGAAAATAAATGTAAGACAAATCAATGTAATATCATTAAGATCAAAACCAAAATAAAACAAAGTACCTCAATGGATGGATACTAATATCAATGTACATAGAGGAAGAACAACGCAATAAAACTGAATGATACCAAACATAACTCATAAGCTCCCAACACGATCCTTACTCTAACCATGCAAAACATACCAATTATCATGACGCACCACTAATGAAGTGTTCCACCTTTCCTTTACCTACATCCTAATAGACTATATCTAAAAAAGCACCAACATGCCAAAGAATGGGTGAGTAATAAAACATAATTGGATCTCCAGAATTAACTTACCTACTCATGCTACTAGTATAAAACATTTCAGAACATTTATATAATTTTTTTTAAAATGAAAACATTTTGTAGTCAAATATAAAATAATTTTCATAGAAAAAACGTTTTTTCAAAACAAAACAAATTACCAAGTAAAATAAACAAACTTGAATTTTAACAATTTCTCTATGTTCAATTGGAATAACCCATTCCATTTCATGTAACAACACCCACAAACACACACTAATCCACACAGTCTTGTTACTACCATTGATAATGGAACATCACATCCATAACTCTTCCCTTAGATGGGGGTGCATCACGACCAATATCCATCCCATTCAAATCATGCATAATCATTTAATAAAACAAAAATCTAAAACCATATTTTCAAAACCATTTTAATAATACATTTCATTTATTAAAAAACATTTCTATGCATTAAAATCAAAAAACCATTTTAAAATCACAATTTTAATATCATGTTACTATTATCACTTTCCAACATAACACCCAATTTGAAAAATCCCATACGCAGTCACCAAATAAGGATTACATCAATCATTTCAAAACAATCTGGCAACCAATATCAAGAAAAAATCAATTTTAAACTATTCCATCAAGTTCTATGTAGTGGAGTCAAGAGTGAAGCCATCTACCATGGAAATTGTGGTGGAAATGAAGAACGACATGAAACACAAACAAAACCGGGTTGAATCTCAAAAAATCAACCTTAGACATCTTTTCCTTACATCAACATAGAAATAACTCATCATTATTAGAATAAAACATCATATATTTATCCCCAACAAACTAGATCTATGATTTTGTGAGAGGGAAGAAAATTATATATAAGAAAAACTACAAAAAATAAAGACTTACGAAGGGAATCAGGCTTCAACGCACTAAGAATTTTCTTCAGATTACTTCTGGTTTGAAGGAGAAAGACTCAAAAGCCTTTAGGAAGAAGAATAATTGGCTTTGGATCGAAATTGGAGAAAAATGAGATCCCTTTAGATGAAAACGAGTGAGATACACTTTTCTAGGATTTCAATTTTAAACATTGCATGTTTAGTTATACTATTAGGAAAACCATGCGCTAGTCATGCATCAACTTATTTCTCAATTATCACCATTCATGGATGGACCACATGATTATAAAATCCTTATGCAAACCATAAAAAATCCTTATGTACCACATTTCACAGTTTCTCTTGGGTGGCCCTATAATTTTTCCATACCCTACACCTAATCATGTGCCTACCGAGAACCCATGTTTCACCTTGACCAAATTACTGTAGTATTTTTATGGTTTCAAATGACTATTCTCAAATAAATATCCTTTAGAAAACCCCATGAATCATTCTAAAAGACTTCCAAAACCTCTTAAACATCACCCAAAATCATTACATACATAAAAAGTATAAATAAATGGTTACATACGAGAAATATGGGGTTTTATAATTCCTATGATATCTCAAATATCAATATAGGTAAAAAAATTAAAATATACCAAATTTTATAAAAGTATATTTATAATAATCCCCTCAATATTTTGTTTTACAACCAATTTTTTATCATTATAAATTGAGATATAACTTGAAATTTTATATAGACCTCAAGTAAGATTATAAATATATGACACACATTTATAAAATTTAAAATTGAATTTAGTAAGTTATATTTTAGCACAATCATAGTATTTCATAATTTTTTCTTATTTTTCTCTATAAAAGTATCATATCTCATAATTTATTGAAAAATAGGAATATTATACTCATTATTAAATATAAAAATATTAAATTTTTCAAAATATGTTGAATTGTATTCATTATCAAAATTATGATAGTTAGCATTTATGGTAACATTTACATGATATTAAGCTGATTCATTTTCCATATAATATTGATTGGTATTTAGAGTTCCTATAAAAAAATAGATAACTATTAGATTATCAAAGCATTCCTATGGGGAACATTCTATAGAAGAGTCTCAACCACTAGAATTCCATGTGTAGAAGGATTTTAAACCTTTAATCCCTTTGGTTTTATAAAACAAAATTAAAACTTTTTATTTTCTTTTAAATCATGAATAATATAGCATGATATACCTTTGTTTTTATACATTCATATAACATCACCCAAAAGTATATTTCTTATCACTTCTATCTTTCTTATTTTTTTGTCGTGGAAATATTTATTTCCAACTATGTTATTAATCTTTTTATCTAACTGAGTGTGCTGATTATCACATTCTTCTGATAAACACAAATATGATTCAACCATAATTTTTTTCATATATTTTGAAGGTTTAAAATCCTTATAACTAGAGTTATATTTATTAGTTATACTTTACCCAATAATAGAAGAAAAATCCCCACTATTTTTTTCATCTCATTCTTGGCATCTCTTCTCATCCTACTCTTGTACTATGTGAGAGTTACAATAAGATCATATAAATTGAAATTCGTTAGTTTATTAGTACCATCTTTCACCATTGTTTTGTATTCCCATTCATTTAGTATAATTTCATTAAAATTTTCCCTAATTTTATTATGAATCAATTAATGAATTGAGATTATATATTTCATCCTTAACTAAATATTGTGTGAATAATGTTTTCTAAATGAAAAATAATTAATCATAGAAGTTTTGTACATTAGTAATCATAAGAAGCAATTTTCTTATATTTAGTATTTTTTACAAGACCATTACCACATAGTGTATAGAGTCCCATAGGGGATTGGGTTCAATCCCTATTCCTAGAAACATTGTGGGAAGTGTCCCATAGAGGACTAGATCCACTCCCTATTAAAAAAACATAATCTCCTAGGTTAAATGTTTTAACCAATAAATTAGTTTGTTATATAAGGCCCACCCATCTCATATTTTATGACCATACATATATAGGAATTGAGAATATATAAATTTTCATAATTTCACCATATTATATTTAACACAAAAATAGAAATGGGTTTTGATGAAGTCATCAAAAGAAATTACCATAATAAATACAAGGAAAATTAGTGAATTGTTTCATTATAGTATACTACTTTTGTATCATATTTAACATGAAATTATGATTATGTAAATGAAAATAAATTTTTAAGAGTATATAAAAATAATAAAGAAAGAAAAAAATATTGTTTTCATTTTTTGATAGCATTTAAGAAAATATTTTAAAAACTAAATGGAATATTAATATGTTTGTGAAGACCATAAAAAAAGTATAGTTATTTTCATTATGAAACATGATGAAGGTGGTGGTAAAATGAATTAGTATGAAAAAAACTAAAAATAAAATTCCGTTGATATTTTGTAAAGAATGTCTATATTGGTAGAAAATGACCAAAAAATAGGATTCAATTTTTAAGAATGTAAATTATATTAAAAAGGACCTCCATATATCATATAATTAATTATATGGATGTCTATAAATTCAAATGAAAAATATGTACATATAGGAAAAAAGTATTATGTTTGAAAATATAGGTAAGGATAGTTTTCATTACAAGCATTACTTTAGTTGAATTATGAGCATGAGAGAAAGTTAGATGGTTGGAAGAAATGTGAAATGCTTGAAAAAATATTAGACCAGAAAATATTGGTAATTTTAGAGGATATATTATATAATTTTCAAAAATTAAAACTTAGTCAGGACAATCATGAATTCAATATTATACTGGAATGAAAACCCTTACCGTTTAATCTGGACATCGAAGAATGAACATTGACATCTAATATAATAAAATTAACCATCATAATAAATTATTTCATAACATCATTAATATGTGTTAACTTCTATATTATTTAGTTATAATCATTCAATACAAATATATTAGTTAATTGATGTTTATTTGTGTCATTAAATGTTAGTAATTTGAATTGATTTGTGTATATTTTATAATAGTGATCCTTGACCAAGGTCATTAATAAAAATTTCATCATTAGTATATTTAAAAGGATTATTAAAATAAAATTTTCATTTATTTTGTATCCTCATATGTAATTGATGGAATTAATGTGTATGGTTTGTTAGAATGGAATCCATGATGAGCTTATTTAAGATAATTTACGGATAACAACAAATTATATTATAACGATCATTCACTATTAAGTCATCCTTGTAGAATCATATTCAAGAAATATATTACTCTTTAATAACATATAATATATAAAATTTAATTTTTAAGAATAATATTCTGATGATTAGGATTAATTCTAATTTACATGATAATACTGAGATGTTCATTTTAAAATTATATTTTTATCTATATCATTGATCTTATATAGAATAAACAAAAACGAAATAATTTTAATAATGAATATTGTATTATTTATAGACAATTAAATATATATATATTGTCACCAATTTAATATTTATTCAATAGTAAAAAATGATGAGAAACTATAACGGTCAAAATATCCTATTTCTATTAAAACAGGTTATATAATCATTATCAGTTTTAATTTAAATGTTAATTTATGATACTTATAAATTTAATTATATAAAATATCTATTAGTTTTTGTGATATTATTTTTTTGGTTATATGGGATGATCTGTATTCTTAATAAAACATAAAATCACTTAGTTAAAAACTAGTTATCTAGTTCAATTTTTTAAAAATAAAATGTCAATAATTAATGGTAAAAAAACCATTTATATGTTTAAAACATGTGTGGAAAAAATTATTGATCCTTTATCATCCCAAATAATACCCATACTCAATTATTTTGAATCATTGGAGCCATTGACAGAGGAATGGTTTCATGGAATTAGTAAAATATAAAGGTGTTTTCCAATGTTAACATTTCCTCCCTTATAAAAGGGGATCAATTATTCACTTTCAAATATAAACCTCACATTATAAATTTGAATTAAAATATATAAAATTATACTCTCTTAGAATTTCCTCAAACATTTTAATTCCTCTCTTCATACTATGTTATCCTAATCCATTTAATTGCAATGATTATTCCATGGAAAGTTGAAGTTGCCAATATATATAGTTTTTCTCCATAAATAGTATTTCATCAAAATATAAATTTTAAAAATATTTTATCACCCTTATAATATTATGAATTAAGTTTCATTATTATAATGATATGTTTTTATATTAGTTTTATAACCCTTAATTATTCATTTCCATGCACATAGAAAAATTGATGAATGTCAATCATGCGTGCCTGTAGAATACCACCACCATGAAGAATCATTTTCCATTTTTCTTATAATTTCATTAATTATCCAAGTATCCTAAAATATATGTAAACAAAATAAAATACTAATAATATTATATTTTTATTTTTTAATAATGATATTTTTTCAAAAGAAAACATCCTTTACCAAACTAACCAATCAAGTTAAGGGATGTTAATGTTTGGGTCAGGTAATCCACCAATATGAACGATGCTATAACACTATTTCATTGATGACTATGGGAACATAAATATAAATTATTATTATAATATAATAATACAATTTTTATAGGTATATAGTCATGGAAATATAAAATTAATTATATAACTCTTTTTTATTGTATCATCTTTGTTCACTAAATTCACCAAAATAATCCAATAACGATTCCATTTTCATACGGCACAAATAAAGGAACAAAAAAAATGATATAATCTATTTATAAATTAATATAAGTAATAAAATAAATTATCATAAATTATATATTAATTATTAACTTTTTTTAGTGATGGGGTAATGATATGAACAGTATAAATGTGTGCACATGGTTAATATAATCAACACATTATGGTTGAAATAAGATATAATAAACCCATATACCCATAAAATATAATTATAAATGCTGGGTATAAGATTTAACATGTATAAATATGATTCTAAAATAGGTAATTATATTTTTATCTTTATGTTATAGGAGGTTAAAGTACTTTTTTTAAGGCAAGTGTAAATGTTTTGGTTTTCCTGTCTTAATTCCTCTTCATTGAGATATGTTTTAATGTTATGAACCTATTTATTATTTCTATAGTGTATATAATAACGAATAATGTATTTTGGAATAATAAATTATTTAATTTAAGGTGTTTACATAACCGTATTAATTTAAATATTTTAATGATTTTTTTTATTTCTAAATAAAAATGAAATATAGGATTTCTTCTCCAACTCCCATCTTTGATACATGTTTATCTTAAACACCATATATTCATTTCAATGTTTCAATTACACCCCATTTGTCAAATTTTTATCATTATTAACATATTTTTAATGATATTAAATGTATACCAGTCATTGAGTTGTATTCAAATGTTATAAAGGATGTAAGAGTTTCTCATGTAAATTTCCTTCATTGAAATATGTTTTATTTCTATAACCCAGTTTCTTATGTTTATTGAGTATATAGTAGCAAAAAATGTATTCTAGTATAATCCATGTTATAATTCATCTGATTTATATGAGAATATGTTTTTTAGTCTTACAATAAATTTTTACTGAGAAGTTATGTAATGCCCAGACCCCAGTTACCCAGAGTCGGTGCATTATTTTAATACATTGGCATGATTAAAAGGAATCAAGTCCTGAAGGACTGATCAGTGTAGCAGTCATGGAAAATAGATTACATATATGAATGTTACATTGAACATTAAGACATACAAAACAACATAAGAAATCTTTATGAAAGCCATTAATCCCTTGGCATAACCCTTAATTTAAATCACAATACACTTCTTGGAATCCTGGGGAAAAAACATAGAAATGGGTGAGCTCTAATGCTTAGTAAGGGTAAGCAATACAGCAGAAACTTTCATAAATAAGCATAAACATTAAAGGAAATGTATAACTAAAAAAAATCCTTTTAAACCTTAACTCTAGCATAATATGGTAAAAATGAAATGAAATAATGCCATTTACTTATTCACATGGATATTCTACTAGTCGAATAATAACATGAAATATCCCTAACCACATTCATAATGATGGAATGCATACTTCCAGACTATCATGACCACATAGCCAAGGCCTCGTGCCAAGACTGCAAATAAGATTTTGTCAAGGCCTCGTGCCAAGACACTAGTTTGTCTTATGAGACCTACCAATGCATCGAGTAGCTATAGCAGGCTCCACCCGTCACTTATTAAGTCCAATTCATTCCTAAAAATGAACATGTTTAAACAAAACATAAACATTCGTATTAAAACTAGCACACGAAATGTCAATACTTCCTCCATAAACCATGAATGGTATAAAAATAGCACATCCATAGTCAAACATATCACAAAACCTTCAATACAATATGTATGTTTTTTATCATAATAAATCAACTTCAAATAAGCTTAAAATCCATCAATGGATGTTGACATAGATGAAATCAAAACTATTTGAGAGAAATATCTTTTTTAAATCATTTAAATGGAACATAATTATAAAATAAAACATTTAATTTGAAAATATTCTTATATTGTTTTAAGAGAATCTTTGAAGATTTTATAGCGGCGTAAATTATCCACATATGCCTTATAAGTTAAAAAATACATTCTTATCTTAATTCTGCCGAAAAGGTTAAAAAAGACCTTGTTTGGAAAACGACGGAAAGATTCCTTTATAAAATTCTTATAAAAAGTCAATCAAGGGTATAAATGACATTAACCCATATTCTGTAAAATATTAAGAATGTTTTGAAATACATTTTTAAGAAATGTGAATGTGGATGATAAAGAGGTCCCAGTATGTAATTACGTATAAATAACCTCAGATAATGAAGTGATTGTGAAATAAACCCTTACTAATTTGGTAACTTAGGAAACATACACCCTATCAAAGACGTATCATACAATGAATCGGTAAATACACATATATTAAAGTGTATTACACAAGGAATACAATTATGGGTAGTATATACAACACACAAAAGTTAATAGTTGCAATATGGCATGAATCTCACAGGAATAAGGAGTGAGATGAAAACTCCTTACTAATTTGGTAACTTATGAAACATAAAACCCATTAAATAGGTATCATACAATGAATATGTAAATACACACAAATTAAATTTTATTACACAAAGAATACAATTATTGGCATTACATACACAATAGAAAAGGTAATAGTGGAAATATGGCAGGAATCTCACAAGAATAATGAATGAGATGAAAAACCCCATACCTTGCACTTTGGTTTAGTAGAGGGTACGTTTAACCTCTTGTACGAAGATCTTAGTAAGTTATTAAATTATAAAAGAACCATATTAATATTTATTATATCATACATGATTCATTTATGTCTTTATACTACCCATTTAATAATAATTTCCATGTTAAATTAACATTTTGGGTAATAACAGCTTTCTTTATCATACATGTTTCAACTTTTTACTCTGGATTGTATCACTTAGATCATGATTTAAATACTTCCAGAATATAAAACATGATAAATATATTATATATATTTAGAAAATAAATATTTATAATAGATATATATATGAAACGGAAAACACCATTTATGGAGATGGTAGTCCGTACGTACACATAAATGTTGTTTCTGTTTTCATATAGTATTGAACGGAAGTAAGTGAATAAGATATATTTGTAAGTACTTAAATACTTATATATATAAATATATATATCTCCAGTATCATTATTATGTCATATATTACATACTTGTTAGTAATATTTTTTTTTATAATTGTCGATGAATGGTGAAGTTGGAAATTAATCTCATCGCGTCATGGAAACTGTAATCCGTACGTACGCACGAGTGAAAATATCATTAATTTGATATTAAAAAAATATATAATTGGATGTTATATAGTATATAGAGAATCCTTATAATGTTATATTTATTATTTACATCAGATACACATCATTATTATACCCATCCAAATAATAATGTATTGAATAACAATTACACCACGACGTGGAGACGGTAAACCGTACCTACACACGTATGGAAACATGTAATTAAAAGGATGGATAGAATAAATAATATAGTTGTGACATATTTATAATAACATAACAGAATATAGGAGATACTGGAGTTATTATTTAAGAATAGAAATTAAAAAGAAAGAAGAAGTTGAAGAAGAAAGGAACTTGAAAGAGGGTGGTGAAAATATTACCTCTTCTTCGGGTTCTTCCTTTTTATTTGAACAAAAGGGATCCCTAGGATGTCTTTATGATCAATCTATGGCCTCTAGGAAGAAGTGAGGGATGTTCAGAGAGTATTTGGGAAGAGTTTGGCCGATTGAAAAGGCTTTTATGGTGTGAAGAACTGGTTAGAAGTTGGGTCCTTTTATAAGGGGGAGAAGGGGCTCTTTAGAAAAAACATAAAGTATTAATTTATAATAAATTCATATTCTGTTACTAATGGCTCCAAAGTGGAATATTAAAAGTATAAGGTGGTTATGGGTTTAAATCTTTTGAACTAATAGATCATAGATAGGTTTGGGTCATTATATTAACTATCTTTTAGTTTTAACTCTTATTTAATTAGATTGACATTTACCATGTCACTTTGTATTTTTATATTATATAGTAAATAAACATAATATATATATTTAAGAGACCCCATATTGGTGCATTATTGATACACTGATAACAATATAGGTCATTTGGCCGAACCTTAGATTTTTCGGAATAGAATATAAATTAATAATATAATATTTGTTTTAAAAACTAATTTATGTCGATTTTGACACTACTCAATAATTTATTTTTTTAAAGTCTTAACAACATTATTAATTTGAACCAAATTCATTTATCAAATACTAACAAGTCATATTAACTAATAGAATAATTTTATTTCCTCAAAACTTTCAAATTATATTTATTTTAACATTTATATTACCAATTATTTGATTCATTCATTAATAAGGAAAATACTGTATCATTATTGTGTCATATATATTTTTACTTTTTAAATGTTTAAAAATTATAAAAAAATACCATTATGTATGAAATATTTTTAGCTTTCTAATGAATATTTATAATGTAAAATATAACATATATAACCCTATGTAAAAGTTGTTTTCCTAAAAGATATAAGCTTATGTCATTTTTGTATTTACATTAACTTAATTAATATAAAGTGTCCCTATCACCTACAAGTTGCTCCATGGGGTCCCAAAATCAACCCAATGATTCCCATGGTCGGACATGTAACAAAAAATAAGGTTCGGACACGTATTATGGTAATTTATTATTATTATAATATTATATTTTACCCTTATTTACCGGATTTACCCTTTAACCATGGTAAAGAAATTATTTACCGAAATAATTATTCAAAATGTCTAAAAATAAAAGTTACATATTTACAAATTTGGAAATCCTGATTAAAAATATGGAATCCATTTTTCCAAATTCAAAACATAGAAGTGGTAGAAATTAATTTCAAATTAATTCCCTGATGTCAAAATAAAAAGCGTGTTTTTAAGATATAATAACTATCAAAAGATTGAGACTTGTTTATTTCCGGTTTAATTGTGAAATTATGTCAAATGACCAACATTGTATTAAATGGTAAAAATATATTCTATGTATACATTAAAAATACTAAAAATCAGAATTTATCACTATTAGTTGTTTTGATTAAAATATTTGTTTTTAATTAAAATTTAGTAATTTTCACTATTCATCAAAATATAAAAGTTATCCAAAAAGTACCAAAATTTCTCCCTAGGCTAAATTCAATATTCCGAATCAAAAAATGAAGTACATTTTGAGATATAAAATTTATAGAATTTCAAAATGTAGGTTTTACTATTCATAACTTCTAGTTTGATTGGTTGTAGTGTGTGTTAGAAATCGAAGTTGCGTACAACACACGCTACTATATTATTCATAGAGAAGCGTACCGTGGAATATTGGGGATTAAAATTGTAAATTTTTTATGTCCTCCTTCTAATGAATAAATTTATTTAGTCAAATTGAATATATAAAAGTTTAAAATATTGGATTTAAAAGGGTTCACTATTAAATGTTGGTAAAAGTTCATTTTTGAAAATTACTTCTTTTATTTGAAAAAAATGAATAAATTATTACATTATGTCGAAGAAACTCATAATATGGATTCTAAAATTATAAAGATTATATAAAGTTCAAAATTTAGTTAATACTATTCATAACCTCTTTTGAATAGCTTGTTTGGTAAGTCATGGGGTGCTTGAACTCGGTGTTGCGTGTAGTGCAAGTTATTGAATTATTTTGAAGAAGTAACACACTATGAAATCTTGGGGTGTTACATTATTCCCTCCTTCAATAAATTGAATCCTTGAAAATTGATATTGATCTTCGAAAATAAAGGTTGAAAATAGAAAAAATCGTTGTGGGAAAACCCACATCGTAAATTTTGTTAATAAATTTTATTATTAATAAGAGGAAAAGGGAAATGAAAGGGTCACCACCAGATTATGATATCGATTAGGAGAACAGTGGTGGAAATTAGAGACATATAATTGGAGGAATAACCTATATATTTATAGGTAGTATTTGAGGTCATCAATCACAAAAAAGTTTAAAATTGAATTCCTTAAATTCATAAATCAATGATAATTTAAAATACCACATGTTCAGAAAAATATAAGGTATTAGGATAACACATTTTTGGTTTTAAGATACCATTCATAAAGTAAAATAATTAATAGAGTAAGAGGAGATGAAAAATATATACTTGATAAGTAGAGTTCCATCCTTTAAATAATATCTACCACAAACTCATCATTCAATCTAATAGATAATAGAACATAAAAAAATATATTCTATTTATCCTATTTATATAGGGTTCCAAAAAAAATGAATTTATAATTCATCTACTTGACCTTCTTAAAATAAACTACATTATTAAATCCAAGAAATCTCATGGGCCAGTGGTATGTGATACACCCTTGTCGCCCTTCGGTTACGGGTTCAAGTCTTACAGCCTTGCCGGTCGCGACGGGTTGTCGCCCGACCTCCGGGTTGTCCTTTTATGTTAATCAAAAATTAATATCAAACTAGAATTATCCAAAATAATTCTGCCCAAACTCATAGTCCAACATTTATAAGGAAGGTAGACACAATGAAGATCTTTTTTGCCGCGTAATAACATGTGAACACCTTCATCATGTATTATTTTAAAACACTAAAACATCCTGAATTACCATAAAACCTTATTGATTACATTCATGATCACTTATTCCTTATATAATAATTGATATACTCGTTCTATCCAAAAATGTTTTAAACTCCAAAAATGAAAAATCATTGATCAGTTTCATGGTTGTTAAGAATATGAAATATAATTTATTCAAATCAACCATCTCTTATTCCAAACTCACGACCTCATCATCGGGACCATATTAAGGATTACCTTTCCATCAACAATGTATTTTCAAAAAAGTGTATCTAACTATTAAGTATCTTTTCATATAACCATATAATTGCAAATCCTCAATAAAATAGTACGACAGTACAATTCTTAGTTATCTCCATAATTCATGTAACCAGTATATTGTTGATACAACACTCAAATAAAATAATTCTATAATAACAACATAATAACACTAGTAATTCATCTTCATCTTTGGTAGTATGATAACATGATTATTATCAAAAAACATCATTTGGTGTATACTATTATGATTTGTACATTGGGTTGCGTAGTGTCCCAAATCCTTGTAGATAAAGCATTGTACATTTGAAACCTTCTTAATACCCTTGCCGTCATGTACATGGTGTCCTTTTTGTCCACACTTATAACAAACTCCCATTCCTTGCAGGAAAGTTCCAGGGTGTTTCTTCCCATAGTTATCACATATGGGAAAAATCTTCTTTTCCCTCTTCCCTTTATCCACCATTCTCCCTTCCATCCTTTTCTTCTCTTTCTTCCCTTCAAAGCCATAAGACTCAATAAACTCTTTACTTATCTTATCAACACATGATACTATTTCTTCATATGATGATAATATGTGGGAGACTATTTCCCATCTATGTGATGGCTTAATACCATGAAATATATGATCCTTCATATTTTTTTGGATAATACATATTACTGGAGTTCACATTCCTTCTACTGGGCAACATTTCTAAACAATAGCATAAACCAGGTCAGTTTATGAATTGCAATGAATAATTCAAATGTTGTAAAATACCTAATGAAAAATGATCAGTTTATGGATATAATCCATAATCATAAAAAAAATTCTTAGAGTAAGAATATACTCATGAGCCCTTCATAATTGTTTGTAAAAAAATGATAATTATCCTAAGAATATCCCCCAGGAGTGTTGTAACCAAGAGTGCATCAAGGCCCGTTGTTGTGCACCAGTTCATGTTTGAGTCTAGTTCAAAGCCGTGTTTTCTGGTTTTACCCCTAGGTACATCAATGCCAGAGCCTCCTCTACCTACTTATATCCAGACATGGATGTATTGCTTGAAAAACTCACAAAATCTCTACAATACCAAAATTCTTGGAAGTTCTTCTATACTAATCCTCAATGTCTATCTTAGGGATATGTGCTCTAATCTGTGTTTTTCTAAATATAGTTTCCAAGGTTATTGCTAATCTTCATCTGATACCAACTGTAACACCCCGAACACAGTTACCCAGAGTCTGTGCATTATTTCAAAACATTGGCATGATTACAAGGAATCAAGTCTCAAAGGACTGATCAGTTTAGCAGTCCTGGAAAATAGATTACATACATGAATGTTACATTGCACATTAAAACATAAAAAACAACATAAATAATCTTTATGAGATCCATTAATCCCTTGGCTTAACCCTTCACGTCAATCACAATACACTTCTTGGAATCCTGGGAAAAATAAAACATAGAAAGGAGTGAGCTCAAACACTCAGTAAGGGTAAGAAAAACAGCAAAAACTTTCATAAATAAGTATAAACATCTAATGAAATGTATATCTAAAACAAAAGCCTTTTAAACATGAACTCCTGCATAATATGGAAAAAATAAAATGAAATAATTCCATTCACTTATTCACAAGGATATTCTACTAGTCGAATAATCACATGAAATATCACTAACCCCTTTCATAATGATGTAATGCATAATGCCAGACTATCATAACCACGTAGCCAATGCCTCGTGCGAAGACTAAAAATAAGATTTTGTCAAGGTTTCAAGACAAGACACTAGTTTTTCTCATGAGACCTACCGATGCATCGAGGATCTGTAGCGGGATCCACCTGTCACTTATTATGTCCAATGCATTCCTCATAAGAACAGGTTTAAACATAACATAAACATTCGTATTAAAACTAGCATACAAAATATCAATACATTCTCCATATACCATGATGGTATAAAAATAACAAATCCACAGTCAAACATATCACAAAATCATCAATACAATATGGAAGTTTTTTATGATAACAAATCAAATTCAATTTAGCATAAAATCCATCAAAGCATGTTGACATCGATGAAATCAAAACTATTTGAGAGAAATATATCTTTTTTTAAATCATTTAAAAGTCACATTATTATAAAATAAAACATTTACTTTGAAAATTTTATTATAAGCTTATAGGGGAAGCATTGAAGATTTTATAACGGCGTAAAAAAGCCACATACGCTGTATAAGTTAAAAAAATACATTCTTACCTTCATTCTGTCGAAAAGGTTAAAACAGACCGTGTTTGGAAAACGACGGAAAGATTCCTTTATAAAATTCTTATAAAAAGTCAAAAAAGGGCATAAATGACTTTAACCCATATTCTGTAAAATATTAAGAATGTTTGGAAATACATTTTTAAGAATCATGGATATGGATGATAACGAGGTCCCAGTATATAATTACATATAAACAACCTCAGATAATGAAGTGATTGTGAAATAAACCCTTACCAATTTGGTAAATTACGAAACATACACCCCATAAAAGAAGTATCATATAATTAATATGAAAATACACATATATTAAAGTGTGTTACACAAGGAATACAATTATGGGTAGTACATACCCAAACAAAAGGTAATAGTGGCAATATGGCATGAATCTCACGGGAATAAGGAGGGAGTTGAAAACTCCTTACCAATTTGGCAACTTACGAAACATAAAACCCATTAAAGAGGGATCATACAATGAATATGTAAATACACATAAATTAAAGTGTATTTCACAAATAATAAAGTTAAGGGAATTACATACACCACACAAAAGGTAATAGTGGAAATATGGCATGAATCCCACGAGAATAAGGAGTGAGATGAAAAACCCCTTACCTTGTACTTTCCTTTAGTTGAGGGTACGTTTAAAATCATGTACGATGATCGTAGTGTGTTATTAAATTATTAAATAACCATATTAATATTTATGATATCATACATGATTCATTTATGACATTATACTACCCATTTAATAATAATTTCCATGTTAAATTTAAATTTCAGGTAATAATCGCTTTCTTTATCGTACGTGGTTTAACTATTTACTCATAATTGTATCACATAGATCATGATTTAAATACTTAAATAATATAAAACATGATAAATATATCATATATATATTTAAAATATAAATATTTATAATAGACATATATGTGAAATGGAAGACTCCGTTTATGGAAATGGTAGTCTGTACGTACGCATAAACATTGTTTCTGTTTTCCTATAGTATTGAACAGATGTAAGTGAATATGATATATATGTAAGTAAATAAATATTTTTATATATAAATATATATATCTCCAGTAGCATTATTATGTAATATACTAAAAACTTATTAGTAATATAAATTTTTATAATCGTCGATGAATGGTGAACATCGAAATAAATCTCATCGCGTCGTGGAAACGGTAATCTGTACGTACGCACGAGCAAAAATATCATTTTTTGATATTAAAATAACATTTAATTGGATGGTATATCATATATACAGAATACTTATAATTTTATATTTGTTATTTACATCAAATACACATCATTATTATACCCATCCAAATAATAATGTATTGAATAACAATTACACCACGACGTGGAGATGGTAAACCGTACGTACGCTCGTATGGTGACATGTCATTCAAAGAATGGATGGAATACTGAATATGGTTGTACACTATTTATATTAACATAACTACAAAAAGGATATACTTTAGTTATTATTTTAGAATAGAAATAACAAAGAAAGAAGAAGTTGAAGAAGAAAGGAACTTGAAAGAGGGCGGTGAAAATATTATCTCTTCTTCGGGTTCTTCCTTTTGATTTGATCCAAAGGGCTTTCTTGGTTGGCTTTCTGATCAAAATAATTCCACTAGGTTGAATTGAGGGAAGATTAGAGAGTATTTGGTAAGAGTTTGACCAATTCAAAAGGCTTTGAAGGTGTTATTAATTGGATAGAAGTTGGGTCCTTTTATAAGGAGGAGGAGGGGCTCTTAAGGAAAATCTTAAAGTATTAATTTATAATTAATTCATATATGGTTTCTAATGGCTCCAAAGTGGATTATTTAAAGTATATGGTGGGTATGGGTCTAAATAGTTTAAACCAATAGATTTTAGACAGGTTTGTGTCATTATATTAACCATATCTTTTAGTTTTAACTGTTAGTTAATTAGATTGACATTTACCATGTCACTTTTTATTTTTATATTATATAGTTTATAAACATACTATATACATCCAAGAGTCCCCAATGTGGTCCATTAATGATACAAAAATAATTATATAATCCTTTTTCTTAATGTTATATTTTTAGGAATAGTTTATAAATTCTTTTATGTCATCAAAACATTCAAATTATATTTATTTTAAAATTTATAATACCAATTATTTGATTTATTCATTAATAAGGAAATTATTGCATCATTATTGTGTCATTTATATTTTTACTTTTTCAATGTCTTAAAATTATAAATAAAATACAATTATATAGGAAATAATTTTAGATTTATAATTAATATTTATAATCGAAAATATAACATATATAACCCTATGTAAAAATTGTTTTTCTAAAACATATAAGCTTAAGTCATTTTTGTATTTACTTTAACGTAATTAATATAAAGTGTCCCTATCACCTACAAGTGGCTCCATGGGGTCCAAAAATTGACCCAAATATGACCATGGTCGGAACTGTATCCACCAATAATGTTAGAACACGTTTTATGGTAATTTATTTTTATTATAATATTATTTTTTACCCGTAGTTACCTGATTTACGCTTTAACAGTGGTAAATAAATTATTTACATAAGTAATTATTCAAAATGTCTAAAAATAAAAGTTACCTATTTAAAAAATTTGGACATCCTGATTTACAATATGGAATCCAATTTTCCATATTCAAAACCCAAAAGTGGCACAAATTAATTTAAAATTAATTCCCGCTGTCAAAACAAAAAGAGTGTTTTTAAGATATAATAACTATCAAAAGATTGACACTTGTTTATGTCCGGTTTAATTGTGAAATTATTTCCAATGACCAACATTGTATTAAATGGTAAAAATATATTCTATTTATACTTTAAAAGCACTAAAAACCATAATTTATCACTAATAATTATTTTTATTTAAGAAGTAGTTTTTAATTAAAATTTAGTAATTTTCACTATAAATCAAAATATAAAAGTTATCCGAAAAGTACCAAAATTTCACCATAGGCTAAATTCGATATTCCGAATCCACAAATGAAGTCCATTTTGAGAGAGAAAATTTATAAAATTTCAAAAATTATGTATTACTATTCATAACGGCTAGTTTGATTGGTTGTAGTGTGTGTTAGAACTCGAAATTGCGTATAACACACACTACTGTATTATTCAAATAGAATTGTACTGTGGAATATTGGGGAATTACATTGTAATTTTTTATGTCCCCATTCTATAGAATAAATTTATTTATTCAAATTGAATATATAAAATTTTAAAATATTGGATTTAAAAGGGTTCTCTATTCCAAGTTGGTAAAAGTGCATTTTTGAAAATTACTTCGTTTATCTAAAAAAAATGATTATGTTCTTACATTATGTCTAAGAAACTCATAATATGGATTCTGAAATTATAATGATTATATAATGTTCATAATTTAGTTAATAATATTCATAACCACTTTTGAACGACTTGTTTGGTAAGTAATGGTGTGCTTGAACTCGGTGTTGCATGTAGTGTAAGTTATTGAATTATTTTGAAGAAGTACGACACTATGAAATCTTGGGGTGTTACAAGATACTAAATCTGTAAGGGACTTGGTAACTCAAACTCCCTTCATTGAGTTATAAAATTACATACTGAACAATGTTTTTATAATACTTTAAATTTTAAATGATGCTCTTTTTTTAGTTTTTTGAAGAAAGGTTGTTCAATCCAAATCCATTTTCATGAATGTATTTCATTTAAACTTTCTTAAAATAGAAGCAGACCTTATGGAAAGTGACATGTAACATTTGATTCTAGAATAACTAATACAAAGTGTCTTTAGAAATACCTTTTTAATATTTTCTTTCATTAACATCAATTGATCTATCTCAAATGGAGTTGTATTTCAAATTTCACCAAATACATTCTTTAATTATGACGTTATTTTGGGTGATCATGTTTTTAATATAAAATTATTTAATTCATGATTTTATTTCATATCATTTGGATTTTTTGGGAAACCAATTTTATTTACATTGGTTATTTATGAAAATTTAATGTTTTCCGTTTGGATTTTTGATGAAACCCATTTCATTTCCATAAGTTATTTATGATGTAAAAAGGGAATAAAATTTACACTGTCCATATATGTATTGATGGGTGATGGGTCGTTCTATTATAAACTATGGGCGAGTAGTTCCCTTATAAACCAATAATGGGTGGTTCTATTATAAACGAAGGATTATAGGTTACATTATAATCTGGGCTTGGGTGGTTCCATTAAGGACCATGGACGCCTGGTTAGGTTATAATCCTGAGATAAGTGGGTTTGTTATATGAATCTAATGAATTGTGTAGAATATTTTATATCCATAGATATAAATATCTTGTGAGTAATTTATCATGTAGATATGTTTATAAAGGGACAGTGTCATGGTGTTTAGATATAATCAAAATTTTATTAGTGAATTGGTTGGTGGGTAGCCAGGTTCCGAAGGATAAGATATGCTTTGTATTGTTGTCACTACCGAAAAACGTGGAATATAAAGTGTTATCCTTTATCAAAATTAGAAAAAAGTACTGATAAAGGCTGCCTTTGAGAGCACTAGAAAAGGTTTGATAAAGGGTACCATTTATCAGTGTTATAAAAAACAATGATAAAAGGAACCCTTTATGAGTTTTTTTGCATTACTTAAAGATACCCTTTATAAGTTCATTTTCTATCACTGATAAAGGTACTGATCATGCATGTGGATTCCCCCTCAAAGTTTCAAATGCTTGGCCAATTATTTATATATGATTATGTCAGATCAAAACATTAGAATCCCACTATGGGGATGGGTTCCCACATAAACTCCGCACACAGACATGGTCCCTGGCCCCCATGGGCCTTATCCCATTCTGTGATTCCCATGGGCCTATACACCTACCCACCTGCCAACTTCTTCCCACCGACCAATATTCAACACGACCCACCATCCCATTCAGGAAATGGCCCATTTTATTTTTCAACAATTATTAGTAAATTTAAAATATATATTATAAATATTAATAAATAGTTTAAATTAAATAAAAATAAATATAATGAATATAGTAAAAAATAAAAAAAAATAAAAATGAGTAAATTAGAAAATATAGTAAAGAGTTTATTAATTAAATAATTATTTCTAAAAATTAATAAATTTAATATAAACATATATTAATTATTAATATTAGTAAATAGTATATATTAAATATAGATATATAAAATGAATAAATTATAATAATTGAACAAAGAAAATAAAAATGGATAAAATAAAAAATTGTTAAAACATTTATTAATAAAACAATTATTAATTAAAACAAATAAATTTAATATATATATATATTTCAATTATAAATAGTAATATATAATATATAATAAATGTAAATAATCAAATTTATAAATAATAATAAATAAAAAAATATTAATGATTTATACATTTTCCATTGATTTTATACAAAATAATTTATTAATATATTTAATATATTTAATATATATATATAAATATATATAATATTTCGTAAAATATGATTGATAGAATACCAAACATTTATGCTTACATTCAATAAGTCATATACATTATGAAGAATGGATTATAATTAAAAATTAAAATTAATTAGTAATATTGACAAGTTGTATCAAGTAATAGACATTTTATTTAATGACATTTTATTTTTAAATTTAACTTATACCAAATGTATGTTACATTGATTTCACACATACATTTATGTAATTAATATATTTTTATATACAACGCAGACACACATAATAATATTTCTGAAATATATTAAAATTCTAAAATTCATTTTTGAATTATATTTATGAACATTGTATATTTAATATATACTATGTTTCCAATTGGTAATTTTTATCATTTTTCATATTTTTATTCAATATATACTATTTATTGCTACTTTTTGAAGCTATTCGTTCTTATTATTATTTTTTTCATTAATTGACGTTATAGATTACGTAATTTCATAATTTTACATACAAAAAAATTTATGTAATTAATGATAACTAATATAGAAAATCATAAACATAATATTTATGCAAGTAATTAAAATTTTAATTTTTTTATAATTTCATTTAGTAAAAAATATATTTAATATTTTATGTTTTTAATCATATAATATTATTTATTTATTTTGAATATTATTATAAATAATTGTATTTATTATATTTTAATATATATTTTTTAATTTAGTAATTATCTAATATTAATTTATACAATTTTTTTTACTATCTATTAATAATTTCAATACGTATTCATCTTCATTTAAATATATATATCCATTTCTTAATTCATTTAATTAATAAAACATATCAATTTTTCAATATTTTAATAGTTCAGTCATTTTTAATTATTCAATTTCACTAATATTTAAAATTCATGCATTTTTTATTTTATATTCATTAATAATTTTAGCATTGATTTTTTTTAAAAAAATTTATAAATAAATATTTTTATAAATTCATATCTACAATATATATAAAATCATATATTTTTAATTATAAATAATTAAATATTTTCTTAAAACCTTTATATAATTAAAAATAAACTAATATATATTTAAATAATTATAACATTGTAAAAAATACATTCAAATAATGAATATATTTATCATATTTATATTTACCTGGAATGGTGTGAACCATGGATTAGAATCCCTGGTTACAGAATATTTATTATTAAAATAAAAGGTACAAAAATGCGGAAAATGGGAAAAACAATGAAAAATGCGACACCAAAAATGCCACCAAAGATAAAAAGTCATTAAACAACCAACTTTTATTTTCAACCACCCTATATCGACCCATACTTTACATACATTTTTATTACTTCATAATTGAAGCACACTTATTACAACATATAACAAAACCAATAAAGGACCGTATAGGTATAGTGTCTTTAGAAACTGGGAAACAAAAACAACTGGTTCATAAAGCATCTAATTTTCCTCCCATTTATTTCATCATATCTAGAGTCCCTTTTTGGAATATTCTACTTAATAACATTATTCCTGACCTGGGGAAATAAAACATACAAAAGGGTGAGCTCAAATGCTCAGTAAGGGTAAACAAAAGAAATATCAATCACATCATATACATAAGCACATAACTTTTGGAAATCGTAACCTGCAAAAGAGATCATAATTTCATAACATGGGATAAATCCTAGTAGTGAAATGTAATCCCAATAATCATAACTTAAAACATGATACTTTGTGGCATACACACATAATTATAGAGAATCATTTCTTATTAGTCAAGACTCATTGCCAAGACTATCTTAGTGGACAAAGTCCCTTTCTGAACTGAGTTCACTCCTCATTTCAGTCCTGTTTCACTGAACCGGTATAACCTACCGTTCCAGCCAAGTCTATCTCATGAGATATAAAATCTTTACCCAATTCATTGGAGGGATATATAGGTCCCACCCATCTCATAATGATACCATTCTTATGTGTCCCCCAAAATCATAAATCATACATCATTTCATAACCCATATAATAAAAATGGAAATCTTAAACATCGTGACATCATAAAACAATTTATATACGATAAAGGAATTCATAAAAATATAATTCCGTCAAAACATAATCAAATCAATGTAATAATAGGGATAGAAATAGAACCATTTATTATCTTAGATGGAAAATAATTTTGATAAAACACTTGAACTCCATTCTTGAGGAAAATATCCTTTCTGCTTCAAAAACACTTTTCCTTTCATAACATGTCATACGATTATAAACTAAAAGAAGTTGATTAAAAATAAACTTGAAAACTTGTAAAGGAAGCTTCTTGGAAATAATGTTTTAAAAATCCATTCCTGCCGTATAAGTTAAAAAAACATTTTTCTCGTACTTTTGTCGGAAAAGTCAAAATGTACCTCGTACGAAAAACGACAAAAGATTCCTTTCATATCTTTCACAAAAAACTCACCAAAAGGTAAAATTGGATATAAACTATTTTAGAAGGATATAAATATTACATATTGAGGAAACATGGATGTGGATGATAAAATACACCCCAGTAAATTCCAAAGTATAAACAATCTCGGATAAAAATGAGATTGTGATATTTCCCTTACCTTAGGTCCGTTTTGCTTCGTAAGTGTCCGAACCTCCTATATAATGATTTAAATAATGTTATTTACTTATTCCAGAATCCTAATTATTTTTATGATATCATATATTGTAATATTCTTAGCTTCTTAGTAGTAATATTTCATTGCTACTTGTTATTTGGGTGTTTATAACTTTTTGTTCTTATGCGTGTCTTGTCGAATAAATTGTTATTCATCTCTTGAGGTCATAGATACCTCATTTCCAGAATGGTATTAGTGTAATATATATCATATTAATTCATTAAATTCATTTATATAATCATTATGAATTGAAGATCATGTAGAACGAGTCTTATCACATCGTGGATACAGTATTCCGTACGTACGCAAGATTGATGATATCTTTCCTATGATCGTGGAATTGTATTGGAGTGTATGTACACTATTTCAGAATCAGTATCACTTTATAATAGTCATATATAGTAATTATTTACACCATTATACCCATCCAAGTAAGTTGGTGGTGGAAAATAGATTACACCACGGCGTGGAGATGGTATTCCATACGTACGCACGCGCAGTGATTTTTTTTCCTGTAGGATGGATAGAGGGTGAAATAGGGTTGTTTCATTATTATAATAACATATCAGTATATCAGTGATACTGGTGTTATTACTTCATAATGAAACAACTAATGAAGAAGAAGTGGAAGAAGAAATAAATATGAACGAATCGGTAACAGACATTACCACTTCTTTGAAGTGCTTCTTCGAGATCTTCTTTTAGGGCATTAAAATAGGACTTTGAATAAGACCAGGACCTCTAGGATGTCTCTAGGGAAGTGGAGAGGAGGATTTGGCAGGGGTTGTCCGAGCTTGAAGGCTCAATGTGGTGTGAGCAAGAGGGTGAGGAGATGCCCTTTTATAAGGGAGGAGAGGTGATGCTTTGGAAAAACTAAAAATATTATTTTATTATAAAGTCAAGTTCGGTTTTAAATAGCTCCAAATTGATTTATTTAGAAGCTAAGGTGGGGATGGGTAGAAATCCTCTCATCCTATAGAATTTAGACAAGTTTAGGTATCAATTATAACCTTATCATTTAGATTTGATATTAAGTTAAATAATTTTACTTTTACCGTGTCTTCTTGTGTTCTTATACTATAAGGTTAATAAACATACTATAAGCAGCCAAACAAACCCACAGTTTTTTATTTTTAATATATATAACCATATCTATGTCATTTGGCCTACCCTTATATTTTTAGGAATAAAATAACAATTACTAATATTATATTTGTTTCAAAAACTATTTTATGTCAATTTTGACACTATTTAGTAATTAATTTTTTTGAAACTAATAACAGAATGATTAGTTCGAAAAAAGTTAATTAAATCAATACTAACATGTAATATTAATCTAGAAAATTAGTGGAATTCATAAAAAGTCTCAAATTACATTTATTTTGGTGTTTATAACATCAATTATGTCAATATTTCATTAATAAGATAATTACTACATCATCTTTGGGTCATAGATAAAATAAATTATTTAATGTCTAAAAATTACAAATAAAATACCATTATGTAGGAACTATTCTTATCTTTCTAATGAATATTTATAGTCGAATTTATCTTATATATTACCCCATATTAAAAATTATTTACTTATTAAACATTGATTTTAACTATTTTAACCCTTCTTTAAATAAATTAATAATAAATGTCCTAATATAATCCAAGTGGTCCTAAATGGTCATATATTATTCCTAAGGTTGTTTTTGGTCGAATTACATTTGTCCAATAGAATTAGGACATGTTTTAGGGTAATAATAATATCATTTTTACCCTTAATTAACCTATTTACTTTTAACCGAGGTAAATAAAAGTAAAAAGATACTATTCACCAAAATTTATTTTCATCTCATTGAACTGAATTTTAGTCCTTGATATTAACCATATCTCTCGGATTTTCGAAATTCCACTCACATAAGCGGAAAAAGTATGTTTTATGAAAAATTCAGTTTTTTAACTACCACTTAGTGGTTTCACTATTCATCAAAAATTGAATGTTTTCAGAAAAATAACAAAATTTCACCCTAGGATAATTTCGACATTTTGAATCCAAAAATGAAGTCCATCTTGAAAAATAAAAACTATAAAATTTCAAAAAGTGGTTATTACTATTCATAACGGCTAGTTTTAATAATATTCTAATAACATATCGCTGTTTAGTGAAACTCGGTATTGCGTACGACGCAAGCTATCGAGGAAGGTCGTGATTGCGTGTAAAGAAATCCAAGATAATATTGTGTGCAGTAAAAGATTCCATTGATGATTTATACAACATAAAAACAATATATTTCACATAAAAGTCTCCGGTGTTACATTCTACCCCCCTTAAAATGAATTTCGCCCTCGAAATTCGTCACTTTGTAAAAAACAGATGAGGATACCTCTCCCTCATCATATCCTCAAGCTCTCATGTAGCTTCTTCTAATTGGTGGTTCCTCCATAAAACTTTCACCAATCCAGTGGTCTTGTTTCGTAGGACTTTTTCGCTACGATCCAGAATCTCTATCGGTTGTTCTTCATAAGAAAGATATTGCTCCAGCGGTACAACTTCTGAGCTGAGTACATGTGAAGGATCAGGTATGTACTTTCTCAGGAGAGATACATGGAACACATCGTATACTTGAGAGAGATTCGGTGGAAGCGCCAATCGGTAAGCTACCTTCCCGACACGATCCAGTATTTCGAAATGACCGATATATCTAGGGCTCAACTTCCCCTTCTTTCAAAATCTCATGACTCTTTTCCAGGGAGAGATTCATATGAACACATTATCACCCATTTCAAACTCTAGGTCTTTTCTTCGGTTGTCGGCATAACTTTTCTGTCGACTCTGAGCTTCTCTTATGGGTTGTTGAATATATCTGACCTTTTCTGTCATTTCATCGACGGGATTAGGTCCTAATAGCTTTCTTTCCCCAACTTCATCCAAGCAAGTTGGAGTCCTGCATTTATTTCCATAGAGAGATTCATAAGGAGCCATCTGAATACTGGAGTGAAAGCTATTATTATAAGAAAATTCCACCAAAGGTAGGTGTTGATCCCAACCACCTTTGAAATCCATAGAGCAAGCTCTCAACATATCTTCTAGAGTTTGAATTGTTCTCTCAGACTGACCGTCTGTCTAAGGATGATAATCACTGTTGAAACTCAACTATGTATCCAGAGTATGCTGAAGACTTCGCCAGAACTTCGAGGTAAATCTCGGATCCCGATCAGATATAATAGAAAGTGGTACTCCATTCAATATTACCAATTCCTTTATATATATCCTGGCAAGCTGATCCAGAGATAAATCCTCTCTAATAGCAATGAAGTGTGCAGACTTGGTAAGACGATCAACTATGACCCAGATAGTATTATTGCCTTTGGATGTTTTAGGAAGTTCTGTGACAAAGTCCATAGTGATGTTTTCCCATTTCCATTCGGGTATGGGTAATGGTTGTAACTGTAACATCACAGGTAAATAAAGAATAAGACATATTCATATTTATTAATATATTTTTTTTAAAATATTAATTTTATTTTGAAGGGGTTTCTATGTACGATAGTGTGCCCGATACGCAATAATGAGTTTCTTTGAAATCTTATGTTACACGCTAATAATATAATTTCAAATGGTAGTTAACACATAGCCGTTGTACTGGCAGGAATGAATAGAAATAACTAAAATATGAATATATATGTTTGTACATTTATCCAATAAAAGATAAAGGCTTAAAATTAGAAAGGAATTCGATTTTATACATTAATATATTAACATTCACTAAAAGGTTCATTTATCACCTTTTGATGTAGAACCCTCATTAAATATAGTTTTGGTCACTATTATACATTCTTTTGGACCAAATAAAATCCTTCTTTAGAATCGGGACATCAAATATTACTTTGTGTAATTTTTTGGTATTTTTCCGATAAAATTCATTTTTTTATGAATAAGTGAAAAATGTTGTATTTTAATTCAAAACCTCTTTTAATGTAATTTTTTATATGATTGGATTATCTTTTGAATTGGTTTTAAAGTGAAACCATTAAATATTTTTACCATTTGACTCAATGGTGGACTTTGGAATTAATTTCACTTTGAAATTCAACATAAACAAATATCAATCTTTTGATATATATTGTTTCTTAAAAACACGCTATTTGTTTTGACAGCGGGAGTTAATTATTAAATTAATTAATTATACTTATATTCTTTGAATTAGGTAATATAAACATCATTTTTGAATTCGGAATATCGAATATATCTTAGAGTGATTTTTTGGAAATTTTCTGAAAAACTCCAATTTTTGATGAATAGTGAAACCACTAAGTGGTAATCAAGCAAACTGATTCTTCAGTTAAATGAATGTGACCACTAATGTGTATTGAATTTTAAAAATCTGACATACATGGTTGTCATTAGTATGTAAAATTTGGTTAAATGGGATGAAAATAAATTTTTGGTGAATAGTAACTTTTTTTCATTAATCGCGATTAGAGGTAATTAGTGTAATTTAAGGTAAAAATGATATTATAAAAATATGAAAACACCATGACACTTGTCCTACCTATATTGGATGAGTCATGGCCGACCAAGACAACCCATGGGTCTATTTAGGGGACCCTATGGAGCCACTTGGGTGAGATAATGACTTTAATGCCTTTTTTAAAAAAAAAGGTGAAAATGACACTAACATAAATTGTTTTACTAAAACAATTTTTAGACGGGGTTATACTAATCATATTTTTGTCTATGAATACTATTTGTAAATATAAAAAGATTTCCTACATCATGATAGTTTTTTTATAATTTTTAGACATTAAATAAATTAATTTAATTATGACATCATGATGATGCAACGATGACCTCATTAAAGTACAGTTTAAATAAAATGAAAAGATATTATAAACTATAAGACCTAAACTTGTCCAAAAACTATTTTATTGGAATATTTCTAAGCCTTATCATCTTATCTTTTAAATATATCAATGTGGGACCTTAGAAATTCGAAACACTTTTGAATATAAAATAATAGTTTCATGATTTCCAAAAGTGCCCCTCCTCTCCTCTTATAAAAGGCCCCCCACCTATACCTCATTTCACACACTCCTCAAGCCTTTGGCTCGGCCATACCCTGCCCATTTACTGTCTCCACATCCCTCTCCTCATACTAGAGGATTACCTTTGGGCTGAATCTTTTCAATGGAACCCTTTAGGCTCAAATCAAAAGGAGTTACACTTTTAAAGGTAAATCATTCTCTCATGTTCATTTTTTTTTATTTTGCTTCTCCAACCCCCTATACTCTTTTTATTTACTTCTTTTGTAACAAAACCAGTATATTCAATATACTAGGATGTTTTTATAATATTTATTCTATATAAACTTTCAAAAAACTACATCAAATGGATAAAGAACATACGGTTTCCGTGGATGGAGAAATTCCGCCTCCCGAAACGATGATTGTTCAATACTCATTTAACACCTTCAAAGGTGGCCATTATGATGTCACTATTTTTATATATGATATATAATATGTTTATTATTTCCTTAAGCTTCTGTATTTTTCATTTATGGCATACCATTATTGTTTCCATTATGGGTAAACACGATATCTTCATTTTAGGAAGTGCAGACTACCGCCCCCTGAAAGTGATTTGATTCGTTAATACTATATGTGGGATGTGTAAAGGATAAATTTAATGATATTAAATATGTTATTATACTGGAATTATAATATACTCTTATATAATTATGATTCCATTCCAGAAAATACGAAATAGAAATGGAAGTAGCGTTCATGCGTACATACGGCTTACCGTCTCCATGAACGGTGCATTTCATTTCTTACCTCTAAATGTGATGTAATATTATAAATACATGTATATTCTTAATATATATGATATATATGTTATCCAAATAATTAATATCATTCTGGATATAACAATCCTTTGACCAAATTAACAACATGTAGGTGTAAGAAGTCTATTTTTGACTTAAGAACCAAATATCGACAAAATGAACATTATTAACTTAAATGATTAAATGATGTTCATAACATGGTGTAAAAGGAATAATGAACTTGAAAAAGGTTCATAAGCAAGTAGAGATTAACTAAAGTTTATTATTCAGGAGATTAAAGAACGGTCGGGTTAAGTTGGATACGAGGTATGGGACTTCGTCTCAATCTCCTTTCATTAAGGCATATTTTGTTTTATACACAATCATTCTTTTATACGGTGTATAAACCCCTTTTAATTTTATGCTTATTCAAAAGGAATATTTTTTATACGAATCATTTTACTAAACGACAAAAGGGAATGTTTTTCTTGTCGTGCGTATGCGGCGACAACGACTTCTCCGTCGCCGTGACCATTATTGGAGTTTCGGATTCCTCTACAAGCCATACACTTTTTTTAAACGAAAAATAAATACATGTTTTACATTGGTATTGAAAATGGTTTTCATAATGTTTTTATTATATCAATGTGTTGTATTGATATCTCGTGATTGAAATGTGGAAATTCTATGTTTCCTTAATACATGTTTTATGTGATACGATAATGTTGAGGTTCTTGGGAATTATTATGAAAACGGGTGGTTCCATGATAAACTAAGGGTGGGTGAGCCCGATATAGCTCTCCAATGAATTGGGTAACGCGAAGGAGTGAAACGTTAAGGTTTCTCAGAAGAGATTTAGGGAATATACTGTGATGGGTTTTCCAAACGTAACCAAGAGGGTTACTCCCTACGTAAGAATGTTATGAATGCCTCAAGTTACCTTTATGTCTTATGATTCCTATGATTTATTCATGATTTATTGAGGTATGTTAAAGTGCTTATGTTTTATGGGTAAAGTATGATCTCATAATTATGTATATATGTACCCATGTTTCCTTTCCATATTTTAATATCCCATATTGATCTTTTTATGCTCATCCCAAGTTTTTTGAAATGTTTTTCACAGGTCAAAGTAAAGGTACATGATATGATGATAGTGTCAAGGAAGTGTCAAGAAAGAATCCATGTTTATTATAAATATGTTTCTATTGATGGGAATGAAGAATACTATCTTTATGTAACCACTTTGTTTATATGTGGAATGTAATGCATGTTTTATGATCTAATTCTCTAAAACTCTAAACCCAAAAAGATCCTCAATGTGTAATCTTGTAATAACTCAAGATTAAGTAAGGTTTAAGGCTGGGGCCTTATAGTTGGTATCAAAGGTCGGTTTAGATAAATTTAGGAGTTACAATTCTATGAAATGATTATCCCAAAGTTTTTTTGAAATGATATAGCATTTAAAGATTACCATGTTTCTTTATCTAAGACATGTTTGTTCAGAAAAGTTTTCCGTAGAGGAAATAGGGAAGAAGTGCTAGGAAGGCATACATAAGGAAATAACCTTCCGAATCAGCATCCTGAGATGGTCGGAATTGGAACTGAACAGTTTGTTGCAGTAATGGCGCAGTTGACTCAGGCTATAAATGGTGGTGGTATCCATGCACGAGATCATCCAGACCAACCGCAGAGGAACATGTGAGTGGTGGAACATTTCATGAGGCAACATCCCCCATCATTCAGAGGATCATCTGACCCTGTGCTAGCTGAAGGGTGGATTAAATCACTAGAGAATATTTTCGATGTCATGGGGTGTTCTGACAATCAAAAGGTTATTATTGCTATTTACCTTTTGGAGGGTGAGGCAGATCAGTGGTGGTCGACGGTTAAAAATATCAGGGACGCTGATGAGATTGATGCTCTCGACTAGGATGAATTCAAAGGTATGTTTCTTGAGAATTATTTTCTAAGGCTGTTCGACTTAGGATGGAAAAGAAATTCTTGGAATTGAGGCAAGATGAAGACTCAGTGGCTACCTATGAAGAAAGGTTCACTCGATTGGCAAGGCATGCTCTAAATTTTATCTGAGACCTTGATCGTAAAATCAACCATTTTTACTCAGGATTAAAGCCAAAATATCGAAGGCCATTAGCTTCTCGTGAGTTTAAAAGTTATGAAAAGCTTGTTCGATGTTCTGAGAAGGTGGAAATGGAGTTTTCTGATGATCAAGTGTTCTATAACAACCAACAAAAGAAGAGATCGAGGTGGCAGGAGAAAGGAAAGAATTCTTCAAAAAAGTCTGATGGTAAGAAAACTAAGTTTCCAGTTTGTGATAAATGTGGCAAAAGGCATGCTGGGGAATGTCTTCTGAATTCTGGAAAGTGCTATCGATGTGGTAATATGGGACATAAGGCTCGGGATTACACTGAAAAAGATCAAGGTAAAGGTAAGACCAAATTTTATTTACAGTTAGTGAAATGTTATAAGTGCAATGTGATGGGTCACTATGCAAATGAGTGTCCTATAAAGAGCTTGAGTGATGGGAAGTAGTTAGACTACAAGCAGAAAGGGGTGGTGAAATCATTTGCAACTACTTCAGCAGATGTCGGGCGGTCAAATGAAGTTGTATCAGCTCCAGGGAGCTCAGTTTTTTTTCAAAGATTGACTTGAGATCGGGGTACCATCAGCTGAAGGTAAAGGAGAATGATATTCCGAAGACCGTGTTCTGTACGAGATATGGCCATTATGAATTTGTAGTAATGCCTTTTGGGCTAACCAATGCACCTGATGTATTCATGGACTTAATGAATATAATTTTCCATGAGTTCCTGGATAAGTTTGTGGTGGTTTACATTGATGATATGTTGGTGTTTTTAAAAAGTAAAGAGGAGCATGAAAGACATTTAAGGGTTATCTTGAAAACATTAAATGAAAATAAATTGTATGGGAAATTCAGCAAGTGTGAGTTTTGGTTGCAACAAATTTCCTTCCTTGGTCACATTGTTTCTAAAGATGGGATAGCTGTTGATCCTGCAAAAAAAAAGTTGTGGAAGACTGGCCAAGACCCAAAAATGTAACGGAGATTCATAGCTTCCTTGGTTTGGCAAGCTATTACCGAAGGATTGTTAGAAATATTTCACGGTTATCTAGTCCAATGACTAAGCTAACTAGGAAGGGTGTTAAGTTTATCTGGACAAAAGAATGTGATGATTGTTTTCAGGAACTGAAAAAAAGATTGGTGAATGCTCCAGTTTTGGCACTACCTTCTAGGAATGGTGAGTTTGTTATCTACAGTGATGCTTCATTGAAAGGACTTGGTTGCGTCCTAATGCAGAATGATCAGGTAATTGCTTATGCTTCACGACAGTTGACAACACATGAGGTAAATTACCCAACACATGATTTGGAATTGGCTGCTGTTGTTTTTGCATTGAAAATTTGGAGGCATCATTTGTATGGAGTAAAATGTGAAATATATACCAATCACAAAAGTTTAAAGTATATATTCACTCAGAAAGAATTGAACATGAGACAAAGGAGATGGCTAGAATTAATCAAGGATTATGATTGTACGATTCACTACAATCCGGGTAAAGTAATTAAAGTGGCTGATGCTTTGAGTCGGAAAATTAATGCTTCATTAACAATGTTGTTTTTGGAACGTGATACTTTGGTTAAGCATTTGATGAACATTGGAATAGAAGTTGTTGGTGCAGGAAGTTCTTCTGTTTTGTTTCTGGTATCAGTGAAATCTTCTCTATCAGACAGAATCATGCAAGCACAGAAGCAAGACAGTGAGTTGCAGAAAAAGGCATAGCTGGTTCAGAAAGGTTTGTTGCCTGAATTCAACATTGATAATGATTGTGTTTTGAGATTTGGGAAGAGATTGTGTGTGCCTTGCGATTCACAGTTGAAGAGAGAGCTGTTATGTGAAGCTCATAGTTCTCCATTTTCAGTTTATCCTGGCAGTACCAAAATGTACAGAGATCTTCGAGAGTATTACTGGTGGGATGAAATGAAAATAGATATTGCTGATTTTACTGAGAAGTGTTTGACATTTCAACAGGTTAAAGCAAAGCGGAAGTTACCGAAAGGGATACTTCAGCCTTTACTAGTGCATAGTGGAAATGGGAGAATATATCCATGGACTTTGTTGTGGGATTACCGAAGACATCTCGAGGTAATAATGCAATCTGGGTTATTGTTGATCGCTTGACCAAGTCTGCTCATTTCCTTGCTATACGAGATACTTTTTCCCTAGATCAAATTTCCCGTTTGTATCTTAATGAGATAGTCAGATTACATGGAGTTCCTCTCTCCATTGTATCTGATCATGATCCTAGGTTCACTTCTAACTTTTGGAAAGGCCTTCATAAGTCGTTGGGTACTGAATTAAATTTTAGTACATCTTTTCATCCTCAATCAGATGGGCAGTCAGAACGAACAATTCTGACGTTGGAGGATATGCTACGAGCTTGTTCTATGGATTATTAGGGATGTTGGGACCAACATCTTTCTTTGGTTTATTTTCATATAATAACAGTTTTCATTCCAGTATACATATGGCACCATTTCAGGCATTATATGTGAAGCGGTGTCGAACTCTAGCTTTCTGGGATGAAGTGGGTGAAAGGAAGTTGATGAGACCAGCTCAGAGCAGGCAGAAAAGTTATGCGGACAATAGGAGGAAGGATCTCTCTTTTGAGGTAGGTGATCATGTTTTTCTAAATGTTTCTCCATGGAAATGTGTTATGCGATTTGGTAAGAAAGGAAAGCTAAGTCCAAGGTTCATTAGACTATATGAAATTCTGGAGAGAGTTGGATCAGTTTCATACCGAGTGGCTTTACCTCCGAGTTTATCTCAGGTACACAATGTTTTTCAGGTTTCGATGTTGAGAAATTATTTGCCAGATCCACCTCATGTTTTGAGTCCAGAGGTAGTTCAGCTGGAAGAGAATCTATCTTACGAGGGGCAACCGATTCAGATTCTTGATCACAGGGATAATGTGATACGGAATAAGGCGATTCATCAGGTAATGGTTTTATGGAAAAACCATATGGTTGAAGAGGCAACATGGGAATCTGAAAATGCTATGAGGGATAAATACCCCCACTTATTCGATAAGTGAATAAAATTGTGAGGACGCAATTCCCAAAAGGGGGGAAGGATGTAACATCCCAGGTAAATAAAGAATAAGACATATTCATATTTATTAATATATTTTTTAAAATATTAATTTTATTTTGAAGGGGTTTCTATGTACGATAGCGTGCCCGTTACGCAACAATGAGTTTCTTTGAAATATTATGTTACACGCTAATAATATAATTTCAAATGGTAGTTAACACGTAGCCGTTGTACTGGCAGGAATGAATAGAAATAACTAAAATACGAATATATATGTTTGTACATTTATCCAATAAAAGATAAAGGCTTAAAATAAGAAAGGAATTCAATTTTAGACATAAATACATTAACATTCACTAAAAGGTTCATTTATCACCTTTTGATGGCGAACCCTCTTTAAATATAGTTTTGGTCACTCTTATACATTCTTTTGGACCAAATAAAATCTTTCTTTAGAATCGGGAATTGAAATATAACTTTGTGTAATTTTTTGGTATTTTTCCGATAAAGTTCATTTTTTTATGAATAAGTGAAAAGGTTGTATTTTAATTCAAAACCTCTTTTAATCTAATTTATTTATATGATTAGATTATCATTTGAGTTGGTTTTAAAGTGAAACCATAAAATATTTTTACCATTTGATTCAATGGTGGACTTTGGAATTAATTTCACTTTGAAATTCGACATAAACAAATATCAATCTTTTGATATATATTGTTTCTTAAAGACACGCTATTTGTTTTGACAGCGGGAGTTAATTATTAAATTAATTAATTCGACTTATATTATTTGAATTAGGTAATATTAACATCATTTTTGAATTCGTAATATCAAATATAGCTTAGAGTGATTTTTTGGAAATTTTCTGAAAAACTCCAATTTTTGATTAATAGTGAAACCACTAAGTGGTAATCAAGCAAACTGATTATTCAGTTAAATGAATGTTTACCACTAATGTGTATTGAATTTTGAAAATCCGACATACATGGTTGTCATTAGTATGTATAATGTGGTTCAATGGGATGAAAATAATTTTTTGGTGAATAGTAACTTTTTTTCATTAATCGTGATTAGAGGTAATTAATGTAATTTAAGGTAAAAATGATATTATAAAAATATGAAAACACCATGACACTTGACCTACCCCTATTAGATTAGTCATGGACGACCAAGACAACCCATGGGTCGATTTAGGGGACCCTATGGAACATCTTGGGTGAGATAATGACTTTAATGCCTTTTTTAAAAAAAAGGTGAAAATGACACTAACAAAAAATTATTGTACTGAAAAAAATTTTAGAATGGGTTATAATAATCAAAATTTTGTCTATAAATACTATTTGGAAATATAAAAAGATTTCCTACATCAGGATATTTTTGTTATAATTTTTAGACCTTAAATAAATTAATTTAATTATGACATCATGATGATGCAACGATGACCTCATTAACGAACAATTTAAATAAAATGAAATGATAATATAAAACCTATGACCTACACTTGTCCAAAAACTATTGGATGGGAATATTTAGAAGCCTTATCATATTATCTTAGAAATATATCAATGTGGGACCTTAGAAATTCGATACACTTTTGAAAATAAAATAATAGTTTCATTATTTCTAAAAGTGCCCCTCCTATCCTCTTATAAAAGGCCCCCACCTCTACCTCATTTCACACAATCCTCAAGCCTTTGGCTCGGCCATCCCCTTCCCATTTACTCTCTCCAAATTTGTCTCCTCATAATAGAGGATTACCTTTGGGCATAATCCTTTCAAAAGAATCCCTTAGGCTCAAATCAAAAGGAGTTACACTTTTAAAGGTAATTCATTCTAATGTTCATTTGTTTTATTTTGCTTCTACAACCCCCTAAACTCTTTTTATTTACTTATTTTGTAACAAAAACAGTATCTTCAATATACTATGATGTTGTTATAATATTTATTCGAGCTACACTCTCACACAACTACATCAAATGGATGAAGAACATACCGTTTCCGTGGATGGCGAAATTCTGCCTCCCGAAACGATGATTGTTCAATACTCATTTAACACCTTCAAAGGTGGCCATTATGATGTCACTATTTTTATATATGATATATAATATGTTTATTATTTCCTTATGCTTCTGTATTTTTCATTAATGGCATACCATTATTGTTTCCATTATGGGTAAACACGATATCTTCATTTTAGGAAGTGCGGACTACCACCCCCTGAAAGTGATTTGATTCTTTAATACCATATGTGGGATGTGTAAAGGATAAAGTTAATGATATTATATATGTTATTATACTGGAATTATAATATACTCTTATATAATTATGATTCCATTCCAGAAAATACGAAATAGAAATGCATGTAGCGTTCATGCGTACGTACGGCTTACCGTCTCCATGAACGGTGCATTTCATTTCTTACCTCTAAATGTGATGTAATATTATAAATACATGTATATTCTGAATATATATGATATATATGTTATCCAAATCATTAATATCATTCTGGATATAACGAACCACTGACCAAATTAACAACATGTAAGTGTAAGAAGTCTATTTTTGACTTAAGAACCAAATACCGACAAAATGAACATTATTAACATAAATGATTACATGATGTTCATAACATGGTATAAAAGTAATAATGAACTTGAAAAATGTTCTTAAGCATGTAGAGATTAACTCAAGTTTATTATTCAGGAGATTAAAGAACGGTCGGGTCAAGTCGGATATGAGGTATGGGACTTCGTCTCAATCTCCTTTCATTGAGGCATATTTTGTTTTATACACAATCCTTCTTTTATACGGTGTATAAACCCCTTTGACTTTTACGCTTATTCAAAAGGAATATTTTTTATACGAAGCGTTTTACTAAATGACAAAAGGGAATGTTTTTCTTGTCGTGCGTATGCGGCGAAAATGACTTCTCCGCCGCTGTGACCAGTATTGGAGTTTCGGCTTCCTCTACAAGCCATACCCTTTTTTTAAAACGAAAAATAAATACCATGATTTACTTAGGTATTGAAAATGGTTTTGAAAATATTTTTATTATGTCAATGTGTTGTATTGATATCTCGTGATTGAAATGTGGAAATTTTATGTTTCCTTTATGCATGTTTTGTGTGATACGATTATGTTGAGGTTCTTGGGCATTATTATGAAAACGGGTGGTTCTGTGATAAACTAAGGGCGGGTGAGCCAGATATAGCTCTCCAATGTATTGGGTAACGCGAATGAGTGAAACGTTAAGGTTTCTCCGAAGAGAATTATGGAATATACTATGATGGGTATTCCAAACGTAACAAAGAGGGTTACTCCCTACGTAAGAATGTTATGAATGCCTCAAGTTAACTTTATGTCTTATGAATTCTATGTTTTATTCATGATTTGATGAGGTATGTTAAAGTGCTTATGTTTTATGGGTAAAGTATGATCTCATCCTTATGTATATATGTACCCATTTTTCCTTTCCATATTTTAATATCCCTTACTGAGCTTTTTATGCTCATCCCAAGTTTTTTGAAATGTTTTTCACAGGTCAAGGGAAAGGTACATGATATGATGATAGTTTCAAGGAAGTGTCAAGAAAGAATCCATGTTTATTTTAAATATGTTTCCATTAATGGGAATGAAGAATACTATCTTTATGTAACCACTTTGTTTATATGTGGAATATAATGAATGTTTTATAATCTAATTCTATAAAACTCTAAACCCGAAAAGATCCTCAATGTGTAATCTTGTAATAACTCAAGATTAAGTAAGGTTTAAGGCTAGGGCCTTATAGTAACATCCACTTAGACTTCTGTCTCTCAGCTTTAACTTGCTGACAAACCAAGCATCGAGAGACATATTCAGCTACATCTCTTTTCTTGCCATCCCACTAGAAGTACTTTTTCAGGTCCCTATACATCTTTGTTCTTCTAGGATGAATAGAGAATGAAGAACTATGAGCCTCATCCAGCAGATCCTTCTTTAATTCTGGGATGGGAGGAACACAAACCCGATTCTGGAACATTATTATCCCATCACAATCAAGGTTGAATTCAGGAACCATTCTCACCTTCTTTTGTAACTCGACATCTTCTTTTTGTGCCTCTTTAATCTTCACATGTATATATGGTTGAACATTCATTTGAGAATGATAATATTTTTCCCCTTCCATTATAATTCCAAGATCCATCCTTTGTAAATCCATAAATATTTGATCTTTTGTGATCCTCATCATGGATAAACTATCATGGTCTTGTCGACTTAATGCATCTGCCACCTTGTTTGCTTTCCCAAGGTGGTAATGGATTGAGCAGTCGTAATCCTTAATCAGCTCCAACCATCTTCTTTGGCGCATATTCATCTCCTTTTGTGTGAAAATATAATTTAAAAATTTATGATCAGTATAAATATCACACCTTTCACCATAAAGATAATGCCTCCAAATCATTAATGCAAAGATTACCGCAGCTAACTCCAAATCATGTGTTGGGTAATTTTGCTCATTAATTTTCAAATGTCGTGAGGAATAAGCTATCACCATATCATTTTGCATAAGAACACACCCCAATCCTTTTTTGGATGCATCACTATATATCACAAACCTTTCCCTACTACAAGGCAGTGTGAGAACAGGTGCACTGGATAACCTTCTTTTCAACTCCTTGAAATTCTCTTCACATTCCTCTGTCCAAACAAAAGTAACTTCTTTCCGAGTTAATTTGGTGAGTGGATTAAATAATCGTGGAAAGTCTTTCAAAAAACGTCAATAATATCCAGCCAAACCAAGAAAAGTTCGGATATCGGTTACTGTTGTTGGTCTCAACCATCTTTCGATAACCTCTTTTTTTGCTAGATCCACAGATATCCCTTCTTCTGAGATTATGTGACCCAAAAATGCAACTTTTTGAATCCAAAATTCACACTTCGTAAATTTGGAATAAAGCTTCTCTTTTCTCAGGGTCTTCAATATAAATCTCAAGTGATCTTCATGTTCTTCCTTTCTCTTTGAATAGACAAGAATATCGTCTATAAAGACTACCACAAATTGATCAAGATAGTCTCTAAAGACTCTATTCATCAGATCCATGAATATAGCAGCGGAATTAGTAATATCAAATGGCATCACTATAAATTCATAGTGTCCATACCTTGTATGGAAAGCCGTCTTTGGTATATCCTCCTTTTTGACCCTTAATTGATGATACCCAAAATGAAGATCAATCTTGGAAAAGTATCGATCTCTGCGTAGTTGGTCAAATAAGTCATCAATGCGTGGGAGAGGATATTTGTTCTTGATAGTGATCTTGTTAAGTTCTCGATAATCAATGCAGAGTCTCATTGATCAATCTTTCTTCTTAACAAATAGAACAGGTGCTCCCTAAGGTGACGCACTAGGGCGTATGAATCCCTTATCAAGATTCTGTTGGAGTTGCTTCGTCAATTCTGGCAACTCAATTGGGGCAATTCTATAAGGAGTCTTTTAAATAGGAAAAGCACCTGGTACGAGTTCTATTGAAAAATCAACTTCACGATGTGGTGGAAGACCTGGTAATTCCTCGGAAAAGACATCATCAAACTCCCGTACAATGGGCTTATTCTTAATTGTGAGTTTCTCACCAACCATTTGAGATAAATAACCGTCATTTAGTGGAATCAAGACCCATAAAGTGGAAGAAATTTCCACTGGAAGGTTATGTTCATCCATGCATCGATAGACGATCATAGATTGATCTGGAATATGAAATGTGACTTCCCTTATTTGGAAATTAATATGGGCTCCATGTAGAGAAAGCCAATCCATTCCAAGAATCACATTAATTTCCACTATAGGAAGGATCACAAGATTTGCAGGAAGCACTTTCCCACAAACTTCAATCAGAGAAGAATTATAAACTTTTGATGCGACTATTGTGCCATTAAGTGTTGTCACAACTAACTCAACATCTAATTGTTTAGGTAATACGGTGATACCCTTAGAAAATTATTCAGAAATAAAGGAGTGGGTGGATCCAGAATCAAATAAAACATTTTCTACTTTAGAGTGGACGGTAAGTGTACCTTTCACCACATCATTATCGTACTCCACATCGCTTATAGAAATTGCGTGTGACTTTCCTTTGTCTTTAGCCTTATGTGTTTTTTGATGTCGACCATCATCATCAAACCTTGGATTAGGGAATTTATTGGCATAATGCCCCATCTCCTTGCACTTGAAACATTGAAGTGTAGTAGGTTCATTCTGTGTATCCCTTCATTTGTTTGCATCATTAGACATCTTCTTCCCATCATCGTGGCATTCAAATGCCCGATGACCTTCCTTTCCACATTTGAAACATTTACTTGTCCCTTTAAGACAACTCCCTCCATGTTTCATTCCACACTTTGAGAATAAGGGAAAGCTCATATTCTTTTCAGTGTTCTCTTTATATTTTCCTTTGAATTCCATTTTCCTCTTCTTATCAAACCCATGTGACTGATGGGTTACTCAAATCTACATCTCAACTTTGAGAGCACATCGAACTATTTCCTCGTAGCTATTGAAGTCACTATTGGGTAAGGCCCTTCGGAGACTTGGTTTAAGCCACTAAAGAATCGATTGATCTTACTCTTAGGTTGGATAATAATACCAGAAGCGTACCTTGCAGGTCTTGTAAAATTTTCTTCATAGGTACCAACAGTTTCATCATCCTTTTGCATCAGTTCAAGAAACTATTTCTCCATCTTTGTTCGGAGAATACGAGGGAAGTACTTATTGAAAAATATGTTCTTGAACTCGTCCCATTCCATGGACTCAATTTCATACCTTTGCCTCGTATTCTTAATAAGATTCCATCATTGATCAGCATCACCTTCCAAACGATACACTGCTAAGATGACTTTATCATGCTTAGAACATTGAAGAACTGAAAATATCTTTTAACTAGTACTAATCCATTGTTCAATAACTAATGGATCAATAGACCTGCTGAATGAAGGTGGACGATGTCTCGTGAAGGATTCGACAGAATGTTGCTCCTTCCTTTGCTCGTTTGGAAGTCCTGCATGATTCATAGCTTGAGAAAGTTGTGTGAGCATGGCTACAAGATTTTTCATTCCAGCTGCCATAACGTTTGGTTTCTCAGGGGGAAATCATTGCATTGCTCGTCGCATTCCGCATTAGCACAGTTCCTTCGGGTACCAACCATTGACTAAAACCAAGAAGAATAGTGTGAGCAACACTAATTATAACAGGAAAACCACATAATCAAGAATAAAATTTCACTCTTAAGGTCTTATCCTAGGTTATTCATGGCCATTTCTAAAACAGTAAGATTGTGTTCTATTCTTAGACTTATCCTTAGGGTTCTTACTAAGGCTTTCACATCCTAGTTTCCAAAGGTTGACTATACCTTTCCTTTGATACCAACTATAACGACCCATACATTACATACATTGTTATTACTTCAGAATTGAAGCACACTTATTACAACATATAACAAAACCAAGAAAGGACCGTATAGGTATAGTGTATTTAGAAACTGGGAAACATAAACAATTGGTTCATAAAGCATTTACTTTTCCTCCCATTTATTTCATCATATCTAGAATCCCTTTTCGTCATATTCTACATAATAACCTTATTCCTGGCCTGGGGAAATAAAACATACAAAAGGGTGAGATCAAATTCTCAGTAAGGGTAAACAAAAGAAATATCAATCACATCATAAACATAATCACAAAACTTTGGTAAATCGTAACCTGCAAAAGAGATCATAATTTCATATCATGGGATAAATCATAGTAGTGAAATGTAATCCCAATAATCATAACATAAAACATGAAACTTTGTGGCATACACACATAATCATAGAGAATCATTTCTTATTAGTCAAGACTCATTTCCAAGACTATCTTAGTGGACAAAGTCTCTTTCTGAACCGAGTTCACTCCTCGTTTCAGTCCTGTTTCACTGAACCGGTATAACCTACCGTTCTAGCCATGTCTATCTCATGAGATATAAAATCTTTTCCCAATTAATTGGAGGGAGATATAGGTCCCACCCATCTCATAATGATACCATTCTTATGTGTGCCACAAAATCATAAATCATAAATTATTTCATAACCAATGTAACAAAAATGGGAATCTTAAACATCGTAACATCATAAAACAATTCATATAAGATAAAGGAATTCAGAAAAATATAATTCCATCACAACATAATCAAATAAATGTAATAATATGGATAAAAACAGAACCCTTTATTATCTTAGATGGAAAATAATTTTATAAAACACATGAACTCCATTCTTGAGGAAAATATCCTTTCTGCTTCAAAAACACTTTTCCTTTCTTAACATGTCGTACGATTATAAACTAAAAGAAGTTGATTAAAATTAAACTTGAAAACTTGTAAAGGATGATTCTTGGAAATAATGTTTTAAAAATCCATTCATGCCGTATAAGTTAAAAAAAACATTCTTCTCGTTCTTTTGTCAGAAAAGTCAAAAAGTACCTCGTAGGAAAAATGAAAAAAGATTCCTTTCATATAATTCACAAAAAACTCACCGAACGATAAAATTGAATACAAACTATTGTAGAAGGATATAAATATTATATATTGAGGAAACATGGATGTGGATGATAAAATACACCCCAGTAAATTCCAAAGTATAAACAATCTCGGATAAAAATGAGATTGTGATATTTCCCTTACCTTAGGTCCATTTTGATTTGTAAGTGTCCGAACATCCTGTATAATGATTTAAATAATGTTATTGACTTATTCCAAAATCATACTTATTTTTATGATATCATATATGGTCATATTCTTAGCTTCTTAGTAGTAATATTTCATTGCTACTTGTTATTCGGGTGTTTATAACTTTTTGTTCTTATGCGTGTCTTGTCGAATAAATTATTATTCTTCTCTTTAGGTTATAGATACCTCATTTGAAGAATCGTATTAGTGTAATATATATCATATTAATTCATTCAATTCATTTATATAATCATTATGAAATGAAGATCATGTATAACGAGTCGCATCACATCGTGGAGACGGTATTCCGTACGTACGCACAAGTGATGATATCATTCCTATGATCGTGGAATTGTATTGGAGTGTATGTATACTATTTCAGAATCAGTATCAATTTATAATAGTCATATATAGTCATTATTTACACCATTATACCCATCCAAGTAAGGTGGTGGTGGAAAATAGATTACACCACAGCGTGGAGATGGTATTCCGTACGTACGCACGCGCGATGATTTCTTTTTTCATAGGATGGATAGATGGTGAAATAGGGTTGTTTCATACTTATAATAATATATCAGTATATGAGTGATACTAATGTTATTACTTCATAATGAAACACCTAAAGAAGATGAAGTGGAAGAAGAAATAAAGATGAAAGAATTGGTAACAGACATTACCTCTTCTTTGATGTGCTTCTTTCAGACCTTATTTTAGGGCACTAAAATTGGACTTTGATTAAGACCAGGACCTATAGGATGTCTCTAGGGAAGGGGAGAGGAAGAATTGGCAGGGGTTGGAGGAGCATGAAGGCTCAAAGTGGTGTGAGCAAGAGGGTGAGGAGGTGCCCTTTTATAAGGGAGGAGAGGGGCTCCATTGGAAAAACTAAAAATATTATTTTATTATAAAGTCAAGTTCAGTTTTAAATAGCTCAAAATTGATTTATTTCGAAGCTAAGGTGGGGATGGGTCGAAATCCTCTCATAAAGTAGAATTTAGACAAGTTTAGGTATAAATTTAAAACTTATCATTTAGATTTAGCATTAAGTTAAATAATTTTACTTTTACCGTGTCTTCTTGTGTTCTTATACTATAAGGTTAATAAACTTACTATAAGCCTCAAAACGAAACCCAAGTTGTTTATGATTAATATATATAACCTTATCTATTTAATGTGGCCAAAACATAGATTTTTAGGAATAATATAACAATTACTAATATAATATTTGTTTTAAAAACTATTTTATGTCAATTTTGACATTATTTAGTAATTAATTTTTGTGAAAATAATAACAGAATGATTAGTTCAAACAATGTTAATTAAATCAATAATAACATGTAATATTAAACTAGAAAATTAGCGGAATTCATAAAAAGTCTCAAATTACATTTATTTTGGTGTTTATAACATCAATTATGTCAATATTTCATTAATAAGATAATTACTACATCATCTTTGTGTCATAAATAAACTAAATTATTTAATGTCTAAAAATTAAAAATAAAATACCATTATGTTGGAAATCTTTTTAGATTTCTAATTAATATTTATAGTTGAATTTATCTTATGTATAACCCCATATTAAAAATGATTTACTTATTAAACATTGATTTTAACTATTTTAACCCTTCATTAAATAAATTAATAATAAATGTCCTAATGTAATCCAAGTGGGCCTAAATGGTGATATTTAATTCCTAATGTTGTTTTTGGTCGAATTTCACTTGTCCAATAGAATTAGGATATGTGTTAGGGTAATAATAATATAATTTTTACCCTTAATTAACCTATTTACTTTTAACCATGGTAAATAAAAGTAAAAAGTTACTATTCACCAAAAATTATTTTCATCTCATTGAGCCACATTTTAGTCCTTGATATTAACCGTGTTTCTCGGATTTTCGAAATTCCACTCACAGAAGCGGTAAAATTATTTTTTATGAAAAATTAAGTTTTTTTAACTACCACTTAGTGGTTTCACTATTAATCAAAAATTGAAAGTTTTCAGAAAAATACCAAAATCTCACCCTAGGCAAATTTCAACATTCTGAATCCAAAAAATGAAGTCCATTTTGAAAAATAAAAACTATAAATTTTCAAAATGTGGTTATTACTATTCATAACGGCTAGTTTTAATAATATTTTAATAACATATCGTTGTTTAGTGAAACTCGGTATTGCGTACAATGGAAGCTATCGAGGAAGGTCGTGATTGCATGTAAAGAAAGCCAAGCTAATGTTGTGTGTAGTAATAGATTCCTTTGATGATTTATACAACATAAAAAAAATATTTCACAAAAAAGTCTCGGGTGTTACACACTCCTTCCTCGGGATCCACCCTGACCTCTCGGGTGTCTACCCCACTTCCTTAGCTTAGAGGCCTTCTAAATTCTATCCTACTTATCCATGCTCAATAATTTATTATCCTCATCATGAGGCTTACTGCCTCCTGTTCATTAAATATAAAATTATAGTAATATATTTAATTATATAAATATTTAGTATTATATAAATAAATATAAATATATATTATTATATAATTATATATAAATATATAAATATGTAATGATATAAATATATAATGATATTAAGATATATAGTGATTTAAATGTATTTTAAAATTTTAGATTATAATAAATATATTTAAATAATAAACATATTTACTATATTTATATTTATATATATTTATTAAATATTCATATAATTATATAAATAATAATAATGATATTATTATATTTAAAATTATATATAAATAAATATAAATATATGTACAAATATATTTATTTGTAAATTTATATTTATTATATTTATATAATTTTAAATTAAAAAATAAATAAATAAATTTAATTTTTTAAAAATATTTATACTATTATAATTAAATAATTATCAAATGATACTAAATATATTTAAATAATGAATATATTAAATATGTAAATATTTTCATTTATATATATTTATAAAATATAGGTATAATGCTATATAAATATATATAATGATATAAATATATATAATTATTTAAATATATATATTGAATTAAATATATTTATAATTATGAAGATATAATAAATATATTTAAATGATGAATATATTTAATATATATATATAATGACCTAAAAATATTTATAATTATAAATTAATAATTATAAATATATTAACAAATGTATATATTTATAAACATATTTATAAATATTTATATTTATAAATATATTTTTAGAATATTTGTAAAATTATAAAATAATTATAAATACATATATTTTTAAAAATTATATATATAAATATATTTTTAATTTTTTATGGAATTATAATAAAAATATTTAACTGATTAATATATTTAACATATTTATATATATATTTATGTTTGTTTATAAGATATGTGTTATACTTATTAAATTTAAGTATATTATTATATAAATATATGTAATGATATAAATATATTTATAATTATAAAATTATAATATATATATGTAAATAATGAATATATTTACTATATATATATTGGAAAGTTATGGTCAAAACAATTTTATTTAACAGAAAAAAACAACGAAAAGGGGAGATGATTACATAAAAATACTTCCCTCAATGATAAAACAGTCAAAGACCTCTCTTTTTTTCTAATCCCAACCGCAATTTTTCATTCCCCATCACACATAACTTTCTAATTAAATTGTCTGCGCTTGCAACCTCAATCACTGGGATGGTGGTCTCTCCTATTTGTTTTTCACTAATTGCAAGAGGCCTTAAATGTTTGTTTTCTCTAAGATAGAATTCCCATCATCTTAGTGAACCTCCACCTACATAAATGGGTCATCAATATAAGTATATTCAAGAACCTTCTATGTAGTAGTCTGGACCACAACTACTTATAATACAACTTCTTATGTATCATAATCCCTTTCAACTGCTCTAGGGATTGGGACTGCATCTTTAGAGAGGCCTCCTAAACCTATTCTTCTTGAGGTTCATTTTTACCTTAATTAAGCGTGCCAAGAAATAAAAATAGTTTTGTAGTCAAAACCTTTGCCTTACTTAGAATTCCCATTCCTTATGCATTTATGTTTGCAAGATCACATAAATCTTCTATCAGGACATCAATATGCTTTCATATAGGTGATGAAGGCTCTATTTGAAGAAGCAACATAAAAGGGAACAATTCCATATCCCTTGAAGATAAAATAGAAATTGCATGTCTAGGATCATAAGAATTTGACATGGACATACAAGAAGGAACCAGTTGAAATCAATAATTATCCACTAAACTATTTGATAGAATACCGTTTTTTCCTTATGGGCCACTTACATTAGGAGATTCCATACTACTGCTTGGTGAAATAGATATGTCGCTAAATTATGGATTATTCAACTTGGGAATAGACACCTATAAATTTGAAGAGAAACCTTCCAATTCCAAAGAGATTTTACCTTTAGGTCAATACAAACATGTTCCCATAGAACCATCCTTATATACATTTTAGTTACCTTATACAGCCTTTGTATTAATCATTTGTTTATCAAAGACCTACATATTATAATGTTATTTCACTAATGTTTCTTTGAAATAACCCTCATTCCATTCTTCCAAAATTTTCATTCATCACCTTAATGTTTTCATCTCAACGTGAACCATTTAACGAACGCCAATAGAAGCATGATGAATTTGAGAAATTTATGCCTCCAAATATTCAGAACCCTCCATTTAGAAAAAGGTAGTCTACAATGGCATAGTAATTTCCATGATATGAATATCTATAGTGTTAGTCTTGAAATTAACAATATTAGAAACTAGAAGCCCATCTGAACTAGTTAAATGGTTAACCTGTACTCCAGGTCATAGATTTGCAAGAACATCTGGATCAGAAACATATTGAGTATTATATTTCAGGAATCTTAAAATTTAAAATATATGTATATAATTATATTCATATATTTAATTATATAAATGCATTTATAAATATAAAAAATATATATAAAAATATTTATTTAGAATTATACTTATAAATATTAATCAGTGCTTAAGAAGAGTTGATAAACTATCTTTATCAATAATAAAATTTTAGCACTAATAAAGATATCTCTTATGAGTGCTGAATAAGAAATGATAAATAGTTCTTTTATCAATTCTTGTTATTTTAACACTGCTAAAACCCCTATTTTTCAGTTATTTTTTTAATGTGTCGATATTTTAAAAAAACTATAACAACATAAATTTCAGTCACAACCATCAATATCTTATGGAAGTATAGTGCTTCCACATATCCCCCTGGGATCTATCCAATATCAAAAGTAAGTTATGATATTTTTTACTCCTCCAATCTCATTGTTTGTTTTTTTGGGTTTAGCAGTGTTTGATAGTGAAACATTATATTGGCTCGGAGGTATAATAGTACCATGTTTAAGATATTTTTCGATGAATTGACCAGAATCATTAATCTTCCTCTAGAATATCGTTTTTGTGGGTCAATGCATTCACGATTTACCCAACTTTTTCTTGCGTAGGTCCTTCTTTGATCACATGATGTGTTTTGGTTATTTGTGTTTCCAACCCACTTTACAACCAATGGTTTCCTCCTTGCCCTAATGTCACCCCATTCTAGGATCCCTCTATCCATTCTCCCTACAGGCTCTCATCCACTTCTCCACTACTTAGGATTTCTATGGTATAGTGTGGCCACTTCCTCAAGAAGGAAAAGATACAAGTTTTTTTAATTATGTTGTATAGTTCATTCGTGAATTACTTTTATCTATGAATGATTAATCAAGGATTACTCTTATGTATTGATTTTTTCAAAGTGTAAAACACTTTCATATTAAAGAGAAACCAAAATGCACCTTTACATATTCCAAGAGGATAATTTATCTATCCTTTATGTTGATATTTTTTACCACCACATATTATATATTGATTATATTTTTAATTTAATAATAAACTATTTTTTGATGCTTTTGATTTATATGGGATTATTATTGTACTTTGATTATTATAAATGTTTGGGATATATTAGTGAAGCATGATTATGTTGATTTAATTTCTAACGTTAAGGACCTCTAAAGATTCTCCAACAAGTTATAATAAATTATAGATAGTAATTATTAAAAATATGATTTTATATCTAGAAAATATATTTTGTCCTAAACTATTTTTAAATTTATTTCTAGAATATGTATGTCAAATATATATATAGAATTAAAATTTTAAAGATAAAATAATAGAGTGAATTATTTCTGTGATTTACTATATTCAAATATAAAATCATTTATTAAATTGTATAAATAATAAGATTTAAAATTGGGCTATGTAAACTTGTAGTTTATCTAATAATTCAAATGTTTTAGATACCCCTTGTGTTTAGTAATCCTTTTTAAAATACACTGTTGGTTGTGATTAAATTTTGTATATATTTAATTAAACATTTTTTATAGTACATTATATAGATGAAATGACAATGAATGAAAGAATATTTATTGATGAAATCCATCAATTAATTAGAGAAAGTTTTAAGGGTTATATAGCCAACTACTATTTAATTATCCTTTAAATAAGATATAGATTCATGAGTAGTTAAATTACATAGGTAGATTAAAATTAAAATAGATATTGGCCTAACTAGAATATAATGATATCATTTTAATAGGATGTATAAACATAATATTATTTTCAATACGATGTTTAAAATTCATTTAAAAAATTAATCAATAAAAATTAATTTGTGTGTCGAGAAATAAAAATAGAAAGGAGATGTAATTTTTTATTAATATTTTTAGGTTTGATCTAAAAATAAAAAAAAATTATAAAGTATATTTCAAGATGTTTGAATTTATATATCCACCATGGTTTTAACATATTAATATAATAGTTTTGGAATGGTATGGATCATCTATTCTTTGAAAAAGGCATATAAATCTAGTGAAATATATGTTAGGAATAAAATAAAACAATAATAGGAGAAAAAGATATATGAAAATCCAAAACTAATTAAATAGGACATGGAAATAATTGTGCAAAAAAATTACCTATTTAGTTTTTACTGTAAAAATATTTATAAAAATATAAGAATTGAAAATTTATAAAATTATTGAATAATGTGTTAGTTAAATGGAAAAAGTTATCTTCTTAGATATGTTTCGGTTAATGTAAGGGGAAATATTATTGATATTACTGCACAAATTATTAATATGATATATGTTAACAATTCCAAAGGATATGAAAAAAACAACAATTTGTTCAACCATCATACGAATTTAGAAACAATAATAATGAACTAGATGAGTGTGGGTTAGAGTATAATTATTTTTATTGGTAATCCTATAATACATGGTTTAGAATAATGTACAAAAAAGAGAGTAACATGGAATCCAAATTTACCTATGTTGTTAATAAAATTTTTATCCATTGGATTTAAGAGATTCTGAGTTCCGTGACTCTATGTCAAAATTAGATGATTACGCAACCTTGAATGTTACTTGGAATGATATGTTTACATAAATGTAGAAATATTGTTCGTAATTAAATGGAAATAAAGATAAAATAATTTAAACGGGATTTATTCCTTCTAATAATATATAAATTTTATTTTCCAGCATATTTATTAGTGATGACTAGATTAATATATGTTGCTAATTTATTTAGTTGGGTAACAAATAAATTGTATTATTATTTCTAAATAGATATTTTATAATTATGTAGGGCATAATTATTTTTAGTCCCTTGATTTATGATGTTAAGGGTATCAGAACATGGTAATTGTGCATAAATGAGAGAGGATTCATTTATTCTTTATGTGGATACCTATCATTGGTAAGATGTCATAATTAAAGGAAATAAAGAACAAGGGTTAGTTGATAATTTTCAGTGGACAAATTTACCATCTGATTTTAATTTCTTATTGTTGTTTCTAGGTCATTTAATTAATCATACGTGACATTTTTCCACTAACATGTGATGGTCACATGAAATTTACAACTCCTTTAATGCTTTACTCAGACTATCAATGAAACTCCACCTGACCCACTGCATACCAAGTGAAGAAATAATTAAATATCAAATAGTCTCACTTATTAGACTCCCACCAAGAACAGTTAATGCAACTTTACTAAAATCCCAACTTTTTTATCCTACACAACATTAAATCAAGAACCTATATCAAACGACACATGTTTACATTATGTTGTTTTTTTTTCATATCACCCTTGTGTAAAATGATAACTTTTTCGAAATCATAACTGAAAACATTTAAATGTTGGATTCCCGTTGTTATAATTATATATAACTTTATCCTTTAGTTATGAATATATTCGATTTATTTTTTTATTTTTCTTATTTATTCTCATTTATTTATTTATTTTATTTATATATTATATTTTGTTTTTTAATCTTTGTTTTTATTTTTTAATCATATATATTAAAACCCATAGAATAATATAAAAATAAACTCAAACCATCCCACAATGCAAGTATAAATAGAACTGATACAGATAAAAGTTTCCAAAGTAAATACCAAAAAGTTAATCTAAAGTAGTGACACAACAACAATAACGGACCTAAACTAGTGATTTCCTTCATGATCCACGTAGTCGTGATAGAAACCTGTAAAATAATACAAACAAGGGGTGTTACTCACTCCACTCATCATCATAATTATATAGGTAATGACCATTCATACTCCCCTCATCCATTTCATCAGAGACATGTTTTGGTGGAGACCACTCAATAATATGGCTATCATTTCCGCCATGTACAATTCACGGTCCTATGAGCTGTACTAGAAATACTTCACAGGTTCATAGTGGCCCCAAAATGGTAAAATTGTCTTTCTCATCCATATTTGAAATGCCTTCATAGTAGCCACGCAAGGAACAAACACATTTGTTGAATCTGTTAACATAACAAGTTTTATTTACTTAATACATTTCAAAGGATTAGTTTAAAATTTAACTATAATATTGTGATAATTTGTCTATCATTTCCACCAGTGTATAGATTATGGTCCTATGGACCTACTATGGCTAGTCGAAGGTGATTTTAAATGTACACTTGATCCTGCTGAAAATAAGGGAGGTGAGGATTTCTAGAGGAAGGATATTGTGGACTTCACATCTTTTCTATATAGAAATAGATTATAAGGCATGGGTTTTATTGGGGATTTCTACAAATGGTTCAATAATTAGAATGGAGGATCTCAATCTTAGTGCAGGCTAAACCACTACCTTGTTAATTTAAATGCCAAATCCATGTTTCTAAATGACTAAGTGATCCATCTTTCTGAATATTTTATGGACCATTCCCCCATCTAGGTGGAGATATCTCTGCATATGAATTGGGAGGGGTGATTTCCCTTTTCTAAGTGATGGATTTCAGTTCCTAGGTTTGGGTAAATAGTTCCCTTGTCATGGAAATAACTAGTTCATGGAATTTTTTGTGTGGAATGAATAATAGGTTGAGGAACCTATAAAAATATATTCAGCATTTGAAACAAAATTTTCCTTTCTGATCCCTTGATTTAGATACTCTTAAAATATATTTGGACTGTATAAACGTGCTACATGAGACTAGTTGGAATGAGGATCTCTTTGGATGCTTAGTTTCCACGAAACATTATCCAGTAGTGCATCTCCTGTAAGAGGAAAATGTATCTCTTGAGCAATCCAAAATTAAATTTCCATAGGCGAGGGATAAAAATATCATGTTTATTCATTCTAATATCAGAGAGAGACATCATATTATTTGTCCAAATAACAACTATGGTGATAGGACCTATGAATATGATTATAAAGAGGTAGTACGCCTAAATATTACCCGATTTTAGAATTCTTATGAACAAGCCCAACCCTTGCATGAATGGGGGTTATCTAGGTGGGAATTAATTTTTTTTGAAGCAGTCCCTTTTGTTCTTTTGGATTAGGATAACAGTATATTGGAATCTATTCCCAGGGATCCAAAAATTCTTGAACCTACTTTGGATCATTTTCAAAATAGTGCACCTGTCCCAGATGGGTTTCTTAGTTTATTAATTATTTCGTGTTGGTACTTGGTTAAAGACTCAATAGTAATGGTGGTACATGATTTCTTTTTAGGTGGAAATATTCCTCAAGTTTCTAGTGCAACTTCCAATACACTCATTCCTAAGTGGAAGGTAACTTCATACTTTTATTATTATAGATCTAATAGACCTTGTAATATTTTGTACAAGATCTTGGTAGTGGTAATCAATATAAGACTCTCTCCCTTCATTCCAAATTGGGTCTCAAAGGAGAAGCACACCTTCATCAATGGTAAAACAATTTAGGGTGTGATTGGACTTTCTTAAGAAATGTTGGGTGACTTAAATCAGAATATCCGAGGATCAAATTTTGTTGTTAATATTGAAATAAGGAAATTTTAAAATCAACTTGAGCATGCTTTTATTCTAAAGTTTCTATCTGGAATGTGTTTTTCGTCTCATTTCATTGACATTATTATGAGACGATTCATCTCCCCTTATTTTACATTTGTTTCAGGGGGAGGAATTATGGGTTCATTAAATCATCATGATATCTATGAAACAATGATCCTCTATCCCCCGATATTTTTATTTTAATAAAAAATAATTTTAGTGGGTATATCAACTGGAACCATTATGAGGGAAGACATTCTTCGTTTGGGTTACCAAAACCCCCATTTTGGTCTCACTCATCTTATGTATATAGATGACACAATCATTTTTATGAATGGAGGTAATTGGTCCAGAAGATGTCTAAGAGACATCACTGATGTATACTTCCAATGGAGTGGGAAAAATATTAACTGGGATAAGTGTAATTTTTTTTTGATTTTGAATAGGTGCACAAAGAGGAGAATAAATATCTAGTCTAAGTGTTTTGGTATGAGTAGAAGAATACTTCTTATGGAGATCCTTGGTGTCCTGATTTCTTCTGGTAGGATTCTCGTGTGCCACTTTGACAAGATCGAGAGTAATCTTATCTCCCATATCACCAATTAGAAATGTCACTTCTTATCCTTCATAGGTTGAATAACCATAATCAATAGTGTATTATCTTAATCCATTATGCATGTTATTTCCAATAGTAGAGTTTCAAAATAATTTATTTCTTGTCTGGGAAAGGGCATGTGCATGTTATTTTGGGATGCCCAGTTGGAGGGGAAACAACACTATGCCTCATGGGGAAGGATGGAAATACTAATTCAGGAGGTAGGTGTGGGAGTACATAGTGTCCTACAAAGTATCCATTGGAACAATGCTAATATTTCAAGATAAATCATGTAGGTCAGACCCTTGAGGATCGCTTTACAACCATGAAATATGGATTCTAATTGACTTCTCAATATATTATAATGTCATGTATTTGGAATTCAGTTAATCATTTTATCTCTAGAGTGTATGTTAAGGAGCGATGGATTATTAGGCGGGGATATATCTCCTTTTGGTTCCTTAACTAGTTTGGGAAGAAACTTGGTTTCCCTGTAAATCCTACCTTGAGAATCTCCCTTAGTGATCCCTTCCATCATCAACACAGTCCTGAATCCGAAGTAGCGACCATCATTTAAATATATTGATGCTTCGTAAAATATAGATATCAGTATGTTCTCAGGTTCAACTACTAGTTCATTCACAACGAAGGATTACCGTATGATGAATCATTTGCTAATATATTGGGATGAATGATGCAATAATTTATGGAGTAATAATATCCTACAAAAAATTAACGTCCTTTTTGGTGCATCAATAATAATTTTCTCCCCTTGGATGGAAATGTTCAGCAAGCTAGTATTCAGCTGGCATCTAGGTGTTACTGATATAGAAGCTTTGTCATGAATAGTGTTCATAAAATATTTTTTTGAGAGTGAATGGGATAAATGACTATGGATGATCGTCAACGGCTTCACCAAGGTGAGTACGCAGTAGTTTTGTAAAGATATCTTTCTTACTCTTTCATTTCATGATGTGGTGGATGACTTCAGTATGATGACTACTAGGGGTTTTATTTTTTATGATAGCTATTGGCGCCTCTAGAACACACGGAAGAAGGCCCTTTTGAGGGGTTACTTGCTCCAGGATGTAAATTATTCACATAAAAAGGGGATTGGTGGCCGATCATTGTCAAAAAGTAATGAACTGGGAATCCTCTCTGTCCTTTCAAGCTATGAAGCATCCTGGTATACATTATACTTACCCAACTTCACCCCATGATGGAAGATGGATTCAGTGGACTCTTCATGAATCAGGAATGAAACTCAACATGGATGGATCATTCATTTCGGGTTTGATGAGCATTGGGGGTCATGTTCATGATGAAAAGCTCCCACTTTTTATTGATTTTGCTGATTTTTTTTTTCAGGGTGATTGTTTCAGGTGGAGGGGAAGGAGTTTATTTCTTGTATGGAACAATGCAACAAGAGGAATATCAGGCTTGCTTCTATTGAAAATAATTCCTTGAACAAATTTGACTATCTTCTTGGTAATATTTCTCCTCCTTTTTCTATCATTTATCATGTTTCTAGTTGAAAAATTTTGAGGAATGAAGGAATGTGTATCTCTCACACTTTGTAGGAGGTAAATAAAGTGGCTTATTTTCTATCCTAGAGGGCTCTTCCTTCAAATTCCATCAATATTTTTTTAAAAGGGATCATATACATAGTATAGTTCCACTTTTGTCAATAATTATTCCCTACGGATTCATTATTATAGCCCCCATGACTCTCTCTTTTCTAGCCTGAGGTTATGGGGATTACATTACCTTCTTATAATAAAATCTTGGTGATTTGATTTGTTTTTTATTTTTTTCTTACAAAATTAATATTTTATAAATCTAATAGGTTTAATATAAATTGAAAATGGATGAATGTAAATAATATAACAAAAATAGTATGAATATGGATATAAAGAGTTCATCAATTTTCAATAGAGAAGGCATATAACCCTTCTCATATCATTTTTTAAGTTTAAATTGTTTTTTATTTATGAAAAAAATAGTCTAGAAGAGTTAGATGGAAATTTTTTTTCTCATGGAATAGATCCAATATATATTTGATGTAAAAAGATTAAGGAAAAACTCAACATTCATATCGATTGGGATAATATGGGGTTTATGAATCATTTGATATGAATACTAGTGTAAATAATAATAGAGACTACATGGATGAAATGACGATGGAAATTGATGATGAACGCCCTGATTGTACAATGTTATTTGAGAAGATAAATAGTTATGATAAGAGACCATTGTATATCGGCTATACTAAATACTCAACAATATCTACTGTGTTGATGTTATAAAATATTAAAGATAGAAGTGGATGGAGAGACACCAACTTTACAGAACTACTTGGTCTCCTGAATGATATGTTACCAGAATAAAATGAACATTCTTATCGAACATATAATAAAAAATGATTCTATGATCAATATTTATGATCTAAAAAAATACATTCTTGTCCAAATTATTGAATATTTTTTGTCAAGGACCGTGAGTTACTCAAAAATTTTTCTAAGTGTCATACAAATTGATACAAGAAAGATGAATAATGTCATTTGTATGATGTATGGTACATTCCTATCATTTCATGGATTAAAATTCTATATAGTTGTTAGGAAACCCTGAGACAATTAACATTGCATATAGATGTCATACTATAATATGGGAAATTGAGTCATCCAAAATACTCCCCTTAATGGGAGAAAATTGATTAGGATTATGCTTAATTTTAAAATGAGTTGATGAACTTTTATCTTATGTTATCAACATATGGAATATTTCCATTTTCTATATAGATTAGTACTCATAGTACATGGATAGTCATGTTTATAAATTATATATTTCCTCCATGGTTATGCATAAAGTGAAAAAACATTACATTGTCTCTGATTATATCTGGACCAAAACAACCTAGTAACGATATTTATGTTGATTTAGATCCATTGACTGATGACATAAATTTGATGTGGGATACATGTGTTATAATGTATGATGCCCATAAAATTTAATAATTCACATTAAAATCCATATTTTATGGGATGATAAATGAATTTTTTATTTATGAATTTTTTTAGGATATAACATTAATGGGATATTGGGGTTCCCTATTTGTGAAGAATTTTCACAGTGAATTTGGTTGAAACATTCCTAGAAGACCGTGTTTTTAAAAAATCATAAATTTTTACCCTTACGACATAATTATCGATCCTGGATGATATAATTTGATATAAATACTAAAAAAGGTATAAAACTTTCTCCACTAACGAGTGATCAAATGTTTGATAACGAAAAAGATATTAACACCATTTTTGGTTAACGATTTTCAAAAAACCTTACGAAATCATGAAAGAAAATTTGATTCATTTTAATTCAATTACAATATTGAAATTTTTTGTACATAAGACATTTTCTTGAGGTCATGAATGTTTAAAAAATGTATTTGATGTTTTTATTAGAATTTTAGAAAATATTCCTGAAAAAATATGGAATCAAGGATAGGTTGGATATGATTGACATGGTGATAAGGGAAGATTTGGCATTGTTGTAGGGTAAATGGTTATTTTTTCTTCCTCTATCAGCATACACTATCTAGATAGGAAATATTTCAATTTTCTTAATGGTGTAAACGTTTTATAGGGGTATTCACCAAAGAAAAATTGCATCATAACAGTGGAAAATTTGATGTTATAGGGACTAAAATCACACGAATATGATGTTTTTATAAAATATTTGACAACTCTTTATTTAGGATTCATTTTCCTAAAAATTTATGACATAAATTAACCATACTCTAATACTTTTTCCAAGCCATATGTAGAAAATTTAAAGACCTAATAAAGTTTCCAGTCATGAATATGGAGGTTGTAGTCATATTATATGAATTATAGATGTTCTTCCCACCATCATACATTGATATGATAGTACACATAATTGTTCACATTGTTAGAGAGGTTCTAGTATGAGGTATTTCCCATTTTAGATGGATGTACCCAACTAAATAGTACATGAAAATTTTGAAATTGTATGTTATGAATTAAAGTCGTCTAGAAGGCTTTATTACATAAGGATATATAATGAATAATATTATGAATTTTATATTTATTTCCTATCTAGACATTGATAGAAACAGTCTCCCAGAGTCTCATCATTGTTGATGCCTTATGGGTGAAGGGATTTATGGAATAAATGTTGCTACAATTAGCATCATAGAGAAGGATAAATAAAACCATTAAATTTTATATAATAGTGAGGATAATGATCCATACATTAAATTCCATAAATAAATTATTAGACATTTGCATCCATAAAGGGATGATAGATATCAAATTCAAATAATCAATAGATTATAAGATGGTTCTGAGAACATATTTATAGGAAGTTGTTTAAAATTTATAATTCAATTACAGAATTAATGTTATGGATAATCATGGGACCAAATGAAAATGATTTATCATAAATTGGTTTTGTTCATCCAACATTTATATTTTTTTTATAGAAAGCGGACCAAATTTCGAAACGGATATTGGAGTTCTAAAGTAGTACAAACAAAATGCATCCGAATGAACCAAGTTAACACATTCAGGGGGTAGGGATCTTGTGCTACTAAAAATAATACAATGGTAATTAGAAGAAGGCACAAATGACATGAAATCAAGAACTTTGTTACCTTCTCTGCAAAGGTGAGAATGAATAATGCAATTAGAGGGATGCTCCTTGCAATTCAGAATAAAATATGTGATAGCCCAAGGGTTATTAGAAGTACCTTGGATTTATTTATAAATAATCAAGAAGTTATATTCCACCCAGTGGACTAAGATACCATTAGAGTAGCACAATTTCAAACCATTTAATAGGGGGACCAACTTACCCATGAGGGAGTCCCCAGGACCCAACCAAAAACTAAAATCTAGGACCATGAACCCATGCTGGCCATGAATAACTCTTATTACCTTCTTGAAAAAATGTATACAGAAATGATAAAAATTTAACTTGAACCTAGAATCTAAAGCCTTGCAGTGAACCCATGTGATTTGAGGATTAACAGACTAAGTTGGAAAGCCTATTTGAGGTTCTTCACAAAACCTCTATGGGGAAGGTGAGCGATCCACATGATTGAGCAGTGAGGTAAGCTCCAGCACTAGGCCCTTCATATATGCTTGAATAACCATCGAAGAGATAGGAATCTCGTTATGCCATTCCTTGTTGCATGCAGTCCAGAGGGTCTGACACCCAGCTTTAGGAAAATGGATCACAAATTTCATTCTTGTACATTGCTCCTCGAATCGTGAAACCAAGAAGCAAGAAACTCCTCACATGCAAGAACCTGGATCTCCTGCCCAGTGTAATTGTTGATGTGATTCTAAAATAAGGGAATCCAACTCAATTTATAATAAATGGTGCAGTGATGACTCAACATTAGGTTAATGACAGTAGGAACATTTTGAGACCATGTAGACACCTTTATCGCACACCCCTTCATACATCAGAAGAGTCCGATTACGCATATGCTAGATAATAAAATTATATTTTTCTAGGATGACATTGCACCAAATATCCCCTCCCCAATAATCCTAATCACCATTTTCATGTAGAACACCATAGTAAAATTTTGAGGAAAAGGATCCAAATTGATATCCCTTGAAAATAAGCCTATCTGGTTCCTCAGTTGAACAAATATTAGGGAACAAGTTTTGTTGTAAAGGATTCAAAATAGACTCGGAGAATATGGGAACATATTTGACCCATTAGATGGAAAATTTAGGAGCTAGTATGTTTTTAAAATCATGTGTATTCCCATAAAAATTTTCACTACATAAATTGATTGACCCCTCCCCAATGATCTATATTGTGTACTACTACAAGTTACAAATGTGTCACCGAATAACATTTCACAACATTGAGGATCCCCCACTAGCCATATCGAACCAAGAGCCATAATGTTTTATGGAAAATCATTCCCAAATGGACATCCCCTCAAGTAAATCCCACACCAATTTCTCTTGCAGAAAGGACATGTTTTCTAAGTTACTTTAGATATTGATTCCCCCTCCCCTACATCAATGCCCATTATTTTACATGATGCCCAAATGTAATTTTCACTTTTCTTTAGCATCCTAAATTAATCTAGTTAATTTTTTTTAAATTTCATGATGGACCATATTTGATACAATCATGGAAAACATCCCATAAATGGGAATAGATGATAAAGAAATATTAACCAGTGTAATTATCCCCCCAAATAATAGAAAATGATTCTTCAAATTGAGGATAAGACCAATTATTTTTTCAACAATGAAATTAAAGTACAAAATACTAACCATACCCAAGAGGATTGGAGATCATAAATATTCCCTAGGAAAGTGCATCTTGGTGATCCCCATTTTATATTCAATCCTCTTACTCCTTATACATGAGCACTGTTTTGGGAGATAGACACCACTTTTTACACGATTAAGGATCTACCCACTCTATTTACAATATAGCTCAAGAATTCAATTGATCCCCAAGATTTTTCTGCTACATCCATTGAAAAAAATAACAAGGTATCCGCAAATAGAAGGTGAGTAATGCTGGGGAGGTTTGGATTGCACCAGAAGGGATGAATCCTTCCAGTGTAACTGTATTTAGTAAGATATCTACTAAAGGAATATTGTATCATAACGAAGATACTAGTATAGATGGGGTCCCCATATCTTAGACCCTGAAATGATTTAAAGAATTTTTAGCTCTTCCACATAAAGGTAAAAAATCCAATGAGATCCATTGTCCCTGTAGAAGATATCAACCACACATTCTGAAAAGCCCATCTGGTTGAGGGCTCTAATAAGTAAAATACACTAAATACATTATTATTCATTATCCATATCAATATGTTGGTCGATATTCAATATAGGGACATTCTTATTGATAACTCTCAGTATTTACTGATCTATGGAAATGGGGGTTTGAGTGAAGTGACCCTTGAGGAAGCCCTACTGATCATAAGAAACCCATTTTTTAAGATGAAATGCAAGATTTATATTTATAACAGAATCCATAACATTGTATGAAAATTTTCACATACTGATTGACGTGAATTTATTCAGAGCAGAACGATCCTTCACTTTGGGTATGAGAATAAGGGTAGTGGCATATGACACCCATGACAAACTAACTCCCGGAAAATAGTATTAGATGTAGCCAATATTCTCATCTTTTATGAGATCCATGAAATTAACATAGGAGGAGTTGGGAAAGCCTTCTGGCCCAAGAGATCTTTATGAGATGAGATAATTAATGTCCTTCCCCACCTATTTCTCATATGGGAGTCTCTCAATGTCTCTGTTGACATCATAGGAAACCATGTGGGGGATATAGTCAAAATGATCTTCCCTCCCTAAAGGATAAAAATCCTTCTTTCAAGGGTTATCATATGCAAGTAAAGAGTAAAAATGATCCCCCTCCCTACCTCCAACCATTTTCTGGTCATTGGTAAAAGATCTATATTCAAGAAGAATGTTGGGAGCTTTGGATCACATCCATTACATAATGCATCCATGAATGAAGTCATTAATTTTATCACCTTCATTGATCCATTTCACCCTATAATTCTCCCTAGAAATTCTATCCTATTCGAGAGGCAAGTCCTCTAGGCAATTCTTGAGGCTAGTAAGTAAGTAAAAATCATCATAATCCCATTGAGTTTAGAGAACCTTCTCAGCCTACTCAATATTATCCTTAAATCCCTCTATGTCCATGATTTGGGAAGGATTAGAATTAACACACAACTATAGATCCTTCTTCATCATAGAGAGCATATTATGAAACCCCACCCAAAGGACCTCCTGAATGGGTTTATCCCATGATGATAACACAACGAGGTCTATACTAGAGTTATCCTCCTAGCTAATGGAATAGAAAAAGCACTTGTTTCCTTTATTACCACATTCATGGAATATGAGGAGTCGTGAATAACTGGGGACTAGATGAACCAAATGATCCACCACAGCACTAGATAAGGTTGAGATGCAATTGAGATTTTCTAGGCATCGATTGAGCCGGTCAAAAAATGCACGGACTTCCCTTCCCATTATTGCGTCCTGTGTATTTTTCCCGAGATCATGCATGTTCTAGGATGCTAATTTGAGACACAAAAATAGAAAAATCAAGCATGTATCTCATGTAGAAATCCCTCCCAACTATCCATTCCTGTGATTCAAGGATGCAACTGAATTCACCACTGACGATCCAAGTCGTTTGTTCAAAATTGAGACCACGCATATCATTCAAAAGATAATCTCTCTACCTCGGGTCACAACTAGAAAAAAAGGGAAATGAAGAAGGAGAAATCATAAAAGAGGAGTTTATCAGAAATTTTTTGGTTGTAAATGGGGGACTTCTTATCCCATATGTGATCATCCCAAAAGATGAAAATGTGCAGATTATCTCGATCACTGTGCATAATGTGGTAAAAACCATGTTTTGTAGAGAAAACATTGATTTTTGAATTTTGATACATGGGATCAAGAATAACAACTATAGCCACATTCCTTATGGGAAACTCCAACACCAAGAAGTTGAGAATAAAAAACATGCCCAATACCCGATAATTCCTGATTAGGTAAGAGATCATTTGAACTTGGGATGTTGGGTTAGGGCCCATGACACAGATGATCACATTGGTTGAGAATCAGATTAAGACTGTTCTCTTATTAGTTGGACTTGAGTTTAGACCCCGCTGAGAGAAGGGAAAAATTCAATAGACTTTTCCCTAGTATCCTCATAAGCATGAAGGTGAACACTATTTTAGTGCATCATAGGAAGATGAGAAGATGGATGGGAATCACACTAGGGATCTGTCTCTTTTCTACGACCGATAATCCAATCATCATTGCAGCGGGACTCACATACCTAGGGTAGGGGATGATCCCCCAAAAAATGAACAACCCCAATTCTAGGTCAGAATCCCAAAGAAGGATAAAAGAGAACCATGTATATGAAGTTATTAACATGACCACGAATACTCATCTCTATGTCCATGACAGAAAGAACCATCGTGTACTGAATGTGAAGCGCAGGAAGTGAAACATTATGAGAAGGAACCAAAGGTTTGTGACGAAGGAGGTCAGTAGAACCAGCATAATCCATATTTTCATTGTCTGAAGACTCACCGGAGGCTAATGGATACTTGTTCATGGAGCGGGACATCTTAAAATGACACTTATGATAGTCCTAATGGGAATAACCTTGTAGATGACAAGGCATGTAGAACCACACCGGGGAGACATAGTCAAGAGGTTTCCACTAGGAAACTACATTGCCTAACGTTGGAAGAATTTGGGAAGGGAGACTATTTGCCAAATTTATCTCCACACGAATATGATCCACACCAGTAACCCAGAGCTTCAAAGTCACATCATCTGCACAATGAAAATCTATAAGGGTATCACCAATACTTTGATAGAAAGAATTATTGTAGAATAGTAGGGGAGACCTGGTAAATTCATCCAGACCCACACAAATAAGGAGTCTCTACCAAAGTGAGCCTCTATAGACCAATTAAACAGGTTGATCATCAACTTTCATACCGAACAGGGGATCTAGGACCAAGATTTCATGAAATTATCTTAGGATTCTAAAACTACACAATAATCCTTGCGGTTGAAGATTGACACCCTCTCTAGTACATCCATTCCCCATAAAAGACAATGTTCTGGAAGAATTCCAAGGGTGTTTATCCACTACAAAATGGGTGACGAGGGTCCACCGGTGAAACTGATTGACCACATTAAATGAATCTTAGGAAAAATCAGTCACATAATACCCATCAAAAGAGACATCCTACAAGTTTCCCAAAGGTATCTCTGGGATGTGGCAGAGATTTTCTGAGTAGGAATATAACATGAGAAGAAGGACATCCTTCATCATTGGACTATTTAGGGACACTCTTTCTAGCATAGGGGTCTAAGAAAACACTGAATTTGAAGATATGAGGTTTAGGGGGGGGGGGTGACGATGGAGCTAGGGAACGGTCAACCACCATTAATGGAGAAGCCGAAGAAGAACCTAGATGTGGAAGAAAATTTGGTACTGGCGTATAAATTTTAAAACCAGGAGGCACATCAAGCATGTTCTCATAGGGGAAAAAAATTTGTACATATAAAAATGTTTTTGTAATTAATGGTTATAGGTTCCATACAAAATATCATGATAACCATAGTACTATAAAAAATAGTGGAGTTACTATTGTGGTGAAAGAGATACACATATCATTTTTGAAGGATAAAATTAAATTTTTTGTGAATATGTCATCTTTTGACATTGTTGAAGAGATATTCAATTTGTATTATACAATATTTCAAGTGCTGATTTTCTATTTCAAATGGTTTGATGACATGAGTGTAGTGAAAGATGACGAAATGAGATTTGTGAAGGTGAATTTCATTGTATAAGTCGAAAATGATGAGCTATTCATAATTGAATCAAACGCATTGAATGTATTTTATATCTCATACACAGAAAAAAACAATTGGATGATTGTTCTACTTGTGACAAAAATTGTTGTTGGGTTAGGTGAAATCCCAATCGAGGGTGAACCTTTCATTGGGAGATCACAATCAGTTCATGGTGGTCCCAATGTTGAGAATTTATTATACATTATAGGGGACCACAAATAGGGGATTTGGATTATTGAGAGAGGATACACATTGCGTCAACAATTAATATATAAAAAATTTAATTCATTGAGTAGGTTAATGTGTTTATTAATATACTATCCTTTTCCTCATTATATTTTCTGTTCCCTACTGTATTTATAAAATATAAATTAAATTCTTGATTACTCATACATAATATGAATTCTGTACATGATGATGATACAAATATTAGTGAACAAAAGGTTTTTGATTATAAAATGAAAATATTATTAGGGGATCAAAATCTTGTTTATGAATAAACCAAAAACAACACATCATTATAATGTTGAGTAAAATTATAAAGGTAAGACGTATGGGTATAAAATTTTAGGTTAGTTAGAGTCAACAAAAACTACATATTGAACCCATCAATTATATGTTAATTCATCATATTGGAGTCACAATGAAGATTAATGCGCCAATTGATATAGATTCAAGGAACTATGTCTAACATATACTGAAGGAAGCACTTTGAAAATATATTTAGATAATATTATGATATACATTATCTATTTTACCAAAAAAGTATATAATTAAATATTTGTATAATTTTCATTATACAGTAAAGCTTTCATTTATTTTAGATTATTTTTAAAATAAATTTATCTTGATAGACACTAGAAAATCCCGTAGATTCTTCTAGAAACTTCTATATAAATTACTTATTATAGATATAGAGGGGAAACTAAATCCACACACACTAGTTACTTATACACACATTATAAAGTATGAAACATGGAATTATTTCTTCAGTTATCATGTTGATAAATCACTTCAGGTTCATTGTAGTTAACCTTATATTATTTTAAATTATTTATTTTATGAAATTTTATTCTAAATTTTTTCCTTATGAATAAAAGGAGTGCTAAAATTAAACAGTGTGCATCGAAACCAATGTACCCCAATTGAAAATAAATGGTGGGGATAATTTTAGTAAAAAAATGAATATGATATGTATATTAAATAAAAAATTAATGTTTTTTGTGATGTAAAAAATATATGTTAACTTGACTATATTAAAATTGATGAAACAAAATATGAAGCCCCTTCCATCCCGTTTCATGTGCAATGTAAGTTGGCCCATGTAAATACGGATGGTAAACTAGTGGAAGAAAGAAAAAAATTAGTATAGGAAACATGTGTATGTTTAATATAATAGTATTTGACTATGATTTATAATATTATCAATGAAAAATATCTATTTATTTAATATGTTTTTCATACAATTTAGACACAAGAATATTTAGTGACCATACTAGAAAAAAAACTATTTTCAATAGATTTGAAGTTGAATGAACAATATGATCGTGTTAGAGGTGTATGTTTTGCATTGTCTCCTCTAAAACATTTTGAGAAATAAAAATACATATTAGATGATGAAAGGATTTCCAGAATAAATTGATTCTTTATAAGATATTATTATCTGATCTGGTTTGGAATATGAATATATATTATAGGACCAAATCGAGCTGGAATATGAATGAAGATCAGCACATGAACAACCAAATGAACCCACTTTCTTTATAGATATTCATTACCCTCAATTTAATACCTTAAATGAGGAAATAAAATTTTTAATTTCTCTTTAACCTAAATATGAATCATATAACTTATAATAACTTTATATTTAAAAAATATATCAGGTAAAGTTGTATGTGATTACTATTTACCAACATCACCTTATAACATATTGTGAGGGCGTATTATGTATAATTTCCTAAGAGACACGCTACATAACAAATAAATCCAAAAATATCACATGAGAGTTTATATTAAAGTAGCTCAAGATCCAATCACTGAGTTTCGTAGTCCACTTGATGATTTCGATATTACTACTGCCAATGATGTTGTTGTAACTTTTATAGCATGGGTGTCGAATAATATAAAGATATATGAGGCATTTCTTTAATATATTTTCTAAAATGAAAAAAATATGACATTATATTAGAAACGTTTTTAAGTGAGGTGTTCTATTACAAAGGCATAAAATGATTGGGAAATGGAAGGTTAGATCAAAAAAATCTATTAAATCGACCAAGAAAACAAAAAGACCTTCCAGACATACCTTCTCTCCTTCATATCCAAAAAAAAATATTAATATTAAAACATATTGGAAGTACCACAATAAAATATCGATATATTTGAAAATTTCTATATAAAGAATAATTAATCGAAACTACCATTATAGACAAGGTTGGTCTGTAGAGTATAAATGATATTATCATTTTTGACTGGGTTGGAGTCTTATTTGTGAATACATATATAAGATACATTTTTATAATATTTTTATCTAAAAAATTATCTAATATTTATATTAAAGTTAATAAATATTCAAATTTTTATAGGAATTTATATTACTAATATAAAAATGGAACCCTTGTGAAGCATTTTTTGAATTAATTAATCCATATATAATTTATATGGAAAAAATTTCATAGGCGATGAAGGAAGTTAATAAAAAAGGATGAAATATACGTTTCATATCAAAATTTGATTTTATATACTCATTTTTATGTCTAAATTTCTAGGTTAAAAATCTACAATGTAATCATGTAAAATATTTTTTTTCTTTTTTTCCGTAGTTATCTATTTTTAGGAAGAACCCTATATTGACTGTAATCAAATTGGATAACCCAAATATTTATTTTTTGAATCCAATGCATGGATTTCCAAAAAACTAACCACAAATGATGTGTATAGTAAAATTTTGATGCACTAATAGTGTTAAATGTTTTTGATAAAAAATAATTATATGTTTTTTTTTATTTTAACAATAATTATTTATGGTAGGGTGATTAGTAAATATAGTCTAAATAATGTTATGAAGTTAGTGACTGGAAGTAATAATCCTAAGTGTCATGTAAAATGAAATTATATTAAGGTATGTATATAAGTATTTAACTATCAAAACATATTTCAAAATAAGTTGAGTTATTTTGTTCAATATGTTTGAAATTTCTAAAGATAGATAACAAAAATAAATGATGATATTATGTTTTCAAATTCACAAAAGATATCATATACCATCAAAATACTAGTATCCTCGAATATGAAATTTCTAAATTAAATTACAATTTTATGAAATATAATTTATTAATCATTACTTTTTTAATATTTTATCAGTAGTAAACATATTTCAAACAATCTATATACTAAAACATAAGTAAATTTGTTTAGAGATGAATAGGAACCATACGTGGTGTCGTAATGTTAGCAGACAAAAAATTTAGGTGATTAATGATTTTTTATAATATTGTATGAGTAAAGACCTTTGAAATTAATTTAGTGTGTGATGAATTAGTATTATAATGATTCTATATTATTTTTGATATGTTTTTCAATGATAAGTATAATAGTGCAAATCGATTTTTTTAGAAATGAATCAGTTGAATACTTGGTGTCAAAATGTATGAATAAATCTTGAATATGTGATTTCCTACTACTTATTTAGTTAAATTTATCAACATTTTATATACTTTTTTGTTTATTTTTCTTATCATTTAAATCTAATACTTTTTTTAAAAAAGTTAATCATTACGTCAAAACACATGTCGCATGATCAAAACTAAGATAACACATTCTTATTATTTTGATACATTAGTACAATTATCCAAACATAATTTTCGATGATTAAATTTTTTTTGTACAACTTCCAACACACGATGTGACCAATATGAATAGAAGTGGGTGTCATAATTTTACCATGAAATTTTAGTAAAAATCACATGTAAGATACTCAAAACCATTAAAAAAAGCTTGGATTATCTTGATAAATTAAGGTAATGATTCAAAATTTATTTTTTAAATATTAAAATATATTTACCATCAATATGATGCATGGTGTAACTGGTGTTACTCCAAGTGTGTCTCTTTATTTTAAATTGACATTTTATTAAAAAAGTCATGTGACATACTAAAAAACTGAGAACAATTATAATTGTTTTGATAATTTATTAAAATGTTCCATAAGAAATTTTTAGGTGTAAGAATAATCTAAAACTCAATTTGATACATAATTTTCATTATATAATTCAAAGTGGTCGTTATCAGTTTAAAATTGGAATTTTAATAAAAAAGTGTGTCACTTAGTAAAAAATAAAACAAAACTCAGGTTGTCTGGATAATTGACAAAAAATGTGTCATAATTTATTATTTACATGAAGGAATTGATCACATGTCAATCTGGTACATGATCTGACCTATATGAATCAAAGTCCATGTTTTTATTTTAAATGACCTTTTAGTAAATAAGTGATATACTAAAAATTCAGAAAACTAATTTGAATTGTTTTTATGATTTATGGTAATGATCCATAAGTCATTTTTGACATGAATGAATTATTAACACCTTAATATGATTCATATTGTGGAATATATTACTCAAATTGTGTCTTTTGAGTTTAAAATTGGTATTTTAGTAAAAATGAAAAGTGACATACTCCAGACTAATAAAACAATTATGATATTTTCAATAGTTTTGTAAAACAATACCTCGATAACTTATGATGATTAAAAATTAGGTAAACCTCAATAAGATATACGGTGTGAATGGAATGACCCAAACTGTCTATTATTAGATTAAAATTGATATTTTAGATTAAAACATGTTTCACTCAATGAATAATTGAACATTTTTGTTTTAGAATGTCAGTGATAATTTATACTTTATCATATAACTATATAATCCAATGTTTTAAATGTCAATAATATAGTGTTTTTTCTTGTATTTGTGTGTTTAATTTAATTTTAACTAAATTATTTATTTTCAATGCGTATTTTTTTCTATCATAGTGAGAAATAATTAAATAAAAAAATATAGCAGTATGCCCCTTTATCTTATTTATAAAAAGCTCCAATAAAGGGGAACTTTATCAAAACTATAAAAAGCAATGTTAAATGGAACCTTTATCTGTTATTTTAGTAGTGATGACAATGGATAACTTTATTAGTGCTTATAGTAGTGATGAAAAATGATCAATTTATAAGAACTTTTAATAGTACTAATAAAGCATCCCTTTATTAGTTCTGTTAGTAGAATTAATAAAGGGGATAATTTAACGGTGATTTTTATAGCATTGATAAAGGTCCCCTATATTAATGCATTTATATCTTTAATAAAATCCTCTAGTTTGTAATCGCACGTTGATTGTCAACATTTTTTGAACACTGAAAAAGGACTATTTTTTTGTTATTAAAGGCCTTATTTATAGTAGTGTGTGTCAATTTATTTCCTATTTTCAATGGATCATATTATATCGTTAAGGTTTTAATTTCTTATATCATGGTAAAAGAGTTATCATTTGAGTTGTTATGTCTATATTTAATGATTAGGGTTAAAAAGAATTGATATCTATTCATTTAAATCAGATATTTTTCTATATTAATTATTTTTCCTACCTTTATGATCTAAGTATTTTTTCCTTAGTTATGTAATCCCAGATCACATATTAAAAAATACCCCAAATTTAATTTTTCATTACCCCAGTTTTGAGGATGATTTTTAGTAATGAGTTGTCTAGAAGATGGTCTAGAATGGTGAATTTAAGGAGAAGTGATCTAATGTTTTGAAAATAAGATGAGTGTACACGTAGTATATAAATTCACCGAACCTATTAATCCCTTTGATATTATTATTTAAGAACTTTACTGTAAAAGATGAAAAATAAACTCATGTTTAGCATGGGTAACTATAAGTGAGCGCTTTCTCTTCAATATATTTAATACTATTAACAATGGTCATGAATCTTAAATGAATTTGAGCTAAAAATTAGCCTGGTAAGAAATTAAAAACTTTATATACAATATGTAACATAACTATTATATTTTCTAAAACCATAGAGGTTACGAAATGGTTAAAATATTTTTTTACAAAAATATTTTTGGATATTTCACTTAAAAGAATCTGAAAGCATGTATTCCTTATAATAAAACAAAAAAATGTATTTAAAACATGATATTTCTGCTGATACTATCATTTCTTTTATGTAATCACGGTTGTGACTTCTTTATTAATAATTCAATAGTTACTAGCCATCATGAAATAATTTTCAAGATCTATGTTTATAATAAAGGTGTCCATTCAATGTCACCAATATTTATAGTCAGCACCATAAAAGATTGGTGGTCTACTAGGATTAATTTTTTTTTGAGAAGATCACAATGATTAACCTATCATTACATAGAAAAACTAATATTCACTACAAACTAGGTTTGTGTAATTGAGGGATATATCTATATATAGGGTTGCTATGATACTAAACTGAAAATCGTAACTGTATTAAAAATAATACAAGATGGGGTGAATTTTCATTTAAAAAAATTAAACTATCAATTTTTCCAAAAACCATGTTTCCTATGAAATTGTACAAGATAATGATTTTTTTAAAGATATATTATATAAATAGTGTAATAAACTAATTTATATAAAACAATATAATCTTTTAAAAAAGATGCTAACAAGAAACATAAAACTTTTATGGATAATTAAATGGAATTATAATAAATATTTATAATGAAACATAACAAAATATAATATACCATTCCTAAGAAAGGACTTCACTTTCACCAAAAGTTTTAATGAAGTTTTTAGACCTGACTTTATGTATCCTAAATTGTAAACATACTATAATGGTCTTTCTTCCGAGCCTCAAAATAATTTGATTCTCATGATCAAATAATAATCTTTCTCCTTATCCTTGGGGTCCCTCGATAAGGTAGATAAAAAAGAATATTTCTATCAATATTTGAGATCCCTCGATAAAATAATAAAAGAAAAGAAATGTTATAAAAAACCATAAATAATTTATAATGAAAACCTCATAAGAGATTATTTAAGGGAACTCTTAAAAGATAAAAATTGAAGTTGGTTAAAAAAAGTGAAGAACATTGACATCAAAAATTGATCATAAATTTATAAATTCTAATTCTCTTTAAGTATGTACTATTATTTATAGAAGATATTTTAATGGTTGGATTATACACTTCTCTGGATCAGTTTCAATGACATTATAAAAACATATCCTTTGGATTATGAGTTTATCACAACATCAATCTATATGATAATTGTTAGAAAAAACCCCATTACAATTATTTTAATATTAATTCTATTATTATTTTTGTGTCTTTATATAGTAGGATTAGTAAATTCTATTTTGATAAATTTTTATGTGTATGTCTGATGAAGTATTTCTAACTTACAATTTCATACTCTATCTATTAGAATCTATCAGATGGACTTCATAGAACCATGTATGATAACCATTATTAGCCTATCATTCGATAAAGTTTGTACATGTCTGTTTGTTGTACTTTTTACAAGTCCGTATAACATACATTAAATACTCCTACTGATAAAGCTAGATACATTCCTACAAAAACAATATAACATTGGACAGAAAAAGATTAGAAATATTTAAACATTTAATGAGGGGATTTTTATATTCCAACGTATGTTTAGAAATGGGTTTTTGGACTCAAATCCTATGATCTCATGTCTTGATGTAGTGGTTTGAATCAAAAAATAATTACATTTTTATGAAAAATTTAGATAAATTGAATACAATGATTAGTTGAAAATATTGAAATTAGTGAGGGTGTATTTCTTTTATTATATTAACACGAAATGTAGCACATGAAATATTATGGATGTGGGAACCCCCAAAATAAAACATATAGCGACATGGTTATATTATTTCTTTATATATCCCTTCTATCAATGAAGAATGATAAAAAAAAATATCAATACCTGAAGTACTATCATGATTTAATATTTAAACTATATTAAATATGAAATGATCAATATTAATTTCTTCTAAGAGCACATTAGGTTTTTTATTGATAATAAGAAGAATAGAATTTAAAAATTATATCCTTCAATACCTTCTTAATAACAAACTTTATACCCCAATATCATACTAGTGAGAACTGAATAGAAGTGATTCAACACTAGTGATCCTTCTATTTTAACATTATTTGTGAACTCCTTACCAATATGTTTAAAATTGTGGTCCCCATGGAAATTATTATCTTATGGGGAGGCATAAAATTGGTTATATTTCTATATCCATCATTCAGACTAACAATCATATATTCATTTTTATCCTTACAGTGCACATTTAATAAAATATTCGAAATAAATATTTTCTTCATAGATAAAACTATAATGAGATCATTGACCGATGAATATTGAAAAAACTTTTCAAATTAGTTTATCCTATATTATATGTTCTCTATGATCATTTTGTTTTCCTTTTTGAAGCTATCCTTTATAGAAGAAGTTGTTTCCACCATATAGTTTTGTATTAGAGAACCCCATAGCCCTACAATTTCATTAGGGTGTTCTATGAATCATGTTCCACTTAAATGAAATCATATTTTAATAATCAAAATTTTTATAAAAAAAGGTATAATTATATATTAATCATATTAGGTGTTTTATGAGAAATATACTATGGCCATAAAGAATATGATGTATATGACTAATTGGAGTTTTATGGAAATAAGTAATTCCATAAAATAGTGTGAGGAATCAATCATGATGGCTCTCATTTCATGAGTGACCTAATTTATTATTGCACTATTTAAAGATGTCCTCGAAGAAACTAATATCTAAGAATTGATTTTCTACTAAGATCATTTTAACATATTTAATGGAATTGTGAGAGATGATTTTTATTATAATGATACAGAATCATGTTAATGTCCTAACCTATAGAGTATATGACCTAACATGGGAGAATAATATAGACATATTCCCATAGAAAATTTCTTTTAGAAATCCATGATTCAATATAAAAAAAATCAAAGTATTGAGATAGATAGGATTACCTTATTATAATATATTGTGGGGGTGATTTATCCTTTTTCACATAGAGTATACATTTCCATATGATTTATACATGTTTATTTCATGGAAATTCATGGATCTCGTAAATCATATGGAGATTTACATTCAATTTGTAATATTCCATGGTTGTTATTTATTATAATTATTTGTTTTTCAATTTCAATTATGACAAGTTATAATTGTTATTATTTTTGGTTTATTCTTTTAGGAGTTGTATGAAATATTATTTAAATAACATGATTTATCTATTATTTATATTATGAATTTTGTTAAATTTTAGGGCTCTATTATTTATGATTTGTTTATTCTTTATAGAACCTATTATTCCCTATTTTTTATGATATTCCATGACATTCAAAAATTATTTTAGTTCATTATGCATTGTATTATATTACTTTTAATCTAGATTTCTCTTAAAATATTAATTTATTTAGGGTAACCATATTAGTAATGTCCTATACAAATAATATATTGAATTATATCATAATGAATATATGATCAGTGTTAAATATATGTTGATATTCACTTTAATGTTAGATTGAGATTTTAAAAGTGGATATTGTAAATTTATAGAGTGTTTATGTGGTTTTTAGGGTAGTTATTATCAATTTGTAATAGAGGGGATGTTTGTTCATGTAAGACATATGACTCAACAAAAATGTAACAATTATTTATTCAACTGTCCAGTAAAATTCATAAAATATTTTTAAAATTACATTATTATTTATTATTAAAAATAAAAAATTATCAATGAATAGTAATTACATATATATGTCGCATAATAAAAAATATATTTAGTAAAGGAAGATTATTTTAATTTCAGGCACAAAATGTGTAATTTTTCAATAAGAAAGTCATTTTTTAATAATTAGTTTTCATATGGATAGATAATTTTTTGAAAAAAAAAATTAAATTTGGAATCAATATGTCCAAATTATTTTGGATTTAATTTTTGTGATTTTCTTAAAGAAGTTTTTTTAGCGATAATAACAATTTATGATATGACAATCATTATGAATGTCACAATAGTTATGGTATCATCATTACTTGAGCATGAATTTAAAATTTGTGAACCCATTTCTTTGTACAAAAATGTATTTCTGATTTAAAAGTTTGAATGTATTTTTTTTTCAAAATTTAGAAACATATATTTTATATATTGAAAACTAGATTACATTATATCAAATTAATAATTTTTAGGATATTTTCATTTAATGAAATTTTTTGTAGCCTCAGTTCAATTTTGTAATGATTAAAATGACATTTAATATATTTTTTAATAATAATCCAAAAAATTTAATTGTAATCAATTATATTTAAAATTATTTGTCTTAAATAGAAAAATATTCTATATTTTAACCCAAATATACCTCCTCCTCATGTATGAATTCTGGCCCATTCTCACATTACTCTAAACTAAAAAGGAACTGAGTAGACATTCCATCACAATGTCCCTATATAGAGTCTCTCCAAGTATTTTCTATGTTTTTATGGTATCGTATCAATGTATAGGATTCTATATTATAAGTTAAGGGGTCCTAAACTCATCTCTACCTCAATTTTTTAAATTATTCAATTTACATTTATTTTTAATGAAAAATGCTACAATTATTCATTATTATAAATTAATTATTATATTATCATTTAGATTCAATTATACCCTCTAATTATACTACCTTAATAAAGCGTTATATTTCATAAAACCTATATAGACATAACTAATCCCAAATTTTTAGTAATGTAATGATTGTGTGGTTTCATAAAAATAAAATCCCTATCTGAATTAAAACAAATGGATTCATGATGTTTCTCAAATATTAGTAGGGGTAGTATCATAGAGATTGGTTTATTTGGTATTAACTCAACCATCACATGGTGTAAAACTAATGGTCATAACTAGACACCCTGTTTGACATTAATGGGGATATGATTTGGATGATTCATGAGCTCTTTACGAACTATAATGAAGGATTATTTGCAATTGATACCCCTACACGATGAATGTATGAATCATAACATCCTTTTTGTCATTAATTTGGTAATAGTACATTCTATTATAATATAATATCCCAATATTTTTTATTTAAATGTTGGGTATTCAACTAGATATCCCTATTGTTCTATTTAATGGATAAATATTGTTATATGTTATATATTAATTCAAATATGGAAAAATAGTTTTTTCTCATCCACGATTATTATATGATCCTGGCCTTTTCTAGCATCATCATGGGAATGTTTTTTAGATATTTTTTAGGGTTTTATTGACATTTTCTTTGGAGTTGTGTCTTGGGTAAAATTGGATGAGTTTTTAAGAAAAATTAACGGACATTGGGATGTGCATGGTTTGCACACAGTTTGATAAACCATACAAATAATCCCAGGTAACCATGCGAACCTGGAGAGAGAGGAATAAATATTTTATTCCAAATTTACCTCATCCACGCTCCTTATCCTAGGTTACTATGCGATCCTTGATAGAGAGGTCCGTGCGATTAGTGCACAATTTACCCTAACCATGTTCCCCTTCCCAAGAAACTGTGCGCGCTGGTTTTATTTATCAAAAATTAGTTTTTAACTCACCCGGACCCTTTTCAACCCTTTATATTGAACTAGGATCATGCTTGAAGTATTCTAGGCAATCTTAGGGACTCTTATGGAGATTCCAAGGGGAATTGAACATAGTTCATTGATATCTAATTCATTGATTTAAGATCCTCTCTCTTATCGGTAAGTATATTTCTTCTCGTTACTTATTCTATTCTTTCCTATGTATTTCCTTGATATTTCAAGGAAAATCCCCACTATTAACATGTATATAAAACTATGGGATTACATCTAGATATGGTATTGTAGATATAGATCTATATTTTCATGATCTTGATGATTTTGAGATTAATTTTCGGTATAGAGATTTAGATCCAGATATTGATCAACGTCATTATGCCACTAGGATTTTGGGGATTTCCATTGGGCTAAATTTTGTAAAAAAAAGGAGGTAGGTGGTCTAAATCAAACATCCAGATTCATGGATTGGATATTTATATATGATATTATTGATTTTCTAGCTTCCCTTGATAATTGACTTCATAAATTAGAGTTATTAGGAATGTTAATTTTACCTATTGATGATTTTGAGATATAGATGATTAAATGGTGATTTAATCATGTAAAATGGGGGTATGCTCCATTAGATATTTGATTTAGATATTTTTTGTGGGTCAATATATTGTAATTGAGATATTGAATTAGTTGTGTTAAGATAATTAATTGGGGGAAGTTAACTATGAGATGATGTTTGGCATTGTAAGATAATGAATAGTGAATTAATTAGGTTCCATGATGTTGATTAAAGATAACTGATTGTGAGAATTAACTATGATAAGTTGAGATTTTATTTGGATAATTAACTATGAAGAATTAATTACGAAATAATATTTGTGTTTTTTGATTAATTAATTGATGAATTAATTAATGGGTTATATGCATAGTTAATTTCTAGGTTAACTAATGGGCTTTGGTATGTTTAACTAATCCTTGTATTAGTAAGGTAATGATGTTGTTAATTCTTGTGAATTAATGAATGAATTAAATGATTGAGAATGTGAGTTCTAGAAATGGAATTCAATAATGATTTAAATATTTGGACATGGACATGGAATTCTTACCCAATTGGTATATATGATTGTAATGTGGGGAGTTATACATGGATATATACAATGAATGGGATTTGGGGTGATTAAAATGGAGTTGAACATACCATGTGATTTGGGGTGCATGACAAGGCATTCAACGCAGAATGAGATTTTGTGTGCTTCACATGTTGTTCAACAAAGAATGAACGACACTAGGTAATTATGACATAAATGGGAGACATGTGTTGAAAATGAGTTTAATGTGACGAGAAAAGAGTAAATGACAGTGTGAAAATAGTTTTATTGCATGCTGTATTTATTACATCATGAAATTGTAGACACAGTCTTTTGACAGGACTTGTTTTAAACATAGTTGGTGGTGGCCTACTATATCATACTGACACCCTATTCAGATCGCCTGATCGACACCAGAGTAGAATTATTTGTTGCAAGATAGGATAAGTGAAAGGCCCTAGGATAGTTTACTATTTTGGAATGGAGCATGGGTGAGGGAAATAGACATGGGTTGGGACCCTCTTTGGAGTCATTGTGTCTTTGCTTTTAATTTCATTATAGACACTTGGAACTTGCATTGTGAGAGTATGGTTTCCCATTCAATTGAGTATTGTATTTATTGTTCTGACTATCATGTGACATGGTATTGTTCTAGAAATTTATATGCATCCACACTTGTTTATTGTTGTTTTCAACGATTAGTGTCTTATTCTGATAAAATTTGTTATAGTCTCCCCATGACTAACTTACTAGACCCTAACTGTTAATATACACCCTCTAGTGTATAGGGAGGTGCACCTGAGGGTATGTGACCAACCAGCTTGGGGCACCATTTAGTGGGACCCATGTCAGGATGTTACAATGTGCTATCAAAGGAGTTTTCATTTATTACTTCTTTTTCTTTTATATTACTATTTTGGGAAGGGTTGGTAGGAGACTAGTAAGAATTAGGGCATGGAAATGAGCTCAATCATGGGAGTTGAAAACCCATAAATGTGGGAAAATCGAGTACTCAAGGTGGGATTTTTGTGATTGCTATTTGTTGTTACAGTTTGATATTATTTCATATTTGGTGACACACTTGTGACATGATGAGATTTATGTTTGGAAAATTGTTGAATTTTTATTCTTATCCTAAAGTGGCACGATAGTTGAGTCTACATGCATAATTCTTGGGACTCAAGTTTTTTGTGACATGAATCATTCTAGGAACACATGGTAAAATAGGTTATGGGTAATGTGTCTAACATGGATTTTTTTCCTTATCATGATATTGAAATAACGAAGAAAATTGAGATTAAATGGTTTTCTAATGAGAAACCTGAATAATGATATGGATTTGATTAATTAATTGATGAATTATTTAATTTGAAATGATGAAATTAAATGATTGTGGGAATTAATTAATGATAATTTTCACACCCTTGTAAACCAAGACTTAGGATAAGGATGGTTAAGGGTTGTGATAAGGCCTCGATGTAGACTGTATAGCGATAAATGGGCGAAAAGACATGTTGAAACTTGTTTTCTTTATTCAACCGCTTTCGTAAATGTTATAAGGTTTCATAATGAGACCTAAGATGTGTATTTGGGTTTATATAGTTATACCTCCATGACAATTGTTGAGAGGGAGACTGAGGGCTTTGGCCTAGAATGAACTTCCAGATAGGGAACATGAGGCACCATTAGTGCTAGTTGAGTAGGAAGTGTAGAAATTATAAGAGAAACTTTATAGTTTGATGTAGTTCATGGGGTGATACCTAGGGTGGGTTTTAAAAATCAGGTCTGACTTGGTAAGATATTTTTAGCTACATCACCCTTCAACTTTTACTAGAGAGGGTAGACCTGAGGGAGGTGAATTCTGGATTTAATCCATAGAGACGATCACAGACCATTTGGAGACTCTAGTGGAGGGGAGTGTGATGTTTTCTTCTTATATAAAAAGGGGGTCAGCAAAGTGTTGGTGAGACATTCAGGTATGACCTAGACAAAATAATTGTATTTTATTAAATGAATTTCTAGAGATGTTCTTGGATAACTTCTATCTAGAGATGTTGAGATAGAAGAAGGATTCTGATTTTATGCATATGAACCAAGGAATCTTGTACATTATGGGTTATGCTCAACTTTTCACATATTTATAGCATTTTTATCCACCTTTATCTATAAATGAGGCTACTTCTGCAAACAATTTCTGGACGGACTAAGATATGATATTAAGTCCCATGTGAATATCTTTAGGCTGAAGAAGTTCTCATAAGTTCTTAATCAAGATCTCATTTTGAAGGGTAACTTGAAGGAGGCTTCCGGTACTGGATAGGTATATTTCACTAGATGATCAAGAGTGTTACATCCAAGAGAAGAAGTCACCATTATGAGATACATCGTCAGGAAACTAGAAAGCACGGTGGGAAATCATAGGGAACAATTGCACCATATCATACTCATGTTCTTTTTCACAAATATGGCAGGGCAAGACACTATCACACACATTTTACACAACCATTAGTTGAGTTCCGGTTTTGTGGAAATATGGAACACTTACATAAGTTCTACGAGAAGCAGTGAAATACTCGTACAGAGGGAGAATCTTCTCAGAGTTAGAGTGTGGTATGTTGGGTATTATACAACATATTGTTATGGAAGATGGAGTTCCACTAGAAGAGGGGGTAGAGGTAGTGGACATAGTGTATCAGGGTATTAGTGCCCATACCATAAATGTTGTGCTGCTCAGGGAGTTAGACAGCGCCACATGGAAGAGGGTAAGGACAGTTATATGCAGGGAAATCTACACATGTGGAGAGCGAGGCTGTTCCATCGACAATGAAGTGTACTATTCTAGTAGATTTAACTTTACAATGTGACTAGTTTGATACTAGTGCCTCTCATTCCTTTATATCTATAAATACTGTTAATGGTTTGAGGATGTAGGTGGAGACTATAAGTAGAGTGATGAATCTCGATACACTATTTTGAGCACAATATAGATAAATCAGTTTGTGCAAGGGGTGTTTTCTAGAGATCGTAGAGTATCATTTTCTTTGAATGTCTATGTCCTTGATATAACGCGATTCGGCCTGATTATTGGTATAGAATGGTTAGTTTCATACTAATCCCACATTGATTGTTACCACATAAGAGTGACCTTTGTGTCTCCTATGGGTGAATAGTATGTTCATAACAGAGAATTGGATATCCATGCAATATGAGAGGGTCCAATTACTCAGCATATAGGGGATTTCATAGCCCATGTTTCTAGTCTTTTGCTGGATGATGGGGGGGGGGGGGTAGGTAAGATATCCTTACTGTAGTTGTGTAATAGTACCAAGATGTCTTTCCTAAAGACTTCCTTGGGTTTCCACTTGGAATACATATGGAATTACCTATTGATCTCATGTTAGGGAATTATCCAATGTCTATAACACCTTACAAAATGATACCAACTCAGCTTTAAGACCTTAATATGAAAGTGAGGATTCAGAGGATAATGATTTTATCCATCCAAGTAGATTTCCTTGGGGACCACCTGTTCTATTTTCAAAGAAGGCCAACTAGGGTTTACACTTGTGTGTCGATTAATGAATGTTGAATAAAATCATCGTGAAGAACTGGTATCCTCTTCTGTGTATCGATTATCGGTTTGAAAAGCTGAAGGGGTATTGTGTGTTCTCAATGATCGATTTGAGATCAGGGTATCATTAGGTGAGAGTTTAGACTTATTAAATATGGAGAACTATTTTTAGAAGAAGGTAAGGCCGATAGTAGTTTTTCATAATGTCGTTTGGGTTGAGAAACACTCTAGTACTGTTTATGGCCTTGATGAATAAGATCTTTCCTCCGTACGTAGATCAGTTTGTGGTGTTGTTTGTGGAAGACATATTACTATACTCTAAGACTCATGAGGAATATTCCCAACATCTTGACATCATATTGATAAAACTAAAAGGGAACCATTTATATGCCATGCTATCTAAGTGCAAGTTTTGGATTGACATGGTACACTTTTTGGGGAACATCATCTCGGAAGAAGGTGTGGAAATGGACCTAGATAATTTTTAGGAAGTATTTTCTTGTGGTCAGCCCAAGAATGTTTTTGATAACTTATTATTTTGATATTAGATGGATATTACAGGTGGTTCATCCAAAACTATTCCAAATGGGAAGCACCGCTTTCGAAATTGACAAAGAAACAGATAAAGATTAAGTGGACAAAAGAATGTGGAGAATTATTTCTAGGAGTGGAATATGCGCTTGAAATCAGCGTCGATTTTAATCTTACTTGAGTCATGTGAGAAGTACATGGTGTATTATGACGCATTTGGGATCATACACTAAGCTGGGTTGATGCAGCGGTATTGAGTCATTGCTTACGGGTCTCCACATTTGAGGCAACCTGAATGGCATTAACCCATGCATGAACTTGAGTAGGAAGTGGTGGTTTATGCTCTTATGAGATGGTGACACAATTATTTGGGTGAAATTTTTACAGTTTTTATAGATCACGAAAATCAGGAAGTATATATTTTTACAATGAGACATGATTCTTCAGTAGCTATGATGTGTAGAGTATATAAAGTCCTTTGATTTTGAACTATAAAATACATTCGGAGAGGGCAATAGTGTGGTTGAAGCCTTGAGTAGAAAAACTCAAACTCATTTGGTACATGATTCGAGTGAAGAGTGGAATACTATGAAATTTTTGGTAGAAATGCATCTGGTGGTTCAAGAGAATCTAGAGAAGATGACTTTGGATTCATTAGTATTATAGTCTACACTGTTGAGATGGATTATGAACAAGAAATATGAGGATATAGAGTGTTTATTCTTAAGGTAAATCCTTGAAGGTGGGAAAACACCTTAAGACTATATGATAGATGAGGATGAGGTCATCTATGTGAGTAATTGGGTTGTGGTGCCTATGAGTATGCAAGGGGAACTCATGGGAGAGTTTCATGACTCTAAGTGGGGAGTACATCCTAGGGTGAAAAAAATGTAACATGACCTGACATAATAGTTTTGGGGGCCATGCATGAAAAATGATATAGTAGGGTTCATAATAATATGTTTCACCTGTCTATAAGTTAAGGTAAAGAATCAATGACCAAAAGGTCTATAATAGTCATTACCTATTCTAGAATGGAAGTGAGACGACGTAACAATAGATTTTATGGTATTTCTGATAAGGAAACATAGGGAGAATGATGTTATTTGGGTCTTTATGGATTGAATGAGGAAGGTAGAACGCATTTACCAATAAGGGAAACCATTATAGAAGAATAGTTGGGAGAGATTTTTGTTAAGAAGATAGTTCTTTTCCATGGGGTTCCATAGACTATAATATTAGACCTCGATTCAAGCTTTACATCACAATTTTGTTAGGGCTTAGAGAAGGTTCTTTGATCATAGGTTTTAATGTATGGATTTCAACCCACATAAAATGGGAATTTGGAGCGTATGATACATGTGTTATAGGATATGCTATAAGAATGTGTACTAGACATTGGTGGTTATTTGGAGATGAACTTGGATTTAGTGGAGTTTTCTATAATAGTAGTTATTAGGAAAATATAGATGGAATCATATGAGGCACTTTATGGTAGACCTTATAGATCAGTGCTATGCTGGATTGAGGCAGTAGAGTCAATGTTGTTGGGACCGAGTATCGTATAGGTGACTTTAGAGTTAGTGGAGTTATTTGAAAACATATGTCTCTGAATCATAGTAGGTAGAAGTCGGATGATGATAGATGGAGATGAACCCTAGTGTTTACAGAGGGTGATTGTGTTTTCCTTTGGGTATCTCTTAGGTTGGGTCCATATTGGATATCGAGGCAGAGCAAGCTGACACCTATGTTTGTAGGGAAATATGAGGAAGTGTAGAGAATTGGGTAAGTGGCATACCAATTGGACCTTCCATAGAAATTCAGTGCTATGAATTAACTTTTCCATGTGTCATAACTACAGTGGTATCACCCTGAACTATCTCATGTGATCGATGTAGATGAGGTTGACCTTGAGATTGGTTCATCCTATGAGGAGAATCTGGTACCTTTGCTAGATTGCAGTGAGAATGTGTTTCAGGGAAATATTGTGCCAATAGATCGTATGTTATGGAAACATGGAAGTGTTCAAGAGAAAAATTTGGAATGGGAAGAATACACAATGACTCAATGGCCTAATACTTTTGTCTTGGAATCTTAGTGATGTCCAGGAGTGCATCTCGAGGACGAGCTATTATAATGTGGGGATATTTTAAGATCTCAGCCTTTTCTAAGGTCATCTCGAGGGGTGTTATATAGGTAATTTTGAGGGGTTTTAGTACATTTGATTCGTAGTTGTAGCATGGGGTGCTTTTGAGGGATTTTTAAGAAACATTAACATGTATGGGGAATTCAACAATTTACACATGGATTGAAAAACAGTGTGCCTAAACCCAGGTAACCATGTGAACCTGGACATAGAGGTCTGCATAGTTGGTGGATGGTTTACCATAACCATGTTCCCCATACCTAGGAAACTGTGCATGTGAGTTTTTTTATTTGAAAATTGTTTCTCAAATAACCCAACCCCTCAAAACATCTCTATTTCAACCTAGAATCAAGCTTGGCGAAATATAGGTGATCCAAGAGCCTTATGAAGGTATTCCAAGGTGATTCAAACACTATTCTTTGATATCTAAATCCCATATTGAATATCCGCAATCTTCCTAGTAAGTGGATTTCATCTTGTTTCTACATTTGTTCTTTATATTGTCTTTCATTGGACATTTCATGGAATATACCCACTATTTGAATGGATTTAATTTTTTGGGATGAGATCTAGATCTAGGATTGTGGATCTATATCTAGGTTATCATGATCTCGATGCTTTTGACCTAAATTTTGGGATTATGGATTTAGATATAGATCTGGATTGGTGTCATTTTGCAACCTAGATTTTGGGGATTTCCATTTGAATAACATCCATAAACAAACATAGGTATTTGGTCTAAATCGAACTCCCATAGTCATGGTTTTGATATGTGTATGTAAGATTATTTATTTTCTAGATTCCCTTTAAAATTGATATCCGGAATTGGAGTAATTAGGAATGTTAATTTGACTCTTTGATCATTTGGATATATAGATAATTAATTAATGATATAATTATGGAACAATGTTGGATTCCCAATTATATATTTGATTTGGACATTTTTTGTGGGTTGATATATTGTAATTGAGATATTGAATTGGTCGTGTGAGGATAATTTATTGGGAGAAATTTATTATTAGATGATGTTTGGTATTGTAAGATAATTAACAATGAATTAATTATATGCCATGATATTAATTAAAGATAATTAAATGTGAGAATTAATTATGATAATTTGAGATTTGATTTGGATATTTAATTATGAATAATTAATTATGGAATTAGATTTGTCTTGATTGATTGATTAATTGATGAATCTATTAATGGGATATATGCTAAGTTATTTGTTAGGTTAACTAATGTGCTTTGGTATGTTTAACTAATCATTGAATTAGTAAGGCAATGATGTGGTTAATTCCTTTGACATAATGAATAATTTAAATGATGGGAAAATGGGTGTTGGACATGGAATTCTACACTGATTTAGAATTTGGTACATGAACATGGTGTTCCTCCCCAATAGTTATCCAAACTTGTGATGTGGTGTGTTATATATGGCGATCTACACCCAATGAGATTTGGGGTGATTGGCATGGTTCTCAAGAACGAATGTTATTTGGGGTTCTTGACATGGAATTCAACACTGAATGAGAGTTGGGGTTTTTGACATATTGTGTTTAACACTAAATTAATGACACAAATGAAATATAAATTAAAAGGGAGGCATGAGTTGAAACTGGGTTTAATGTGATTATTAAAGAGCAAATGACAATGTGATAATTTTTTAATTACTCATTCTATTTATTTATTCATAGAATTTAATACACTATCTTTTTACTAGACATGTGTTAGACACCATTTGTGGTACCCTAATGAGTTGGACTCACAACCTATTTGGGACACTTGATCGGAACCCGAGATGAATTTGTTATCAATGTTCAGGGTAAGGACACTAGGATAGGTTAATTTATGGGAATGAAGTTTATATGAGGGAACTATATGTGGTTCAGGACCCTATTTGGAGTTGTTGTGTATTTACTTTTAGTTTCAATTTCGACACTTGACACGGGCATTATCATAGAATGTTTTCCATTTCAGTTGAGTATTTTATTTCCTTTTTTGATTATCATGTGACATGGTGTTGTTCAAATTATTTGTATACTTCTGAACTTGTTTATTATTGTTTTATTATGTTGGTTTCATATTCTGATAAAATATTGTATAGTCTCCCCATGACTGACTTACCAGACCCTCACTACAAGTCAACACCCTCTAGAATATAGGGAGGTGCACTTGAAGACATGTGACCAACTAGCTCAGAGAGCCGTTTAGTTGCACCTGGGATGTGATGTTACAATTAAAGATGATGTTCCTTAAGGAATATTATGATAAATATTATTATTCATCCTATTCACACGAGGGATGCATTGCATTTATTATGTTATGGTTGGGGCTTGATATTATATGACCCCGTCATGCGTTAATAAGTCTAATGAGATATAATAATTTGGTATTTGGAATAATACTTACACATCTATGAATTGTTCCTTACCTGGTTTCCTTGATGAAATATTTTTAATGTATGGTATATGAATTTCTTCAATATGAGATTAGTGGTTTTTATCCATGAAATTATTTTCTATTGTGTGAACCATAGATATTTTATTTTCTATGGAATTTATTTATCACTGATATAATAATGGTTACAGGACTATGTATAATAGATTCTAATATATGATTCCATTTATTAAGAATCTAATCTCAACCATTTATATTGTTTTCCATTTCCCTAGGAAACCTAGATAATTAATATATTCTACATATGGATTGTCAAGGAGAAATAATACTATTATTATGTTTTCATATGAAGTATCATCTCATTAAAATTTAATGTTTTATTTATTTACATACATACTTTTTTAATTCTACTAAACTATTAAATCCTTTTATCGTTTTGTTTTTACCAATGTAATAAATTAACATTTTACTTTAGGTTAATAGAGTCATGGTTTTATAATTGGTATTAATTTTTAAATTAAAAATATTAGGAACTATATTTTGAATAACATAGATAAAGAATATAACATACTGAAAAAACCATAACATATTATTGTAATATTTATAGAATACATTAAATTAATTTTTTATAAATATGTCAAAATTGTATAATTGGATTAATTATTCATAGTTTTATTCATGACCTAATTAACTGTATATCATTTTTTCGAAATGGTACATAATAGAAGGATGAAAAAACTTATAAAAACACCTAATCAATGTGAATATTCCCCTCTAGATTATGTCAATGAAGTTGGTGTGGGTGTTTAGAAAATTTAGATCATAGTAGAGAATTTAACTTAGTTTATGACCAATAATATAACCCATATCAAACAAACTATTTCTCTATAACATGTTGCAATAATGTTGGATTGATTTATAAGGAAACAACCTCCAACCTTTAATGGAACCACAAATCCGTCAATATCTGAACAATGTATCATTTACCTAGTGAAGGCATTCATTTCTCTAAGATGTAGTTTAATGGAGAAGTTTTTCATCATTATATTTTTTCTAAAGGGAGATATGGATAAATGGAAGTCATTGATTGAAAAAAAAGAAGATATAAGAGATATAGAATATTGATTATAAGTATTTTATGGTGATATTATATAAATATTACACTCATAATAATAAATGTTCTAATGAGGAACAAGGATTTCTTGAATTTATGGAAATTTTAAGAGGAATTTTCTGTTGAGTATGAGTTTAAAATTACATGGTCATAAATACATAATTCAAAATATGTATATAAACTAGAGATAAATATTGACTTTCTTATATGGGTTTAATAGAAATATTGTAGGGTAACTAGTCTCTCAAAAAATTACATCTAATGAGGATATAATAAAAAATTTCACCAATACTGAGAATGTGTTCTCTATGAATTTTACATTCAAATGGATGAAAGAGAATGAGTGGACGTCTAAATTACATATTTAAAATAATTTGGAAATGTAAAATAATGGATTGGTCGAATATCCTATTAGATATAAATATTGGAAGAAACACATAGAGGGATTATTAAATGTAATTAGAGTATTTTAAAAGTGTAATGATATGGGGAATCAACTCATGAGTACAATATGGATAAAGAATCCCTATATTTTAAATGTTTCAATCATAAAGAGGTGGTATACTATTCAATTCAATTCCTAATTATCATAGTAACCTACCCATAAAGAGGCCAATACTTAATGATCAACCTATGATACCAAATATCACTATTAAAGGTTCAAAATGATGTTAGAGTATGTAATTTTATTCTAAAATAAAATTTAGATAATACATTAATTGATAATGAATCTATGAAATATTATATGACCCAAAAGTTTAACAAGAACATTAAATAACTCCCTACTGCGTTGTGGAAGGATTTTTTATATAAAAATCCCTTTTTAGATATTATATTAAGGAAATTATATTATTATATATCTTTTAAAATTCATGGAGGATCCTTAACTAGTAAACTTATTATAATACAAATCCTTGATTTTCACATAGTCATTAGGATGGATCAGATCTCAATATGTAATGTAACAAATTGTTAACGTGACAAGGAAATTATCATATTTATGTATGGAATAAAATCCATTAATTTTAGAGGTGTTACTTTGTTTCCGATGTTTTATATGAAACCACATTTAGTGACACCTGTTAATGAAACAAATGGAGAGAACTAGTCAATTAAAAAAAGTATATCCTTAGAATAGAGGATCTATTTATTGTGAGGGATTATATTAATTCATTCCATATTAAATTATATTAATATCACCCATATCATAATGTTGAATTACATATTGACAGTTTCCATGATAAAAAGCATGTATATAATCTTCCCTATAGAATGGATCTGATGGAATTTGTGGAATTAAAGTATAAATTACAATATTTGTTTCATAAGGGAATAATTTGTCCAGTTATTTCACAACCGGGAGAACTTGTATTATTTATTATTAATAAGGATGGTTCTTTGATGTTATTCATTGAATACTTATCAATAAATTCCATTAATATAAGGAAAATTGTCCTTTACCTCTCTTTGATGATTTATTAGATGATCATCAATCTTCTCAATAATTCTCAAAGATTGATAGTAATTCTACTTGTCATCTATTAAAATCAATGATGGATTACATACTAAATATTGATATTCAAACTATTTATGGGATTTAGGAGTTCGCATTAATTCCATTGGGTTTATAAATTCACCTTATCTGTTTATAGATTTATTCAATAGAGTATTCAAGGATTACCCTGAAAATATTTTTTATAGTTTTTATTGATTTTATATTCATATACATTATGTTTTATAAAGAAAATGTAGACCATTTATTAATCATCATTGACTGTCTATGTAAGGAATATATGTATTCAAACATTATTAAGTGAGAAGTTTAGATTCAATAATTTTAAATTCGTGGTTATGATGTCACTTTGGATAAAATTTTTTTTCTGCCCCATAAAAACCAATGTTGTCAATAAATGGACTAGTACAATGAATATAATTGATTTACATATTCATGTTTTATTTGGTTACTATCAGCAACAAATTAAATATTTTTTAAATTAGCTAAACCATTATCCATGTTGACGCATATACGTTTTAATTTTACATGGAATATAGAATGTGATGAATTTTGTGAGTCTCTAAAGATGATATATATTAATAAATCATTATTTATATTACAATTAAGAATTTAGGAATTTTTTATTTTTGTTATGCGTCATAGATAGGTCTAGGGTCTTTCAGGATGTAAAATACTAGTTTTTTTACTTATGCATAAACTAAATTAGAGACACATAGAAAAAACAATCCAACTCATGATATTGTGTTAATATATGTAAATATTGTGTTGAAAAAAATGGATTCATAATATTTATTGGGAAATATGTGACATGTATACTAATAAAGAAATTTTTAAGTACATATTCACTTTAATATAGTTCAACTCGAGATAAAAGATATGTTTAGAACAAATCAAGGTCTATTACTATACAATACACTTCCAACATCGAATGGAAAACAAGATATAATATACATTGAGTTTGAAGGATAATGGATTCCAATATACGATGAGGAGAAAAAAGTATCCAATATTAATGCATTTAGTAAATTTGGATATAGAAATTACTAAGTAATGTAGAAAATAATTAGTTTTCCTTGATAATTCCCATACATATTTTTTAGTGTAATTAAAGAGGTTTCAATGGGATGACAAAGTAGCATATAGTATTAGATATTTATAAAATTTATTCATAATGATGGAGTGTGGATTTTTGTAACGAATAAATTTATTTTGTCAGTACCGCAGTTATAGTGGAAAATATATAATAAATAACATAACTCAAATTTCACTATACACCTTTAAAGATACATGTTTTATAGGGATATAAGGAAGTGAGTATGGTGGGAAAATATGAAGTAATAAATTACTAACTATTCTACAAGATGATTGATATTAAAATAAGTAAAAGGATAGATAGAAAACCAATAATGGTAGTGATGATAACATCTCCAAATATAAATGTTTATGTGGGATGATATTGAAATAATAATTTTTACTAGACTAACTATGAAATATAAATAAAATTATTGGAACATCATGACAATTGATTCTGGGTGTAAACTTTTTTTTATTTTGGTCCTCTTAATTATCTTGTTTATTCTTGGTTTTTTCTATTTGTTTGGGACCTTGGAGGGTCGTAGAGTATTTTATGATTCATAAATGAAATGACGGGAGATGTATGAGGGGTTTATATTGAGACTATAATTTTTCTTAATGCAAGAATAGCTACAGGAGGTATACCATCCAGTAATTGAGGGTCTCCTGCTAACCGATGGATGGCTATATGTATGGGATCCATGAAGAACTCCACTGACTAGCCAATAGAGACCAACAGACCAGGAAGTGGGGTTTCTAGTCGGTAAAACATTCTATCTAGATCCCTCAGCTACCAAGTTTGAGGTAGTGGATACACACTTATGCTGATCATGGATGGTTAACTATGTGAAGTATCATATTCTTTTATAAAAACCTCAATTTTAATTCTAATTCCTATTACATAAAAATACATTTGACCCATTTGACTTTGGAGAATCATTAATGGTTGATTTGGATCACTCATCCTTGTTTCTTAATGGGTAGAACTACTGATTGAGTCATTGAATCTATTTTAGTAAGTTTAATCATGATTCGATTGAGAATTACCTTTTTCACATCTCTATACTTCAATGATATTGGTGGATCCACATTTCATTGATAGAATAAGATATTTATTGGTGAAATTATGTTTCTTATATTCCTTATTGATTGAATCTAGCCCTATATATCTCTTTGAGGATTGATTATGGGCGTTTGATGATATTGTTACACAGGGTAGGTGGGTTTGGAAGAAAGTTCTAATCATTTGAAACCATTATTTAATGGTTGATTTGAAATGGATTTATAATTCATTTCAAAATCATAAATAAGATTTATTGAAAAATGTTTTGAAAATGGCATGGTGTGTGTTTATCCTATTTGAAATTGTATTTTAATATAATGTAATGATTTCTGGAAAATGATCTTTATTTAAAATCAATCATTTGGAGAATTTTTTTAATGGTTCTCATAAAATGAATGAATGAAATGAATTATGGGTTTGAATGAAATTCATTGATTAGGAAGGGGTATTTGTTAGGAAAAAATTTGAATTTTTTTAAATGAAATGGAATGTTACGAAAATGATTTGGGGCAGCTTGAATTGTTATTCTTTAAACTAATTTAAGATGATTGATTTTACCGTCTGATTGACTAATTAAATTAATTAAAGCACATGGTAGCCTTGGTAGAGTAGTGGGTAAGATATGAAAAAATTATAGGAATTTATTAGATCTACCTTGTAATGTATTAATGAAAAAAATTAACAAAATATCATGAGGGAATATAATTTATTTTTTGTGATGGATTTCTATTCATCATAGGACTGAGATATTGGGAATTATGCACCGTTAGAGTCCAATTTTACTCTAATGTGTGTGGATCCTTGATCTTCGATCTCACTAACCCTAGGGCTTATAATAATGGTGCTTTGAATGATTTTTTAAACATTTGAATGATTATAAAATATTAAATTCATCCAAATAGGATTGAAATGTTTAATCAACCCTATTTGATATTGCATCTTATTTATACATTGAAATGTTTTTAATTACATGTTATATCAATACATGTGAAATATATTACCATGTAATGCTAATTTTAAAAGTGGGTATATTTGGTGTTGGAAAACAATCCCTCAAGGAATCATTGTAGCAATTTAGGGATGGTTGTGTTTGTTGATAATGGGTGTTTTCATGGTGAATTGTTGAGTTCTCAAAATTTTGTAGACAATACGTGATGAAAAATAACCCTGAAAAATGAAGAGAATATTTGGAGAGTCACAAAAGAACAGATACAAGCTGGTTCCATTTTCCATTGTTTGCCAAAATTTTGGGATACAAAATTTGGAATTTGGGGAGCATCACAAAAAGTGTTTTTCCTTGAAGATATCATAATAATATGGAAAATTCATGAGTTTCATGAAGATGTTATTATTGATGTGGATTTCGCAGAGACCAGAAGAATGTTGGTGGTGACCTTTGCGATTACGACGAGCTTTGTGAACAACAGAGGTAAAGATAATTGTGGCGAAGCTTTGCAGAGGTGGTGAAAAGTAATTGATGGAACGCTCGGTGATTACGATGAGCTCTATGATCCAAAATTTCTATGGTGCTTTGTGATATAGAGGTAATTTTAGAAAAAATTTCATAGCTTTACGATTTGAGCTAACATGGCGCCGACTTTACGCAAAAGTTTCTCATGTTGGTGTAATCACCTATAAATTGATGTAAACCCCCTTGAGAGTTGTAGGGAGATTTTTATGAAATATTTATAGCTCTTGAATCCCAAAGGAGGTTCGTATAGGTAGTGTAATTCAGGAAAGGCAATAGCTTTGCAGCGGCTAATCTAGCTCCATGAAAGATGTGTGTTCCGCATTGCCTCAGTTAGCTTAACAAAAGAAGTCACTTTGTGAAGGCTTCAGATCTATGAGGGACTAAGCTATGTGTAGGATTGAGCTCTGTGATGTAGTGTAATCTACAAAAAATTATTCTTTGTGAAGGTGTGTGCTTTAAAAAGTAGAATGGACTTCGTGAAGGCTTATTTGAGCATTGCTAAATTGGTAGATTCACGAAGTAGGGAGCTTTGCGAATGTATTTCCAACTGTGGTTTCCAAATGATTAGTGTTAAATGTGTAATCATCAGTGGATGAAATTTGGACTTCAATAGAGTATATACATACAGTGAAGGATTCACTCATTAGATATAATGAAAGGACCTTATTGTCTTAAAACTATGATTGGATATTCTCAATTAGAAGTGAGACCACTTCAGCTGAGAGAGCAGTGAGTTCTCAAATTGTCATTGGTTGTAAACCATGATGTATAGTGAGTCTGTTTCGAACATGTAAATAACAGTGTCCTTATAATGGATTTGGTATATTGGCACATCATCGGTGTATGCTTGTTGGACGTAGCATAGTAATGGCGAACCAAGTAAAATTTCTATGTCAATTTCATGATTTATGATTCATTCATACTTTTCAATGGGATGGAGAGAGAGGAGAGAGTTTTTTATACAAAAAAAAGATCAAAATGGGCTGTTTTTTTAATTATTCATACCCTAATTCACTCCCCCTCTTAGGGAATCTAGGCTAGTGGACCTAACATTTGGTTTACTTGTTATGGATTGGAAATGAAATATCCTGGTGAGATCTTTCTTAGCTAGTGTATATCACATCATAATTTTTTCATTTGGGAATCAATATTAATTTTATCCTTGGTCCTAGGAAATGGATGTTGTAACACCCCATGATTTCATAATATGTTATCTTTTCAATGTAATTCAATAACACGTGCTACATGCAACACTGAGTTCGAGCGCACCATGACTTACCAAACTAGCCGTTCAAAAGCAGTTATGAATAGTATTAACTGATTTTTTAGTTTTATATACTCTATATAATTTTAGAATCAATATTATGTGTTTCTTAGACATAATATAAGAACACATTCATTTTTTCAAATAAAAGATGTTTTTTAAAGAAAATGTAAATTTAACACCTTCTAATGGCGAACCCTTTTTAAAACCAATATTTGAAACTTTTATATATTAAATTTATTTAAATAAAATTATTCTTTATAAGTGGTATATAAAATTTAGTTTCGATTATTTTTCGGTAATTTTTGAAAACATTAATATTTTGATGAATAGTGAAAAATACTAAATTTTAATTGAAAACAACTTTTTTAATCAAAATAATTTATAGTGTTAAATTATGAAATTTAATAGATTGGTAGTATAATTAGTTTATATTTTTACCATTTAATACAGTTTAGGTCATTATAAGCAATTTCACATTTGTATTTGACATAAACACATGTCAATCTTTTGATATTTTTACTTTTAAAAAACTCGCTTTTTGGTTTTGACAGTGAGAATGATTTTTAAATTAATTAATTCATCTTATATGTTTTTAATTTGGAATATAAAAATTTACTTAGGGTTAATTTTTATTATTTTTCTGAAATTTTTTAACTTTTGATGAATAGTGAAAAACGCTAGATAATTGTTTAAAACTGAATTTTTATTTAAATAATTATCTATTTTATTTAAATTAATTTTAATTTAAAATATATATATAATATCTATATATTTTCAATTTCATTAATTGGAGTCATTTTATATTAAAATTTGATATATAATTTTTTTTGAAAATTTTTACGTCTTTTACCCACCTTCTAGGCACATTTGCAATTTTGCTAAAAATGAAATTTTACCACTTCTGTGAATTGAAGATCAATAATCTAGGAGACATAGTTGACATCATTATGTAAAATGTGGTTCAATAAAATGAAAATAATTTTTGGTGAATAGTAATGTTTGAATTTTATTTTTCACAGTTAAAAGTAAATAGGGTAATTAAAGGTAAAAATGATATTATAATAAAACCAAAAGATGTCCTAATTATATTGGATAATTTTATTTATACCAAAAACAACCTTTGGAATAAAATAAAATCCTTTTGGGCCACATGGATTATATTAGGACATTTATTATTATTTTATTTAAAGAAGTGTTAAAAGTGTCAAATTCAAATTTTAATAACTAACCCATTTTTAAGATAGGGTTATAAAAAAGATAAATTAGACTATAAATATTACCTACAAAGATAAAAAAATTTTCTACATAATGGTATTTTATTTATAATTTTTAGAGATAAATAATTAAATTTATTTACGACACAATGATGATGGAGTAATTACTTTATCAATGAATGATTGAAATAAATGATATTATAAATATAAAAATAAATGTAAATTGAGGATTTCGATGCTATAAACGAATTTTATAGATTAATATGACATGTTAGGGTTGATTAAATGAATTTTTTTCAAAGTAATCATGCTGTTATGACTTTCAAAAAATCCAAATAGTAAATCGTGTCAAAATTGACATAAATGAGTTAGAAAATACTATATTATTAAATGATATAATATTCTTAAAAATATAAGACTTGGAAAAAGAAGTTATATAATGATAAATAAGTAATTAATGAACCATTTGGGGTTATCTTGTCATTTTATAGTTTGTTTATTAACCATTAATTATAATAATACAAGAGGACATGTTTAAAGCTAATCTATTCAACTAAGAGTTAAATCTAAAATATCTGGTAAATATGGTGACCTAAACTAGTCTAAAACAACTTTTTTGAAAGTATTTCGACCCATAACCACATTATATTTGAAATAAATAAATTTCGTGCCATTGTAAACTGAATATTGTTTTATAATAAGTTAACATTACAAATATTTCATAATGTGACCCTCACCTCTCTCATAAAATGGTACACCCACTTCTCTCAAAATGAAACCTCCAAATCTATTTGGCTCTACCAACCCCTAACCAAATCACCTAAAAGCTTCCCTCAATTAATCCTAGAGGCTTTTCCTTTAGATTAAATCCATCCTAAGGAACCCTTTTCTTCCACTACCTATTTCTTTGTCATTTCCATACCAAAATAATTACTCCAGTTACTTCTACATACTGAGATTTTATTATCAATATGGTACAACTATAATCATTATTCCATCCATCCTATGAATTATAATGTCATCATGCATGCATATGTATGACTTACCGTCTCCACGTCGTGGTGTAATTTGTTATTCAACACAATGTCATTTGGGTAGTTATAATGATGAGAAATATGTGTATAAATCATAAAAATAACATGATAATTTATCTTTAAAGTTACAATACCATCCAATTCCACGCCTTTTAAATATTAAAGAAAACATATCGTCGCTTGTGAGTACGTACGACTTACCGTCTCCACGGCACGATGAGATTAATTTCCACGTTCACCATTCAACGATAATTATAAAAATATTTATTATTAACAAGTATGAAATATATGTCATAATAATTCTATTGGATATATATATATATATTTATTTATGTATGTATATACTTACATATATCTTATTCACTTAGTTACGTTCAATACGATATGAATATAGAAATATCATTTATGTGTATGTACGGCCTACCGTCTCTATAAACGGTGTTTTCCATTTCATATATCTATCTATAATACAAATTTTTAATCAAAATATATATGATATATAAATCATTTTTTCTATTCTGGAAGTTTTTAAATCAAGATCTAAATGATATGATCAAGAATAACAAGTTAAAACATGCACGATAACGAAAGCGATTATTACCTGAAATGTTAATTTAACATTGAAATAATTATTAGATGGGTAGTATAAAGACATAAAATAATCATATATGATATAATAAATATTAATATGGTTCTTGTATAATTTAATAACATAAAATGGTCATTATACATGTGGTTTAACAAACCCTCGACCAATGGAAAGTGCAAGGTAAGGGTTAATTCCTTAATCTCATTATTATCCAAAATTGTTTATGTGTATGTATTTTCTCGGAATTATTTATCATCTATTTCCATTTCCCATAAAATACTTTTTCAAAATTATTATTTTAAGGTACAATTTAACAAAAATACCATTTTAAATGAATTAAATATTTAATCTTTTAAATATTTCTCATTAATGTCCATGTTTTCAAAATGGTTTTAATGATTTATTTATATGGACGTGAACGTTTTAAAAGGTTAATTCCTTTAAAAAGATTCATATTTGAATGGGACACTTTTATTCAAAAATATCTTTTAAATTTTATCCTTTATAAATTGTTCAACTTTTAATTGATTTCATGATAAAGGGGTATTTCACTCAAGTAGTTTTATTGATCATTTTCAACAATGTCATCATATTTTACTGGATATTCTTCTTCAATGTGGCTGATTTATTATAATAGAATCTTCCATATTGTATTTAATTATTTATGATATGTTTTACTATGGATGTGCTATTTTTATACCATTCAGGGTTTATTGAAAAAGTGTTGACATTTCGTGTTATTGTTTTAATATGAATGTTTATGCTATGTCTCTACAATTTCATATGAGAAATTAAATGGACTTAGTAAGTGACAGGTGAAGCCCACTATAGCTCCTTAATGAATCCTTAGGCACCATAAGACAAACTAGTTTCTTGGAATAAGGCCTTGAAAAAAATTTCATTTATAGTCTTGGCACGAGGCCTTAAATATATGGTAATGATGTTTGATATTTGGCATTCCCACGATATGAAATTAATTATTACATGTGATTATTCGACTAGTAGAATATCCATGTGAAAGTTAATATGGAAATGTTTGATTTATTTTCTCAATAATATGTTCAATTTTATGTTTAAAAGGTGGTTGTTTTTATTACACATCTTTCCTTAAAAGATTATAGCTTCTGCTAAATTATTTACCGTTACTAAGCTTCTGATCTCACCCCTTTCTTATGTTTTATTTTACCAGGTTTCCAAGAAGTGTATTATGTTTGACATGTATTGTTAAGCTAGGTTAATAATGGAGTTGTCAATGGATTATTTATGTTGTGTTTTATGTTTGAATGTTTAATTTAACATTCATGTATGTAATCTATTTTTGAAGACTATTAAACTAATGGGTCCTTCTGTAATTGATTACTTGTAATGATTCCAATTTATTAAAATAATTCACTATATACAGGATTCTAGGGTTGGGGAGTTTAATTGGTATCATAGGATGTTTAGTACAGTCATTAGAAACTATATTTAGAAAAACTATGATTATAAAAGATTACCATAAGATAGACATTGAGAATTAATATAGAATAATTTCCATGAATTTTGGTAATGTAGAGATTTTGTGTATTTTCCATGAAATACATCCCTATCTGGATACGAGAACGTAGAGGCGGATCTGGCACATATGTACCTAGGATTGAAAACATTGACATGGAGTTTCATGCATGACCCAAGGTATCTTGGTACACAATAACGGGCCTTGCTGCACTCTTGGTTATGAAACTCCTGGGAATTGTGATTAAGATATTTCACATTTTTTATATGCCATTATAAAAGATTTAGGGGTAAATACATACTCAATGAAAACATTTTTTTTATGAATATAGATTATATGCATTAACTTTTCAATTTATGTTGGGTATTATACAAGGTTTGAATTATTCATTGATATTCATAAACTAACATATTGTATGCCATTATTTAGAAATGGTGCCCAGTAGATGGAATGAGAACTCCAACAATACCCATGATCCAAATAGTAAGAAGGATAATCTATTTCTAGGTATTAAGCCAACATTTAGAAGGGAAATAGTCTCCCAAATATTCTCATCATATGAAGAAATTGTATCTTGTATTATTATGTATAGTAATGAATTCTACCAGTCCTATGGATATGAAGGGAATAAAGAGAAGAAAATGATGTAAGAGAGAATGAAGGATAATGGGAAGAGGGAAAAAATGTTTTTCCTATATGTGATAACAGTGGAAATAATTACTATAGTAAATTATTGAAGTTAATGAGATTTTGTTATAAGTGTGGAGAAAAATGACACCATGTACATGATTTCAAGCTAAAAAGGATTTATGTGTATAATGATTCATATGCAATGAGTTGGGACAATATGGGAATCAATTTTAAAATCATTAGAGTATGCCCCAAATGATGTTGTTGGATAATAATCATATTATGATACTACAAGAGATGATGTGGAATGACTAGTGTTCTTATGTTTCTATTAAAGAATAATTTCATTTGAGTGTTGTATCAACGATGTTCTGGTTATTTGAATTATGGAAATAAATAAAAATTGTAATGAGGTAACATTTCATTGAGGATTTTAGATTATTTCGTTTTAAGAAAAGTGACTCAATAGCACGTTAATTTTTTTTTTGTAAAAAACATGGTTGAAGGGAAGATAAACCTTAATATGGTTCGGATACTGAGGTAGTACTTTTGTAATAAGATAAGATTGATTTGGATAAATTATATTCAATATTCTTGAATAATTTGAAACTAATTAATTGTTTGTTTATTCCATTATAGTTGGGGTTTACTAAAGTTTTGGATATCAAGAGTATATACATTATTCATATAAGTAATAAGAGAGATTGAATTTAATAAATAAGGTTTTATGATAATTCAGGGTGTTACCATGTTTTAAAAGAATACACGATGAAGGTATTCACATGATATTATATGGGAAAAATATCTTCATTGTGTTTACCTTCCTTATAAATTTTGGACTCTATGTTCGGACAGACGTATTTTGGATAACATTAATGGATGGAAATTATTAACATTTACATTGGATTCTATTGTAAAGGTTAAGTCATTTCTTATGATTATTTTTGGATTGTTATAAAAAGGACAATTAAAAGGCTAGATGATAAGCCATCGCGTTGGGCAAGGCCATGAGACTTGAACCCGCAACTAAAGGGAGACATTGGTGCATCCTCTACATCTGGAATACGTGATCTCCTTATATGTATAATATAGTTTTTTTAATATTTTTTTGACAATTAATTATAAATTCATTATTTTTGGGACCCTATACTTTTAAGATAAATATAATATTTTTTGAATTATATTATCTTTTTTAGTGAATGATGAGTTTGTGGTTGGAATTAGTTGAAGCATGAAACTTTACTTCTCAAGTATATTTTTTCCCTCTTATCCTATGAATAAATTAATTCTTAAACTTTTGGAAGGGATCTTAAAACCAAAAAATGTGTTATCCTAATACCTTATGTTTTATTTAACCGGGGATATTTTAAATCATCCTAGATTGATGGATTTAAGGGCCTCAATTTTTCACTTGTTTATGACTGATGACCTCAAAAACTCCTTTTAAATATTTATGTTTTTTCTCCAATTATGTGTCTCTAATTGACACAAATGTTCTCTTAATCTAGATCATAATTTGGTGGTGACTTTTACATTTATTTTTCTATCTTAATAAGAATAAATTTTATTAACCCAATTTCAGATGTGAATTTTCCACAAAGGTATTATTCTATTTTTAACCATTTATTTCGAAGAACAATTTCAAATTGTGAGGAAGTAATTTATTGAAGGGGGGTAGAATGTAACACCCCATGATTTCATAGTGCGTTATCTCTTTAAAGTAATTCAATAACTTGCGCTACACGCAACACCGAGTTCGAGCGCAACACGACTTACCAAACTAGCCATTCAAAAGTGTTTTTGAATAGTATTAACTTAATTTTGAGTTTAATATACTCCATATAATTTTAAAATCCATATAATGTGTTTTTTAGATATAATATAAGAACAAATTCATTTTTTCAGATAATAGAAGTATTTTTAAAAAAATGAAATTTTACTACATTCTAATGGAGATCCATTTTTAAAACATACATTTTACACTTTTATATATTCAAATTAATTAAATTATTATCTTTTTTAGATGAGGGACATAAAAAAATATCATAGAGATATTTTTTGTATTTTTTTGATAACTTTCATATTTTGATTAATAGTGAAAAATATTAAATTATAACTGAAAAAAATATTTAATCGAAATAATTTATAGTGTTAAAATATTAATTTCAGTGGTTTTGAAGTATAATTAGATTTTATTTTTAACATTTAATAAAATTTATGTCATTATAAGTAATTTTAAATTTAAATTTTACATAAATACATGTTAGCCATTTGATAGTTTTTAATTTCAAAAACCTGCTTTCTCGTTTTGAAAATGGGAATTAATTTCAATTTAATTAATTCAATTTATGTGTTTTTAATTTGGTAAAATATAATTCATTATTTATTTTGGAATATCAAAATTTTCTTAGGGTGAATATTTTGAATTTTTATGAAAACATTCAATTTTTGATGAATAGTGAAAAACACAGCATTATGGTTTAAAACTGACTTTTTATTTAAATAATTATTTATTTTATTTAAATTTATTTTATGTCGCAATAGATATATAATTCCTATAAAAGTTAAATGTAATTTATTGGAGTCATTTTATAATAAAATTAGATGTATGAAATTTTATTGAAAATTTGAACGTCTTTTAACCACCTTCTATGCAATAGGAAAATTTGTATGAAACGAAATGTTACCACTTATGTGAATTGAATTTAAAAAATTTGAGAGACACGGTTGACATCAGTAAGTAAAATTTTCTTATGTAAGATGAAAATAATTTTTGGTGAATAGTAACTTTTGACTTTTATTTACCACAGATAAAAGTAAATAGGGCAATTAATGGTAAAAATGATATTATAATTACCCCCAAACATGTCCTAATTCTATTGGATAAGTGTATTTTGACAAAAACCAACATTAGGAATAAAATATGATCCTTTTGGTCCACATGGATAAAATTAGGACATATATTATTATTTTATTTAAAGAAGAGTTAGTAGTGTTAAATTCAAATTTTAATAACTAAACCATATTTAATATAGAGTTATAATAACATTAATTTGACTATAAATATTAGTTATAAAGATAAAAATATCTCCTACATAATTTTTTTACTTTTAATTTTTATCTATTAAATAATTAAATATATGTATGACACAATGATGAGGCAGTAATTACATTATTAATGAATGATTAAAATAATTGATATTATAAATATAATAATAAAAGTTAATTGAGGCTTTTGATGCCATCCACTAATTTTATAGATTAATATGACATGTTAGGGTAGATTCAATGAATTTTTTTTTCAGAGTAATCCTACTGTTATGACTTTCACAAAAACCAAATACTAAATAGTGTCAAAATTGACATAACTGAGTTTTTTAAAAAATACTTTATTATTAAATGATATAATATTTTTGAAAATATAAGGACTGACCAAAAGTCTTATAAAATGATAAATAAGTCATTTATGAACTAGTTGGGGTTCTCTTGACGTTTTATAGTACGTTTGTTAACCATATATGATAATAATACACGTGGACATGGTAAAAGTTAAACTATTCAACTAAGAGTTAAATCTAAAATATAGGGTTAATTTGGTGACCAAAACATGTCTAAACCCTAATAGTTGGGATGATTCTAACCCATCCTCACCTTAGATTTTATATAAATAAATTTTTTTACATTATAAACCGAATTTGATTTTATAATAAAATAATATTTCAAACATTTCCTAAAGTGACCCTCAACTCTCTTATAAAAGGGTACTTTCCCTTCTCTCAAAATCACCCCTCCAAAGACATTTGGCTTGGCCAAACACAGCCAAAATCTACTCCAAAATTATTTTACTCCATCCTATAGTCCTTCCCTAGAGTTTAAAGGCAACCTAAAGATCCCTTTTGTTCAAATCAAAAGGAAACACCTAGAGAAGAGGTAATTATTTTATCACCCCATTCAAAGTTCTTTTCTTCTTCCACATTCTCTTTCTTTGTTATTTCCATACAAAAATAATACCTAAAAAACCTTGTATATAATATTATGTTTCTATAAATATGGTAAAACCATACTCAAAATTCTATCCATCCTATGAATGATAATGTCACCATGCGTGCGTACGTACGACTTACCGTCTCCATGTTGTGGTGTAATTTGTTATTTCAACACAATGTTATTTGGATGGATATAATGATGAGTAATATTTTTATAAATAATGAAACTAATAAGATAATTTATTTTAAAATTACTATACCATCCAATTCCACAAATTTTAATCATTAAGAAAATGATATCTTTGCTCGTGTGTACTTATGGCTTACCATCTCCACGAAGTGATATGATTCATTACCACATTCACTATTCAACGATGATTATAAAAATATATATTATTATTTAATATGTAATATATGAAATAATAATGCTACTTGAGATATATATATATATATAAATGTATATACCTACATATATCATATTCACTTACTTTCGTTCAATACGATATGATAACGAAAAAGTGTGTATGCGTACGTACGGCCTACCGTCTCCATAAACAGTGTTTTACAATTCATATATCTATCTATTATACATATTTATATTGTAAATATATATTATATATAAATTTTTATCCAAGATTGTTTATGTGTAAGTATTTTTTTGTGAAATATTTTTATACATGTACATGTTTCATAAAAGACTTTTTCAAAATTTTATTTTAAGGTACTCTTTAACTATAACATCATTTTAAATACTTTAAATATTTGTACTTATAAATACTTCTCATTAATGTCCATGTTTTCAAAATGTTTTTAAGGATTTATTTATATAGAAATGAATGTTTGAAAATGTTAATTAATTTAAAATGTTTCAAAGTGGTATGGGACACTTTGATTCAAAAATATCTTTAAAATTTCATCCTTTATAAATACTGTGGCTTTTAAATGACTTCATAAAAATGGGTATTTCACTCAAGGGGTTTTACTGGTCATTTTCGACTCTATCGTCATCCATGACTGGATATTCTTATTCATTAAGATTGATTTATTATAAGACAATATTCCATATTTTATTGAATGAGTTATGATATGCATTACTATGGATATTCTATTTTTATACCATTCATGGTTTATGGATAAAGCATTGATATTTCATGTGCTAGTTTTAATATGAATTTTTATGTAATATTTCATCAATTTCATATGATAAATGCAAGGGGTTTAGTAATTTATGGGTGTAGCCTGCTATATCTTCTCGATGCATTAGTAGGTCTCATGAGACAGACTAATGTATTGGCACAGGGCATTGAATATTTTTTTTCTAGTCTTGGAACGAGTCCTTGACTATGTAGTAATTATGTTTGGTATTAGGCATTCCATAATTAGGAAAATAGTTTTTACATGTTGATTATTAAACTATTAGAATATCCATGTGAATGTTTATATGTTAATGTTTGATTTATTTTCTCCATATTATGTTCATTTTTATGTTTAAATGGATGTTGTTTTCATTACAAATCATTCCATAAAATTTTATTGCATTATGTAAATTATTTAACATTACTATGAATCTGATCTCACCCTTTTCTTATGTTTTGTTTAACAAGATTCCATGAAGTGTATTATGTTTGACATGTAGGGTTATGCTAGGGGAATAATAGAGTTCTCAATGAATTATTTATGTTGTGGTTTGTGTTTTAATGTGTAATGTAATGTTCATGTATGTAATCTATTTTCAAAGACTACTAAACCGATCTATGCTTTGGGACATGATTCCTTGTAATCATGCCAATATATTAAAATAATGCACAGAGTCTAGGATTATAGGGTTGGGGCATTACAGATATCACCACATGGATTTTTTGGGTGTTCATGATAGTGGGAACTTATAAGGTGGAAGTGAAAATAAGAGCATGTTAACTAATTTTCATGATAAGTTTTTATCATGCTGATTTTGATAATTATGTGATGCCTTGGTTTTTCATTCAATTTATGATTATGTACTTGTCTACTACTAGTTCTTTTTTATTTATTTTTGTTTAATTGTATCATCTATTTCTGGAATTGTATACGTTTTTTTGCATTATCTTTTTATTCTTTAATATAAATAATTCCCTTCATGATCAGTTTTTATACCCATACACTAGTATTTATCCCATGGGTACCAATAATTCCATTAGGTCCATTTCAAGAATAATTTGGGCAATAATTTAGATGTTTATTTCGGTTTCTTCATGAAAAAACTATTTCAAAGGAGGTTATGTCTATTCTTGGATACAATTTTATTGTTTGAGACATCTTGGAAAATAAGTGATAGGACATTAAAGGATTAAATGGTATTCTACAAGTGAGAACATATCCAAATATCATCATATCAATCCTTATGTTGCCTTAGGGATTATGAAAAGTATCTTTGGGAATAAATTATTCTGAATCTAGATTTTCCCCAAATATAGATATGATATTTGTGTTCTGAAAACGAGTGTTCATTAACAAAATGTATGTCCATGTGTACCCTAACATATGTTTATTTATTGTAGGCTGATGTTTTCTAGTAATGTGTCCCTAATATTTTGTTTAATTTGATATCATAAGGGATCTAATTTTGATCCACAATTAAAACCCCCTCTAGGTGACCGTAAAATTCTAGAGGAGGTAGTGTGTGTCATACCTGATCTAGGCCAAGTGAAAACACTTGAACATGTTTAGGATCCATGAGTGGATCCTGAAAATGAAAATATTAGAGATCAAGACGAATAGTTTATTTACAATAATACACCATATTTTTATGGAACGAATGATCCTTAGGGGTAATGGGTTTCGTGATGAAATATTGATCAACCCTTCATGTTCTTAGATACTCCTGATTCGATTATGGTAAAATGGGTTGTCTTCAAGGATAAGGGTCCTAGTAAGAGATAATGGGGTTCTATGGTTAGAGAAAATATGAATGTAATATTGTATTTGGAATTCATCAATGTATTTTTTACAGATTGGTTCTATCCATTATTGATGGTATTGGGTATTCCTATGGAGTTTATAATCCTTCACTAGGGTTATATGCTTGTGAGTCTTAATGCCAATCGTTATGCAGAACAAAAACAGTATTCAGATGAGGTAGTTATGAATGGGATGCTAATGTACTAGAGGATTCTTAGGGATATTCAATATTATATCTTATCTTAGGCATTTACGCTGATTTTTACCTCATATGTTGATATCATATATAAATATCTGATAGAAGAATTATACAGGGATAATATGTTAGGGTTTCAATATGTTAATTGAAATCATAGAAGAATCTTTTGTATTTTATTTAAATGAATGATGAATTGTAATTAGTATATTGGTGGAAATAGTAGTGGTGGTCCATGAATCTACCACTCCACATAGTGGTATATGGTCATTTTATATCAAAAATATTTGTGGTGTATGAAGATTCTTCTGAAAAAATAGGGTTCTGGCCATAAGCAATAGAAATGATGGAACTTCATATAGTGGATGTGTCTCTTTTGGGAGATATTGTGGACCCCATAGGAGTTGGATTCACCATTTCTATTGCTTCAACTTTAGTGTAGATTTTTGTTTTTATATCTATGCCTCCCATCATTCCACATCAACCCATATTATGGACATTTTGTACCCTCTATAGAGATCATTCCTTATGAGATTAAAATTACTATTCCACATAGGATGAAAAGAGAGAAGGGTATTTAATTCACCAATTATACGAAGTAATTTATGAATATCGAGATATTTTGGGGTTTTGGGTTTTTAAAATGATACATTTTGATATCATTCATAGAATGGACTAGTTGGGGGCTCACAAGGATTGGGTTTACTATTATCATAAACTTGTTTTTTAATACCACTGATGATTAATTTAATGTTTTTTTGGAAGAATGAGACTTGAGGGATTGCTGATCCTGAAATCATCATCTAGATATAGGTAGGATGATTTCTTTTATTTCTTATGAACTAGATCATGGAGATTATTTTATTGAGTTCCCCCAAAAGCTGTTGAATTTATAGACGGATTTCCATCATAACCTTATAGCTGACCATCAAATAGGAATGTTCAGTTCTCAATAGGATTTTTGTGGTAAGATTCAGTGTCCTAGAACCTACTGTTGTACATTGATTATATGGATATTTAATGTATTTAAAAGTTAAATATCTTATTACATATTTCACATTATTCTTCTTGACAATTATTTAATAATGTCTTACAGTATTTGTTGCATTGATAAGGTCATGGAAGTTACCCACTATGATGAGAACCATGAAATGCTATTACAATATTCTAAAACATATTTCTTCAGTTTGATGACATACTATGATGGTACACATAGTATACAGACCTTCAGATGTGAGTACTCATAAGAAGACGATACTTCCTATCATGATGTTCTCACATGGTAATCTCTATGACGTGAGACTATGAGAACAGAACCGCTGGTAGGAAATCTTTATGTTTTGGTGTCATCAAATATTCTTATCTTCAAGCATGTGTAATGGTTCTATGACATTAAGATTTTCATTTATACTTGTCATGACTCGGGCACTTTGATTTACTGATGAAATTTGTCACACCATATAATGGTGGGATGTAGGGTATTATTGGTGCATCATGAGGGATATGTTATTAATGGATATGTCCAAGAAGTATTTATCCCTTCTATATATGGATGATGATATACCAACACTTGGATTGAAATAGAACCGTCAGACGAAATTCCATGTCCATGGTGTAACATGGAGTTTATTTTGAATAGTCAAAGAACGATGAATAAAACATAAAGGGTGAAGAAACTATCATGAAACATATTGGATGAGATATTGAGACAAAGGGATTATATTACATAGTGAGCATTCATATGTGGATGTAACTGTTGTGAATTTACATTCATTCTATTGGGTTACTTGAACCATTTCTAATCAATACTTTTGGACTTCAAGTGAGCCAGCCTAATTCCAATGATAATGAATCCTATAGGGTCACACAATATGTGTTTTTGGTGGTCTCAATTAAATTATTTTTGAATTTAATTAATAAAATAAATATGATTCAAAAGACTGTAGAATAATTTTATTCAATATAAATTGATCACATAAAAGAGATAAAATAAATTTGTTGAATATTTAATAAATATTTATTTACTAGTTTGTAAGTAAAATATCTATTCAAGAAAATAATTTATTTATTTATTTATTCGGGTGTTTGATAAATGGATGTGGAGTTAGAGTGGACCATGGCTGGTTCGGTAGTATGATAATTATTTTCTAGACATTAAATAATTATTTAACTAGTTTGAAAAAGTTAAAATAATAATGACGATGCTATTATTTTGTGACACAAAATTTTATTTATTTTTTTTGGTGGAATTTGGCACACCATAAAAAATGTCACAAAATTGTTATTAGGAGAATGTGTTTTCTTTATGTTCGTAAATGTTTTTAATTTCTTTTATGATGTTAAATATTTTAATTGATGTTCCATTAATATAAATAGCCATGTATGTCTATTTTGACCTAGATAACACACCACATGCTTGGTGAATTGAGAATTGTTGAGCCAAACAATTTCTCTCTTGAATCCTCCCCCAATAAATAATGAGAGAAGATCTTCATGACTGAAGAACAAGAGGTCAAGAATAACCATCCCAAGACACTCGCTTTTCCGTGCTAGCACCCAGAGAATGATTAGTGTCGATCAGAGGCCATCAATGCATGTCTAGATCACTGCTAGAGAGATTCTAGTTTGGATCCTCAGAAGCATAATGAGACAATCCGAAAGGCTCATTCTGAATGTTCAACATCGTCAATGAAAAATATACTGCAGAACTAGGTATTGGTTTCTTTATAAAATTAATTAAATTAATTATATACGTGATGTGAAAGACCCTTTCTAAAGCTTTTAGACGACTTCCTTATTTATCTAAATATTTGATTACATTCCATGGAGACTGGTGTTCATTGTCATATTGATCCCAGAATAATCATTGATCATGGAACAAATTAAAGTTGGAGGCCAGTCTAATTGTTCTTCATCTAGGCCTAGAACCTATAAGTGGTATCAGAGCGAGGTCCATAATTTTTTATAATTATTCAGTTATCATTGATGATTTATGGTTTAATAAATTAGTTTTTCAATTCAATGTCTAACTAATCTTGTAATATGAGTTTTCGAGATATGTTCTTCAATTTTTTTGGTTCTCACAAATTTTACCAAAACAAATAATTTTCACCTAAAATTGAAACGAGGAACTCATTAGGGGAATCCAAAAATTCATTCCAAGTAAAAAGAATGTGCACACCATGTGTTTTGAATTACACATCGTGTTCACTGCCATACACACTATGTAATCTATACAACACACCATGTAGCTGTATGCAATGAATAATGAGTAATTCAACAAATACTCAAGCTATGTACATTTCTTACACGTGGTGTTATTAGTTTTAAAGTGCACGGTGACTGAGATAGATAGGAACACTCTTATCTAATTACACATCGTGTATCCCACTAGACATAGTGTGTAGTCCCTTTGGGTTAGGGGAAAATCTGTGTATCCCATACACAGATTGAGTTGACCGGTAACCGTGTATCTTGGAGACAACACGACATGTATCCCACTGTACACGTTGTGTACTCTGATGTTTCTGATGTATGGCTCACACACCATGCCCCAAGGTGCGTACATTGGGAAATATCGTTAAGGTATTACACGCAGTGTAGTCCGAACAACAGGACGTGTACTTTTCAAAATTATGTAGAATTAAAACATTAATTTATGCATAATGTTTGATCTGCATATCATTAATAAATCATTATACAGGTTGTTACTCTAGGCATTGAAGCATCTTGTATATAATGCTTCATAAGAGTAAAACAGAATGTGAATGTAACACATGTTGGGTAAATTCTAATGGGTATTCACCGGGTTACCTCTAAGGTGCATTTATGTACAATGATAAGAATATCAAGGAAATTTAGAAATAGAATAAGATTAAAGGAATGATTAATTAAAGATAATAATTAATCAATTTGAGCGTGATTTTTATTAAAAGGAATTATTTATGAATTGTATACTAGTTTTATTAAATGCATAACTCATTATATGTATGTGGATAATCATGAGCTAGACCAGACCATGTATGTGATTTATTTCCCATTTAATTTATTTGTTAAATTAATTTTTGGCATGCATGACATCTCTCCCCACTAATATGTAGGGCTTGTGTGCCCATGGTTTCTTTTATGTAAACCCCATTCTACCCCTCACCTGCAAGTGAGTTAAAATTATATTTAATGGATGGAGGTCCCATGATAATGGAGGAAGATCAAGATAGATCCTAGACAAGAAAAATCCCATGAGATACAATGGTGTACATGTCTAAAGATATAAATATAGACCCAAAATGATCAAGGTGTTTCTCCCCTATGACAAGGATAGTTTATCAACCATTAGATAAACTAACCATTAGAAAATCTCATGATCTTTTCCACTACTTTATTTTATTTCTGCCGGTTGCATGGTTTATCATTATGGATGTGTTGAAGTGATCACATAGGTAATTAATTAAATAAGATAGAAAGATGGAACTAAAATAAAATAGGCTTATGCATAAATATTTACATGACATGGTTAATCACTTATGTTAGTTCCACTTAATATTAACACGTATGTGATAATGGTAAGAATCAATTTATGCATAAAAGATAAAAATTCCTGAAATATAATATTAAATCAAACCACGAATTTTGTTACATGATTAAGGGAAAGACTCAATAAATCTATGTGTTTGACCGAGCCTTGTTGGGCCAATTAATTTTATACAGGGAGACCTTATAAATGGTTTCAGGCCGACATAACCTTATTTCTTCAAGTGGAGTAGCCCTTGATAGATTTTTTTTAATACTAGAGGAAAGATCTGAAGGAATCCTAGTCAAGATTTTTGGAATGCAGAGTCCAATAAACATATCAAGATGTTGCAGGCCCATACATGGAAAAAAATGCCTAACTAAATACCTTCAAATAGATTGAACCACACTTGTTGGGGTTATGCGAAGGGAAAAATGATTCCTTACCACTATAATGTCATGGAAACTGGACAATATGAGTTCAATGATGAGGGCCACTAGGACTTCATAAAATAGTGGGAGACTTAATAAAATTATGTTATTATTTCTCGTAAAATGTAATCAAGAAAGTACTAATGACTTGCTATTTTAGTTGTAAAATAAAATTAAGATCTCTTCAACCACCCTATACATGTGATAAATTCTAGATAAAGACAATATCATCACCAACAATAACATCCAGGAGTGGATTAGGCACCTTCAGGTTATTATACGCCATGAACGAAAGTCTTACGTTCTAGAGTAAATATTACCTAATCCATATTCCAAAGAGGTGAGTGATCTTGATTTTATTGTCTACAATCAATATATGAATGATGTAGTCAATGTTCAATGTTTTATTATATCGTCTATGTTCAGTTATGTCATAATTTATCATGAAAATATGGATTCTTATAGCATGATCATCTATGGTCTTTACCAAGAGAGAGAAAGAGAAGAAATGGTTGAGATCTCCAAGGAACTCCTTTAGAGCAAAATTATAGATGGTTCCCCGGTTAGGTCTCATGTAGTTAATCTCATTGGATACATTGAGCACCTAGAGGTTTAAGGATTTAAACTCCTGAAAGAACCGGGCACCGATCTCATTATCACATCACTCCCTCAAGTCTTCTACTACTTTGATCACAATTTCAATATAAACAACATTGAGAAGTCTATTTTTGATCTTATTATCCTCAATCTCCAAGTACAAAAATATATTAATCATGAAAGCCTTCTATATTTATGGTGAATAAGAGGAAAGGGACGGTGAATAGAATTAAACCCGATGCTTCTTCACAACCTTCCAAGAAATAGATGATCCAAGGGGAGGTAAGGGAACATGAGGCTGTTTGTTTTCACATGTGGTAAGAAGGGCCACTAGAAGGAAAACTGCTCCCAGCCTAAGAAGCATGGGGAATCTTCAGGATTATTGGTTATTGAATTAAATCTACCTATTTCTACAAATTGGATTTTAGATACATATCTTGGCACTCATATATGTATCCAAATATAGGAAACATGTAAATTTATTAAGATTGTCTGAGGGGCGGTAGATCTACGAGTAGCGAATGGAGCTAGACATGCTATTGTAGCTGTCATGGAATACCACCTTACATTGCCATCTGGGATGATCTTATTGTTAAAGGCTTGTTATTATGTGTCATCTATTACTAAAAACATTATTTCTTTATCCACATTAGATACAGATGGATTTTTTTTCACGTTTGGAAATGAATTTTTCTTCTTTTACAAAGATATTTTTTTGGTATGTCACATTTATACAGCAGTCATTAAGTGATGGATTACATAAACCAAGTAATTGAAATCGATAACAAAGATACTTAACATGACTCATACCCCACATAACTTTGGCCTAACCGATAAGTACATGCAATAGAAAAATTCTTGACAATGTTACATCAAGATGGATATTTGGATTCTTTTGAACTAAAACCACTTGGGGTATTCCATGCATGTTTACAAGGCAAAATGACCAAAGCCACATTTAGTGGGAAAGGTGAAAGGGCTAAAGAGAATCTTGAATTGGTTCATAGCGATGTGTGTGGACCATTTCCAGTTGAATCATGGAGAGTGTACTCATAATTGAAAACATTTACTGATGATATTGGTAGATATGGATATATATTATTAATGAGGTATAAGTCGGATTTTGTTGATAAGTTCAAAGAATACAAAAATGAAGTTCAGAACAATCTTGTTAAGAACATTATGAAACTCCACTCAAACTGAGGTGGAGAATATCTTAATCAATACTTCATTGATTACGTATTGGAGTTTGGGATATTATACCACCTAACTCCTCCTTACACGCCCCAGTGGAATGGTGTGAGAAAAAGGAGGAACCACACCTTGTTGGACATGGTGAGATCAATGATTAGTCATGAGAGTCATCCATTATCTTTTTGGGGATATTAATTACAAACAGTAGAACACATAATAAACCAAGTACCAATTAAATAGATAAATTGTATTCCGTATGATTTATAAAGGGGAAAGGAAGCCATGTTATCGAGTTTACATGTTTGGGGAAGACATGCAATTGTTAAGGCCTCTTCAGGTAACAAACTTTCACCCTGAGGCACAAAGTGTACCTTTATAGGATACCCTAAGGAAACAAAGGGAAATTTTCTATACAAACCCTCAGAGAAAATGGTTATAGTGGAATGACATGAAATATTCTTTGAGAAAGAGCACAACTCCAAAAGAGATAATTGGAGCAAGATGTAATTTGATGAAGTCGAGGCTCAAGGTATACAAGAGTTGCTATAGGAATAGATTCCACAAGTCCCCATGGAAGAAAGAACTACTGTAGAGACACAAGAATTGTATAAGAGTGTAATAGAGGTTATTGAACATGGACCATAAGATTTTCTATTTACCGAATAAGGTTACATGTTATTAGTTGATAATAATGATCCTCGAACCTACAAGGAAGCAGTATGTGTCATTGATGTTGCTAAGTGGAAGAAAGACATGAATTCTAAAATGGATTCCATGTATGAAAACAGTGTTTGGATTTTGGTAGATCCTCCAATTGATGTAAATCCTATTGGATGAAAATGTGAATTCAAGAAGAAACTGGACCAGGAAGGACAAGTCAGTAAAAATTAGGAATAACTAGTTGCAAAAGGGTTCATGCAGCATCAAGTCATTGACTACGAATAAACCTTTTCACCAGTTGAAATGCTGAAATCCATCATAATTCTATTGGCCATTTACTCGTACCATGACTATGATATTTGAAAAATGGATGTCAAAAAAACCTTCCTTAACTGGAACCATTTGGAATATTTCTACCAGAAACAACCTGAAGGGCTTATGACCGCAAAGGAAGCCAATAAGGCTTGCAAGTAACAAAAATTAATTTTTGGATTAAAGTAAGAATCGAAGTCATGGAACATTCATTTTGGTGAATCCATAACATATTTTGGTTTTATCAAGAACAAATTCGATCCTTGTATCTCCAAACAGTCAAGTGGGAGTGCAATTGTTTTCATAATAGTATATATTGATGACATATTACTTATTGGAAACGAGATACTATTCTTATAGTCTGTTAAGGCTTGGTTGAATCAATTCTTATCAATGAAGGACTTGGGAGAGGAAGAATATATTTTTGGGATCAAGATCCATTGTGATAGATCAATGAGATTGTTTTTCCTAAGTCAAAGTACTTACAATGATATGATACTGAAGAGATCTAGTATGGAACAGTCCCAGAAGAGATTGTTTCTAGTGTCACATGGTAGTCGTCTTTCCAAAAAAACTTTTCTTCATACACATGAAGAATAAGAGATAATAGAAAGAAATCCATACACTTCAGTGATTGGGTCACTCATGTATGACACACTATGTACTAGGCAATATGTTCCTTACAAATTGAGTGCGGTAGGAAGTTATCAAGCTGACCCAGGTGGTAGCCATTGGATGGAAGTCCAGACAATCCATATGTATCTAAGGTGTATTAAGGATATGTTACTAGTTTATAGATGATATGAATAGCTAGTCATCATTTAATATTTAGATGTTATTTTCCAGACTGATCAGGATGACATGAAGTCTCATATGGAATACATCTTCACATTGAATAGAGGTGTTGTGAGATGGATGAGATCACATAAAAGTTTGGTAGTAGATTCTATAGTTGAGATTGAGAATATCACAGCTTTTGAGGCAGCTAAATAATTAGTTTAGATGTGATGCTTCGTCCAAGAGTTTGATTTGGTACCTAGCAATAAATATCCCATCACACTGTATTGTGATAATACCAGAACTGTGTCTTTTGAAAAAGTACCAAGGTTACATCAGTGGACAAAGCTCATACTTCAAGAGTATCAAATCTTGAGGTATTATTCTTAGAGAGGTGAATCTCTAGGTAGTAGTATTTCTATAGAATACAACATGAAATTTCCCATAACTAAAGCCTCGACTCAGTAAAAACTTGATCATCAAGTGAGATCTGGAAGACTGAATTTTGTAGGTAGTTGTCTCTAGTCCTAGTGGGAGTTTGTAACAGTTTGTGTCCTAAAACCAAAATTTTGTACTTTGATAATATACATATTTAAATTATTTAAATATTATACATATTGTTACATATTGTTCATTGTTCTGCATGACTATGATTTAATAATGTCCTAGATTATTTTTTGAATTGATTTGGTCATGACAGTTCCCTACAATAATGAGAACCCGGAAATTATATAAAAATATTATTAAACATAGTTTTATGACTATATAACATTCAACGATGGGACACATAGTATACAGACCATCAGGTATGAGTACTTATAAGTAGATGAGACTTCCACTCATGAAGTTTTCACTTGGTAATTTCAAAGAATGAATATTATGGGAATAAACCCACCAGTAGAAATTCTGCATGGTTTGGAGTCATTGGATATTATTATTCGTGAGCATGTGTAATGGTCCATAGAATTTAATATTATCATTAATACGTTTCATGACTCACTCACTTTGATTTACTAATTAAAACTATCACACCATATGATTGTAGTAAGTGGGGTACATTGGGTTCGTCAAGAGTGGCATGTTATTAATGGGTAAGTCGAGGAAGGATATGTCCCTTCAATTTATCGATGTTGAAATCTCAACCCTTTGATTGAAATAGAACTGTCATCCAAAATTCCATGTCTATGGTGTATGTATGAGTTTATTTTGGATAGTCCAAGAATGATGTATCAAGCATAATGGTTGATGACACTATCATGAAACCAGCTTGATGAGATATTGAGACAATGGGATTATATAACACAAGGAGAATTTGTATGTAGATGTCATTGTTGCGACATTACTTTCTTTATCTTGGGTTCCATGACCCATTGCTAGGTAGTACTCTTGGACTTTAGATGATCCCACCTAAATCTAATGAGAAATAATCCTATAGGGTAGCACAATATGTGTTTTTGGTGGTCTTAGTTAAATTCTGTTTGAAATTTATTAATGAAATAAATTTTATTCTCAAGACCATGAAATCAATTTATTCTTGATAAAATGATTGCACAAATTAAATAAAATATATTTATTGACAATTTAATAAATCCTTATTTACTAGTTTGTAAATTAAATATTTATTTAATAGAAAAAAATATTTATTTATTTATTTGGGTGTTCAATAAATGGAAGTGGATTTCAAGAAGACCAAGTCCAATCTAGTAGTGTAATAATTATTTACAAGATGGTAACTAATTATTTAACTTGTTTGAACAAGTTAAAATATTAATAATTCTACTAATATTTTGGGACGTCGAATTTTATTAATAATTCTGTTTTGCACAAGTTAGAAGACTATAAATAATGATGTGGTGTTATTATTTTGAGCATGGGTTTTTTCTAAGTTCATAAATGTATTTGATCATTGTTTTTCAATTATATATTGTAACTGATGTTTCAAATATATAAATAGACATGTATGTCTATTTTTCCATAGAGAACACATCACACGCATGGTGAATTGAGAATTGTTGATCCAAACAATTTCTCTCTTGAATCCTCTTTTTCCCCCTCTCAAGAACAAGATTTTTTATTTAAGACCGAAGAAGAAGCGATGATGAACAACCAACACATGAAACTCACTTCACCGTGTTAGAATCTGGGGAACGAGTGTGGTCGATAAGAGGCCATCGAACCATGTGTGGATAACCACTAGAGGTATTCTACTTTATATCAATGGTAGCACAATGAGACAATCTGGAAGGGTCATTCCGAATGATCAACATCCTAAGAAAATGTAATGAAGAACCTGGTATAATTTTCTTTATGAAATTAATTAAATTAATTATAAACATGTTGTTAAAGATCCTCTATAATGGTTAAGTCTTCTTTTCTCTTTATCTAATTCTTTGATTATATTCTATGAAGACTGGAGTTCATCGTCATATTGATCCCAAAATAATCATTGATCATGGTAAAAATTAATGTTGGGTTCCAGCCCAACAATGATTTTTCTACACCCAGAACCTACAGGTTTTCGGTAGGCAACCAACAACGATTACCTCAAACTATATTTATGTAGTTGAACTAGATTAATTTAAGGATTAGTTGATTGAATTTATGTTCAATGGATTCATTCGAACTCATGTGTCACCTTGGGAAGAACCAATGCTTTTTTACACTAAGTTCAATGGGAATATTATATTGTTTGTTGATTACCATAAAATCAACTAGGTTCTGATAAATAAAAATATCCAATACTACATATTGTTTATTTTTTTGAAAGATAAATTGGGGAAGTTGCCTCTCTAAAATTAATCTTCAGTCATGTTACCACCAACTTATGATCATGGAGTATCATATATAGAAGAAAATTTTAGGATTAGTAATGGTTAATATTATTATCTTGTTATTCCATTTTTCCTAATAATCACATATATTTATTTTATGGAAATGTTGAATAATATTTTCAACATGTATCTCATATCTTTCATTTTGTAATTATTGGATAAAATCATGGATCATTCAAAAATTGAGTAGGTTCATGTGCTTCATTTGAGTATGTTCATGAAATCTTGTAGAATCATCAAAATTATTCCCAGTTAACTAAGAGAAAACTCAATAATTAGTATCTAATGTTCTTAAGGAATGTATTCTAAGAACATGATATTTTAGTTAAAAATAAAAATGTGAAAACATTAATGTATTAGTAAGAACCAAAAAATGAATTTATGATTCAATGATTCATGGGAATAATAGGCTTTTATTGTAGGTCCATGAAGGATTTTCCCAAATTAGATTCTCTATTTACATTATCACTCAAAGGGTAGTGATGTTTATTTGGTATTCGACAAATGTTTCAATATTACTTCTCTATACTACCATTAGAGAGGGAGGTTGGGTTATCTATCAACTTTATTCTAAGTAAAAAAATAGAAACTACAAAATACAAATATATGAAAATAGAAAAATATAATTAAATAATTGATTATTAGGGTGAATTAATTCCAAAAGGCTTTATTCAATATAGTGTATCGCCTTTTATAGCAAAAAAATCCTTTATATAAGAAGGTTGATTGGAACCTTTTCTTATGTATTGATTCCTAAAAACAGAATTGATTTACAATCAATAAAAAATATCATTTTATTTGTTTTGATGTTGTGGTTGATCAGTTAAAATGGGATACATGGTTCTTTATCATTTATCCATTGTCTAGTGATCACTAGCTTAGGATCAAGGAGTCTTATATACTAAAGACTACTATTAAGATAAATTATGGGTAAAATGATAATATTTTATTCCTTTTGATCTAACAAACACTTTTTATATGTTTAATTCATTGATGAAAATAATTTTCAACCAATATATCCACTCTTTTATTTTTGTAATCACGGATGATATCTTAGTTTATTAAAAAACCAAGGCTGTTCAAGTGAAACATTTGAGGGTATCTTTTCAAATATTCATGAATCCATAATTTTATAACATGGTGTATGAGTTATAATTATAGATTCGGGTGATAAAGTTATTTGGATATGCAGTCTTAGAACATCTTATGTTAGTTTATACTGAAAATGTGAATGATTTCTTGTCATGGTAAGAACCATAGAATTCCTTTGATATTAGAAGTTTCTTGGCCATATTAAGAAATTATCATATGTTTATGTAGGATTTACCCAAACTATATTATGTCTTGATTTTCAAAAATTAGAAGGAAGTGATGTTCATTTGGGATTAAAAATTTAATACTTTTGTTGATGAGCTGAATAACTATTTGACATCATATATACTGTTGAATCTTCTTGAGGATGGAATAAGATATGTGGTACTTTTTTGATGATTTATGTTTGAATATGGGATATTTTTTTATAAATGATAGTCGTTGAGTGTCATATGGTTCATTCCATCTTCTACCCCCTAATAATAACTAATATAAACATGATATAAAACTCACAATTTTGATACACACCATTAAGAGTTAGAGGGACTATATTTTTGGGGAAAGGTTTACCATTCAATCTGGTCATAAGAGTTTTAATTATATCTTTTTATAATGATATTTTAATCTCAGTTAGATATATAGTGTGTAGTACATGTAATATTTTTAATTTGAAATTTCCCACCAATATTGGATGAATAATGTTGTTATTGATACACTAACCAGGAAGCTTCCACCCCAATTCAAAAATGAATCATAATAAAATTAGAACAATAAAGAATTGTTTTCCCACATGCATAAGAGATTATGGGAGGATGAGACCACGTTTTTTACATCCAGTGTTTAGTTTAAATAATATCTTCTTATGAAAACTCTCCAGGGAAATCTTCTTGATGAAATGCTATAAAATTTTAATAAATTTTTAAATGGTGGGGAGATTGTCGGTGAGTGGTTCCAATATCCAAAGACTATCCCCATCTTGAGGAACTAGAATGTATTTTTTCATATATAAAATAGAATGTTATATGGTATATTAAATTTTTATGGTGGGAGGTACACCTAGGTATGATATATTTGTTCTTTGTTATTATTTAATTATTTCTATGTCTATGAATGAAAGAAAACATCAAGGATTTTGTTTATAGTTGTTATATATGTCTATATATAAATGTAGAGAATTAAAAGAAATCATGTTTTCTCCTGCGTCTTCCTATGTCAGCGTATAAGTGGGATGAGATTACTATAAAATTCATTGTTTTATTTCCATGTTATCTTCAAGGAGAAAACCTTATGATCTAAGTAGTTATTCACCAATTTACTAAATTGGCTCACTTTATTCTGTTTCATGATTCCAATAACGCCAAGGACTTTATAAACCTATAAATGTAATATGTCATCAGGTTTCCTGGTGTTCGATCCCTAGTTCACATATTAGTTTCTAAGAGGCCTCTAGGTGGTGATAATATCTCTTATTATGTTGATAACAATGTATCATCCAAAAATTGATTCTCATTTAGAACGATCCAAACATATACTTAAAAAATTATTTGTGCTGGGGTGTTTTATTTTGGAGGATAATAGGATTATAACCTAGGGTTTTCAGTAGTTTAAAAAAAAATGGTCCCCTTTTTTCCATTAATGTGTTACACTTTGAGATATTGTATAACAGATATTATATGTCGCCACCATCTTGGTTGGAGAATGGTGATGTTTTCCTTCGGGGCGTATCTTTTTATAGGTTATGAGGATGAATATCTAGTCAATATAATAGAGGATGGGGAAAGAATAGTTTCAACCAAAATCTTATGTGGATAATATTTAATATAATTTTGAGTTATCAGTATGAGACCATATATTTTATAGATTTACACCTTAGTTCGGTCCCTAAGGGACCCAAAAACAAGGGACACCACCACTGAGATATCTGAGACCTTTTGTGGTAGTCGAGTGGATTGGAAATGTGGATTACCATTTTGCCTCTCAACCTCATATGGTTTCAATCAATATTTTGTGTCATGTTTCTGTACTCAATAAATATCATTCAAAACTATCTATTTATCTAAATTAAGTGGACATTTATTTGAAAAATGATATTAATGTGACAGTTTATCTAGTACATATTTTTGATTCTCATGTAATGGTTCTATGAGGAATGTCTATATCTTTAGTTTGGGTTCTTTAGAATCCTGGTTTCTATTATATTAATATATGGGAGTGTGAGGTGTTGATGAGAGTACATTTTCCTACTCAAGTTATGTTACAATCTTCTTGATTAGTATTTTTGGGTGTATAAATATTTTGTGGTTAGGATAATAGAAGACCCAACAGAATAAATTTTTAGTATGATCATTATTTTATTTTTATCCTATTTATTTTCATGTTGATACATGTTTTTTCCCATTTTTTCCATTATATGGGTTATGTTTGTGTTTAAATTATTTTTTAGAGGTTCAGATATTAATGAGGGATTTGAAATGATAGAGGACTAGTGCCTGTAGCTATAATAGCAATACGAGGTTCACCAGCTTTCCAGTGATGGACAGTAGCTAGATTGTGGTGATATAGTAGAATTTTTTTCCAATAGAAAATTTAATTTCTTGTCACTGAGGCTTTTACTGACCCATAAATTCTTCATGGTTCCACCGACTTGCTGATGATGTCAAACTAGGCTAATTAATGATTGGAACCATCACAATTTTCTATCCCAAAATAACTATTATAAATATAATTTCCCCTACCTAAAATCCCATATGCACTTCCTAATATCAGAGACTCTTTAGTAGTGGGTTTGGATCTCCCAACCATGTTTCTTCAGGGATATAATTGTTGATTAAATTTATGTATCTCTTTCTCTATGTGTAAACATGATTCAATTGTGAATTATAATTACCTCATTTATATCCTTCTTTGAGAGTGTTGGATCGTCATGTAATTGAGGGATCTATATCTTCATTGTCATAATTGTGTTCCCTGGATTTCATTTTGATTGAATCTATCCCTATCTCTAAATTTGGGGATCCCTTGTGGGTTTTTGATGATACCATGACAAGAGGTTGGTTGTTTTGTAAGGTAATTCCAATAATTAGAAACCATTATTACTAGATGGATATGAAATTTATTTATAATTGATTTCCAAATAAAGAATTTAGTTTGTGGATTTTCATTCAAAATTGCATGTCATGTTTAGACCCTCCTTAGAAATAAGAATTAAAATAAAGTATTTATATTATGAATGTTATTATTAATAAGAATGATTAATTTCAAGAATTGTTTCTATGATTTTAGTGAATTTTAGGAATGAAATCGTTTAAAATTTTTAATGTATTTTTTTTTGAAAGGCATGGGTTTATTTAAAACAATTATTGTTTGTTTTTGAAATGAAATGGAATTTTAAGAAATTTATTTGTGGTATCATGAAATATGATTGTTGACATTTATTTGAGATAACTGATTTACCCATTTTATTGATTAGTAAATTGACATGAAGTACATACTAGCATGTTTTATTATATTGGTAATTGGGTATAAGAATGATAGCCATGTATTATCTCTACATAGTAATTAATGGATGATAATAGTGTAAACCAGACTCTCACATGAACATTGAGTTCATAAATCGGGAAGGGATAATATTCCTCCAATTCATATGATCAAGATAAGTGGTCACACTTAGATACATTTTTCAATTTTTCGTGTGAGGATTCTTTATCCTTAAACTAGCAGACATCGAGGATTATAACCATAAAAATATTATTGAACATGATTTAATCATTCCAAGGTATATTAAATATTTTAATCATTCCAATTTAATAGAAATCATTATTAATACACATTTTATATTCTTTCTTTATTTCCCCATTGAAAATTTCATAAAACAAATTTAATAATGAAATGTAAAAATAAACATCATTCTATATTAAATTTAAATGTGGAAATATATTGTTTACTTTTGATTTATTTATTATGAAATCTATTTGTCGGTTCTTACTATGCTAGTAATTTTTATACCCTAAATTTTTCCTTCAGGAATTTTTATAACTTATTTTTAAATTTATAGGAAAAGTGAAAGAACTATTTAGAGATGAAGTTTGTGTTATTGACAGAGAGACCATGCAATTTTGTTTTGATAAAAAGGGAATGTAAAAATGTGTTGTGAGGATGTCCTTCTATTAATTTTTTTAAAAATATTGGGCATCTTGGATTTTCATTTCATTTTATATTTTGTAAATTTCTACTTGTGGTAATTTTTACTTGATGATTCTTTCAGTATACAAAATATTTATAAAATAATATATACAAATTTATTTTGTTTTGTTTTTCCTATGGAAATTTTTTTATATTTTGATCATGAGGATACTAGGAGCCCGTCTCTCATAGATGGGGATCATTAATTCCATTCATGTTATTTCTGGACTAATTTGGGTTCCAGGTTATAGGGTTACCTATGTTGGTTCATGACAATGATTCTATATGGGTAACTTTGAATTCCCTTGCAATGTATGCACATTTCCAAGAAATAATGAAGGATATAACCATTTAATTTATTACATGACAATATATTAAGGATTTTATGAAACTTCATTGCTTACTTTTTTCAATTGCATTTTACCATGATACTTTTTATAATCAAAATTTTAGATGATTCCTTTAAAGTAATTGAGAAATAATATAAACATGATTGATTATTACAATCCTCAAATAAATTGTTAGACAAAAGGGTAATAAAATCCTTAGAGGATGTTAGAAGGTACAAAAAACATCACTTTAGTGGGACATGTGACTAGTACATAACTAGAGAGGAATATTTGTGTAAAAACAGATTACATTCAAGTATAAAATTAGCACCTTATGAAGCCTTTGATGGAAAAATATGTCATACTCTAACCTATTGGGATGATGGTGGGGAAAATAAGCTAGTTAATCTATTACATGTTGATGAAACAATTTAGAAGGCATGATCTGTCTAGAATCCTATCAGGATATAAGAAAGTAGAGAAAATAGGTATATTGATAATTAATAACATGGAATTATATGTAGGATGTCATGTATTATTTAAATTGTAATCAGATAAGGTAGTTATAAGCTTTGGTAATAATTTAAATCTAACTTTGAGGAACATTGAAAATTTTTTGATTTTAAAGGGAATTAGTGCTATATGTTATCATTTTTATTTTCCACCCAAACTCTATAACATGAATTATGTGTTCCATGTCTCAATAATAAGTACTAGAGAGACCCAATACACATAGTCACCATCAAATCAATATAGCTTAAATAAGAATTTTCAAATAATGAATATTCTATATATTTTATTGACATTATAGAGTGGGTGTAATAGAATTAGTCATGATGACTAGTGAAGATTATTTTGAGGAAGCACAAGTTAGAGGAAGGAACATGGGATCCTAAGCGATAAATAACAAAGAATTACTGTTATTTTGGTATGTATTGATGTACATCAAAAATTACTAGGATGAAATTTTCTAAGAGGTATAATGTAAGACCTGAGAATCATCTAAGATAATGTAACAATTAATTATAATTGGATCAAAGAAAAATAATTTCTTTTTTATATTAATATAATTATTAATTATTAAAAATATTATATTAATCACTATAGAGTAATAGCATAGATATGTCTGATAAAAAATGTATGATTTTTCTAGAGGATGTGGTTTAGAGTTTTTGGTAGCAAATACAAAGTTAAGAAATAAACAATCATTTTCATTTAATAATTAAATTTCACATAGATTATGAATTATTTATTTAAAATTAAATTCATTTGGATTATACATTTTGGAATTAGTTTATAGTGACTTTTTCGTATTTTCTAGAGAAGATTATTCTTTATCATTAATAAAAATAAAATATTTTATGAATAAACGAAATTATGATATTGTTTTGATGATTGAATGAAATTAAAATTTATAGAACCATTTATTAGAAGAAAAATATATTTATTTTGTAAAAATAAGAATCTTATTTTTTTTATTATTTTATTATGAAACATATATTTGAAATTTGGTAAGATAAATTAGATTTTATTCAAATAGAATCCATTTTTGGATATTTTCACTCAATGTAATGGTTAGAAGGTTCCAATTGGTTTAGAATTTATTAAAATTAAAATAAAAATAGATTTCTAAAAATAATACTTCTAATTTCATGGTAATCAATGTTATTGAAAACTAGTTGACCAAAATAACAAATTAAATGATATTTGAACCGAAAAATACACCCATCTTAAAATGTAAACACCCACCAACTGTCCATTTCCTCTCACGAAAGATAGTAGGCATTAATTTACTCTTAATTTCCGTTATAATATTCTATTTTTGATGTTTCTAAAGTTATAAGGTTATCTTATAATGATTTAAGAAGCCACTTTTCCTGGTAGCAGTTCTTAACCAGATTCCTACTTTTATTTTTTCAATCCATATATTTTCCATTATTTTCAATGATGAATGTTTATATTCATCATTGTTTTTAATTTCTAATTTTGTTGTTAGTGATAAAACTTCATTAGCTCTCATTATACTACCTTCATAAGCAGTAATAATGATTAAAAAAATCCTATATCTGTAAAAAATACTTTAATTTTGGTAAAGTAATGAGTGTGTAATTTTATAGAAATAAAATATCTTTTTGGGTATAAAAAATTGTGATACATTCTGGGTCAAATACCAAAAGTGTTAATAATGTAAAAAAGGATAGTTGTGGATTAACCAAAAAATCATTGGGTTCCCAACTAATGGTACCAACTACACATCTTGTTTGTGACCAATGGGGGATATGCTTTTGATGATTCCTGAGCTCTTTACAAACCATAATGAGGGATTATTTATTATTTATACCCATACACCATGAATTTATTCCTCAATATTACCTTGTTTCCATTCCATTGGTATGAGTACCTTCCCTTATAGTGAGAATATTCCATTGTGTCTATGATGACTGTGGGATATTGACCTAAATAACCACATTCTTTATTAAATGTGGACATATTGATCTTATGTAAATAATTTTATCTATATTAAAGGATATTGATTTGTTATACAAGATTATACGTGAGGTTAATTAGGGAACATTGTGATAAAAATCATTTTTCTATTGTATTTATTTGATGGATATATTGGAATTGTTATGTGATGTATGGGGCCTTGAATTACATATCCCCTTAATGCATTAATATGTCACTTGAGAAAAATTAGTCTATAGTTTAGTACAATTATTACCTATTTATATAGGACTTATATTCATGTGTCTATGATGATTTGTTTTTGGTGTCAACTATTATGTATTCTATCACAATGAAAATAGTTATTCTTATACATGTATTTATTTACTATTATGTAATCCATGGATATATTAATTTTTTCAGAATTTATTTATTCCTGATATATTATTTATCCTAGGATTATCTATAATAGCTTTTACAACATCCTACCATTTACTAGTCATCTAAGATCATCGATTTATATTTATTTTCATTTCCCTATGAAAGAAATAGGATTAATACAAGTTTCAAATATATATTTTGAAGGAGAAATAATCAATTATTTATATTTGTATATGATGCAACTTTAGTTTTGAATTTAATTCAATCCTCCTTTATGTATCTAGTTTATTGAGACTATTAAACTGTTGGATATAATGATATATGTATATTGTTTTAATTTATTAAAATAAAAATTGGATCTTAGTTATTTTATTTGGTGTGTTACAATTCAGATATCCTCATTTTATATGAGATGGGTATTGGGATACACATTCTCAATATAAAATTGGTATTTAGAATCCACAACTCTATATAGGAATAAATGACACTCCCAAAATTTTATATAATTTTCCCATTACCATGGGGTGGGATGATGCTTCCTTGAATCATATATTTCTTATAACTAGATTTATATTTACTCCAAAAACTAATATACACATGTCTAGAAACTCTTGGTAAATGGTTTTATTTGGGGTTTTAGTTAATTTTTTATTTACTAAAATGATATTTTTTCGGGTTTAAATATTTTAAATGGAATATATTTATTAATAAAGATGCAAATTTATAGAAATATTCAAATGTATACACCAAATTATTTTATGAGAGATTTAAGGTCATGGGTGGTTCTTTTTGTCTCTTTTTACTCACAACATGCTTGTGAATGTTCATGGATATAAAATTTCACTGTTATAAATTCACACATGAACATGTATTCTTGCATATGTTTGGAATTTATTGAACTAGATGGTGCTGATATTGCATGTACAGGTTCAATATCCATGAGGTGTCAAAGAAAGAGCTTCTATGTTTTGAAGGAGATATTTAGGAATAATTTCCCAATATTTAAAATCTAATTCAGATTATATTTTTTGATATATTATCTATTCTTTTACAATATATGTTATTTATAATAATATTAATATAGTGGTTAAGTTATATTATAATTTCGGTTACATTCACACCCACATTGATTATTTTAAAATATTAAAATCAACTAATATATGAATTGGGTATGCTATATATTTTAATAAAATATAACATTACCATAATTTATTAATTATATAGGGTAAATCACTCCTTAATAATAATATAAGTCCCTTGGTTGTAGTTACCATCCCCTAGATAAAAAATCTCCAACCTATCTATCATGAATAGTACAAATCTATTCGTTACACGTGACATTACGCACATGTCCCTATAAACCAGAAGTTATTGACTAGTGGATTTTGTCTATAAATAATGTATAGAGACTGTTTCCTATATTATAAAAAAATAAAAAAAATAAAAAAAGTATAAAACTTTTTTATAATGAAGTTGAATAACATAGACATTGTAGAGGTAATGTAAGCATAATATTATTTTACATGGTATTTGAAAATATGAACGAAATGTAATTTCACACGAGTGATACATAAATACAAGAAGACCTGATGATTCAATCACATATAAAACAAGATTAAAAAATATACAAAATAAAAGATACATCAATAAACATTTGGTCCAAGGATCTTCTCAGTATCATCACTCAACCAATATGTATTTATAGCGATTCCATCCACCATAGTACTATTTACCCGACACACATTACTGATCCTGATGCCTTGACAATTTTAGGGTGTATATATAGGGTGTGAGCAATATACTTACTAAGCTACCAAAAATAGTTTACTTAAATAAATAAAATATATATATGTTCACATATAATGTGATATGATAGATAACAACAACATTAATAATTAATTTTCCTATTATTGAGTTCAAATAGAACTTCCTAGTGAGTTACTATACACATTCATACTAGTTCTAGTGACGAGTCTTAATTTGGCACCAGTACTATAGTGGGTCAATATAGAATCCAAAAAATATAGCTTGATAAACCAAATATTGTTTTTTTGGATAGCATAATATAAAAATATTCCATAACCACAACGATAGATGCTTTAGATGGGATCCCATAAAATTACCCAAAATTAAAGCTTTACATATGCTTAGATAATATATCACCCCACCCCTTAATAATATCAATGAATGAGTTAGTTTATCATCCAATCCAATGAAATATCATTGAATAGATTGGAATAGATTACAATACAATGTCCAAACATAGTAAATAGATCACCATTATATATTATAGATTATGAAATATGTATTTACAACTACATAACCATGTTTTAAGAGAAAAGGGTGAGGTAGATCCTTAACATGGAGTTACCCTATGTTATATCTAGAAGAGAGATTATCTCATTCAAATATTTGTTTATTTATGGTGACAAATTATATGATTTGGGTGTCTATTTAATCAAGATAATAGTATTAAGAATATTTATATTATTAAAAAGATAATAATAAATTAAAAAAAGAAATTAATTTTAGGTTATAATAGATTATTAGGGAAACAGCGGGGATGTTGGGATTGAGTTCATTTCTTCTTGTTTACTTTGTATGAATTCATTGGATCATTTATTAAAAAATCACTCCACCATTCTATGTTCTCTCTCAAATAACAGTCTATATTCTCATAAAAATTAAATGTTTACTTAATTCGTCCTATTCTAATTACACTATGTGAATTAAGTTCTTTAGGGTTTTTATTAGTTTATTCCCTAGATTTTTAGGATAATATCATCATTTAGAGGTATATGTCCCTTATACAATAGTATACTATTAGATTTGATATCTCAATTCATTAACTATTACCCTAAAATCATATACTAGGTGATCAGGCTGGTACAAAATTAAGAATAGAAGAAAATGATAGACAAAATCTAATTCATTCATGATTTTAGAATAGTCCACTACTAAAAAACAACATAATCCCACTAGATGTTTTTTAATTCATATAAATGTTATAAAAGACATAATGATTATAATATTGTTATATAATGGTGATCATTAGAATCACATCCACTGATGGCTTACTACTCCCCTCTCATGATCTTGAATCACCTCAATCTAAACTATAGAATATGAAAATACTTACCCTTTCCATGGGATATACTTCATGTAATTCTCATATTTTTTTATTGTTTCACATGGAAAGTGAGTATAATAAGCATTCAATGGGGTTATATTGTTGATTTGAGTAAGTTAAGCTCCACTGTTGTTTCTTAGTTTGATTACCTTTTCTATTTCTATGATCTCGAACAATTTGGCTATTTTATATAAAATAATCTATTTTTATACTACTTTTATAAAGAATAATTTTGTCCACATTACCTATAATACTAATCAATGTTTCAATAAAATTTATTAATGACCCCTAATAGGTTTTTATGAATATTATTTTATAGAATATATCCTTTGTGATTTATCCCCATATGAGTTATATTGAAACTCTTATAAAAATATAGATTCTAAATTGCATCATATTTTTATATTTGAGCACAAATGATACATTGGATGAAATATAGCCTATATTAAATCTTTAAATTATATTTAATTGATAATTAAGTTTCTATTTAATTGGATTTGGGCTATACAGGATTCCAATTGAATCATGCATCACTAATTTAAATTGTATTATAGTGTGGGAACAACCACAGGGAATAATGTGGATCATGTTGGTGTGTGTGATTACATGAAATATGAATCAGGTCTCTTTGTTTTAGTAATGTGGAGTGTCATAATGAAATGTTTATTTCCATGAATTTATAATCATGTTAGCCTCTAATTCTTTGTTGAGATATTCCATTAGGGATCTACCACCATCTCATATTTTTGGTTGAGACAACATTATTTAGGGAATGTAGTTTGGAGTTCCACATTTCATATTATATATTTCCCAAATGCGAACTTAACCCACAAAATTTTAATTGTAAATATATTCTATAATCACTTATTTATTTCTTTACAACATTTTATATTTCCTGAAAATATATTAAAAATCATTAAATCTCCTCTATACATATCATGATTTTAATTTTCACTTAAATGGAGACATATCAATTTATTGAAGTACATAATTAATATCCTATAAAAAAATTAAAAAAAGATACAATTATATAAAAAAACTAAAAATGTATAAAAATGAACCAAAGTAAAGAACAATGAAAAATATGAAACAATTATTAATTTTCCCAATGAAAATTTCCCCAGATTTGAGTTATTAGTTTTCCTTAATTAACTTCCCTCAAAATGTTTCCCAAAGAACACACATCATATCAAGTACTATTCCAACTCCATTGATGTTTAAATAATGACAATTTAATTGAATAATTATTCTAACATTCAACAAATGTGATTAAAACTTTCCTCCATGTTATGCTTATACTATTTGGTTTCTCAATTCCTTGATAAAACATAAAATAAAATCTTATAAATCAATTAAAACGTATTTTATTTATTTCTAAAATTACCCTCAGTATCTATATCTTTTTGAACTATCTAGGCATAGATGTTTTTCTATTTTGAAGCTATAAACAATGTTTTTCCCCATACTAGTTGATTGTGACCACTCTGAAACTAAGACATTCATTATAGAAGGAATTCGTCGATATACATTTAATAACCAGGGAATAGAAGAAGGCTTTGGGAAAATTATCTTATAATTTAATTACACTCTAATAAATGGATTTTTTTTAATAAACCCAGTAAATTTATATACATTTTAGAGACATCTAGTTGGATTCCAATTGAATATTTACTCTATTTTAAAATGGATTTTATGATTTTCCTTTCAGTTAGATCATTGATGTGTTATTCCCTCAAAAAAGAAAAATATTCCAAATCCAAGATCAAGAACTTTAGTTAGAATGTCAAACTATAATCTTCAATGTTATTTCGTTTATGATTTTACAGTCAATGTCTAAAGACTTGAAAATCAAAATTTTCAAGGTGATTTGACTCCTATTGAATTTATGGATGAAATATTCTTATTTTTATATATTCTAAAAAATCAATTTTATACAGTAACTACATGTAAAAAAATGAAGATGTAGTACTGAAGGTATTTGTAAACATGATATAATAGTTTGATCAAATTAAATTAATGTGTAAGTAGAATACCCTGATTATATTAATGTTGTTAATTTTTGGTGTATTATTTCCAAATTTCACTATTTTAATTATTTAATTCATTAGATTAAAATTAAAACCACACATAGTTGGTGAAATATAATTTATTTAAAAATTAATTTGTATGGAAAGGTTAAAAATATTGGGCTTCTTCCGAAGAACACATTGTTTTCAGTATTTATACAGACTCTATATCTTTTCAATTAAGAATACTAAAAGTGGTATATTTTTCCACATTTCATCATTTGAATTAAAATCAAGCCTGAAATACTTCACAGTGAATGGAAATATATTCTTTCCTATAATAATTATAGGTCCATTCATATTAATTTCCAGTATTGTGAATAATGAACACCACCTAGAGTTTTTCTTCCCAAAAAACAACTTAATCCTTGAATTTAATAGAATGCATAATTTTATTTATTTGATATAATTTTTCAAATTATATTTCCATTAAATATTTTGTAATTTTCCTTTATAATTCTATAATTATCATATTATTCCCTTTTTATATAATAGAAATTATTACACTTAAACATCCACCTCTCCATAATACATAACTATTCAATATAAACCAACTTTAGACCTAATTTTTTTTATATACAAAATCCAACAGAGAATGAAATTTCATTCTAAAAGTAAGACTAAAAATTGAAATAATACCGGTAATTTTAAGAATAGTGTGAATATTTAATATATATACATAATATTCAAGGTAGATTGTATTTTCTCACAGGAATCATCATGCCTCATATTGAATTTCAATGATGATTCATATTTGATGTAATTACATATCAATTATCTCATGGATTCTATACACCCACACTAGGTGAACGCCGTCAAGGATTTGGTTTATGAATCTTCCAAAGCCAAGAAAAAGGTGTGGAAAACCTAATCTTTACTACGTACTAATGTCCATAAAAAAGAAAATGAATATATTTCTTGGAGGCTCTTAATGGTGAGGAAACCACTATGGAATATTTTACATGGACCTCTATCATTATAATAATTATTATGGAGGATTAATCATTATATTTGACTTGGAATGCATTCTTCAAAGGATTTATTTATAAAAAATCATCATTCATGGACATATCTTGTATTCTATGTGCGATAAAACATGGTCTATTCCCTACCATAAATCAAGGAATGTGTAATTTTTGGAGGATATGAATGGTAAATTATTTTAATTAGAAGAGGTTACTTTTACATTATTTAGGGGAGAAAATATGACCTTCATTTAATATGATAGATTGGGAATGTTCAAATCAATCCTTATATCATGATGATTTCTAAATGATTCATTAACTTTAATCCATTCAATAAAATAAACCATGAAACCCAAATCTAGGTTAAGATACATGGTTTGAATTTGGTATTCGACATCCTAAAATTTTCAATGATGTATTTTCATATATTGATATTCCAATGAATTTGGATCAATATAATCTAAATGTAGAACTAATCCATTATTATTCAATCTTAGTTTTTGAGATTTTTTATTCAACGAAAATAATGTGATTAAATTCACTACTAATAAACCTAAAATTGATGTAATGGAAGACAATGGATATATCCACATTCTTGGGTGTTTCTAAAATTTTTAGATATTCAATTTATAATTTTAGAGTAATTTAGTAATTGGTGAATCTAAAAACTGAAGTAAATTCCTGGAAATATGTCAACTGAAATAACAAGGGAAAAGCTATTGATTTAGAAAAAGGGGAGTCTTAAAGGTATAATGACTAAGGAAAATGGGTGGAATATAAATCAAATAACTTTGAAAAAAATAATATAAGGGGAAATTATGGGGATATATGTGTTTGTAAAGAAGAAAAAAAGAATGATTTACCTAGACCATCCACATAATTGAATATTTCTATGCTCTTTGATGAAGGAGTTGGGGATATGGAATAATGCATAGTGAATATAGTGAAAATTTCCTTGAAATTTCTCATGATATGAAGAGGCTTATTGAATCTCGGCATGTTGAGCTTATAAATTATCATTATGATTCGTATAAAGGTATTACAGACTCTCATCCTAAATGTAATCATCCACCTCTTTCTCCCCTTGAGGGAAGGCACAAAAATGAAACCCTAATTGTTTTTGGGAATTCAGCGGTGATATAAAGAAAAATGAAAAAAAATTCTTGTGAACATAACCCAAGATACCATTATGAGGGATCAAATTCATACTCAAAGAGACATAGAGAATTAAGGAAACCCCAATAATTCACCTTATTATCCTGAAAAATATAATACAAATTTAGTTTAACATGATGGAAGGATCATAGAGGACATTCCAAACAATACCTCTGTGAATTCTGGTCGACATACAAGAAGAAAAACTATTGAAACCCATGTGAATATAACCCAATATATCAAAATTATTAACTTATCTCATACACTGAGTGACTCATAGAGTGATAAAAAACCCAGGAAGACACCTGATACCATTAATTTTTTTTCAATTGATTTTGAAAAAAAAAATTACATGGGGAAGAATACATTAATAGTGGAAAAATATTATTCTATGATATATTTTTAATCCGTACACAATCAAAAAATTTATTACACTATAGTTCAAAATTATCCATTTCGATTTTACATTAAGTGAATTCCCAAGGCAGCTTAAGTCAAATCCCAAACCCCAATTATTGAAATTTCTTTAGACTAAAAGGAAATAATAAACATCACTAATTCAGAAATAGAATATAATGAAAAATAAGAAAACCTAGGATCTCATGGAAAGAAAGATGTTTTCATTAGAAAATTATCCCAAAATTGAAATTATGAAGGAAATAAAAAATGGGGCTCCAACTCTAATAAAACGTTTAAATGAGAGTCCAATTATGGAACTATCAGGGCCTGACCAACAGTAAAATATTTAGTTCCCTTTGCCTATTTATCTAAAAGAAAATCCCAATGTTCTATGTTTAACTCAACCCCAAACATTATCTTCTCCTCTTGGTATGAGTCTCTTGAAAACACAGGCTTATATCTCATTTACATAAACACATTTCCCATAATCATTAAAAGGCTATGGGTTCTATCTCATTCAATGTTGGAATAACCCTCTATTATTAACTTGACTAAGAATATGGTTAACCTTAGATAAAAATTTATGGGAATATAGGATAACTACTCTTTTATTTATTATTATAATTGATATCAAGACAAGACGATATTGTGGTATGACTTACAACCCATTAGTGACACAATTAGTAGACCATATAATTTTTTGGGGGATTCAAATATCATATATTATCTATATAAATTGAAAAGTATAGTTAATTATTGTATTTGAAAAAAATAATTCATGTATTGAATTAAATAATAATCCTTTCTAAAAGATCTATGTTGGTTCCAAATACACATTGTACATAAATCTCCTTAATAAAAGGGTGGCCAAAATATTGGACATGATTTTCTTCAATAAGGCCACGCATGATGTATGAGACTCTATTTATTATACTAACCTTATATGAATAAATTTATATTATCACCAAATTATGGAAAATTATTTCACAATAGATATTGAAGATTCATTTCCATTTAGATAAAAATGCATGGGTTTGACACCTATATTATAAAAAACTAATTCTAGATACATGGAGCTATTTAAAAAAATTATGATACCTTACCTTGTGTTTTAATGATGAAAATGATCAAGAATATGTTTAATGATTGGAGTATAAATGAACTGGTTTTCATGATAAGAACATTGATATTCTTAAGGCTTATATCCATCAAATTAAAGAAAATAACACTCACAATGATTTTTTTAATTGGAATTGATTATGAAATTTTGATCTCTAATGATCTCAGAAATATTCTAAACATTATGAATAACATGAAGAGAGAATCCTTAAATATAAAAAAGCCAATCGTTGGTGAAGTAAACACTATATTTTATAAATCTCTCTAGAGACTCAGAGAAGTAACAAAACCTCTATCCATTATAATTGATGATTAGAAGTGTCTTGATAATAAGAATGAGCCCACTGACCATATTTATGTCTATAAGGAACATTTTAAGGTCCCCACAATGTAGTCTTGATTTGTTTGAAGGAACCATCTGATGGATTATAAGTTAGGAAGGTAACCCAGTTATTACTTAGATTCCTCTTGATTTTTAAGATTAATTATTCATATTTCGATAAAATACAAGGATATCTCTAGGTCTAGTTGGAATCACAAATGTTTTCTCTTAAACTAACAGGGATGTTATCCACCATGATGTCTGTATACTTGTCACTCATTTTTTGAAATGTGCACAACATTCTGAGGGTATCAAGGTAAAATTCCTTTCTGTTATTAAAAAATAAATAATTTAAATTAAATTCATATCTTGAGGCTTGTATCAATTGTTATTATAGATGAAAAAAATAATTATTACTATTTTAGCCAACAAGATTTCCAACAATGCCAATAAAATTTTCTTCCATAATAATTTTGGACTCATTAAGTCCAGTCACATTCAATATTTCCTTAAAACTACTTCTAAATTTGGAAAATATCTATGGAGGAAGACCATGGGAGGAGATATAACATTGAAAGATGATGTTAAAAAATCCTTTATCATGATAGACTTGGGTCTTATATATAAAGTATTTAGTGGTTTGGGATTTCATGAGACCTTCATCAAATGGGTCAATCATCTTTTTTTCATAGCATATATTTTAGTGTGGATCAAAGGTTCTCCCTATGGATATTTTACTCATTTTTTCGGTTTAAAGAATGGTGATCCTCAATATTCTATAATTTTTTTCATTTCAAAATAATATTTTAGAAGACTCTTTATCAATATAGAGGAGAGACCTACGATCATGACAATAAATGTTTCTAGAGGCCATGCTTCCCCTACTCACTTATTATATGTTGATGACATAATTATTTTTAAATTAGGGATAACATATAAATATAAATTACATGAAAGGTGTAATCCTTCAATATGAAAAAATTTTAGGGTAGAAACATAGTCCGAATATATAATTATTATTATTTTGAACGAATTTCTGTGCTACTAGAAAGGATGACATCATGAATGAGTCTAACATCATAGAAGGTGTTTTACCCTTGACTGCCTAGGAGTCCAAATGTTGTGGGGAAGACATTTTTCTTTTCAAATTAATCATATAATTGTCCATATTAGAAATTAGTTGTCCTCATGGAAAGGTAAAACTCTATAAATATCTAAACGAATACTTATTGTGGAAGAAGTTATTATATCTATGTCCATATACACTTTTATGGTATAAAAGAGGAAGGATTATCTACTTCATAATATCATATTTTCCATTTAAAATTTTATTTTGATCGGTAGAATATTGCCACAGAAAATCAACACTGTCCCTAAAAAAAGGATTCCAACAAACTAATCGGGGAGGAATTGGTATTTAAAATATCTAAAATTTCTATAATTCAATGAAGGATCAATTTATGTGGAGACTTATAGATGATAAAATGAATTAAATTTAATTTCATTGGTCCAGATTCCATAGAAGACAAAAATGAAGAAATTATAATTATACAGACTCAATTATATGGCCCACTCTTAGAATATATTCCTCAAATATAAAAAATATCTCTAATTGGATAGTCAACATGAATTCGTCTCTCATGTTTTGGATGGATAATGAGATAGGTACACCCCTCATCGACCTCTTAGATTTTTCTAGGAAATTATTGGATATGAATGTTTCAACTATGATAAAATAAATTCCCCTGATGAGATTGTTATTAAGGTTAAGTTAGAGCTTTGTATGTATAATATCATCATTTAATATGATATGATTTTGTGGGAACCTACCTCCAATGGGTAATTCACTTCCAGGATGCACTATTTTAAAGATACTATTGGGAAATAAAGAAGCTAGATTTTTAAAAGGGACAGATGGTTTCTCATCCCGTCAATATTTAATCTCATGTGAAGGATGGAACACTCAAAACCACTTGTTGACACCGAAACTAAATTATATGTATTTATTTATACTGAATATGTATTCATTATAGTTAACACTAGGATGACCTCAACCATATCTTATTATGTTGAAACACGGTTGTATCACTTTTACAAATCATTGACCACATTTTTACGGTGAAAATCCCCATGGTGGAGAGCATTCAAGAACACATTTGAACTTTTCAACAATTCTTATTTTCCAAAAGTTCGTTAATCAATTTCATGTTTGTTTTTTAAAATTGGTGCATATTATATTGTAGATTCACAATAATATAATACATGAGAAACCAACTTTCCATATTTAGTCATCAATTTCCTAAATTACAGTTTCTGTGAAAAAATATTATTCGAATTCAAAGAATCCATTGTAATAATTCTATTCATATTTTCATGATTTTAAAGCATATTAGCATTATATGTAATTATAAACCAAAATTTAAATCTTAATTTAAGGCGGATTACTCCATATTTTGGATGGATTAAATGCATCATGGATGAGAAATCCAAATAATTACAAGACCTTATGGATTGGGATATATATATTTTTAGAAATATCAATGTCAAAATTATTTGATGTCACTGTGGTCAATGGGTTTAATCTATATATCATACGGTTTAAATTATTGGCATGATCAATTCATTTTAAGTGTAAAGACCCAAAGAATGGTTAGATTTCTGGATAGTGTGTGACTCATCCATCACGGTGTAAGCTATAAAAAATGTACTTATCTATATCTCTTAAAAAATTTCAGCAAGATAGATCAAATTTATTTAAATTATTTCATTAATGGGTTATTTTATCACCCACATTATCATTAATAAAACTACATAGTTATAGGTCTTGAAAAAAATATTGAACTTTGATGAAAAATTTTGTATAGTGACTTTTCATATGAGTTAATATCTACTTCTCAAAGATATTTATTTAAAAAGACATATTTATAATACTTGTATTATTTATTTATTTTCAATAAATGATGATTTCCCTTTGGAATAGGTTCTCATTCAACTCAATAAAACCAAGGAACTTTTAAAGGATAAATTATATTCGCTGGTAGAATCCTACAACTTTCATCTCAAATACTTTAATTAGCCTCACATTTAATCTTCCCAAATTATTTTCAAATTCTTTTTTGATATTTCATATTTTCAACATGGTTTTTAGGGAAGTTTTTGAAAGTATTCTAGAATCATACATATTAATCATTATTAAAAAATAGATTATGAATGTAGATACCATCATCACTAATGATATTTATTAGATATATATATATATATATATAGTATAAACTTCATCAAAATCATAAACACGTATAATCCAAATTTTTCTAGAAGGGATATTTCACTAATAAATTTAGATACTTGATAAATGTACACTAATATATAATACTTCCCATGGAATATTTAGTCTTCTCCCATGATGCATAGAACCAAAAAATAAAATATTTTTACCTATGGAATTCCAACATTATCCATATCACACATTCCCCCTAATTTTTTACACTTTGGAACCTATAAATATTATTTAAAAAATCCCTTATATCCTTAGAATGTTTTTACCTACAAAAACTAGTCCGAAGAAACATAGTAACTATTTTAAAATTCCGATAATTTTTAATAAATTTTATTGTGTGTTAGTGGATAAGAATTGAAAACACCAATTCTTCAGGAATACATCCTCTAAGAATCATATAATACCTTTTCATATATAGAGAAGGAACATACCATGGATAATACATCACATTTACATGGATAGTTTTATTTTAATTCAAAATTATTTGTTATAACAATTATCATGTATAAATATATTTAGAAAAAAACACCATTGGAACCATAATGTTTTGAATGAGAGTATTTTCTCATCTAAAAACTATTCCTTGATATGGTTTGAATGATCATTTCATATGTCTTAAAATCTAGGTAAATGTCCATCCAAATGATATAATCAATATTCTAATATAATATTTCAAGAAAAAATTATTTTAAAAGTAACAACCATTTGATCAACCATTAATTATATCCCGAATTTAATTGAATAAAATTAAAATATGGGTGATATTTAATATAAATGACCTCAATACCAATGTGTTATGACTAATGTTTCTCCACATTATACAAAAAATATATAATTTCCTTCTCTTTTGGTGGATAATTGAGTTGTGATCTTTTGGATAGCTTACTTATAAAATATATCACATATTACTACCTTTCCATTGTGAACCCAAGAATATATCCTAGAGAAAAAACACAACCATCATACATTATTTGAAAATGTTCAGTTCAACAAGGTGTTTTTGATAATAAGTGATGATATTATCATCATTTTCAAAATATTGTTAGATTCCTAGGAGTTATTATCAAAATTTAAGTTGTATTCAGTTTTCATAACAGAGAATAATGGATTAAATAGAATTGTAAATTGCATTATAAATATTCTATAAAACCTTTAATTTGTTAGGATACTTCTAACTCCCTTAATTGAAGTAAGTGTGGGTGGGATGATATTTCCCCTACTGTGTATTTATCCAAATTAATTCCATCCATGTATATTCTATGAATCAAAATCTTTTTTCATTTAATATAAACAATCATTTAACTCAATTTACCACCAGGTTTGTCTCTTAACATCTCTCTCAAAATTTTGATTGTTTCTCTAAAAAATCCTTAATTGTTTTAACTCTATTAAAAAATTCATTTTGAAAAATTAATATTCATTTTAAACATATCTATTAAAATGGGCATCTTATATCTACGAATTGCAGAATATTATCTACATAGACCAAATAGAATTGAACTATATTTAAATATACTATATGTAGATATATATTCTATCTTATCATTGTATACAAGACCCATTTCTTCTTGGTTAATTCCTTAATATAAATTTTAAAAAAAATAAAATGTCCTATATTAATTTTAACCGTCTGGAAAATTGAAATAATCCACCCTCATGGCCTTGTTTTTTATCATCTAATCTATGAACACTCTATATCAAGTTATAGTTACTATTCGTAGTTTCTAATATTTATTATTTTTGATCATTTTTAGAAATCCCTTCTTGGGAACCAAAACTTTTGGAATCAACAAATTACTATCATAAGTTGGTTAAATTATCTCCAAAAAAGATATTTTATTATCTTATCCTTAACCGCATATTATAAATTAATATTAAGTCTCAATTTATGGTCAAAATTAAGCTCACCATCTTACTCTATTTGAATTTTATTAACACATATGGTAGTAATTATCCCTTTTATGGTAGATATAGTCAATGAAATTTATAATTTATTACATTATTATACATCAATAATGTTTTATTCTTCTTGAGATATTGATAAATAGATTCTAGATTGCACCAAAAATTAGTATTATTTAATCTTAGAAGTAAATTAATTCATGTACAGACAGTATAATTTTTTTAAAGATGATTTTATATTAATATTTTAAATTCCTAACACCGATTAAAACCTATAAAATAAATAAATATGAGATTTTACTTCACTTATTTTGTTGATTTCATAAAAATACATAATTAAGTCTCCATTATCATTATTACATTCAATTACATTAGCCTGTTGAATTTCCTATTGTTACTATAATCCAATTTTCACCTCATGACCAATCACATCGACTGAATAAACTATCACATATACTATAAGGATTATTCATTCACTAGAATACATTCAACATATACTTATCCCATCTGATTTGAATATTATATTTTCCCAGAGGCATATTTAATAAGGTACATATGCAGGACATGAATATTCTTAAAATTTTAGAATTCACCACAATATCACTATCTAGATTTGTAAGTGACCTGTGATAAAATAAAAATTCTATAGTTTTGGGATTTATCCCTATAATTCCATTTTTTTAATTTTTATTAGAATGAACATCATACTTTCACTAAAATATGCAAATTTTATGAAAACCGTTAAGAAATTAAATTTACCAGGAATTTTAAATCTTTCTAGATAATTGAAATTTTGAGTCTTCACATTCTATATGTGGGTAAAATAACCTTTAGAAAATGAAATTATGTTAAAAACCTCAATAATTCCTTTATTTTTCATGATATCGGTTAATATTTTTTTATAATATGGAATTTTGTAATGTCCCTATATACATTTCATGTCTACATTTTTTATCTGAAATACTTGTCTAAATTAATTTTTATTTTTGTTTCTATTCTTATCCAGAACTATGTCTCTTTTAGTTAATAGGTATTGTAGCTCAAGATCATTTATATTAATACATCAAATCATTAAAATCCCTATACTATTCCTACTTTCAATTTTTTTACTTATATCAACTGATTATAATTTAACTTTATTTTATTTCTATTAAATAACAATTTCATCTTCTATATATGATCTTTATTACATGATTATATATCCCCTAGGGGTTTCACAAGTTTATCTTTTTATCTTCGTTGTAATTTTTTCCTCCTATAATTTTAATTAATATAAAACCCTTCATATGAGTAGAATCAGTGGTTCTAGGTAATTTCTTATTGTATCTCAGTATATTATTCATTGAATATTTCCCAAATTATATTTCAATGTTATTATTATTATATATTTTCCCTTTTTAAACTAACCAAATCTTGGGAAATTTTAATCGTTTATTATCACGATTTCATTCATCACTGATTTAGGTCCCCTTATTTTCCTTCATTCATCCGAAATATTCTCTATACCCAAATTTGGTAATACTTCCGTGGAAGATTAATTCCCAAAATAATTTTATTTAATTATTTCATAGAATCATGTTTTATGATTGAATTTAAATTTAGTAACCCATAATTGATTTATAATGTTATTGTCCTCCATGGATAAATTTTGGTGATTCTTCCATATTTTATCGTATAGTTGAGAATAGACCATTTATCATGGGATATATCCCATTATTTTTTATATAACTAGCATTTTCCAGTTGAGAGTGTGGTAAATCATTAGTTGGTATATATATGTTCATGTAAGGAATAACTCTATCATTTAGCATACCATAATTACTGCATTTTTTCTTTTATCCATGATTCATTTTATTAATTTATTTATCTTCAATTTCAACTATTCAAAATGAGTGTCTACATCATTCTTCACTACCATTTATTTAATAAGGAACTTCCCACTCTGATTTTATTTTAGTGAGAATTTAAAGGAATCATGTTAAAGAGATTCATTATCTTATGATCTTTCTTTTTACAACAGTAACCTCGCAATATTGCCTTAACCATGGATCATTTCATTAAAGTTATTCCTTCCTTAGTTAATTTCATGCAAATAGAGATGTGGGATTTTTTATAGGTGAACTATTAGTAATAATCCGAGAATCGATATCATTCTTCATGGAAATATTCTTAATATTAATAGAAATAATCCTAGGCTACTCCAAAAATAAATGGTTTTTTTCATTGGGTAATGCATTTTGATAAATGATTTATTAAAATATTAATAAATGTTGAATGAGTTCAAATGTTGTTTAAACAACAATGTATTATATTATCTCTTAACATAGTAGGGTAAATATCTCATATTTTAATAATTTTCACTCAGTTAGATAATATGAATGTACGAAATAACTGATAATAAATATCTTGTAAAATATAAAGAAACCTCACAAGGGAATACATTGTAGATTGGTAGGTGCTATAAGTGAAAATTATCAATATCAAACTCTATTGAATTTTGTGTCAATGTGATGTATGACGGATATCCAATGACTAGAGGGATAAGTAAATCCCTTAGACTATGAACCCCTTATCAATTCTATATAATATCCTCATAATATTTTTATTGTATTTTATTGTAATGTATCATTTCCAGGATGTATTAATTCATATACTCTATTGTTATAGATATAATCTAGTGAAAGTGTACTTGCATTTCATAAATTATCGGTAATATATATTCACTCATACTCCTATTGTTCATGATCCTTAAAAATAGGGAATTAGTTTCTATAAATGATTTAATGTGTAATGTTAATGTGAAATATGAATCTTTAAGAATGCTATACCATGTGAAGTCCCTATTTTTTTTGTTTTCATATCTGTAGTGATAAAAATGAATATATTGAAACTATCATTATCTATAAATGTGGAAAAAATTGGTTTAAAATTGTGATTCTATGGTCACAAAACCACAAATAATGTAAGAATATTAATTTATCACACTAGCTAAGAGTTACACAACTTCATATGCAGTAAGAGAATAGTTCAATTTATTTTTGAGTTTAATTACATTGAGAAATAATAAGATATTTGGGTGTATTTAATTAATTATATATTATCTAGTAGATTTATCCAAATAAAAAATGAAAAATTTCATAAGAATAATTAATCACATGTTATAAAATTGAAATAAAGAAATACGGGGGGTTGGGATTGAGTTTTGTTAATTCTTGTTTATTGTTGAGGAATTCATTAGTTGTTTTCTAGTAAATTAATTCAATCAATTTATGTTCTCTCTCAATGAAATATTATGCTTCATAGTGTAATCATATCATCCTATAAAATATTCTATTTGAACTATACTTAGTGCATTATGTATTTTATATCCATGATAAGTATATTAGATGGACTCAAAGGAAACTATCAATATTTGTAGGTATAATTCCCAACATTAAATACATATTATTGGTTTCAAACACACCTTTATTCACCCTTACCCATAATCATATCTAATAGTTAATTACAATGGTAAATAATTAAGAATAGATTAATAGTAATGTAAAATATGATTCATTAATTCCGTTATAATAAATAAAAAACTAAACAAATTTATAACAATAAAATGTGTTTATCCTTTCATATCCGTGATATGTAAATCAATAGAATGTGTAACAAAATATTCTCTCATAGAGATTACTGAAATAAATTCCAATAATTTCATGATTATAACCTTCATTATATATAAATCTATATTATATAAATAACTAATCATGTATCTTCTCCCCATATTCATGGGATCATTACTATGTACATATTATAACCTTCAATGACCATTCCATGGGATTGTGAGTTTCAAGATCCTTCCATATGTGTGAAACATGAATTATCGTAGTTAAATTGGAACACCCCTTACCCATATAAGTTTCCAATAATTTTTATTATATTGGGTTATTTTTTTAATTTTTATTTAATTGCTAAAATTTATTCAACATGAATGAACATATATTCTTTTGGTCCCCACAAACTGTGAATGTACTCTATGTGTCATTCTAATTAAAAAATGTCCCAAGGATTCTTAATAAAAATCTATCCTTTCAAATATAATAATTTAATATAATATTCATGAAATTTAGGTGGAATGTGTTCTTATATAATAGTTTCAAAATTTATTTGTTTAAATTAAAAAATTTCTAAAATTATTTACCAAAGGATATGTTGAAAATTATAAGTTACATGTCAGTTCGTTGGATGAAATTGGCTCAAAAAATAATCTTAATTTAGTAGAATATAGGACATGTTGGAGTGTAGTAATATAGTGAATTACTATATACAATTCCATTTGTAGTGTAGAAATATCCTTACAGAATAACAAAGATTATTTTTTTTTCAAGAATGAACTTGAAAGGTGACACATCCCATATTAGTATAGAAACCCGAACATTACCACCAATTTTTTTTTATTTCCTTCATGAAGAGTGCCACAATGAAGAGTAGTTTTCCTTGTCTCATAGATAATATTGTTCTATCATGCTATTATTTTTCCTAAAATTATTATATATTTGTTTTCATGAGATAAAGTAGTTGGTGATGTCATCTCTAGTATTTATCCTACAATTTTTTTGGGTAGGAATATTTCCAGCAAGTTGACATGGAATCTATTGATGAGTGAACATAGCCACATGGTATTAAATTTATGATTCTACTATAATTCCAACGAACTCTAAAAATTTTATGTGACGTTATGTTGGACTTATTACACATTAAAGTTCCCTTCTATAACATAGTGTTTCCCATGGGTTTTGATTTAAATGTTTTAAAAAACATTTCATGACAAACTATTCATCATTGAACATTTTTCCACAAAATAAAACTATGGTGACATAAAATGTTCCAAAAAATTCATAAATTACTCAATATATGAATAAAAATATATTTGTATAAAATTTAATAGTATACACAGAGACCTCCCAAAAAAACACATTACACGACACATGAAGCTCATTAAAAATATAGAATTATAAATAGTGTTGATATAAGATATTTTTAATATATATTGAATATGAGGATTTGAAATACCTCCCAGAATGAAATAGGATAGATATATATCAAACTATAATAGATAATACGGATCTCTCGAAGATAAAAATGGATAATTAGAGTTAAATGTGAGTGAAATTGTGTCCATTAGATAATTTTTGGAGGGGGTTTGATTTGAAATTATATTTTAGCATTAATGTTCTTAAATAATATTTTCTTAAAAAGGTTATTACTAATTGATAATGTACTCATTTCCCCAATCATGGGTACTTGGTTACCACTAGATACCCAAAGTAGGGAAAAAATAAATTAGTTCTACACTTAACGTTACAACTTCCCTATTTTTTCACTATGTTATTTTAAAAGGAAAACGAGCACCTAGTTTTATCTATTAACTTTTGATATATATTCACTGATTACACCATTTCCTCAAGATTCTAAAATGAATTCTCAAAAACTATTTTAATAATAAAAAACATGTAAAATACACAAGGAATAAATGAAATTATAATGAATTCACACACTGATATTTGTGGGAAATTATAAAACCTCACTGTATAGATCATCATTCAAGAGATGTGTCACTAGGCCTTTATGATAGAACTATTTCACCGAAAATAATCATATAATACCTCTTTAAATATAGTCTTCTCTAGATAAATCTATTCTACTATAGAGACTCAGGATTAATGTACACAAATACACACTCATTTTTACAGAATACACAAACAGATTCCAAAAAGCTGAAATAGTTTAGTGCCTTTGAAAACATGGAAACCAAACATATAGTCTAGTGAAAGATCATCAATGTTTCCCACAATGATATTCCCCTTAAGTTCCCATAACTAACAACATTTTTGATAACCTGGGGAAATAAGACTTTAAGAAAGGATGAGGTCAAATTCTCAGTAAGAGTCAACAAGGAAGATACTTAAGCATAATCAAGAACACAAGTGTATAAAAAGATGAACATGATTTTATATGATCATACAATACATATAAATGATCATAAAGATAAATCATTGCATACATATTGATATTCAGTATTACACGAATCATAAGGGGATCAAAAGAATAATCTATGAAAGAATTAAAAAGGAATAATACATCAAATTGTGGTATAATGATGTAATAACATTCCCTATAAGTCAAGGATAATTGCCAAAAACGTATCAAGAACCTTCATGGGGACTAAAACTAATGGGCATGAAACACCACCATCCCGAGTCACAATCCATTATTCATAAGGGATCAGGTTTCTCCATCCTCTAATAGTGGATTAGGATGCCGTTGTTTCCCATTGTAGATAAGGACACACGTTTTGTAAATTTTGGATCAAGTGTATTGCTTGTTTTCCCATAATTGTATCATGAGATATAAATCTTTAGCCAATTCATTGGAGGAAGATATAGGTTCCTTCCATCACATAATAAAAACAAACATACATGTTCCACAAGATAAAAATACATGCATCATATCTTGACCCATAAAAAGGGACGGGTTTCATTAACATAATATCATATCGCATAAAATGAAATTATTATCATAAATTTTCTATCATTTAATATTTTATGTAAAATTTATATGTATCATAATCATTTTATCAAAGAATTACCTTTGATAAAAAGTTGTTTTAAGAAGAATATAACTCATAGAAGAGAATGAGGTGTCATAAAAATAATTCTAACACAACATAAACCATTCAATAATGAATATGAATGTTATTCTTGGATCATATTCTTATTAAATCATAAACTATAACAAATTATGTCATCATAGATGAATAAGTATTTTTCAATGTCAAATGAAACATTTTTTAAGGAGAATTTGTTTTATAAATCCTTTTCAAAAAACCATTTCAAATATCATTTTCTTATAAAGAAATATATACAACCTCATTTAGAAAATTATTTTAAGATAATATATTTTCTGATTTAAAAACAATGTTTAATACATAATGAATATGGAAAACCGTTTTCATTGAAAATATAAATGATAAAATATAAATCAATACTGAAATTTTTTTGGAAATTTATTTCAATGAAAACATATAATGGAATCCTGAAAACCATTAATGAATTTTTAATATAAAAAAACTTGAAACTTATTTAGAAAACACTTTTTTAAATAACATAGATTTGCGACCGAAATGAGAAATAAAATTCGATTTTCATAAAAACATTTTCTTAATCATCCTATGTAAAGAAGTGATAAAAATGCTTCTAATACATTAATATATAATACATAACCATAGGATAAGGAAATTTATTAATTATATTGAGATATTTATCATAATATTTCATAAATGGAAGCATTATTACAAACAATCTCGATAAATGATGATACTATTGAAATGTCTTATTACCACTTATGTAACATTAAATTAAAATAAAAATGTAATAATAATATTAAAAATTAATAAAATATGATGAAATGAATGATATGTGTGATAAAAAGTCAATGTGTAGTATATACACCATATATAAAAATATAATCGCATAACATCAAATCTATCAAAAAGAAGGAAAATTGAGTCAAAATTACATTACTGATTTGGTATCATTTTAATGATAAACCCCATGAAATATTGATCATAAAATGGATTGGAAAATACCCATAAATTTATTTATAATAATCATATAATAAATTCATGGGACTTATTTACATCACAAAAAATAAATTAGTGGCGAATAATGCATAAGTCTCACAGAAATAGATGTGAGACAAGAAAACCCTTACCATATATATTAACTCTCATCTTAATTATTCAAACATCCTGTATAATAAATATAAATTTGTTATAAATATAACCAATAAGATTATTCTTATACCTAATTCCATATTTTATTATAACATTATAATTATCATTTATTATAAATTCTATGATAATGTTACGTTTCTGTTAACATCCACATAGTTTTTTATATATGTTTTGACTTATTATTGATGATACTCTTACATAGTCAACTATTTAATAATTTAAAGAATCTATAATGTGATATAAATATCATATATATTCAGAATATAAATATTTAGAATAATATATAAAATTTATCAATAGAAAAATATATACATAGTTCATGGAGACGGTATGTTATATGTATGCCAAATGTTGTTTCAAAGTTATTGTCATTATGTAAGAAAGAATGTAAATAATATATATATATATATATATACTATATTTATAGTAGAATTAGTTTTTCATATATATCATATAATCATACTAAACCAATACTTAATACATTCCATGTAATTTGTGAATGAATCATATCACTTTGTGGAGGTGGTAGTCCATACATCCACAAACGAAGTTATTGTATTTACAAAAAATAGAAATTAGGAACGTATGGGTTATAGTATAATTTAATAAGATAAAATAAAATATAAATATGATATATAACATCTTAAACAATATTTCCATCACAATTTCAAACCCTTATAGTGGGTAAATGAAAAATTAATGACACCGTTTCGGGAGACAATAGTCTAGTGTACACATGACCGATAAGGTCGTCACCCATTTAATGGAAGTGAGTGTAAGTGTATTTAAAAATATTTTAATAAAAAAATTATATTTATTTAATATAATTAGGTTATTATATTAGAATTTAATAATATCATTTGAGGGGGTGGATAATGAAAATAGAACAAAATAGGTTATGGAAGGATACTATATCTTCTTTGGGTAACTCATTTTGGGTGAAAGAAAATGCATTACTTTTTTGTATTTCTTACAAAAATGAGTCCATTAGGATGAAGTTATGTATATTTTAATGATATTAGAGAAGTTGTTCCCATTAAAATGTGGATTTAGAGGTGTGAGGTTGGGGAATATTGAATTTATTTTTACAGAGGAATGGGGTTGCATTCTTGCAAATAACAAAGGTAAACACCCTTGAAGGGAATGACTTACCTAATGTTCTTCAAAAGTGAAAAAAGAAAGGATTAATGGTTAATTATGATATATAAATACTTCAAAACACAAAAAAAATGGGTGATTTTTTATAATTTTTTTCCACAACTCCTACGTTTCCCCGACTTTTATCATTCTGGTTTTTATTAAGGTAACTGGTTTTCACACATAAGTAATTTAACAATCATGACTAATTTAAAGTGAAATTTATTATAAAATATATAACAAATTAATTAAAAATCTAATATTCAATTTAAAAAAAATAAATCTCACATGTTTAGGAAATTACTTTAAAAACAAGTTCATGTAACACACAAAAACACTACTTCAACCTAAATCGTGCTAATAATGTTTTTTTTCATTTTATGGTTAATATATTTATTATAAATGATTAAATGTTCCATGAATTGAAAATGTTTCATATTTATTAAAATATATAAATAATGTCTCTGAATGTTGATTTTTATAGAATTGTAAATCTTTAAAAAATATTGTTTATTAAAAAATAACATTAATGTCAATTTTTACATTATTTTCATGATTAATATTTAACTAAAAATTCATAATTAATTGATATTTTAATCATTTAATTTCACACCTATTTATAATTATATATTCATCTAAAAAAATTATATAAAATAACATAGTATATATACATTACTTTTGATATTTTTATTATCATTTATTTTATTTTATTTTTATTTAAAAATTTGTTACACTTGTCATTATTTAATTATTTAATCTAAATAATTAATCAATTAAAATTTTATATAAATTAATACGATAAATAAACTAATTTATAATTCAATATAATATATAAAACATGAAAAATATTTTTCCTGACCATATCTCAAAAAGTTATAAATGTTAAAGGTAATAAAGGTTAGTTTATTGTCGTTTTCCTTACTTAACTTATCATATAGGCACCACTATTGAAATATTATCTCATTAACTCAAAAAAACAAACAATGTGGGGATATGGATTATATATGGGAATATTTTTTTTCACAGGTTTCTAGTTCATTCTTCCCTTATGATTAAAGGTTTACTACTAAGTAAATAAATTTCTTCAAAAATCAATGTAATTAATTTTGATTAATTTTACTAATATTTTTGTTAAAATATTACATGAACTTACTAGAAATTATAAATTAGTATTACTATAAACATGAAAAAAAATTTTTCATACAATAATCATATAATTATAAGTCCTTAATTTACAATTAATCCCATAGAGATGTTTTGAGGGAAGTGTTTTTTAAGAGGAAATGTATAAATGTTGGAAATGTTTTTATATCTAATTTAAATGACCTAAATTACATTAATGGATGTAAAATGAAACTAATTAAACTTTTAATATAAATGAAAATATAAATTATCAAATATAAATAAATGAATTTTATTTCATAAAATAAAATTTCTAAAGGTGTCTAAAATTAATTTTATTATTATTCATATAAGAACATAAAAAGCAGCTCATTTTTTGAAAATAGTATTTTTAAACATATCAGGACATTTAAAAAAAAATGTTTGACTATAAAAATGATTAATATATATATATAATAGTTATAAATAATATTTAAAAATTAATTTTATATATTAATTTTAGTATCTTTAAAATATATTTTATAACTATTTCATCTATATATTTAGAATAATAAAATGTTTCTTTGTAGAAACATAGTATTTCATGTAACACAATCCATGTCAATGTTGCATGTAAAGAAATCTTGTATTTGTGTGGAGTATAACGAAATATTAAATTTATTTAAATTTAAATGTTGTAATAACTTGGTTATTTCATATAACACAAGCTATATTCAATGTTTCATGAAATAAAAAATATCAAATGGATTAAAATAATTATAAAAAAATTTCACAAAATATCTAGGTGTTACATTCTACTCCCCTTAAAATGAATTTACCTCTCAAAATTATCCTAGGTTTTCAAAGGTTTAATACTCAAAATTAAATTTAATAGAAATCCATATTTTAAAAATGAATACTAAACCTTAATCAAAAAATGGAATGTTAGAAAAATATTATTTATCGAATGTATCTCATAACTAGGTTTCCATGTATGAGAGAATATGTTGGGAGTAAAGAGCTGACATAAAAAAGTGTAAATAACTGTAAGAGTGATAAAAATCATTGGTCATTATAAATTTCACAATCAATGGAATGTTAAGGTACTCAATCCACAAATATGTGGAGATTTATAAGATCACCGGTTCAACGTAAATGAAGGTATTAGTACAAATATTTTTCAACATCAATTTCATAGTGTTGTGGGATTATTTTACTTTTTAAGAACATAATGAAATTTAATCACATTCTTTTATTCCATTTCATATGAACAATATCACACTTTTATTGTATCTTTCATGACATTGACATAATTTATTACTACCAGAAATGAAGGTGACTTTTTATTTAATAAATTAATATCAGATCATGAGACCCATAAAGAGAATGATAGGTCATTCCATATGAATTTAGTTAAACTCACAATAATTTTTTTTAGCATAGGGTATCTAATATGCATAAATCCACACATAAAGAGGTAATATTTTATTCTCTAAAAACTCATCCAAATATTAACATAAACCATTCCATAATGGGGATACCTTATAACCACCCCTCATGATAAAATTCTAAAATATTAAAATAAGGTTACAAATTTTCTCAAAAATAACTATGAATTGATCCCATATATATAATAGTGTACCTGTTATTTTTCAAATACCAAACATGTGAATATGTTCTTCATGAGTTATCTTGAAACATGGTAATAACTTGGATTACCATAAATCCTTATTGAAATAATTCATGTTTCTTTATTCCAATGTTGGTTGAGTATATTCATTAAATTTAAAAATTATGTAAAATCAGTCAATGATAGCATAAAACAATTCCTCAACAAGTCCCTACTCAATTACTAAGTAATCATTACTATCAGATTTACTTATTTATATCCTATATATCTTTATCCAAATATTTTTATGTCAACCTCATTAACATATTATGTCTTATATTTCCCTTGATTTTGTGTTTCCTAAGAAAATCACTTTTCGATTAAATCTCTTTTCTAGTCCATTGGAACCATTCAACATATTATTTTAAATCCTCAGAGAAAAATATGAATTGAACAATCCATATATAGTTCACAATTCAATATCCTTTTATCAAAATACATAAACACTTCAATAATTTCGTTCCAATGATTATCATATAATAATAACATCATTGGTTTAGAATTAAATTCATCAGTCGTGAAACTGAGTTGGGTAATTCCCGTGTTCTACAATGATACTATATTGAAATACATGACAATTCGTTACTCTATTATACGTTTTATCCCATTAATTAAATTTTCCCCTCCATTTGAGTTATTCAAAAAAGTAATTCTTCACTTATTCTAGATATACAGGAAGGAAAATCTCCTTTCCTCTTTATTAATTACCATGTGAACGTTTATAAAAGTATATATTCATCTTTTTTTGTTATGAATTTCTCCAATTCTCACATTGTTAATAATATATCCTATTAGGTGACTCATCATAACTGTAATTTCTTTATCCCTAGTCATTATCCAATTTCATTGCTCATTGTCACCAAATTTTCTATTGGATTCATTTTGAACCCATTTTTTTGGTTCCCTCTATTTAATTAATATATAAATCATATTGTGAGTGACACTTATCTTAGTATAAAGACACATAATCATCGAAAATCACTTATAGGATGTCAAAATTATGACACCATAATTAATCTATGAGATATTAAGACTATCACTAGAGACATACTGGGACATTTCACTATAAAACCCATACGTATCTCAAAGAATAATTATCCGACTATTTCTCAATGTTAAACTAAAAATTTTAGCTGAAACCAATTATTGGGACCCAGTTTTAACATACATATAAATCACATCAATTTTTCATAATACACAAATAATGTTCCAAAGACCTTATAGTTTAGTGCTCTCATAAAATTGGAACACAAAATTCTAGTCTAGTGATTGATCTTTATTGTTTCACAAAAATATTTTGCCCCTGAGAAAACCTACCAAAAATATTTCTTTATAACCTGGGAAAAAGAAAACATAAGAAAATGGTGTTCTTAAATACTTAGTAAGGTTAAACAAGGTAGAAACATAATAATAATTAGTAATAGAAGGGTATTAGAACATGTGAATAACATTAGATGGTCATACCCTTTATATCAACGATTATAAACATGAATCATGACATAATGATTAATAGTTAATAAGGTAGGAGTTATAAGTAAATCAAGAGAATGAGATATGAAAGCACAACTTAAAAACAAGTCATTGAATTTTGTCATAAACATGTAATCAAATTCTCTATAAGTCAAAGATCATTACCAAAAACATATTATGGAACTTAATGGGGACTACACGTACTAGGCAAGACACATCACCATCCCCAGTCATTGTCTTTTCCATACAAGGGATAAAATTTCTCTAACTTCTAATATTGGATTTGTTTTCTCCATCATCCTATAGTAGATCAGGTTTTCCATATTCCCATAGTGGGTCAGGTTTCCCCATCTTCAAAGAGTGGATTAAGATGCACCTATTTCCCACTATTGATTAGGGAGAACATGTTTCCCATTATTGATCAAGATCATCATTTTTTTCCAATCCTTATCTCAAGAGATATAAATGTTTACCCAATTCATTGAAGGGAGATACAGGTCCCACTCGCCACAAAATAAAATCATAAATACATGTCTCATATGATAATAAATATTGAATCATATCATGACCCATAAAAATTATGGGTTTCATAAACATCATATCGCATCCCATGATATTAAATGGGTATCCTAATAATTTCATCATATAATTAACTTTGAAAAATAGAATGGTCTCAAAATATTCTCATCAATGAATAACCCTTAAAAAAAGTGGGTTTGAAAAGTATATAACTCATAGAAGAGAAACAAGTGTCGTAATATAATTTTATAAAAATATAAACAATAAAATTAATAATATTAATGGTATTCTTGTGTCATATCCATATTTAATCCTAAACTAATAAAAAATATGTCATATTACATAGATAAGGCTTTTTAAAAATCACATGGAACATTTATTAAAGAAAATATCATTTCTTTGAAAATATTTTTCATAAAACCATTTCAAAAATAATTTTTTTTATAAATAAAGCCTTACAATATTATTTAAAACATATCTTGAGGAAAATAACTTAACTAATTTGAAAATTTATTTTTAAAACATAAAAAAATTTTAAAATATTTTATGTTGAAAATATATTTCAAAACATATAGAATAAGCTTGAAAACATTTTGAAGCCTTTTTGTTTGAAAATAATTTAAAAACATATAAAAAAGTCTTGAAGAAAATTTTCACTGAAAAAATATAAAGGAAGTTTTAAAACATCTAAAATTCATTTTGAACATAAAAAATGTTTAAAAACTTTTTACAAAACACAGTTTTGAAAGAATACATATTTACAACTGATAAGTGAAATAAAAGCATATTTTTTTAAAAACATTTTCCTAAACATATTAAGTACTAATGATTGGAAACAATTGTAATTATACATTAATATAACATGTATAGCTATAGGATAGGAAAATCCATGAATGTTACAGAGAGATGAATTGTATGATTTCATCAACAGAAGCATAATTGTAAACAATATCGATAAATGATGAGATTGCAATAATAAATAGTTACGAGTTTGGTAACTTTCAATCAAAGTAAAAATTTAATAATAATATTAAATGAAGATTAAAATATCATAAAAATAATCATATCCAGGATATAACATGTTTACAGGAAGTATATACACTCTATGAAAAAAAAATATGTCCCTAACAAGAAATGTATATTAATGTAGGAAAATTGAGACAAAAAATTCTATGGTGATTTGGTAACTTTTGAACCACGAACACCATGAAATAAAGATTAGAAAATGGATATGTAAATAATCATAAATTTATGTATAATTATCAGATAACAATTTCATCAGATTTATATACACCGCATTACATATATGAGTGATGAATGAGGAATAAGTCTCAGAGAAATAAAAGTGAGACAAAAAACCCCTTAACTTATGTCAGGACACTCTTCATATTCATTCATAAATCTTGTATAATAAATATAATTTTTTTTACATGTAACATATAAAAATATTCTTATTTATAAAAATATATTTTATTATGACATCATTTTACATGTTTATTAACAATTTTCTACTAATGTTTTATTTCAGTTAATATCTGCTATGTTTTATGTATATTCCTTGACTTATTATTAATGATAATCTTACTCAGATAATGATTTATTTAAATAAATAATTTAAATAATGATATAAATATCATATATATTCAGTATAAATATTATTATAATAATCTATAAAACGTATAAGTAAAAAATGAAGTACACTATTCATGGAGATGAAATGTCATACGTACGCATGAATGCTATTTTCATTTTATTGTCACATTGAACGAAAGAAATTAAAATAAATGTATAAATATATAAAATAAAATTATCATATAATTATTATTAAATATTGGTCATATATGTTTACAAAACCTCTCATTTATATATTCCATGTAAAGTGTGAATGGATCACATCGCTTTTTAGGAGGCGATAGTGAACATGTCCAAAAATGGAGTTATCCAATTTATAGAAAATAGAAATCATGAATGTATATATTATATAATAATTATATAAAAAATAAAAAATAAAAAATATAAAATTTAAAAATATAATTTCATCCATAATTCTCAACCATGAGAGGTGGTAAGGTAAAACGAACGATATTGTTTGGGGCAGAAGTTGTCTGTCATACACTAGAACTATAAATTCGATACCCATTTTAGGGATGTTTGTTTTATTAAAGTTAAAAAAATTAAATTAAACCCATATAATTTTATTTAGGATACTTATTTTACTATATATTCATGGAATAATAAGAGTTGGGTGGGTGGATAATGAAAAAAATAAAAGAATTTATTCAATGAGGTTACCTTTTCTATGGGGAAGTTATTTTTGTTTTCACCAAAAACATTATTTGATTAAATTTATTCTAAAATATATTACTCTATTATGAAGGGAGGGAATTTAAGATGGTATTTTTTAGGGTTTTATCGAGCCAAAGCATCTTGAGAGGTGTGAGGAAGGGGAATATTGAATGTCGTTTTATGAAGTGTAGGGATTGTGTTCTTGTCAATACTTATGGTAAACTATATCAGGTTAATTAAATTACCCCACATGCGTCTAAAATGAACAAATAATAGAGTAAATGAGAAATATGGTTGATAAAATCCTTCAACAAACAAAAATATTTCATTTTTCTAATTTTTTATTCATTAAAATCTATTGTTCGACCACTATTATCATTTTTGTTTTTTTATGGTTCACTTGTTTTCAAACCAAATAATTTAACCCCTAAGGCTTGTAATGGTATGTCACATCCCAGTCACATACATTGCAAATTTTGGTTACTGGATATGTTCTAAGGAGGCTTAGAGTAATTCACGAGATGTTAAGTTGCTAAAGGCTACAAATAAGGTGATTTCATGATGAGTACACATTTTACGCAATGAGAATTTTCATATCACGACTTTTTAATTGTGGTTCAAACCATGTAAAAAAATTACATGAAAAGATTTTTTTTCATTATGTTTAATGAATTGGTGTTAAAAAAAATAAAATAAAATGAATGTGTGACATGTTTTTAGAGGAAACAGAACTTTGAGATGTTTATGACGTGAAAGGAAATTACATTTCATGTAATCCACTGATACAATGTATATTTAAAATTATTTTTTGTTGAATTCTCATTAATTCGGTCTTGTTTTCTTCTTCCTCTCATTTTGGTTGAACCCTAGACACATCAAGGTGTTCTTCAAGCACCTTTCCTCCATATTTGATCCGTTGATCATGGTGGTTGTTCGTTGGAAATCCATGTTTGATCCAAGGTGAGTTTTCTTCTCATTATCATATGATTTCTTATATTCTTCTCATAAAGATTAGTTGGGGTGGTTTTCCATTTGTTTTGGGTGTGTTGGTATTTTTTGACGAATATTTGGTGATGTGTAGGCGGATCCACAATTTTATTTTAAAATAATGGTTTCTTGGTAGTTTCTTCTTTTCCATCTAGTGCACAAAATGTGGGAAAGCTTCCTTGAGGTATTATTTCAATCATTTATATTTATTGTGTACCATGTAAGAGGGGTAAACTTTTTATATACATGGAATATGGGTGTTCTAGATAAATCTATTATAAATATTTTGTTAAATTAAAATTTAATGGTAAAGGGAATTACCACTCTTGATTTTATAGCCTTGATGTGATTTTGATATTGTGGATTGTACGGGTTTGATGAACCATTGAAAATTATGGCTGTTGGTGGATTTTTGTGTGTTATATATATGTGATGGTAGTATTTTGAATTTTTTGATTGTTATGTTTTCAACAGAAAATGAAATTAGTTAATTACTTATACTTAGATAATGAAATTGTTTCCCAAATATTTGGGTTTGTGTGATTACACCTCTAAAATAAAGTGGAATGTGATAAATGACACTTTTTAGATCTTTAAATAGATCTTGTTGTGTTATGATGTGAGGCTGTTCATGTGGGATGACGATGTGTGGTTGGGGATTGTGGGGTAGATACCTTATAGACTATGCTTTTGGGGCAATGATGAGGTGATTTATTTGGGCATGTTTTTTGGGTGGCGAGGATTTGGTTATTGGACCATATATTTGGGATGGTGAGGAGGTGGTCTGTTTGGACATACTTTTGGGGTGATGAGGATTTTGTTTTTTGGATGTTCTTTTGTGGTGGTGAGGAGGAGTTTTTTTTCATGTTTTTGGGGTGGCAAGGATGTGGTTGTTTGGCCGTGATTTTTGGACAGTGAGGAGGTGGATTCTTTGTACATGATTGTGGGGTGTCTTGGTGAGGTTGTTGGTAATATTGAGATGTTTTTTAATAATTGGTGGATTTTTTCTAGTTGCTTGAGTAGTGATGGAATAAATAAATAAATGTTTAAATAATGTTTGAAATGGAGTGGGTTGGTTGTGTTAATGGGATGTAAATTTGTTAAAAGAAAAGTAAATGATGGCTTGAGTGGTTAATTTTGGTTCATGCTAAATAATAAAATGAATGGGTGTTAAATAAGGAGGAAATGTATGCCTTATTAGATTTTCAAGACTCTTTTCCTTTTAGAATTGATGTTACATATAATATTAAATGCCTTCAGATTTGGAAACAAAGGTGACATTATTGTGAGTTGGTTTTTTATTCGAGAACCCATTGGTTGTTCTTGAGTGTTTTATACTCTATGTACACTTATATGTTCTTATAATTTCTATATTGACCGTACCCATGTTAAGAACTATGTGTATAACACCCGCTTATTCCCATATGGAGTGTCTTTCCCAACATCCTGGTGAGAGGATGAAAGCTTGAAAACTCCCTCTTCCCTACTCAATCGTTAAGGAGAGGTAGGTATTTCATAGTTTGTGTGGAGTGAAGGTCTGTTATTTCATTAGATGGTGGTTTTGGTACCCCATGTCACGACCCACCTTCAACAAAAGGAGGGAAGGGTCAGCAGGATGCCAGGCCCTTCCTTCATTAAGTTGAAGGAGAGATAATGACCCCCGAAACCTGCCTTCAATAGGTCCCGGAGTGGCGACTAGCACCAAGGGTATAGGAAATTCTCGCGAATGGAAGGCATTACCCTTTTTATTTTATAGGATAGAAAGATAAGGAGGAGGAAACCCAAAAACACCAAGGTAGAAAGAAAAGTAAAGCCAAAAGTAAACCATTCCCACATGCATGTTTTAAACGTGAAATCCACAAAGTGCAAAAGGTGACTACAAGGTAAGTACCAAAAGAAAAAGAGAAACAACTGCAACTGCTCAAAAAGTCCGAGCTAGTAAGGTCCTGTGTGATCCTCGAAGTCCTCAAGGAAACCTGAAAGTAGTTTTATATACGTAGGGTGAGCATACAAGTATACTCAGTAGGGAAAACCAAGACTCTCGTGCACAAGTGTGGGAACGTACTAAAGTCCCGTGAGAAAAGAGTAAACCAAACACCTAACAAGGCAAACTATCCATCCCAGGCCTCACCAAGGCTCGCTCCCCAAATAACGCAAGTCAAGTAATATATATATAAGAGCACATCGATGTTTGGGTACCCCGCGCCACTTTCCCACTGATTATTGATACATCCTACGCATCGGACCAATCTCGCCATTCTCACCGCAGTCCCACTGCCACACCCGCCCGCACACACCTGGGACACAACCACACGCATTCCCACTGCCGAAACCCACCTGCACACAACTAGGCCACAACCACATGCAGTCCCACTGCCGAAACCCACCCCCACACACCTGGGCCACAACCACACGCAGTCCCACTGCTGAATCCCTCCCGCACACACATGGGCCACAACTATCACATGTAACCATGCCTGCAAACACCTAGGCCAGAACAACCACCGCTACGCCCGAAGACACCTGGGATAAAGGATCCACTGCCACACCCGAAGACACATGGGCCTCAACCCGAAGACACTTGGGAAACCACCTGCCACACACACCTGGCCATCCACCATAACACCCTGCCCGATGGTTCTTGGGCTAATAATGGACTTCAGGCCGTCACAGCCTGCCCGAAGGTACTTGGGCTATCCGGGAAAGGGAGCAGAAAAGGAGCTAATAACCAGCCACTAAGTATACTGTTGGGAAAAAAACACCCTTCCCCCATAAATGGGGGTGTTCGGCACTAAGTGCTCAACTTGGGTGGGGCGCGAATAAGAAACACAAAGCTACAAGTATAAATATAGGTAACAAACACTCACCCAAAACTTAGGTTTTCCTAGACAACCTACAGAACACAACACCACTGAGTCCGAGGCACAATTCACAACCCTTGCCCACAAAACCATTTGTCCCATTCTTGTTTCACGTTCAGTCAAAATGTTCAGTTAATTTTAAGCACTACTGGGCAACTACCGTAAGCATAACCAAGGAAAGCGTCAAAAGCATAGATCAACCAAAACACTCACACCCGGTTCTTCCAACAGAGGATCTCTCCCCAATTTGTGATAAAAACTCACAACCACTGAAACCATACCAGTTGGAGATCCTATCCCCCAAATTCACACAGCCACCTAGAGTATAAAAAGAATAGGGGATCCCATCCCCTCCCACATTTCCAGCAAACGGCCCGAAGGGAAAACAACCAACTACCACTACCAACACAAGTCAGGGATTTTCAGATTTAAAGGATTTAACACACTCCATGATTTCAAATTTCCGTGTGTTCTAACCGGGAGTTATCACAGAAGGGTTGATCCTGGTGCTTTCAACTTATTTAGCTGGATATACGTGATTAACCAATTTCACAGCAGGAGTTCACAATTTCAGCAACCCATTTAAAACATCCCGAGGGGATTCAAGTGCACACACACGACCACCAACGACCTCAATTTTCAGAAAACATAAACCAGTACAACAAAAGGGATGATCATAGGATAAAGCATAAACAACGATCACAACCCCTTCCCCTTATTTCTTTAGAACTTCGTTTATTATCTTCAATAGGGTTTGGTTCAACCAATTCCGTATGAACAAAAAATAACGCCCACCCCACATGATACACAAAAGTGAGAGACGAAAGAAATTCCCTACCTGTTGATAGTTGATCGACGTTTAGGCCAGGGGCACGGGACTTTACGGATAACAACGCGGTGGTCCCGATGCACCAGAAGAGCCACGATCGAAGAAGGGGGGAAACCACGGCCTAACCCTTAATTTATAAGAGCCGGGAACGGTTGAGATAAAAACGCCGAACCGCGTAAGACGTGGAAGTCGTGGGTTGACCACGCGGCTTGACTCATCATTAATGGTGCTGAGTGGTTTAAACCGACTCATGAGCCGATTTAGTATTTAATTAAGCTTTTGTGCGCGTTACTAGAACAACTTGGCAAGGCCGGGTGACGTCGGCCGGTTCCGCCGATCCGTCACACTGATCGGTCTCACCGATCGGTCTCACCGATCTGTGCCCCCTTAAGGATCCGGATTTTGGCAAAGGAAGGGACCAAGGGGGTGGGGGGGGGGTCTGGGTCATCACATCATATACCTATTAAACGATTCTCGTCCTCGAGAATCACAACAAACCAGAAGGAAGGAGAGGGTCCGAACAACCATCTTCAAAAGATACCTCTTAGGAGTGAACCTCTGCTAACTGAAAACACTCCCCTGACAAGAACTAAGAAACATACCATGCCAAACAGCCCGGTCATGCGGGTTTGGGGAGTTCCCCTCCCCCATGTCAAGATATTATCCGCTTTGGGCGGCACTGACTCGCCCGCACGGGTTCAATCGCATCCACCTTAATGCGTCTTGATTAGGGGTCGGGTTCCCTCTTCCATTTAGTCGGGGATTTTCACACAAAACAGAGGAAAGGAACTAGTACATTTCATAGCCAAAAAGGTCAAACGTTCTACCACAGTAGGTACAAAAGGAACAAGGCTCAAAAAAACTCGGGTTATTGGGCACGCATCTGTGCTTCCCTTTCCCACGTACTCTCCTCGAGCCCTCCATGTCTCCACAACACACGAACCAAGGGAATAGCTCGCCCACGAAGCACCTTCTCCTTGCGATCCTCGATCATCACTGGTTTTTCCACAAAGGTTGCATCGTCCTCGATGTCCAGTTCACCCCAATCAAGGATGTGTGAATCATCGTGCTGATAGCGACGGAGCTGGGATACATGAAAGACATTATGTATCCTTAGCAGTGGCGGAGGTAATGCTAGCTGATAAGCCACTTCGTCGACCCGCCGTAACACTTCGAAGGGTCCGACGAATCTGGGGGAAAGCTTACCCCCCTTGCCGAACCTCCATTGTCCACGCCGCGGGGAGACCTTCAAGAACACGTGGTCTCCAACCTCAAACTCCAAGGGCCTTCTCCTGGTATCAGCATACGACTTCTGTCGATCCTGGGCCGCCTTCATCCTTTCCCGTATGAGCTGAATCTTCTCTGTCGTGTTCTGAACTTCCTCCGGGCCAAGGATGCCTGCCTCTCCTACTTCGGTCCAACACACAGGTGAACGGAATGGCCTCCCATACAGAGCCTCAAACGGGGCCATACCGATGGTAGTGTGGTAGCTATTATTGTAGGAAAACTATACTAGAGGCGATTATCGCACCCACGACTCTCCTGAGTCCAGAACACATGCCCGTAGCATATCTTCCAATGTCTGGATGGTTCGCTCCGTTTGTCCATCTGTCTGGGGATGGAAAGCAGTGCTAAGGCGTAACTGGGTACCAAACGCATGCTGCAATCCTCTCCAGATTCGTGAGGTAAACCGTGCATCCCTATCCGAGACTATAGACCTCGGAACTCCATGCAACCGCACCACCTCATTCACGTACTTCCGTGCCAAAGCATCCACAGTACTTGACTCCCTAATTGCCAGAAAGTGAGCTGATTTCGTCCACCTGTCCACCACCACCCAAATGGCGTCGCACCCTCCTTGGACCTTGGGTAGTCCCGTGAAGAAATCCATTGAGATGTCATCCCACTTCCACTCGGGAACAGCTAAAGGCTGCAGTAGGCCGCCTGGAACCCGGTGTTCAGCCTTCACATGCTGACATACTAAGCATTTGTCCACGAATTCTGCCACCGCTCGCTTAACTCCGGGCCACCAGAACTGCCTTTTCATCCCCTGGTACATCTTGGTAACTCCTGGGTGAACTGCTAGGGGTGAGTTGTGGAACTCACTGAGAACCTTGCCACACATCACTATTGGAACAAACAACCTTTTCTAGAAAAGCATCCGGTGCTGACCATCCTCTGTCCATTCTCTCGGAGCATCACCCTGGTCAACCCGATCACGCATCACTTCGCACTCGGGGTCTCCCCACTGAGACTCCTCCACTTGTCGAAACAGTGACGACCGCACTATCATCTGATATAGGCAGCCTCTGCCACTATCCATCTGTGCATCCAGGTGTAAGGAAGCCAACTCCTCTATTGCCTTCCAGGTATTTTCCGACTCTCGGACCGCATCCTTCTGCGTCCTCCTACTCAAGGCATCGGTCACCACATTTCCCTTGCCCTCAGTATAAGAGATTTCAAAGTCGTAGTCCTGGAGGAACTCCACCCATCTCTGTTGTCGCAAGTTCAAGTCCCGCTGGGAGAAGATGTACTTTAATCTTTTGTGATCTGTGAAGACCACAAAGCATTCCCCGATGAGGTAGTGCCGCCATAACTTTAGCGCAAAAATGACCGCTGCAAGATCCAGGTCATTGGTGGCATAGTTATGCTCATGGGGGCGTAACTGCCTGGACCCGTAAGAGATCACCCCTTTTTGCTGCATCAACACGCATCCCAGGCCCTGTCCTGAAGCATCAAAAAATACCTCATAGGACATCCCTTCTTCTGGTAATCTCAACACTGGGGCACTAACCAGCTTTTCTTTTAGGTAGCTGAAGGACGACTCGCATTGCTCGCTCCACACAAAAACCTGGTCCTTCTTGGTCAAAGCCGTTAAAGGGGCTGCTACTCGGGAGAAGTTGGGTACAAATCTCTGGTAGTAACCTGCCAGTCCGAGGAAACTCTGGACTTCCGCCACATTCTTGGGTGCTGCCCAAGAAACAACTGGCTCAACCTTTTATGGATCGACTGCTAACCCCTGCTCAGACACAACGTGCCCGAGGAAGTGCACTTCCCGTGTCCAGAACTTGCACTTTGACAACTTCCCATAGAGCTGGTGCTGTCGGAGGACTTCCAAAACTGTCCTCAGGTGCTCTGCATGGTCATTTTCTGACCTTGAATAGATCAGGATATCGTCGATGAATACCACCACAAACCGATCCAGATACTCCCGAAAGATGGAGTTCATAAGCCCCATGAACACGGTCGGGGCGTTCGTAACACCAAAGGGCATGACCATGAACTCGAAGTGCCCATACCTGCACCTAAACGCCGTCTTCGGGATGTCGCTATCTTTTACCCTCAGCTGGTGGTATCCAGATCGTAGGTCGATCTTCGAGAACCATCCTTCCCCCTTCAGCTGGTCAAAAAGATCATCTATCCTCGGAAGAGGATAGCGATTCTTGATCGTTACCTGATTCAGCCTCCTGTAATCGATACACAACCTGAGGCCACCATCTGCTTTCTTTACGAACAAGACTGGGGCACCCCACGGTGACACACTTGGACGAACATAACCCCTCTTCATCATATCGTCAATCTGTATCCTCAACTCCCATAGCTCCGAAGGTGCCATCCGGTAAGGAGCCATCGAGATGGGTCGAGAGCCGGGCTGCAGGTCTATCCCGAACTCGATATCACGCCGAGGGGGTAGAGTCATCACCTCCTCAGGAAAGACGTCCATAAATTCACGAACGATCTCTGGTACTTCCACCAATTCCGCATCTACTGATTCTATCATCAGTTCGGTCAACAAGGAGAGGAGAGGTTCCTCCCTCCTGTTTCCCTTTGGATAGCTCTGCTCACCGGTGAAAGTAACACGCTGGCCGTCCAAACCAGAGAACACCACCCTTCTTTGGAAACAGTCGATGACGACACACACAGAATATAGCCAGTCGATGCCTAGGATGACATCGTACGGCTGAATCTGTAGCATAAGGAGATCCCTAACTGACTGATGTGGCCATAACATCAGTCTACATCCCCGACAAACGAACAGAAAGTCGGTCTGACCTCCAACTGGTGTGCTCAACACCAGGGGCACTGGAAGTCTCTCGGCATCTAGACCCAAGGCGCGGGCTAGACTGGGTGCAACAAAGGAGTGCGAAGCTCCGGTATCGAACAAAGCATAAGCAAGAGTGCTAAACACACTGATCGTACCTCGAACAACCTCTGGCCCTACTGGAACTGTTGCTTCTGCGGTGTGTAACTGTCCACGGCCAGCTCCCCTGCCCCTCGGCTGTCGGCCACCTCCCCGACCACGCCCTGGTCGAGGTCCCTGGGGAGCGCCCTGAGGTCGGCCTCCCCCTCCTATGTCTGCCTGCAGAGGAGCGGGAGCTCGCTGTCCCTGCTGCTGCTGCCGGAAGGGTCTAGCTGGAAACTGCTGCTGCGGCGGATGCTGTGGATGACTGCCACTGCTGTACTACACCCGATCAGGGCACTGACTCCGGAGATGTCCAGGGCTCCCGCAGATGAAGCACCGTGGTCCCGAGCCTGAAGGAAAAGAACGTGGGCCAGAGGATCGAAACTGAAACTGCTATGGCCTGCTCCCTGTGGGTCGGAACCTGGAGGGACCCGATGCTGGAGGCCTGGCGCTGACGGCCTTCCCTTTCGATGGTCCCAGCTGGATCCCTTCTCGTGACACTCCGCCCAGAGCATGCATCCTTTCCACCACTTCGGCCTTCTTCTGAACCTCTAAGTACGTCGGAAGGGTAAAGGGGGTAACAGCATACTGGAGGGAGGGTCAGAGCGCCTCCTCCAAGCGTCTTACCCGGGACTCCTCATCGGGAAAGAGGTCCGGAGCAAAACGCAGGAGGTCCTTGAACTTGATTCCATGTTCCCTCATGAACATGCTCCCCTGCTAGAGGGAGAGTAGCTCCTGCCTCTTCTCCGCCTTCATTGTCGTGGAGTGAAACTCCGCCCAGAACTCCTTCTCGAAATCCGTCCAGGCAACCTCAGACTCTTTCCTACTCCCCAGGTGAAGCATCCACCACTGACGTGCCGCTCCTCGCATCTGGCTAATAGCCAGAGGAACCCAGTACTCGGTCGGGGCCCGAATCAGGCCGAAGGCTACGACTAGCTCCTCTAGCCAGCCTTTCGTCTTCATATCGGAGGTGCTGCCCTCATACTTCTCGAGGGCCTGTCACTGGAAGGCTCGAAGAGTCTTCTGCCACTGGTCGTCCTCTTCCTCTCGATCAGCTCTCTGACGATTGGCCAAAGTAGTCTCAGGAGTCTCGATCGCCTGTACCACACGTGGTCGCCTTCCAGGTGCCATAGCTGCAAGGTAAACAAGGAATGCCTAAGACCAGTAGTGCAAAGTAAATCGTTATTAAAACTTATTAAGATTTAATTTATTCTTAATTTCCCAAGACATCCCAGAAACACAAGAACACAAGTCATTTATGATGCATGTACCTTTCCTAGGGTCTCTACCCTGCAATCAGTGTGGCCTCACTTGGTCGTTCGGTAGGTCCAGAGTCCTTGCATCGGATCATTGGGGGCCCTAAAATCCGGTGTCCTAGCCGGTCCTCCCTAGCCTAATTCACGCACCAAGGTCACCCAACACCGTTGCCTTACCATCCCATGCAATCCTCACTGTGCCTAACTCCAGACTCCGTCCTATCTCTCAACCCCCCCCCCCCCCTTGGATACCATTCTGTCACGACCCGCCTTCACCAAATGGAGGGAAGGGTCAGCAGGTTGCCAGGCCCTTCCTTCTTTAAGTTGAAGGAGAGATAATGACCCCCGAAACCCGCCTTCAATTGGTCCCGGAGTGGCGACTAGCACCAAGCGTATAAGAAATTCTCGCGAATGGAAGGCATTACCCTTTTTATTTTATAGGATCGAAAGATAAGGAGGAGGAAACCCAACAACACCAAGGTAGAAAGAAAAGTAAAGCCAAAAGTAAACCATTCCCACATGCATGTTTTAAAAGTGAAAGCCACAAAGTGAAAAAGGTGACTACAAGGTAAGTACCAAAAGAAAAAGAGAAACAACTGCAACTGCTCCAAAAGTCCGAGCTAGTAAGGTCCTGTGTGATCCTCGAAGTCCTCTTGGAAACCTGAAAGCAGTTTTATATACGTAGGGTGAGCATACAAGTACACTCAGTAGGGAAAACCAAGACTCTCGTGCACATGTGGGGGAACGTACTAAAGTCCCGTGAGAAAAGAGTAAACCAAACACCTAACAAGGCAAACTATCCATCCCAGGCCTCACCAAGGCTCGCTCCCCAAATAACGCAAGTCAAGTAATATATATATATAAGAGCACATCGATGTTTGGGTACCCCACGCCACTTTCCCACTGGTTATTGAGACATCCTACGCATCGGACCAATCCCGCCATTCTCACCGCAGTCCCACTGCCACACCCGCCCGCACACACCTGGGCCACAACCACACGCAGTCCCACTGCCGAAACCCGCCCGCACACACCTGGGCCACAACCATACGCAGTCCCACTGCCGAAACCGGCCCGCACACACCTGGGCCACAACCACACGCAATCCCACTACCGAATCCCGCCCGCACACACCTGGGCCACAACTATCACATGTAACCATGCCTGCAAACACCTAGGCCAGAACAACCACCGCTACGACCAAAGACATCCGGGCTAAAGGATCCACTGCCACGCCCGAAGACACCTAGGCCTCATCCCAAATACACTTGGGAAACCACCTGCCGCACACACCTGGCCAACCACCACAACACTCTGCCCGATGGTTCTTGGGCTAATAATGGACTTCAGGCCGTCACAGCCTGCCCGAAGGTACTTGGGCTATCCGGGAAAGGGAGCAGAAAAGGAGCTAATAACCAGCCCCTAAGTATAGTGTTGGGAAAAAAACCCCCTTCCCCCATAAATGGGGGTGTTTGGCCCTAAGTGCTCAACTTGGGTGGGGCGCGAATAAGAAACACAAAGCTACAAGTATAGATATAGGTAACAAACACTCACCCAAAACTTAGGTTTTCCTAGCCAACCTACAGAACACAACACCACTGAGTCCGAGGCACAATTCACAACCCTTTCCCACAAAACCATTTGTCCCATTCTTGTTTCACGTTCAGTCAAAATGTTCAGTTAATTTTAAGCACTACTGGGCAACTACCGTAAGCATAACCAAGGAAAGCGTCAAAAGCATAGATCAACCAAAACACTCACACCCGGTTCTACCAACAGAGGATCTCTCCCCAATTTGTGATAAAAACTCACAACCACTGAAACCATACCAACAGGAGATCTCATCCCCCAAATTCACACATCCACTGAGAGTATAAAAAGAATAGGGGATCCCATCCTCTCCCACATTTCCAGAAAACGGCCCGAAGGGAAAACAACCAACTACCACTACCAACACAAGTCAGGGATTTTCAGATTTAAAGGATTTAACACACTCCATGATTTCAAATTTCCGTGTGTTCTAACCGGGAGTTATCACAGAAGGGTTGATACTGGTGCTTTCAACTTATTCAGCCGGATATACGTGATTAACCAATTTCACAGCAGGAGTTCACAATTTCAGCAACCCATTTAAAACATCACGAGGGGATTCAAGTGCACACACACGACCACCAACGGCCTCAATTTTCAGAAAACATAAACCAGTACAACAAAAGGGATGATCACAGGATAAAGCATAAACAACGATCACAACCCCTTCCCCTTCTTTCTTTAGAACTTCGTTTATTATCTTCATTAGGGTTTGGTTCAACCAATTCCGTAAGATCAAAAAATAACACCCACCCCGCATGATACACAAAAGTGAGAGACGAAAGAAATTCCCTACCTGTTGATAGTTGATCGACGTTTAGGCCGGGGGCGCGGAACTTTACGGATAACGACGCGGCGGTCCCGATGCACCAGAAGAGCCACGATCGAAGAAGGGGGAAACCACGTCCTAACCCTTAATTTATAAGAGCTGGGAACGGTGGAGATAAAAAATCCGAACCGCGTAAGACGTGGAAGTCGTGGGTTGACCACGCGGCTTGACTCATAATTAATGGTGATGAGTGGTTTAAACTGACTCATGAGCCGATTTAGTATTTAATTAAGCTTTTGTGCGTGTTACTGGAACAACTTGGCAAGGCCGGGTGACGTCGGTCGGTTCCGCCGATCCGTCACACCGATCGGTCTCACCAATCCGTACCCCCTTAAGGATCCGGATTTTGGCAAAGGGACCAAGGGGGGGGGGTCTGGGTCATCACACCCCAAGTGTCTTTGGGATGTTTTTTTATACAACATCTGAGGTGCCTTTGGGGTGATTTGTGATGTGGTGCCCTAGGTGTCTTTAGAAAGAATATTGATTTTTTTTCCAAGGTGTCTTCGGGATGAGATGTAATGAGATTTGATGTGGTTTTCTATGTCTAGAACCCATGTGTGTGTGGGATGGATGTGTTGTGAGTCTTAGGTGAGTGTAGTTTGGATATGTTTTAAGGCTTAGGTTTGTGCATGTGGGATGTGATGTAGTATATTCAAAAGAGGTGGGAGCACTATGGTGTTTTCCATTGGGGTGTGAGAGTGGGAAATAAGTGGAAAAGTGTAATGGGGTACCTATAATCGATGTTATTTTCCTTATATTATATTACTTGTCCTGGTTATTTAGTGAACATGCATGAGTTTGGCTGGGATGGTTAGTTTACCTGTATATGTGCTGTTTGGTTCTGATATTTTCTCATATGCTCATTAGTATGATCATTTCACATGCATTTGAGAGACTTTGTTTTTTCCACTATGTATACATATATTCTATCCCAAAACATATAAAACTAATTTTATTTTTCTATGAGGATTTCATAAACCGTGTTAGATCCTACTAGCTCGGATCCCTGACAATTGTTGTGTCACTTCATTAGCATTACATTTGGGTATTTACTTTAGATGATTTTATTTCTATCTATATTAGTTCTATTTATACACACATGTGGGATGGATTTTTTTATTTCGTTTTTTATTTTTTCCTGGTGTTTTTTTTGTGTGGATGAACCATCATATCTCAGGATCCAATTTATATTATAATGGGGAACTCATAACATATTGTGATATTTGTACACAATTGGGGATATTCACAAACCCGGGGCCTACTAAAAGAGGGACTCAGTAGGTCATTATCTTTCTCCCATCGTTTTAGTATATTTGGAGGGAGGGGTATTAATATAGTGGTATCATTGGAATGGTTGATATATTGGGTGGATTTTGGAGTTTGTCGCAGTGAAAATTGCATGAGTTGTCTGGGAAACAATTCTAGATAATCGTGGCGCATGACATAAGCTAGGGAAGTTATGATAGGACATGAGATTTTATGCGCCACCCCACAATTTGATGAAAGGATTCTGAACCTACCGAATGACCATGTTATGGTACTCTACATACAGTGTAGAGATATATGAGAGATACATGCATAATAATGAGTTGTGCTCTTCTTTGAATTTGGTTGTTTTTTTTTTGAATTTTTAAATCGATAAAAAATGTATTAATGTTAATTAAAATATATCATAGTAAAATTTCACACTACCGGGATTAGAAATTCATATTTTTCCATTTCAATTATGGAAAATGGTCATCCTCTACACATGGATCAGGTAGTTTAGGTTCTGTAGGACAACTCAATTGATTGTTGTAGGATTGATCCGAATAGGGAGGATGATTAGTGGCATAGGATGTTGCAAACATTCCAACAATAGGATCTGGGAATTAATATGGGTAGTGTTTCAAATGTAGATAATGATATATGGATAGAGGATCTCAATATTTATTTTAGTTTGATCCATGACTCTATGCAGTACTGGGTCCCTTGGGAACTCAATCAAATGTGGGGAGATTTGAGTCAACGGTGGATGTAGTAACTAGAAGAGCAGAAGGCGGGAGATTTTTTTGTAGGCCTACATCAAGAAGGAATTCCAAGAAAATTTCCCTTCATCAAACATGAAGGTAGTGAAAAGGAAGTAATTTATTTATCCTTAGTAGGGTATCATTTTAGTGTGGGAGGTAAGAATCAATTTCAAGGAACTGCTATGTTTTACAGAAGATCTTTTTTGGATAATTATTCTCGTGCGAGTCATCTTGAAGATGCCCTACATCATTTAATTTAGTATGATGTTATTACTTTTACATTATTGATGAACCTAGAGATTCATAAGAATATAGAGGTGGTCGAGTTGACATATCCATGATGAGGTTTTCCAGGGAACCAATACGGCTCCTCAAGGGGAGGAGCTTTTATTGGTAGGTATCAGGCACCCGGACCATTGAGGTTTTATTTGGAAGGGAGTCAGCCTCAACATCTTCCTTTCCTACCTTCTCACGCCTATGGTTTTTTTGAATTTCATAGGTGGTTTGTGGTAGTGTGTTTTGGTTTTTGGGATCATGGAAATCGTTATATCTAGTTCCCTATATCTACTCAAGATCCGTTTGGTGGTGCTGAACATCTTCAATGCCACCCCAATAGTAGTTTCTAGTGATTCAGTTTCAGTCATAGGGGAAACATTTTTTTCTCTACGATGGGTAGATGGAGATGGTAGAGGCGATCCTCAAAATGTTCCACATGGTCAAGCACCACGGCTTGAGTGTGGCCATGTAATTGGTCATAGTAAGAGAGGAAGAGGATATGGGCATGGTCAATTGTGCATAATGGAGGATGTTGTTCTAGAGGGTCTAGAGATCATCAAACGTATGATCAGTTTTATTAGTAGTCTTGTTTACACCATGTTTGATTCTGGATCTTCACACTACTTTTTTCACTCAATCTATAACAGGCCATGAGACTAGATATAGAGGGAACTAGCCTTCCCTTAGTGTAGAGTGATCCATTCAGAGGCCATAAAATCATGTTTGATGTGTTCTGGGGGTTTATACTGATGATGGGACCACAAAAGTACCATTATGATCTTTTCTTACTACAGATTCAGTCAAATGATTTCTTCCCTAGAATCAAATGGTTTCATTATTTAGGTGTTGTTATTGAATTCTTCTGGATGGGAGTCATGTTTTTGGATATGGATGGACAATATATTGTTTTCATGGGTTAGCGGGGGTTTTAGGTTGGAATTCTACATGTGGAGCCACTTCATTAATTATTGGATGAGTTGTTGGAGGTATCTACGAATGATGGGATTGTGGATCTTCCTTGGGTATTTAGAGAGTGACTGAATGTTTTCCCTAAGGAGGCAGTGATGCTACCACCATGATGCGTCGTAGAGTTTGGGATAGACATGCAACCTGGTGCTTCTTAGATTTCAATTCATCATTATTGGAAAAGACCTTATGAGTTGTAGGAGTTGAAGATTTAGATAGATGATATGATGATTAAGGGTTTTATGTTAACCCATGTGTTGTCTCGTGTTTCTCCAGTATTTTTATCTAAGAAGGAGGATGGTAATCAGAGGTTGTGTATAAACTATCAGAGGATGAATTATGTGACGGTAAAAAACGGTTACCCTCTTCATCAGACAAATGACCATTTAGACCAGCTGAGAGTGGTGATTTGGTTATCTATGATCAATCCATGGTATGGATATCACTATTTGAGGGTGAAGAATGTAGGAATCTCTAATAATACCTTCATATTTATGTATGGGAACATAGAATATTTAGTCATTCCATTTGGTATTATGAATACACCATCTATGTTCATGGGGATTATGAAATTCGTCTTCTTTGATTTCCTTGACTAGTTCTTCATCGTGTTCATTGATGATATATTGATCTAATTAAAGTTAGTCGGGGAGCATATTGAGCAACACATAACTATGATGAATGTTTTTCAACACCACCTACTCTATGGAATGTTTTCCAAGTATAATTTCTAGAAATGATAGGTGAATTCCCTCAGGCATGTGGTGTCTCGATAGGGTGTGACAGTATTTTCATTGAAGGTTGAAATAGTTTTTCATGGCATAAACCCAAGAAAATGTCATATGTTTATACATTATTTGGTCTTTCAGTCTATTATCATAAGTTTTTACTAGATTTATATCTAGTTGTAGCCCCATTTGGAGTTTTGACAAGGAAAGACAACACTTTTTCTAGAGTGATCAGTTCCTGTCAGCATTCAGTTACTAAATGTGATGTTTGTTAGTGCTCCAGTGCTAAAGTTTCTTGAGGAAGGGGTGATGAGTGAGGTGTTTTTTGACTCTCCCATATAGGATGAGAGTTAATGTTGCGGAAGTAGAAGGGTTGATATCTTATGTGTATAGGAAGTTACTTCCCCATGAGCATAACTATACCATCCATGATCTAGATATATAAGTGGATGTGTTTGCACTGAAGGTGTAGTGAAACTACCTCATTGGGGGGAATTTTGAGGTCTTCAAAGATCAGAAGTGCATGACGTATGTATTTTTTTAGTGAGAGCTGAACTTTCTGTAGCAGAGGTGGATGGAGATTCTTCAAGATTATGATTTGACGATGTCTTACACCTCAAAAAAGGGAAATCTTATGGCCAACTCATTGAACATGATGTTGTGGAATAGTTTTTTTCACGATTCTACAGATGCATGGTGATCAATTGAGTATTTAGAAACCTTAAACTTAGATGCATGAATTGATGGTGGTAGAGGGAATTTATTTCATATGATGGTGTGGCCTTCACTGATGTAGAATGTGGTAGAGACTTAGTTGGGAGACTCATAGTTAAAGGTTATGTGCGATCACATTGGCAATGGTGATGCTCTAGAGAGATGATCATAGGATTTTCAGAACCATATATTATATCAAGGAAGGTTTTTATTATGTAGAAATTTGTAAGTGAGTCCTTCATGATTTTCATATGTCACCATTAGTGGTACAACCATGAGTTTCCAAAACATACCAAGGCTTAAGGGAATAGTTTTGGTATCCTTGGATGAAATTGGAAGTGGTAGAGTTTGTTGAAAATTTCATATTTTCACTGCACGTAAAGTATAAGCATCAAATTCTTGGAGGTTTTTTACATACCGTTGATCCTCTTGAATAGAAATGGGATGTATTATTGATGTATTTTATCACAGGTTTACCTATAACTCAGGGAGGATGTGATTATATCAATGTGATAGTTGATTAGTTGAGGAAATCATCCCACTTCATAGTGATCATGGAGTTAGTCATAGTGTATTCCTTGGGTTAGTGGTATGTGGATGATGTGGCACAATTACTTGGAGTCCCAAAGTCCATTGTCTCTGATTGGGAGTCATGTTTTCCCCCACTAGTATGGAGGGTATTTCAACACGGTTTTGGGGCTCAGTTACACCTCATCACTACATTCCACCCTCATACAGATGGGAAAAATGAATCAACTACCTAGAAATTGGAGAATATATTGTAGGAGTGCACCTCAGAAATTTGATGATCTTTTCTCTGGAACCTTCCTTTGTTTTTGTATTATTATAATAATAACTATCATTCTTCCATTAGCATGGATCCATTTTATGGTTTTTATGGGATAATATGTCATTCACCGTTTTGCTAGACGGAGGTTGGGGAGATAACCAATTTTTCCCAATGTGGTGCTTAGCATGATAGAGAATGTGAGGCACATTCATTAAAGGATGAAAGAATCATTGGATTAAAATAAATATTATGTTGATCGCATGAGGAGACCCTTGGAGTTTGAGGTTGGGGACCACATGTTCTTAAATGTTTCCCCATGACATGGGAAGAAGAGGTTTGTAAGAGGTAGTATGATTTCTCCCAGATTTGATGGTCTCTTTGAGGTGTGGGATGAGATGGCTATGTGGCATCTCTGTTGGTGTTTCCACTTCAGTTGGAGAAGATCCATAATGTTTTTCACATCTCTTATCATTTTTGATATCATCATGATGAATCCCATGTCATTGAATGGATAGATTTGGATATCGATGATTATACGACATTTTGATAATAATAAATAGAAATCCAGGATCTTTACGAGAAGGCACTACTTGAACTGACCATTTCTTTGGTTCATGTGTTGTGAAGGCATGGTGGCCTAGAGGAGCGTACCTGTATGTGAGAGATATAGATGTCTTCCCAGACCCAAATTTGTATTGAGTTTATCTTTTCCCTATTTTACATATGATATGATGTTTGGATCCATTTAGTTTTACGAGAGGTGTTGTTTTACCTTGGATTGTGATGTGTGTGGTGTGATTTGGGATAATGTCAAGATAAGAGAAAATTGGAGGACGAGATTCCTAACTGAGACGCATTAATTGTGATGTAATTAAGAAAATGTGGGTGATTTTGGGCTAGAAACAGTGGATGGTATATTCACATTGAATATGGAATTCTCTGATTCATCTTTTTAGTGTGGTGTAGTTCATTGGTTATAGAGGTTTTTGGTTTGGGTTGTGTGGCAGTTGAAATGGTTGTACAGTGGTAGTGTGGTAATGTGTTTAGGTGAGAAAAGAAAATTTGTAGATTTGGTTTAACGGATATGAGGTTGTGAAGGATGTATTTGGTCTTTTAGTTTGGCGTGCTTAGCTGGTGGTGGAATTTTATATATGATGAGATCCATGAGTGGTATCTCACTGGGTGGTTTTTCAGACCCCTTTCTCATATGGGATTGGTTTTTCATTATCTAGGGCCAGAATAATTAGGGATGAATCTAATTTAATGTTATTTACCAATCTGATGTGTTACTTAGAATATTATTTTTCTCTTGGATGTGTCTGGAGGAGTATTAGAGGAATTTAGTCAATGTTTATTCCTTAAAGGCTGGAATCAGGGAGACTTCGTGACATATAATCATTTTACACGATGTGATTGTTCATTTCATGACTTGTAGAAGGATGGTTCATGTCATATAAAATAATTAAATGACGTGAAATCTAGTTTCATGACATGAACCGAAATTGGGGTCAGAAAAATAAAATAAAATAAAGGGGTGTTATGTTTTTTTGGAAACCAAGCCCTGGGGGTTTCGTGACATTAAAGGGGATTGAACATCATGTAATCCCCTGATATAGTATTGATTAAAAATTATTTTTAGGTGAATTCTCATTAATATTATTTTGGTTTCTTCTTCCTATTATTTTTGGAAAACCATAGGTTCCCCATGTTGTTCTTTAAGCCCCCCCCCTATTTGATCTGTTTATCCCAGTGTATGTTCTTTGGAAATCCATGGTTGACCTGTGGTGAGTTATCTTATCATTATCATTCGTTTTCTTCAATTCTTATCTCAAGGATCCACTATAGTGGTGTTTCATTGGTTTAGGGTGTGTTTGGGTTTCATTTTAGGGAATATTTACGGGAGTTTAGGTTGATATGAAATTTGCTAGTGCAATGGTGGTTTCATAGTAGTTTTTTCAGTGCCATGCTGTGCACACCAAGTTTCAAGGATTCCATGTGGTTGAATTTCCCTCACTTATGTTTATTATATATCATGAATAAGGGGTTAGTTGTTAATCTATGGATTATGGTTATGCTGGATAAATCAAAGATAATGAATTGGTTAAATTTAAATAGTATAGTAAAGGGTTTCAGATCACATGTTTTTACATCCATAATGTGATCGTGATATTGTGGATTGTATGGGCTTGATGCCCTGCTGAAAATTGTGTCTTTTGATTCATTTTTTTCTCTGTATATATGTGTTATGATTGTTAGTATTTTTTTTTGTTATATCCAACATAAGAAATTTGTTAATCTATAAATGGATCTTATTGTTTTTTGATATGAGGCCATGTTTTTTGGGACAATGATTTATGGTTGGGGATTATAGGTAAGATAGTTTGTGGTTTGTGATTTGAGGTTGGTGAGTATGTGTTTTTTTAGACTGTTCTTTGGGGGTGTGGTTATTTGGGAAAGCTTTTGGGGTGGCAGGGAGCTGGTTTGTTTGGAAGCTCATATGGACCAGTGAGGATGTGGGTGTTAAGCCGTAATTTTGTGGTTGTGAGGAGGTGGTTTTTCTGGTTGTGCTTATGGGGCGGTGAGGTGAGGTTATGGGGGATGTTGATTTATTTTTGATATGTGGGTATTTTATGCTAGAATCCAGAGTAGTGGTGAAATAATTAAATAAATTTTTAAATAAAGTATTTAATGGAATGTGTAGGTGTGGTTAATGGGATTGAAATTTGGTAATGGAAATGTAAATGATGGTTCATGTGGTTAAATGTGGTTGATGCTAAATAATAAAATGAATGGATGGTAAACAAGGAGGAAATTTGAATCCTTATTATATTATCTGGACTCTTCATCTTATGGAGTAATTGTTACAGATACTAATAAATGCATTTAGAGGTGGAATCAAAAGTGACAGTGTTGTGAGTTGGTATTTTTGTTAAAGAACCCATAATCTGGGATTGAGGGTTTGATACTATATATATATATACTTTTACATTGTTTTGATTTTTATACACACTAATCCAATGTTGAGAACTATATGATGAATACCCGGATATTCACATGGGGGTGTCTTTTGCAACATCACAGTGGTAAGATAAATGGATGGACACCAAGTCTTCCCCGCACCTTCTTCTAGGAACCGTAGGTATTTCATAGTATCTGATGGACTAAGGTCGTCTACTTCATTAGATAGTGGTTGTGGTATCCCAGGTGTCTTCATGATCAGTTGTGATGTAGTATCCCATATGTCTATAGGATGAGTTGTGATGTAGTGTCCTAAGATTCTTTTGAATGAGTTGAGATTTTCTTTCCGAGGAGACTTCAGGATGAGATGTGATGTGATGTGTATTGAGGCACATGTGGGTGAAAAAGAGTTATTTTGTGAGTTACATGTGTGTATGGGTGGGATGTGTTTTGAGGTCCAGGTGTGTCCATGTGGGATGTGACATGGTATATTGGGAAGAGGTTTGAGATCCATGATGTTTTCCATTAGGGTGTTAGAGTGGATAATTAGTTGGAAAGTGGTGCAGAGTACCCTATAATTGATGTTATTTACATAAATTATATTACATGGATTTTTTTATTTGGTGAACATGACTTGGTAAGAATTGGATGGTAATTTTACATGTATAAGTGTTGTTTGGTTATGTAGTTTTCTCACAGGTGAATTAGTATGATTCTTTCCCATGTGCACGAGGGACCTTGTGTTTCCTGCTATGTATACATTTATTCTGACCCAACATATATAAATCTATTTTTAGGTGTCCAATAGGATTTTCTAGACCATGTTGGTCCTTAGTACCTCATATCCATGACATTTCTTATGTCACTTCTTTAGCATTACTTTTGGGTCTTTTCATTGGAGACTTTTATTTGTATCTATATCAGTTCTATTTGTTCATACATGTGGGATGTTTTTTGGGTTTCATTATTATATCATGTCTTTGATTTTTTTTGTTCATACACCTAACCTCCTAATTATATTTGTATTATAATGGGTAATTCAACAGATATTTTCAGATTTTTACACCGTTGCTGATAGTTACCAACTCAAGGACTACTGGAGGCGGGACTCGATGGGTCATTTTCTCTCTCACCTCATTGCGATGTCATTGGAGGTAGGGGTCATGGAAAAAATAATTTAAAGTGAGACTTATTATAATATATAGAACCTTTAATTATAAATATTATATTTAATATACAAAAAATAAATCCCACATATTTAGGAATTTAATTTTGAAACAAGCACATGTAACAAGAAAAAAATAATACTTTGACTCGAACCATGCTATCAATGTTTTTTCTATTTAAATTTAAATATGATTATTATTAAAGATCTATTGGAACACGAATAAGAAATATTTAATATTCATTAACATGTAAAAATAATTTTACAGAATATATTCTTCTTAATGAATTTTAAATTTTTATTAAAATATCATTAATTATAAAAAAACAATAATGTTAATTTGGACATTATTTACTAAATTTATTTCAAAAAAATATTTAGGCAATGACAGAATTTTATTTTTTATGTTAAAAACTATGTAACATGATATATCTTTCTAAAAAAATTAATGAAAATAACTCATTCAACTTAATATAATATTAATATTTTTAGTACCATTTATTTTAGTTAATTATTAATAAAATAATTTTCTCCCATGACATTCCATAAGCATTTATTTTAAATAATTCACATATAGAATTAAATATAAATTAATATGATGAAAAACACATTTCATTTCTAAATAAAGTATAAAATTGAATTAATAAGGATTCTTGTTCATATCACAAGGCTTTATAATTATTAAATGTATGGGAGGTTCCTTTTATTTTATTTTTTCTTACATAACTTATTATATACGTAAATATTAGGAAAAATTATCCTAATAACATATAAAATTTAAAAAAATTCGGGATGTGAGCAAAATATGGGAACAATGGCTATTTTACATGTTTTATTTCATTTTTCAATTTATGATTTAATGTTAACCCTTAAGTAAACATATTTTCCCTTAATCTCTATAAAGAATTTTCATTAATTTCCCCAAAATTTGTATTAAAAAAGTGATTTTAACTCACTATAAATTATAAATTATTTTGATCACAAATATGTAATCCATTAATCTATAATTTTTTCTGAAAATTGGTTGAAATTAATTTAAAATTAACCATATTAAGGTGTCGCGAAAGTAGGTTTTTTAAGAAAAAATGTTTAAATGTTTGAATGGTTTTTATATCAAATTTCATTGTGAAATTTGATCCAAACAACTAATTTAGAATAATATATATAAGATAACTAATTAAACTATAATATCAAATTAAAATAAAAATTATTAACATAAAAAAACCAGATTAAATATCAGTTTTGAAATAAAATGTATTATTTTTCTCTATTCATCCAAAAAACGATTTTTTTAGAAAACACCTAAAAAATAACCATAAAATAATTTGGATATTATGAATAAATAAGTTAAAACAATTTAAATTTATAAAAGTGTCTAAAATTAAAGTTATTTTTTTTACAAAAGGATTTAAAAAGTAGTTCATTTGAGAAAATAGTATTTTCCAACTTATAAAGATTTTACCAAGAGTATATGTTTTATTTATATCATAATATTATAAATATTATTTAATAATTTGTTTTTAAAATTATTATTACTATATTTAATAGATATGTTATAACTATTTCATGTAAATAATTATAATAACAAAATATTGTTTTGTAGAAAATTAGTGTTGCGTGTAACAAAAGACAAGTCAGTGTTTCAAGTAGTACAAGCATATTTTGTTGTAGAATATAATGAAAGTTTAAATTTGAGTACATAAAATTCAAAAATTACTATTTTATTTCATATAATTAAAGATATAACTAATGTTACGTGAAATAAAATATATAAAAATGTTTAAAATAATTCGAATTTTTTCTCACAAAATCTCTGGGTGTTATAACTACCACTACACATGTACATTAAGTATCATCATTCCTCATTAGATATTATGATTTGAATATTCTATAAAAGGCTATTTTTTCTCAAATTATTCATCATCCTACATTTTCACATCATCAATATTGATTATGTGAAATTAAAGTAGATTATATCTCAAATACTGAGATATATAGAATACATATTTCATTATAACATATATATGAGTAATTTATAATCATTATTCCACCATTTAAATATTTTTAATAAACTCAAATGTACCTAATAACCTATGATTCTGCATCCTGTGTCTTTTAATCCAACATTAATCCAATAAAAGAATCACCGTTACGAAGAGAATATTCCCCATATTCAAGTGCATGGGTTGAAAAAACTAGTCTATATATGATCATTTTCCACTATAGGTGGTTTCCAATTTCCTATGAATCAACTAAATATGATTTTATATCACCAGCATTAGAGTCTCCCAAATCATCGATTATTATCCAACCTTCATATTATATTTTCATCCTACTACATACACAAATTAAAAAAAACTATTTACAAACTCAATTCATTGGGCTGAATAATGAGACATAATGAAATGGTAACATTTCACCTCAGCAACTTCTCCAAAATCATTACCAGTGAACATATTATTTTTCCAATGATCTTTTTTCTCATATTTATGGAAAAAAATAAGAAAATCATAAAAATATATATTCACTAACATAAAACTCCTATCATAAAATTATTATGATATCTGAAATCATATCAGTAAACCAGATATTATCCTTTGAATCCCCTCTCCACAAGTACTTATAATTAATTTCTTCTCACTTGAGACAACATTATTCACACAATGTCATTTTTATAATATATTCCATCTCACTATTACAAATATACATAAAAAATTTCATTTTGAACACTATGATAACTTGTATTCTCAAATAATTCAAGTGTCACCACCTAAATATAATACCTTTATTATAGTATTATTGATTTATATTAATATTATAAAATTCATAATGAATCAAACATTATCTATTATTGTGCAGCACTATACAAGTCATGGATCAAATCCCACTTCCGTAACAAGAACACAATTGAACTTCAACTAAATTTTACCGTACAACAAATGAATTAAGACCCCTGAATTATTATCTTATATTTTATTTGTAACCCCAGCCATAAATTGTATGGATTATCCCAATACACTTCTACAGAAGTTCACTAAGATACATCAAAATCAAGGGTTTTTTTTCTCCTAAAATTTATTTTTTATCCCTACCATAATATTCAAATTAATTTATTTTATACCTTAGTTATAATAATCGTACTTCACAAAATTATATAAGAATATCTTTATGTGATTCTTTAATTCATAACAAGAATAACCAACTCCATGATTATATATATGATTCTAATTTTTTCATTATGTCACTTTAATATTGTTAAAAATCAAAACAATCCTTAGACCATCATGCATGGTTCTCCAAAAAAAATACATTAAAGACTAAAATAAGTAATACCGAATTTGAAGCATAAAAAACTATTCTCATTTATAAATGGAATTATTTAATAATTTCCTATAAAATAATTAGTCTATGGTTAATGTTCTACAGTAACCATGTAATTATCTCTAAAAAAATACCACTCAATTCTAGAAAGCTGACTACCGGAAGCCAATATTCTAAAAACCATAGTGTTTCTTCATATATCAATAACCTTGAGATCTCAAATTCCTAATAAATCTATTTTATAATAAATATAATTTAGATCTTCATGATTTTAAAATAGTATTACAGCCCCATTACTGGCCAATAATGATGTTATCATAATGAATCTCACTATCAAACATCATTTTTTGGTAGATACATCAAATGAATTTTTATAACCTCCATAGTGTAATACATGGATATGACAATATTAAATATTTATTGAACATGTCAATTATTGTTTTATGATACAAGATATGATGCACACATGCAACAGATCATCATTTATATTATAAAAATAGTTATCTATCATGAGATCATTACCTCACAAGGTAGATACCGAGGAGAAAAACCATTCAAATTTGTAATTTTACTATTTTAATTTTCATCAAGGATTTCATAGTTATATAAAATCCCCAAAAAATATAAAGTTAAATAAATCTTAATAAAAAATATCATAACATAACAAATAAACACAAGGAATTTTATTAAATTAAAACACCGAAGTGTTTACATTTCTTCTAGATCATAAGAAAACCATACTTCCTAAAAATACCTATTTAAATACCTATTATAATTATAGGGTGACAACCCAATATAATAAAAAACCAAAGAAGATAGTAAGTGTCCATCGGTTCAGTCACAATAATCATCAGAATGGACTGAGCTATTACAACCATACTAAGAATCCATGGAATAATGTGTACCATATTCACCAAGTTTTATTGAATTTAGAACACCATAAAGCATGTATTTATAAGGGCCTCCATTCGATAGTTTCCATTAAAAGACTGTTTAGTTCTAAAGGCTATAATTATAGTTGATGGTCTTTCTGGTGGATTAAATTAAACTATCTAAGTATAATAAAGTCTTCATTTAGTCATCCAAAACATTTTTGTTATGTATTGAAATTATAATTTTGAGATACAATTATTATGATTTTAAAATAAGGAGTGGATTTTAAACAGATTTCAAATATTTAAAATGTCTTCTAAATGATATCATTATTAATGCTTTAACAATGTTTAAACTAATCTATGTTTTGAATTTTATAATACTAGTATAAATTAGTCTTTATGAGGTATTAAATTTTAATTTATAAGCATGTTTTTTAAAACAATAGTATTTATAAAACTAGGGGAAATCTTGGATTGAAAAAAACACCTATATATGTGTAAGGAAACCTTGTTTTTTAGGTAAAAAAAAAAGAAACCCCTTAGGGGCCAACCCTCTTACAAGGATAAATGTGGGAGAAAATGATAAGTGGATGTGAATTGCCTTCAGCCTCAAAATGTGACAACCCTAGGGTGTGGGCACATGCCTCAAGCATGCACCGAGAATCCTGGTAGCACGCCACCGTGCCGGTCAGCATGACTGTAGGGTAGTGCACAGAGCGCGCCCACAAAACCAGGTACAGGGCGGTACCAGGATGGGGAGGGAGTATTATGAGCCTATGCTCATAGTCTCGGTCGTATAAAGATGCCAAACAATGCCTATCCATTTTTATGTGGGATGGAAAAAATTAGCTGAGATCAGATCTGGGTCGTTAGATCATGTCGCATGTGATCTAGGCCATCTATTTTAATCCGGTCCTCGATTCCTAGTAGCCAAGGTATGCCTCCATGTTTTTTGAGCAGCATCTGATCCCAATGGATCTAATCTCATCTGATTGAGTATTTTAAAACACAATGTCACACCATATCCATTTGTTCACATTCGTGATCTAATCCCATCTGTTCCTCGTGTACAAAACCACGGACTCATCCTCGACCGTCAGTTCATGTCAGTATCCAATCCTAGCCATCTGTTCATTTTTCCAATTTTCTCCCAATTGTATCTTATTTTTAACTTCTTGCGCCACACCAGAGGCTTATTCCACACCCACGTACAACACTTTCCTCCACCCATGACAACTGGTGGTCCCTTCCTTGCTCTCTTATCCACAAAGACTTACCCTCAGTATTTTTTTATTCTAGATATGTCTCATTTTCTTCACAATTTGTAATAAAAATATAAAAAAATAATGTTTATATATTTTATCATGCTTTTTATATGAACCCTACGGGTTTTCCTCTACTCTAATGTCTCCTTCGAGATCTTGAGAACCTTCATTGAGCCTTTCCCGAGCCTATCCTCCTCCTAGAATTAGGTAAGGGAATATGATGTCTTGTATTGTTGTTATTGAACGTACATACATATATATGTATACTCATATAATATATATATATATATATATACACCTTCGGTTTAGATAAAATTTTCTCTTATGCCCGATTCAGGGTCTTCGGGATTTTGGGTTTAAGAAGTCTTATGAACATGAGGGAATATTTTACACATGAAAAACATATTTATATACATTTTAAATACATTGTTATTTATATATATGTATATAAATCGAAGAGTGTGAAATTCCCATTTTCTTCTAATGTCGAGTCCTTTACCCTACATGCTGATCTTAACCCCTCAACATGCAAGGGTGTGTGTGATGTTTAGGTTCAATATCTGTATAAGTATATATAACTATATTTAGGAAAACGTTTATATTCAATTTTATAAGAAATGTATAAATGTATTTCATAAACATACTTTTATAATTAATTTCACAATTTACATTTTATACCCCTTTGATTAACTAATATTATTAATGGGTTAAAAGCAAGAAAGTGTCATTAATCATCAATTTTACAATCCATCATATACACATACATGGTCAAATATAATTATACTGTTTATTTAACTCATCTAATTTACCCGTTTTAAGACTTTCAGCATCGATATGTGATGATTAATTTATGTTTTTGATATACATGTATGTGTCAGGTAATTTTTGTGTAAGACCCTTATGTTTACTCAGTTATACATGTAAGTTATATCTTTTTACATAATCATATATAAATATGTTTGTTTAATAAGTAAAGAATTTAAATTTCACATTATGATTTAAAATTCATGGTCTCTTATTAATTGATGTGTCCATTATATATAATTCATACAGGTTTCATTATATTTTTTGTTTAGACCCTTTAATACATAATGTAATATTCAGTTTTGTGTACATATGTTTATACATATTAACATTGATCCTCAGTTTTATTTAGAATTTTCCGAGGATTACTAAGAATGAATAAAACAATTTGTTTTCAAAGTATGAGTGGTTTTTATATACAACTCCTTATATAAACCCTTCCTTATAAACAAATTAACACAACACCAAACCCTAATTTTGGATACACAAAATATTAGTATTTTGATGCATTTAATATTTATAGAGAATTCATGAGTATAATTTTTGGGGTTTGTGTAACACCCTAGAATAATAAAGTCTTCAATTTCTAAATGATATGACTCATGTCAATAAGGTGCACCTTCTTTTTCAGGAGACTACATTATTAGAAATCCATAGTTAAGCGTGCTTGTCCTAGAGTAGTGATTAGGATAGGTTACCTTCTGGGAAGTTTCCCAGAGTGTGTGTGAGTGGGGACAACGCACACTGGAATGGACATATGTTGGCCCATGGGGACATTCATTAGTCAAATGACCCGTTCGGGAATGTGGGTGGGCCCCAGGGTGGGGACCACGTGTCTTCCGGGAAACTAGTGGTACCTGGCGGGCCAGGACCTAACGACCATGTTATGGAGGGGTGGTTGTTCTGTCACCGAGTCCCAGTTATTACATTTTATATCAGAGGTGGTACCCAGCCATAATTGAGGTGCAATGCCTAGGTTGAGATGTAGGTCCCACAATGAAGACTTTGTGCTCAAGGGGGGGGGGGGTTGTTAAACCACAAAATGATAAAGGGTAAAATGGATAAATGATATGACTCTTGTTAGCTAGGTGCATCTTATTTTTCGGGATCATACATGATTATCACTCCCCAGTTTATCATGCTTGGACTACAGTTGTGATCAGGATGGGTGCCTCTCTATAAAGATTCCCATGGAGTGTCTGAGTGAGGACAAAGAACACTAGAAAGGACATGTGTTGGCCTTTGTCTGCATGGCAACTAGTGGTACCTGGCGGGCCAGGACCCGACGACCATGTTAAGGCGGGGTGTTTGTGCTGTCATCGGGACGCAATTGTAAAATTTGGTATCATAGGTGGTACCCAGCCTTAAGTGCGGTGAACTGTTCGGGTTGAAGTGTAGGGCCCACAACAGGGATGTTGTGCTCCAGGGGGGGGGGGGGTGATTGTAACACCCGAGAATGATAAAGGGTAAAAATACTAAATGATATTACTCTTATTGACTAGGTGCACCTTCTTTTTCAAGATCATAACTGATTATAACTCCATAGTTAAGAATTCTTGGCATGGAGTTGTGATCAGGATGGGTGACCCTTTGGTAAGTTTCCAAAGGTGTGTGTGAGTGAGGACAAATAACACTATAAAGGACATGTGTTGGCCCTTGTCTGCAGGGCAACTAGTGGTACCTGGCGGCCCAGGACCCGACAACAATGTGAAGGTGGGGTGGTTGTGCTGTCACAGGGACCCAGTTTTAAAATTTGGTATCATAGGTGGTACCTAGCCTTAAGTGTGGTGAACTGCGTGGGTTGAGATGTAGGGCCCACAACGGGGACGTTGTGCTCTAAAATAGGGGGGTGTTTGTAACACCCCAAAATGATAAAGGGTAAAATGGCTAAATGATATGAATCTTGTTAACTATGTGAACCTTCTTTTTCGGGAGCTTACCTGATTAGAACTCCACAGTTAAGCGTCCTTTTCCTGGAGATGTTATCAAGTTGGGTGACCCTATGGGAAGTTTCCCAGGGTGTGTGTGAATGTGGAAAAATCGCACAATAAAGGACATGTGATGGCCTTTGGGGACAATCATTAGTCAAATGACCCGTTCGGGCATGTTGGTGGGGACCATGTGTCTACAGGGTAACTATTGGTACATGGCGGGCCCAGACCCGACGACCATGTTAAGGCGGGGTGGTTGTGCTGTCACCGGAACCTAGTTGTTACATTTGGTATCAAAGGTGGTCCCCACCCTCAAGTGTGGTGCACTACATAGGTTGATATGTATGGCCCACAACGAGGACATTGTGCACTAAATGTGGGGGGGATTGTAACACCCCAGAATGATAAATGGTTAAATGACTAAATGATGTGACTCATGTTAACTAGGTGTGCCTTATTTTTCGGGAGCCTACCTGATTAGAACTACACAATTAAGCGTGCTTGGACTGGAGTAGTGGTCATGATTGGTGACTTTCTAAGATTTTTCTCTAGGTGTGTGTGAGTGAGGAAAAATCGCACTGGAAAGGACATGTTTGGGCTTGTGGGGACAGTCATTAATCAGATGACTTTTTTCATGCATGTGGTTGGGCCCCAGGGTGGGGACCACATGTTTGCGGGGAAAATGGTTATACCTAGCCAGCCAGGACCCGACGATCATGTTAAGGCGGGGTGGCAATGCTGTCACTAGGACCCAGTGGTTATAGTTTGCTACTCTTACATACTTATCGATGAATCACTTATTTTCATATATATTAAATGGTATTAGTTATGGTTGAGTTTCATTCATTCTATTTTCAAAATTATGTATACCCATGTTATGTGTTATTCAAAAGCATTTCAATAATAAATGTTTGAGCATTTGTTAGTTTAATACCAAAATGAAATATTTGGTTTATCATTTAATTAATTATGAATCCAAATGAAATTCAAATATGTATATGATCAAAAAAGTTTTATAATTTAAGGTCATCATTATATGTGACAAAACATGTATTTTTTGAACATTAATTGTCATCACATATGCCATAAACTGCAAATCAAACATAACATTCAATTACATAGTCATTTCATTGATAGTTTTGTAATTAACACTTATATGCTTGATTCACTAAATATATGTAAATGTTAATAAATGTTATTAAAACTCTTATGAAATATTTTGGAATTATGAATTAGATTATTCAAGGAGGTATGAGACACAGTGAGAAATATGAAATGAGAAATTAAATGATCAAAGTGGTATGGGAAACTTTGATCATAGGACCTTACTTGGCATATGAAGAATGTATGGGAAATAGTAAGTGTTGAGTGGGGGCCGCTACAGCCCCTCGGTGCATCAGTAAGTCTCATGAGACAAAAATGGCCTTGGCATAAGGCCTTGACAAAATTATTATTTATGTTCTTGGTACGAGGCCTTGACATTATGGATATATTTTCCCACATTATACATTCCATCATTATGTTTATGAGATTTAATTAACCATGTGGATATTCAAATAATAGAATATCCATGGTTAAGAGCCAGTAATTATGAGTATTAGAAGAATTAAATTCTTATGGAATGATGATTATTCACCACTCAGTGATTTATTAGCCAGTTTATGTTTCACAGTAGTAAAAGTTGAAAATGAAGTTAATATCTTTTTGCGCAACATTGAATATGTATTAGTCATAGTTATTAATTGTTTCATGCATATTCATATGTCATACTTACTTTTATTTATTTTACATGTTATTATGAATGAATATTCTTATAATTGAATCATGCTTCCTTATAACTCTATCACAAATCTCTAAAATGGGCCCCTATGATTCGTAGAAAAAATGTTATGACATGATGCATGTATTTCAGTATTCATTAAGAAAATGTTTAATGAGAACATTTAAAATAATGTTTTCAAAATTTATAATTGGTATATTATGTTTTTCTAAAACCCATTCATGGGAATTAATATGCTAAACCAACATTTTTTAATAAAATTATCCCGTCATCGAATTTTAGCCGAAGAAGCTTGTTAGAAGTAGCTGGTTTCCTAGAACCTGAACCGTAACAATACTCTATATGGGACATGATGTGTAAAAATTATATGATTTTTTTTGTAAAATATTACACATAATTTTTGAGGAACCATCTTTGGGTATTATAGAGTCAGGCTGTGAATGTTGGTATTAGAGGATCATTTCAAATAACTCATGTAAAACAAAACTGAATAAAAAAGGGGATATTATACTAAAGCATTAATAAGAATGATGCTATCTTAATTTTCAGATGGAAAAAGAAAATTCCATTCTTCTGTCTCTTCCTATTGAATATCTATAATTCATAGTTTCCATATCTAGAAATGATAACTTAGTAAATGATGCACACATTCTTATGACATGAAAAAACCTCTACGATGTTCCAAACTCTCCCTGTCTACTTCAACTTTGCCGAGGACTTCGTTTAGATTACATCTTAATGATTCAAATCCAATTTCCATCTGACACACGTTGGGGGATGTACTTCGAGGGTCTTTTTGGATGCTTCACCATAGCAGAAGTCATCTCGTCCCTCATGGATTTCCATGAAGCCGCAATAGTGGGTGACCTCTGTGAATCATATATGTGAAAAATCCTATCCTATGGCTATTATAGTCAAGTAATGGTCTTTGAAATCCTTGAAATTGTGGCCTTACGTTCTTTGTATAGACATCAATTACATACTGATGTCTCTCATCTTTACACCCCTTGTGTCACCCTATAGAGACACCATAAGTAAACTCATGAGATTCAACCATACTGCTCGGGATTCATTTAGATCAAGGAGATCGCGAGTTTTGTAATTTTTTTGGGGATTCATGTAATAGAGAACTGTGTAAACCATTATTCCTAGATGTTGTGTACCATTTATTTTATGAAAATACAACTTTTTTGCTTCTTCTTTCTCATACCATTTCAATGTTTGTGCATTAGGATGAGTTTCACTGATTGGACATTCATGAATTTTTTAAATTTTCTAATGGATGAACAAACCCATATATCATATCTTCCCATTTAAGTAAAAGAGACCATTATGGTCAGAACCCGTATGGAAGAATACCTTCCATTCACGAACCTGTGAAGAACATGTAATCATATTTATAGGGTATCGAGCAATCTAGACATTCTCCACTCATGCCTAGGGAATTAATATATCTAAAATCGCATAGCCATTGTTCATCTCACTGAGTATATGTAAAGGGTAAATTACAACAAAGGTCTCTTTCTATGCATTAGTCTCTCGAGAAACATCACAGCTAGGGAAAAGTTTCAAGAGGCTACCTTAGAAGGGAACATTCACGCAACCTACATGCACCAAATTCTGAGCATCAGTTTATATGACCACATCTATGACATTAACTTTCTCAGACAAGAGGCATCCTGATGATTTATCATAGAGTTTTTCTATTCAGAAATCACTTAACATTCTACCATTCAAGCCTCCCTCTATATGCTCGAGTGTGCAATGCATGAGTTTATCCTATACTACAGAAGGTATGTTTGGGCTAGGTAAGTGGAAGAAATTAACACCAATTTGATTATTCTGTTGGCCACACCTGAGGATTCTCAATGATGGAGGTTGTGGTGAGTAACATTAGAGAGTATTTTTAGTACAATTATATAAAGTGAATTGTGAGGACTCCATTATTTAATGGGGGGATAATGTTACACCCCAAAACTTATATCTTATGTAATAAAAATATTATGGTTTTATTTAGTTTAATTTTCATGTTATCCGAACAAAACATACAAAATAAACACAATAAATTTTATTTATTTAAACCCCAAAATGTTTACGTTATAGCAAGATCATAGGAAAACCATAATACTCAAAAATAATAATTAAAAGACCTATTAGAATTACAGGGATACCACCCAATACAACAAAAACCCCAAGAAGATAGTAAGGGTCCTTCAAATCTGTCACAATAAAAAGTTGAATGGACACAGATACTATAGTTTCACTAAGCATCAATGGAATGATGTGTACCATCTTCTGCAAGTTGTATTGAATTTCGAACACCCTAATTCATGTATTTATATGGGTCCCAATTTTATTATCGCCCTTAGGAGACCGTTTAGTTCTAACGGAAATAATTATAGACGTTGGTATTTATATTGGTTTAAATTAAAGTATCTAAGTATAATTTAGTCTTCATTTTGTATTCCAAAATATTTATGTTATTTATTGACATTAGAATTTTGAGATACACTTATTGTGATTTTTAAATGAGGTGAGGATTTCATTCACCTTTCAAATATTTCAAATGACTTTGAAATATTTTCATTATTATTACTTTAACAAGATTTTAAATAAAGTATTTTTTTATTTTTATAATAATTTTATAATGTTTTCATTATGATGTATCAAAATCTAATTTATAACATTATGTTTTAAAATATTTGTGTTTATAAAATCAGTGTAAATATTGGTTTGAAAAAAAAAGCAATATATGTGTATGGAAACCTAGTTTTATAGGTAACAAAAAATAGACTCCTTAGGGGCTCACCCTCTTGCTAGGCCGAATGAGGCAGCATTCACTAGGAGGATGAGTCTAGACTTAAGCCTCAGTATAGTCTACCCCTAGGGTGTGTGTGAACACCTCAAGCATGAAAAAAAGAGCCTAGTAGTGCACCACCATGTGGGGCGACATGACGACAGGGGTGGGAGACATGCGGGCCCGCAGAACCCAGTACATGCAGGTACCATTATGGTGGAGGGAGTATTCTGAGCCTATGCTTGGAGTCTTGATATTATAAATAAACCACACAAAGCCTATCCGTTTCAATGTGGGATGGCGAGAATCATCCAAGATCAGATTTGGGTTGTTCGATTGTGTCGCGTGGGATCTAGGCAGTCTATTTCGATCTGGTTCTCTATTCCTAGTATCTACAGCATACCTCTTCATTTTTTGTGTCCCATACAATCCCGATGGATATAATCTCAGCTTTACGTGTCTTTTCAAACTATGCGTCACACCGTATCCATTCGATCACATTCGTGATCTAATCCCTGCTGTTCGTCATTTTCAAAACCACGGACTCATCCCCGATGGTCAGATCAAGGCCAGATCTAATCCGAGACATCCTTTCAAATTTTGGATTTTTCCCCACAATATCTTCTTCTTGCTCCACTTGCGCTACACTAGTGGATTATTACACACCCACTTGCACCGTTTTTCTCTACCCGGGACAATCAGTGGTCCCTTCTTTTCTCTCTTTTCCACAAAGACTTACCCTATGTATTATTTTAATCCAGATAGGTCTCCGTTTTCCTTGCAAGCTATAATAATCATAAAAAAAATATTGTTTATATATTATATCATATTTTTCATATGAAACCTATGGGTGTTCATCTACACTCCAGTCTCATTCGAGATCTCAGGCGCCTTCCTCGAGCCGTTCCCGAGCATCTCCTCCTCCGGGAATCAGGTAAGGTAATATGTTGTCTTGTATTTTTGTTATTGAAAGTATATACATATATATATATATACTAATATAAATATATATATATAACCATATGGATTAGATAAAATTATCTCTTTTTCCCGATTCTAGTTCTTCAAGATTTTGGGTTTAAGCAGCATTATGAACATGAGAGATTGTTTTTCACATGGAAAACTTATTTATTTACCTTTTATATATACAGTTATTTGTATATATGTATATGTGGATAAGAGTGTGACCTACCAATTTCCTTCAAATGGAAGGACCTTTACCCTACATGATGATCTTAACCCCTTAACATGAAATGGTGTGTGTGATGTCGAGGTTCTATACATGCATAAGTATATATAAATATATATAGGAAAAATTGTATATATGGGTTAATAAGAAATGTATAATTTTATTTCATAAACATAATTTTATAATTAGTGGCACGATTTTCATTTTATACAACATTGATTAACTAATATTCATAATGGGTTAAAATCATTCAAGTTCCATTAAACAACAATTTTGGAATGATTTATTTACACCTACACGGTCATATATAATTATATGGTTTATTTAACTCATCTATTGGACCAGTTTTAAGACTATCATAATTAAACTTCAATGATTAATTTATGTTTTTGACAAACATGTAAGTGTCAACTAATTTTGGTGTAAGACCCTTAAGTATACTTGATTTTACGTGTAATTTATATATGTTTACAAAAGAATATATATATATATAAGTTTTTTTAATAAATAACTCTTTTAAATTTTACATTATGATTTAAAATTTAGGGACTCTCGTTAATTTATGTGTCCAATATATTCATGTCATATGGTTGTCATTCGATTTTTGGTTTAAACCCTTTAATACATAATGTATTCTTCAGTTTTGTTAATATATGTGTATACATTTAAACTTTGACCTTCAATTTTATCTAGAATTTTCCAAGGATTTATAAGAAAGAATAAAACATGTTGTTTTCAAAGAATGAGTAGCTTTTATATACAACTATTTATATACAACCTAGTGTATACACCAAATTACAAAACACTAAACCCTAATTTTGGAAACACCAAATATTATATATTTGATGCGTTTTGTATTTATGGAGAATTCTTGAGTAAAATATCTAGGGTTTTCTATTATTACATACATATTTAATAATAACTTATTTTCATATATATTAAATGGTATTAGTTATGAATGAGTTTCATGCTTCCAATTTTTTACATTATGTGTATTCTTGTGATGTGTTATACAAAATCATATTAGTAATAAATGTTTGAGAATCGATCAGTTTAATATAACAGAAGAAATATTTGGTTTATCTTTTAATTAATTATGAATCTATATGTAATTCCAATATGAATTTGATAAATAAGGTTTTAGAATTTAAGGTTATCATTTTATGTGACAAAAAAAGTATTTATTTTATTGCATTAGTTGTCATAACATATTCCATAAACTGCTTATCATACATACCATTCAAAGGCATAGTAATGCAGTAGATAGTTTTGTAATTAACACTTATATGCATGATTTACTAAATATATGTAAATGCTAAAAATGTAATTAAAACTCTTATAATATTTTATGGAATTATGAATTATATTATTCAAGGTGGTATGGGAATATTTGAATAATATGAAATGAGAAATTAAATAATCAATCTGGTATGGGACACTTTGATCATACGACCTTACTTGGAATATGAAAAATGTATTGGACATAGTAAGTTTAGGGTGGGGCCTGGTACATACCCTTGGTGCGTTGGTAGGTCTCATGAGACAAACTACGGTATTGGCATGAGGCCGTGAAAAAGAGATTATTTATGGTCCCGGCACAAGGCCTTGATGTTATGGTTATATTGTCCAGAATTATACATTCCCTCATTATGTTTCTGATAATTAATTAACCTAGTGGATATTCGACTAGTAGAATATTGAGGGTTATGAGATAGTACTTAAGAGTATTATAAGAAGTAAATGATTATTGCATGATGTTTATTCAGCACTCAGTGATTTATTAGCCAGAGTTTGTTTCACAGTAGTAAAAGATGAAATTGAAGTTAATATATTTTTGCACAACTCTGATTCTGTATTAATCTAAGTTATTAATTTTTTACTTCCATATTATCATTTCATACTAATTTAAAATGTATTTTACTTATTATCCTGAATGACCATTCTTATAATTGAATCCTTCATTCTAATAACTCTGTAATAATTCCCTGAAATGGGCCCATATGGTTCATAGACAAAATGTTATGTCATGATGCATGTGTTTCTGTATTCCTTAAGAAAATGTTTTATGGGAAATTTTAAATTAATGTTTTCAAAAGTTATAATTTGTTTATTATGTTATTTTAAAACTCCTTGTTGGGTATTCATATACCCACCCTAAATTTTTGAATAATTGTTTTTTCAGGCATCGGTTTTTAGCCAAAGAAGCCTGTCAGAAGTAGCTGGTTTCCCAGAACTTGAACTGTAACGATCCTATGTGTGGGACATCATGTGTAAAATATCAATGCACGTAGTTTTTTTTGAAAAAATACACATCATGTTTTATGTCACTGGCTTCAGGAATTCTTGAGTCAGGCTGCAACTATAACTCTATAAACTACATCTAATCCATTCATGATTATTTTATTGTAGTCATGAAAAACTAAAAATTTGTTATTTCGAAATAAAAAATTTATAGGGTCATAATCTATTTAGGACATCAACACTATCATTATTATTAGCTAATGATATTACTTCCACTTATGTATTATCCTATAATGGAATACTCAATATCCAAATAATAGTTTTTGTAAAACATACAATTATAATAACAAATTTGACTATCTATTTTGTGAAATTCATCACCACTCTATAATAAATGGAAGGATAATATTTCAAAATCATAACCACATAATAATCCTTTATCATCCATAAAATCCATCAATATAAAACTTATTTTAAAGGCTTATTATATTTGACTGATGTGAAATTACTCATGATCATACCAACTTTATTCGAACTCATATCACTCCATAAAAGTTATATTATTTATATATGATACACTAAAACCTAATAAATCATTTTAGGTATTCACTAGCTACCTTTCCAACCCAATTTAGTTTATCATAAATTTATCTTCTTCTAACCCATAGACACATAATAAAATCCACATAACATGACTAATATTGAATAAATAATTAACAGTGTGTCATTATTACCATAAACATCGACACATACTTAACATATATAAAGAAAATAATCATCTTGGCTAACCCCAATACCATATTATACCACTACTAATCAAATACTTTATCAACAAAAATAAAGTAAATGTATTTATATCTCACTAAAATTCTCGATTCAATATGTATAGGTTAAATATATTTATTATTATTCACTTAATTAAGGGACCCTAAATACCCCATGAGTTAATGATTGTGAATAAAAACCCAAATAATCAATTGAAAATATCTTAGGGATTATCCATCTGAAGCACCTTTCATAGTTCTTTAATTATATTGGATATTAAAATTTCCACACTACCCCACACAAGGTTCACCAATATCCCAAAATATTAATTGAGGATATTAATATATTTTAATTTGTATTAATAGAAAAATATGTTTTTGATATCATAATTTAATGAAATTAGAAACAAAAAACATTCATTTCAATACTATATAAACGTGACTCACATAAGGTTATCATATATCACAAGAATCCATGAACATAATCATCGAAATATCAGGGTTCATGAACACAATAAATGTTTAGATAGTAACTATTCATTTAGTAATAATAATAACAACGAGTAACCTATGGTTCTGTCAATTAAAACTCAAAAAAAAAAAATTTTAAACAAAAAACTCTAAATAATTATATTGACAATGAAAATATATGGACACGATTTTAAAAAAAATCATTAATAACATAGAATCCTAAATATGTCATTAGAATAATATGTTTCGAATATGACAAATACACACACACCCCCTATTTCCACATTGTCCCAAGAGTAGAATACAATATATTTAATCACGTAATATATTACATAAAATAAAAAGATTATAAAAATAAAAAACTACAAGAATGATCTTGTCCCCTAGTAAATGAGACATTCCCTATAATGGAATTAACAATGCATATGAATATATTCTAACAGTGTTTTAAGTACAATATTATCAAATTTAAATGTCCTAATATGTAATATAAAACAAAATAAAATAAAATAAAACAAGGATCTGATTGAACATAAATGAATCCCTGACCTGGTCAGCCCAATCAATGTTGAGCCAGATGTGTCATGAAACCACAAAAGGGATCACCACATGTTAAATATTTCCAACCGGGGGATAAGAATTATAAAAATGATGTGGTGATTTGATACAATATCATATAATTATAAATAGTAGTGTAATTAAGGATTATCACTTATCTATAACAAAATAGAAAAATTTATACATTTCAGAAATAAGATGACAATAATAAAACATCAATTGATAAAAATATATTAACTCTCTGTCATTTCATATAATTTATACACACAATTAATTATCACTCTATCATTTGATAATAATAAACATATAATCCCAAAACATATAAAAGAATGGATAAAATTTCAAAAACTATGGTTGAGGTATTACTAAAGGATGTATACTAGTTAATATATCAATCCATATCAACCATTTCCAACAAGAATTTTTTTAAATTGAATTACATGTCGTGATATATTCATTCCCACTAAGGTGAATGTTCAAATTATGATAACTATACTCATTAAGACACTGATAAAACTTTCTGTAGGTAAATGTATGATATATAAGTTCATGTATAATGTGATTTGGTAGAGAATAAAAGCAATAATAAACTATTTTCACATCAATGTGTCTCAAAAATGTTGCAAAATGGGTGATCAAACATTCTTTAAAAAGTGTCTATGTTAAATTCTAAAAGGTCTCACATACTATAGCTGGTATGATAAAAATTATATTATATATCACTTATCAACAAAAAAATTATTTTCAGGTTATCATAGAGGTAAAGTATTCCATAAAAACCTTGATAAAACATTTTATTGGAATCACATCTAAATTCCAAAAATCATAATTTTCCCAAATATTTTTTATTTTACCGACTAACAAATTATCAATATCTTGGAATGATTAAGTATAAAATCCAATCCCATAAAAAATAAATGGTTATAATTGCATGTCATTCAATCCAACAAAAAATGTTAACGAATACATTAGAATAATTTCAAATCCCATATGTAGTTGAAGGGATAAAAAATCCTTGTGTCCCTCCCTGCTATAATTTTTTAAAAAAATTTATCTTAGTTTTTAATCCCATTTTCCATGTATATGCAAGGATTTTTAAAGTTTCCAATTACACACTATAAATAATAATCATTTTTTCATCACACCAAACTCATTTTTCATAATCTTAGACCCATGGTATATTCTACCTGGGACTTTTACAATCATGCATTGATGGCATCCAAACCTACATATAATGAGAAAAAACTAAAAAAAATTGTCACTATTAAAAAATCACCCTATATTATAGGTTCCATTAAATATACTAATATAGAAGAGAGCTCTATGAACAAAATAATCACAAGGACAGTCAATAGATCCAGGAACACAAAAAATTGATATAGATACCACTCATGGGAATCAATTTAAATAATATATAAAAAGTTTCACATATAATGTGGTTATTGTCAATCATGTGTTTAAAATGAAACAATAAAAAGGGACTTCAAATGACTATAATGATGCTCATATAAAGGTCAAAACATAAACAAACATATTAAAATAATATTATAAGTAATATACACATACATATGAAATCCCCCAAATCACATGGTTTATTAAAATCATATAGAATATGAAGAAAACCTAATGACCTCATACATTATTGGAGAATGTATTTCTATCAAATATAATCACATATATCATGACTAAATAATGGAAATAAAATAATGAGACCACCCTAATGTAGGGACTTATAATGAATAATTATGGTATGGTGAGAGAAAAAAAGAATAATTAGAAGAGGATGCTTGGCCTATTTCCTAGAAATACCATTTTATAGACAATTATAGAATCAATGAACAACTTGAGGAGCTTCAAATCATGGAATTGGAATTTATGGGAGGAAGGGGTTGGGGTTATGCACACTAACATCTTATGTGAGAGGGCCCAATTATCATATAAATCCTAACTTAATTTTTTTTAAATGAAAATTTAAAATTATAATTAAAAGCCACTAGATAGTATATTTCCCACAACTGAGTACCTGATAACCATAAAATAATTATGTTGGGACCAGCATCTCACAAACAGTAAACCTTAAATTGTAAAAAATAGTTTTAACCATGAAAATAGAGTACTAAAGAACTATGTACTTTGTGATGGCAATTAGATTATGATATTTTTTCATTATATAATATTGTTCTCCCAAAATAAGACCCCACATCCACTAATAACACCTATTATAGTTAAAAACCTCTAATATTCATATGTAATGAATAGAATTATATTTAATTATTATCTTGTAACATTTAGTTCATTAAATTAGTAGACATTTAATGAATATGTGGTTAGTAATGGTTTGGTTTGAGTGCATAGAAGATATGACATAGGTTATTACAAGGGGTATTACAGAAATATTTTGTTCATTTAAAAAATTCCATTAAAAAATATTTGAGACACACATAGAATTTCACTTATAGATTTGGTGAAAATATAGAAAAATTTTATATAGATAACATGAATAATTATTTCTTTTAAACATTCTTATAATCCTATATTAATTGTATTTGGGAACTGTATACATAATATATTATTAAAATATAAAACTCAATAAAAAATTAATCAAATTATCCACCATATACCTACATTAATTAGATCAAACCTCCATAGTAAATGTAATATATTTCCATCAACCATTAAAGAATGGGTGAGATAAAATCCCTACAAGTGGAATATAAGGGTTTCGTGATTAGTATAATCAATAATATATATCATGCAATCATTAAGTAAAAAATGTAGTAAAATCATAAAATAATCATTGAGTTTAAAATTTACACCATAAAAACATAATAATTAAGTAATATGTGATGAATCCTAGGATCCATTGAATGGTAGGTGGATATCCTTGGGATATAGGATACCTTGAGATCTTTGAGTGCATCATTGGATCATAACCCTGTGTAACATGATGCATTTCAAATAAAGATAGAAAATAAATATAGAAATGATAGTAATATGGAAAATTAATTATAAGAGACATAAAAAATAATACTTCAGGATATAAAGTCATAAGAGGAGAATCCAACTACATTATAGAGTTGAATAATAATATAAAATTGATCAATGCACCATGTATGTTCATAAAATTTTAACAAATATAACTGTATAATATCTAAATATAGTAATCTCATGAGATATATTTTTTTTATACAATTACTTAGAGGCATATATTACTATGATCCAACCCATCACATCATAAAATGTACAAATCAAGTGTTTTAAATATAAAATAATAATACATTAAGAATAGTCATAATATAAACCCATGATTAGATAATGAGTAAGTAAATTAGATTGTAAATAATTATCATTTAATAATAATTTATATTCCAAAAATAGTAAATTCATTTATTATTTTATGAATTAAAGGGTACAGTCAAAAAATAAAATGGATCAGTTATGATGACATGAAGAAACACCATAAACAAAATTAGTGTGTCATTTCAAGAATTAGGATTTATTAATAATCATTAAACATGGATAATAATAGATCCCAATTAATTAAATAATTTCTTATCTATTAAATAATGAAAATTAATGTTAAATAAATGAACTTTTGAATAGATGAAATTAAAACAAATATCATTTATTGGGAAAATTGAGTAGACATAAATAAAATCCTATAAGAAAATAAATGATTCCATGTTCCCTTTACAAACAATATAAGGAATGAAATGCACATAAAACATAGGTATTTATATTAATATGTAAAAAAATACATAAATAAGTAAAACAATTTAATAAATTATATTTTTATTGAGTAATATATATATGTTACATCTTTATATAGAGGGTTAGTTCAAGGTAAAATTCAAAAAAAATGGTTGTGAGAGTTCCCATTATATTCTTTACAAGGAATTAAAAAAGAATTAATAATTGATATTAAAATTAATAGATTTTTATATCTCTAGAAAATGTGAATAAAAAATGAATATTATAATAAGCTGACAAAATAAATATAAAACATTTGAAATAGGATTAGTCAAATAGAGTGAATCTATGAGTAATGATCGAAATAGAATCCCATACCAAGTTACCTTTTGGATTCTTCTTGTTTATACCTCTTATATAATTATATTATGTTTAATAAAAATTGATAAAAAAAGATATATTTATTAATTTATGTTATTTTTTTCAATTATAATCATTAAAATATAGTTATTATCTTATCATTTGAATGAAAATTGTTTGTTGTTTTATTTATTTGAATCAATCAATTTTTGTTTGGATTTAACATTTTTGAGTCAATGTAAATTATATATTACCTAAATATGCCTCAGTTTTTTAAAATATAAAATTAAATCATACATATTATATATAATCCTATGATGTTGGTGGTGATTAGAAATCAATAACATCCCCATTGGCAATCAAACAAACCATTGATGAGATATCATTAAATTTGGAGATACCTTGGGTAGATGTTATAAATTTATTATATTAATAGTAAAGTACAATAATATAATTAATATATTTACATAAGATATATTAGTTATTCCTAAACATTGTTATAAATAAATAAATGATAATTTACCCTTTGGTGGTAAACTGGCCATTAAGAAGACATTAAAATAATGGTGTATATAATATATATATATGTGTGTGTGTGTGTGTGCGTGTGTGTGTGTGTTCATGAAACCATTTTATAGTTTATAATATTTAAATCACATAATAATAACATTAATATATTTTACAATTTTTAACTAATTTTTTAAGATGGTATAAAATTAAAATAAAATAATATAATAGAATTAGAAAAATGAAATGCTGATAATGGTAGAGTTACCACTTCTTTAACACAAACATCTTTTAATAGGACTAGGGGTTTAATGGATTAGAGTGAGGTAAAACTAGAATGTATATAAGTATCATATGATTCATGGGGGGGAGATAATTGATTAAATATTTCAAAATCATATGAATTTTTATGTGAGATTTTAGTGGGTTAAGAGGGGGAACTTGTACTTAGGGGGGTATTCTGTGTTAAAATAATGAATAAAATATTATATCAAATATATTACATACAATATCTCTGTTATTTGAGATTATTAATATTATTTAATTAATAATGCTTTATTTTATTTCAGATAAATCCTCGCACCACTTAATTTATTATTTTATAAAATAAATAATTGAATAAATGAATAATAGATTTCAATGGAAAAAATTTATTTTTAGACATTATAAATTATCTTTTTTAGGTTTAGAAATTAATTTTCTAAATTAAATTAATAATATTCCTTATTAAAAATATTTTAGTTAAATATTGATATTCTAAGATATAATATATTATTATTACATCAATATTATTCAATAAAACACAGTATATTTGAAATCACATTGATTATCTCAACAAGGCCATGAAAATGTGTCTGGTGGTTTCACATGTCTATCGAGTGGTCAACCAGGTGGAAGATACTCTGGAAAAATAGGAACTCATTGATATTGGTTGGATGTGGTCTTTCATGGCGCCTGATTATTGTTCCCAACTTGTGGAGGGTGATAAATGTGGGGTGTTGTACACTCACCTATGTAATAACCCATTGTATGCCTAACTCTCCTACATTTTGTATTTAATTTTAGGATGGCTTTCTTCCAACAGTTCCTGGTCTTTTTCCCATATTTAAAACATTTAACTCATTTTGTTAAAACAATTCACTAAATTTCACATTTTTAATATTTAAATTTAAAGGTAAGAATTATTAATTTCACAAAAAATCAAAAAGATAAATTTTTGAAAAATATACTCCTATTCATTATCTGAATTTAAAAATATACATATATATTATGTTAGTATAATGTTTATAATTACTTGTTTTATAAATTATAAATATAAATTATTATCCATTTCCAAATTTTAGAATTATGTTAATGCACTAACAATCAAGTTACTATTCAAATGGATAAATTACTCTTAAAATGGTTAAGTTACTATTATATTAGTCATGTTGATATTATAAATATCATATTTCCTTTATAAATTATATAAATTCATTTCATTTCTTTCATTTATCATTTACACCAGTTTCTATAAAATTTATCAATATATTTTAGAAAATAAAAATCATATGTCTATAGTTTCTTCTTCTTTTTACAATGTTGATTGTGGGTCTGATATTCTACAGAGAAAAAGAACAGAGGTATTTTTAAATTCTACTCTTTTTATGTATTTTTTTGTTGACACACTATATTATGTATGAATTTATAGAGTGTACTTACACATCAAATTTTATTATATCTATTTAATAAATGAAATAATGACTATTTTTATTATGTTTTGAATGTTACTTATTTATAGTATAATTATAATCTAGATTAATAAATAAACAATTCATTTAATCATGGAACCAAAATAAATATGGAAACGTAAAAACACACACATGAACACATTCACACAAATATAAACATACCTAGACACACACTTTTTATTCAATTTAAAAAATATACTAAATTAAAAATATACCCACATATTAGTGAAGGGATAAAATTTATAAAATTTTAAAATTAAATTATCTAATGTTATATTCCACCACCCTTAAATGAAATTGCAACCTTATATATTTTACTCATGAAAAATATTTATTAGTATTTTCATATGTTTTCTCCAACCACATCAATAAACCCTAATGTAAACTCAAATGTTTACTTCGAAAATAGATCATATGAATCAGAATAAACACATCAATAATGTTAACCCTTTTTGGTCATACTTTTTACAGTATAACTAGTTATTTATAACTAAAGGTTATAACTGTACATTTTAAAATTCAAATTTTTTTTTACATATTTATCAAAAATAACTATACAATAGTCTAATAAAAAATAAAACACCTTCAAACACTCACTTATAGATATTGTGTAAGAAATACATACTTTACATTTATAAAATTAATATTTATAACATTAAACTAATTTTAGAATGAATTGTTTAATGTATTTTGGAACTACACCTGTTATAATTCACCATCCTGTATAATTACATAATAAATTAATCAAATATTTAATCATTGAACTCTTAAATTTTGAATAATAACATCATATTATGTGTGATTACATGGGATTATATATCCATTATAGGATAAGATAAATGCATGTTAAGGGGAATAAAATTGAAAAATGATGAATATAATCATTAATATATATATATATATATATGATATCATCATGTAAGAAGTGAGATAATATAATAGAGCAATCTCCATGATCAAATTATGAAACCATTTAAATTTGGAGAATGTTTTTTATTAGAACCATATAAATGGATGTGGGTATAATTGTGAAATTGGTTACCTTGAGATTATTGAGTTTATTTTTGGATCATAACATAGAAGTACAATGAGCCTTATTAAAGGAATATAGAAAATTATTGTAAAATTAAAAGAATGTGGCACATGAATAATAGTGAAAAATTGTAAAAAAAAGTCAAGATATACTAATATGAAAAAAAATGGAAAAATAAAACTCTTCCATGTAAATAACTAACATTTTAGGCAAGGAAAACTACATCATGACTACACAGAGAATTATAAACAAAGTTGAATACATCATGAAAATGCATGGATATATTATGATATATTATTATTTACCCAATTAATTTCAGGGATATATAATTTTAGGAAATCATAGTTTGTCAGGAAATGTGAAAAATCATTCTTTCTATATAGAGAATAAACATCTAATAAATATAAACCAAAAAAATAATCTATAATAAGAGAATGAGATTCATAATATTTTTCTAAACAACTTTTAATGAATAATCAATGTTGCTGATAAAGTAATCAGGGTATTCATTGTCTTGTATGTACAATGGTAGAATCAAAAAATAAAAAACACAAGTCAGTATTCAGAAGAAGAAACAAAATAAGAATAATATATATGAGTTTATAGAATATGATGATTATAAATAATAATTGAACATGGATATAAATTCATCCAATAGAAATGAAGACAGTAATGGACACATAATAATAAATGGGAATGTCAAATTACATACTTTTTTCTAGGATAAATTTAAAATATAAAATATTCCAAAGGAAAAGGGGGGAATTGAGTGTGTTTAAACCCAGGAAGGGAAGAATCCAGAAAAACCATATAAGATTTATAAGATATGACATTAATATAGAACTTCTATTATAAAATTACTGGTAAAATTAATACCGAAAAATGGATAATCATAAAATAATATTTTTTGGAGAATAAAATAAATATGAACTGTTTAAAATAGTGTTGGATGAAGATAATAAATCCCGAAAATAAAATGGATGAGTGGGATTACTTTACCTACATTTTATATAATGACATTAAAAAGTTAATAGTATTATAAAAAAAGGGTATTTAAATGCATAAAAATATTTTTTAGGGTCGAAATAATGAATGTAGATTCCCAATATTCATGAGGGGGGGAGGATTGTATAATTTAAAAATTCCTTTGGAACATTTAATGTTGGTTTAAACCTTTCGTTTTTAATATTGAAGAAAACTATGTTTAAAAATGTTGAACAAGTTAAATTCACGAGACCTCTTTGTTCTACAAACTTTCAAGGTTCTAGATATTTGGATTCAAAAATGAAACTTAATAAAAGTTTACAAAGAAAATGATTCTATGTTAAAGCATATAGAATCTTATTAATTAGAGTATACAATTACAAGAATGTAAAAGATAGTTATAGTATCCTTATTAATAAAAAGGCGGCAGAAAATATCCTTGAAACAAAAAAAGTAACAAGTATGAAATCTTTTTGTAACACCCCGACCCCAGCTACCCAGAGTCGGTGCATTACTTCGTAACATTGGCATGATCACAAAAGATCAAGTGTAGAAATACCGATTAGTTCAGTAGCCTTGGAAACACTAGATACATTCGTAAACATTACATTACATCATAAAAATGAAAACTACAATAACATGGTCTCCTTAGTCCACACTCATATCCTCACTGACTATTCTTGCAAGTCAATCATAATACACTTTTTCACATCCTGGGAAAAATAAAACATTGAAAGGGGTGAGCTCAAATGCTCCGTAAGGATAACAATATAGCAGAAACTTTCATAAGAAAACATAAGAATTTAAGGCAATGTTTAACTAAAACAAAAGCCTTATTGAACTTGAACATCAGCATAATATTTCAAAAGTAAAATAAAATAATGCCATTTACTTGCTCACATGGATATTCTACTAGTCGAATAATCACATGCAATATCAATAACCACTTTCATAATGAGGGATTTTATAATGCCAGACATTCTGAAACATTTTGTCAAGGCCTCGGCCAAGACGTCTAAAATGATTAAGGCCTCGGCCAAAACCATAAATCAAATTGGGAAAGGTCCTTGGCCAATTCCACGTCTAGTTGTCTCATGAGACCTACCGATGCATCGAGGAGCTATAGCGGGCTCCACCCGTCACTTATTAAGTCCAATACATTCCTCATATGAATAGGTTTAAACATATCATAAACCATAACATAATCGTATCACATAAAACATGCATAAAGGAAACATAAAATTTCCACATTTCAATCACATGATATCAATACAACAAATTGATATAATAAAAACGCTTTCAAAACCATTTTCAATACCAAAATAAAAGAAAGTTAAAACCTTTTATTTATTTTTCATTAAAAAAAATGATGGCTTGTAGAGGAAGCCGAAACTCAAATAATGGTCACGGCGGCGGAGAAGTCATTGTCGCCGCATAAGTATGGAAAGAAAAACATTACCTTTTTTCGTTTAGAAAAACTCTTCGTATAAAAAGATTCCTTTTGAATAAACGTAAAAGTCAAAGGGGTTTATACACTGTATAAAAGAAATTTGTGTATAAAACAAAATATGCCTTAGTGAATGGAGATTGAGACGAAGTCCCTTAAAAAGATCGTTTTTTTAAATAAAGTACATATATAATGTGTATTCACTATAAGTACACATAAATAATGTAAAAATACAAGATAGGACATAATAATATCATGACATAATTTGAATGTAGGAGATTAACCCAAAGAATAGAAATTGGGTTAAGAAGTTCCCTTACCTCGTGTCTGACTTGACTCAACCATTCTTTAACCTCCTGAATAATAAACTAGATTTAATATATACCTTATTAAGAACAATTTTTAATTTCATTATCCTTTTTATATCATTTATTACAATGTTATGAACAATATGTAATTATTTAAGTTAATAACCGTCGTTTTGTCGATCTTTTGTACTTGAGTCAACAATAAACATCTTATAATTACAAGTTGTTTATGTGGTAGAATATCCATTATCTCCAGAATTATATTCATGATTTATATGTCATATATATCATATATATCCAGTATATACATTCATTTATTACGTAACATTTAGAGGTAAGAAATGAAATGCACCGTTCATGGAGACGGTAAGCCGTACGTACGCATGAACGCTACTTTCATTTCTATTTCATATTTAATGGAATTAAATCATAAAGATATAAATTTATAATATAATTCCAGTATAATATAGTGTATAATACCATTTACTCCCTCCTTTATACATCCCACATATGGCATTAACGATTCAAATCACTTTGAGGGGGCGGTAGTCCGCACTTCCTAAAATGAAATTATCGCGTTTTACCCATAATGGAAATCATAAAGTATTCCATAAATGATAAATACAGAAACATAAGTAAAACATAAAAATATTATATATCATATATAAATATAGTGACATATTAATGGACTCCTTTGAATGTGTTATATGAGTGTTGAACAATCATCGTTTCGTGAGGCAGAAATTCGCCATCCACAGAAACCGTATGTTCTTTAACCATTAGATGTAGGTATGTCTAAGTGTAGATCGAATCCTTCTTATAACAACATCCTAGTATGTTGAGGATACTGGTGTTGTTACAAAAGAAATGCATAAAAAGAGTTTAGGGGGTTGGAGAAGAAAAATAAAACAATACAACATTAGAGAAGACATTACCTCAAAATCGTATAGCTTTTTTTGATTTGAGACAAAGGATTCCTTGGGAAGAGTTCTTCCCAAAGTGAGGCTTCTAGGAGTAATAGGAGGAAGTTGGAAGAGTATTTGGGCAGAGGTTGGCCGAGCCAAATGGCTTGAAAGTTGTAATAAGTTGGGAGTGGTGGGGGCCTTTTATAAGTGGAGAGGAGGGGCACTTTTGGAATGTAATGAAATGTTATTCTATTATACAATGCTTTTCGGATTCTAAAGGTCCCACACTTGTATAATTCGAGGCTAAGGTGATAAGGGTTCTAAATATCCTCATTCAATTGGTTTTGGACATGTGTAGGTCTTAGATGTTACATTATCTTTCCATTTTAATTAAATCTTTAAATAATGTGGTCATCGCTGCATCATCATGATGTCATAAATAATTTAATTTATTTAATTTATAAAAATTATAAAAAAAATACTATGATGTAGTAAATCTTTTTATCTTTCCAATTAATATTTATAGTCAAAAATATGACTTGTGTAACCCCATGTAAAAATTGTTTTAGTAAAACATTTCATGTTTGTGTCATTTTTTACTTTAACATTAAATAAATATATATTAATGTCATTTTCCAACCAAAGTGGCTCCATGGGGTCCCCAAGTTGTCCCGTGGGATGTCTTGGTCGGCCATGACTCATCCAATAGGAGTAGGACAAGTTTCAATCTCATCTCATATTATTAAAACATTAATTTTACCTTAAACTACACTAATTACCTCTAATCGCTATTAAGAACTTAAAAGATACTATTCACCAAAAAAATATTTTAATCTCATTAAACAACATTTTACTTCTTAATGAAAACCATGTATGTCGGATTTTTTAAAATCAAATCACAGAAGTGGTAATATTTCATTTAAACGAAAAATCAGTTATTTAACTACCACTTAGTGGTTTCACTATTCATAAAAAATTTAGATTTTTCAGAACAATGCCAAAATTTCACCCTAAGATATTATTGATATTCTGAATTCAAAAATGATTTCTATTCTACAAAATTCCAAACATATAAGTTTTATTAATTAATTTTATAATTAATTCCCGATGTCACAACAATAGCGTGTTTTTAAGAAATAATTTATATCAAAAGATTGGCAATTGTTTATGTCCAATTTCAATGTTAAATTAATTCTAATGACCACCATTGGATAAAATGGTAAAAATATATTCTAATTATACTTTAAAACCACTAAATATTATAATTTATCACTTTAAATTATTTTGATTAAAAAAGTTGTTTCTAATTAATTTTCACTATTCATAAAAAATTGGAAGTTCTCAGAAAATTACAAAAAATTCAACTTTGGATAATTTTGATATTAAAAATACAAAAATGAAGTCCATTTTGAAATATAAAATTTCTATAATTTTAAAAAGTGGTTATTACTATTCATAACGGCTACTTTGATTAGTCGCGGTGTTTTAGAACTCGAAGTTGCGTACAATGCAAGCTATTGCATTATTGAATGAGAAGCGTATCGTGGAAGCTCGGGGTGTTACACTTTTAACCCAAATAGTAGGGTATCCAAAAACCATGGATAAAGGTCCCCAGATTTATACTTTCACGAAATTCATTCTTACCCACACCAGGGTAAGCTCTCGATAAGAATATCAGATTTGGCCTTGATATCCTTGCAATCCCTTGAACTTCAAGGTAGTTGGCACCTCAGCCTTCATTATCATGGAAGTCCTTGAACCTTATGGTAGTCAGCACCTTTCTCTTCCTATCCATGGAAGACTTCAATCTTTAAGGTAGTCAACACCTCTTTCATCCTTATCAAGGAAGTCCTCGAAAGTCAAGGTAGTTGGAACCTTTGTCTTCCTATCCCCAAAAGTTCTTGATTTTACACAATAACAATCAGAATTATACAAAGAAAGATAAACATGATGTTCAGTATGCACAATGAATGAGAGTATCTCTCTCTAGAAATCACTTCTGCATCATGCAATCTCTAGAGTGATTGATCAGTGTTTGACCTCTTTCAAATGAGCTCTTATTTATATGCATTTCCCTAATGGTCAGCTCCCTCCTCTAATGGTCATATTATTCCTTGAATCTCGGATGGACCTTTACACATGTCACTCAAACAATAGTAAATTAGAAACAGAATATATTACATCTTTTCATAGCTATAACATGGTAATTAAAATATGGATACTTAAACAACTCCAATTCTCAGAGTGTAAGAAAAAAATAAATTTTGGAGTCTAAATAAATAAACACATGGAGACTAAAATCCTAAATATTGAGATTATATTATTCAAGGAATTCAGAACCAAAATTATAAGGAATTAGGAGTCCGAATTCCAAAGAATTTAGAGTTTAAAATATTGGGAATTTAGAATATAAATTCTAAGGAATTCAAAATCAGAATTCTGAGGAATTCAAAATCTGAATTCTGAGGAATTCAGAAGCTGAAAAAAATACACTCTATATCTAAGTATTTATAGGATTTATAGGTTTTTAGAAGTGAAACTGAATTTTAAACTAAGAAATAAAAAGGGTTAGATTTAGAGAAACTATAACCTTATCAATGAAATCAATGGTAAAGAGAAAATTTTATTAGGGACGGAAAATTTCATTATTAAGATAAATCTTCAGGAAAATAAAATTTTTCATGATATAGAGTGTTTGTGATTTTCAAAACATAAAGGAATGGAAAGTCCATAAGAAACCCTTATTCACTCAACAATATCCCCCTTTTTCAAATCCACAAACAACCTTACTAAAAAGAATATAAAGACGTAGAATTTTTATGGAAATTAAAATAAAAACTTATATTCCTTTACTTGTGGATCATAGTTAATACGAATAACTCACCCTTAGGATTTTTATCCTAATGGATCATAATCTTGATTTTCTAAATATGATTTTTCATTTTCTTATATTCTAAAAAATTCATTGATAAGAATATTCCTCTATATGAACTCTCCCTCACATAGGTAAATCTCTTCCTTACATTGTATTATTTTTATCATTCCTTTCTCCCCTTTTGTGATTTTAAAAAAGCAATAAAGGGAATGAAAAAATTGGTACCTGAAAAATTTGTACTAAACAACCACAAACAATATATATAATGGACAACCAAAATTTCATTAATGTTGAAATAATTTGTACAAGGAAAATTACAAAAAAAAATATTGGAATGAAAAGAAATTATCCTTCTTTCTCATTTTGCATTAGCTTCTTCAAAATTGTTTATTGCTTCTTGAGCTCCTTGTGATCTTCTTCCTAACGCTTTGGCAGCTCATCCTAACAACATCTTTATTCTCCAATGATTTAATTTTTTCTTCATGAGCCTTAAGACATTATTCTTGATACTTCAACACTTTATCTTGTTTAACAAGAATCTCTTCAACCTCAATTCTGAGATCCCTTTCCCTCTTCAAACTCATGGCCACAGAATTAAGCTTTCTATTCAAATCCATAACTTCCTGCTTCTGAGTAGTCTATTCTGGGCATAAATTTTCCTCAAATCTATTTGTAAGCTCCTTGATCTACCCATATTCAGTGTCAAAACCATCCTAGACAATATCAATAAATTCATAAATGATTTTCATTTCATCGACTGTATTCTTTGTCCAGATTGTAATATTCTTACAAGATTTTATATGAGCCTCATAACTAATGACGAGAGGTTTTAAAATCTTCCTATAGTGTGACACATTTTTCCATAGGCATGGAAACATAATCTAATTTCTAATTTATCATACGATCAAGCATCAAGAATATTGAGTTTGTTCTTTTGAATAAGGGAATAATACCAACCAGATTTTTCAATGACTGAACAACAAAATCATTTCCAAGGAAAGATGATTCTGAATCAGAGTGTTTAGTTGGTGAGGATTCTTGTTCTATGTCTTCAGCTTTCCACTTTGATGAAACACCAACATCTTTCTTCTTCACCATATATTTACTAGGTGTATCTACTGCCACCTGATTTCACTTATTAACTCTTAGAATGATGTCTTGTGCTTTGGGAGATTCGTGTTCACTATCTGATAGGTGAACAATATTTTCTTCATCTACTTCTTCTTTCGCGGCTCCTACCTCAACAACCTCTGGCAGGATAAAATCATGATTTCTACATTCCTCTTTAGATAATTTATTCACTTATTCCTCACTCTTCTCATCCTTTAATGGAGTGTCATGTTTTTAAGACTCATATTCAGAAATTTAGATTGAGAATTTCTCAATAAATACATTCCTTCTCATGATAATCCTCTACATACCTTATGATTTCCTTAGTATCGTCACTGCATTCTTCTTCTCCATCTTCTTACAATTCCTTTTTATTCAACAATTTCTTCCCCATGATGTGATTTCGAAGTCACCACCTTCTTTCCCAAAGTCCCAGGATGTGATTCTGGCAAAAAGGATTATGACAGTAGAATTTTTTTTTGAAGCTTTCATAGTGTATTTGATAAGAGATTGTATTATCTCAACCTCAGACATCTTCTTCTTTTTCTTATTCTCTTTCTGTTTCCTCTCAAGGTCATTAATAGCTTTTATTTTTAAGTATTATTCCTCAGTAGGGCCCAATACATACATAGGCTCCCCTTCATTATTGTTTTTCTTAACCTCTCTCCACTTAGCCACTACTTCAGTAGGGTATGTTTTTTGCTTCTTCGTCTTCAGTGGTGATGACTGAGATTCCACAGCCACATGTTTTTTTCTTATCTATTTCGGTTCCATAGCTTTTCTCTTCCTTTTTCCTTTCATAGAGGTTTCAACCTCTTCCAGATTCAATGAAAAATCCTCTTCTTCTTCTTCTTCAAATAGATCATAAAATTCCGTAGATTCATTAGAGTAGCCATCCTTATTTTCTCTTCTGGTTCCATCACCTTGTAATTTCTCGGCTTAGAGCTGCATAGATATTTGAAATATACTAAATATAATTCTATAATCATTGATAGAATATCCCAATACATAATGATTTGAAATTTCATATTTCCATTATTGATATTCTCAATCGTCACCAAAATATATTTAATAAAGTTTATCTACATGAGGTGCACCAAGAAATCCAATATATAGATATCACCCTTCTTCAGAGTATCCTTATCCACATTTCCATGGAATTATGAAGCCATGAACCAAAAATTCATGAATCTGTAAGTTCTTAGACAGATGAAAAATCTTTGGAGTTATCACTCATTTCAAGCCAAGACACTCTATAGACTTTTACCTATCAAAAGATCCTGATACATCAGGTAATTTAAGAGTAGAGAATACTGCTTCTCCTTCATATGTAATTCCAATAAGACTTGCTGACTTGCTGTATGAAATAGAGTAGGTCTTTCCATAACACATGAAAGAGAACCTGTCTCTTCCTTCTTCCATGAATAAACTTTCTATCTCATTGAACTCAATCAGTATGTCCGGATAGACCGGATTTTGTGCTTTTTGTTTTAAAATATAGAGGCTCTCCCACAAATTAAACTTAATATTCTTAGAAATAATAGAATCATATTTTCCATAGAATTTCGGATCAACTAACATTTCATGGTATATCTTCCATTCATAGATTTCTTTAACAGTCAACTAATATTTGGGAAGAAAATAATCAACAGACATTCAGAACCAAGGTATCTTTGGAGAATCAAAATGAATTTAAATACAGAGGCAGAGCTTCAGCATGCGGAAGCTTAAAAATATGATGTAGAAAAACCATCAGACGGGCTTTATATAGGCAATTGAGTTGATGGTTCAACTTCTTTGGTTGATCCAATGGTTGAAAAACATCTGATGAAATCTGACAGTTGGAATGGTAACTGAAAATGGATTTTGATGGGTTCTGATCATTGGTGGTTTTTAAGATAAACATTAAGATTTAAGAAAAAAGTGAATCTAAAAAATTTTAAACAATATTAAAATACAAAAAAGGAAATAGATGATTACGAAAACATAGGAAAGGAAACATACCTTTTGGATTACATAGGGAATGTTATTCATAATGAGGAAAATTCATCTTGAAGAATAATAGATTCTGTAATATGACTACGAAGAATTCAGACAATTAAAAAATTTAGATTACAAAAAATTATATTACAAAAAATTTAGATTATGAAAAATTTGATTACCAAAAATGAATTTTTCTTATGAAAAATTTTGACTACGAAAAATTTGACTATGAAAAATTTTGACAATGAAAAATTTTGACCAACAGGATAATGTACTCCCCCAATGAAAATGAGTTTCTTATGGTAAGGAGATAGGTTTCAAAATAACGTTATTATGGAATATTAACTTACGATTATCAATCTTAACCAATATTTAATGTAATCAAATATATCGGAGGGTAAAGATTTTGTGAAAATATAATCATGTTGATCTTACATTCCAATAAAATGAAAAATGATATCTCCTTTCATCATAATAATATTTTAAAAGATTTTATTGTTACCAGTCGTGTGCCTACAACATCCAGTATCCATGTACTATGTATTTTTACTGGTACTATCTTTACTTTCCCGAAAATAAGAGTGTTAGACTTTCATAACCCAAACATTATTGGATTCAGAAAAATCAGAAAGAAAAAGATTAGGACTTCAAATTTTCTTAAAAAAATAATATGTATGAAAACCTAAAGACTGCGTTTTTTTGTGGAACGTTTTTTTGCCCAATGCCCACCACACAGACACTTAGTGCAGAATGGACCTCTTTGAGGAACAAAATAATTATTACTAAAAACTGGTTTTGAATGAGTATAACCAAATCTAGAATTATTCTTTAATGTTAGAATTTGTGAATACATCTTATCGATGTTTTCCTTAGCTATGGTAAAGTTTGAAAAACACTTCGTCAAATAAAATATTTCTGATTTCAGTCTAATAACTATGTTTTTATACTAAAAAATATCATTTTTAGCACTAGAGTTAGCCTCTAAAATATTTTTCTTTGAAATTACTTTTTATAGATCCCTATAAAGTTTATCCTTATCAGAATTAACTTTCTCAAGAGTTTTTTAAATAATTTCAAAATCATAAATTTTCTTACCAACATCTTTAGAAAGATATCATACTTCATTAGTACGAGTAGAAAATCGTGAATTTTCCTTATCAAGATTTTTTGGACATTAGAATTTTTATTCTCAAGGAGCATAAAAAACATTGATAATTTTTCATAAGTAGGTAAACTATTATTTTTATCATAAGAATATTCTTCATTCTATGATTCATAATATTTATTGTCACTAAAATTAGAATTCAAGGATACATTGGCTATAAATTCAACATTGTATACCTTGTCCATTATACAATGATTTCAATATGTAATCTAGCTAGTAAACCAAGATTCTTCTGACCAGAAGAATTATACTCAGAGGATGTATCAGAAGTGTATCCACCATCGGCACTCTAGGTGTCATTATCTTTAAAAACTTTCATATCTTTAGTTTTGTAATAATTCACTCTATTCCTATCATAATGATTTTCCTTTATATCCTTTTTCCTAAGAATGGGACAATCTGGCCTTATATAACCTGCTCTTTTGCATTCATAACATGTAACTTCATAGTCATTCTTGTCTTTTATCTCTTTCTTCTTAAATATGTACTGAATGTATTTCTTCCCAACTATCTTGTTCATATTTCAAGCAGGATTAGGTAGTTTATTCTCAGAATGTTCACATTAACTTGATTTATAAGAAATAGTGACATTCTTTGACTTGAATATTGTAACCCTTTCATGAGTCATGACATTAGTAGTTGTAAAGGATGCACATCCATTGCCATTATTTTTTTATTCAAATCTACATCTCTTTTCATTCTTGTTTCATGTTGAAGAAGTCATAAAAAAATATCATCCAGATTGATATGAGATACATTTTTATTCTCATCAATAGTAGTTATCTTATATTCCCAATCATTAGGAATGATATCTTCAATCTAGTCCACAAGTACCTCATCATATAAACCTTCCTCACCAATAGATTGTAAAATGTTAACAATAGTCAAAAACATTTGTTGTACCTTACACTCTAGTTATCCATATGGAAATAGGAATACATGATATTTTTCTCTAAGCATGGATCTTCTAATTTATATAACCTTGGATATAACAAAATGAGAAACCTCTAATTTTTTTCAAATAAAATTTGTAGCTTCACAAGAAGATATATGACTATATATATTTCTGGTCATGGAACACAAAAGATTATTTCTTACCTTTTAGTTTACTTGATTTTATGACTTTTCATTAATATTAAAAGTTCTGACTTCCTTATCAGGAATCATGTAATCTTCAATAAGCATAAAAAACTTATCCACTCCAGTATTAATAATAAAATAATTCAAACAATCTCTCCAATATTCATAATTATTACCATTAAATATATGTGGTTTAATAGGATTAGGATTTCCAATCAAACCAACATTCATTCATGCCATCTAAAAGAAAACATCATTCCACAAAAACTTGGTAATAGTAAAAGATTGTAAACAAGGATAAAAATCCTAACCATGGAAAATAAATTCAGAACAACGAAAACATGCGAATGAAAACATATATGTGAATATATGTATTTCAGATACCTTTTCTGAAACCAATTGTAGGATCAAAATAATGAATGTAGATGCTCAATATACAAGAGGAGGGGGGTGGTGAATTTTAAACTTTAGAAATTCCTTTGGAACCCTTATAGTTGGTATAAAACATTCATTTTCAACCTTGAGGAAAACTATTTTTAACAAAGTTAAACATGGTAAATTCACAAGACCTCTTAGTTCTACAAATTTCGTAGGTTCCAGATATATGGTTCTAGTAATGAAACTTAAGAAATGTTTACATGGAAAAAATTCTACCTTGAATTATATAAAATCTTACTAATCAGAGTGTACACGTAAAATAATGTATAAGATAGTTATACTTTCTTTATTAGTCAAAATGCAGTGGAAAATAAATGTAAAACAAAACAAGTAACAAGTATGATATCTTTTAACCCAAAGAGTAGGGTATCTAACAACCATGGATAAAGGTGCCATGATTTATACATTCAAGAAAGTATGTCGTAACCACACCAGGGTAAGGCCTTGATAAGAAAATAGGATTCTATATTGTTATCCCTGAAATCCCCTGAACATCAAGGTAGTCGACACCTCTGTCTTTTTTATCAAGGACGTTCTCGAACATTAATGTTGTCTACACCTATGCCTTACTATCCTTGGAATCCCTAGAACATTAATGAAGTCATAAACTCCGTATTCCTTATCAAGGAAGTCCTAAAACTTTATGGTAGTCGGCACCTCTATCTTCATATCCCCGGAAGTCCTCAATTGTACATAGCAACAATCAGAATCACATGAAGCAAGCTGAACAAGATGTTCATTACGCCCAAAGCATGAGATTATCTCTCTCTAGAAATCACTTCAGCTGTATGAAATATCTATAGTTATGGATCAAAATTTGATCTCTTTCAAATGAGCTCATATTTATAGGCATTTCTCCAACGGTCGGCTCCCTCCTCCAATGGTCATAGTTTTCCATGAATCTCAGAGGGACATGTACACGTGTCACTCAAAGAACTGTTAATTAGGAAGAAAATGTACGACATTGTTTCATAATTGTAACATGGTATGAAAAATATGGTCACTTAACCAAATCCAATTTTTAGAAGCTAAGGGAAAATAATTTTTAGTGCCTAATTAAATTAACAATTGGAGAATATAAATCACAAATATTCGGATTCTTTTTTTCATGGAATTCCAAACCTGAATTCTATGGAATTCCTAGACTGGATTCTGAGGAATTCGGAATCAGAATTCTATGGAATTTTGAATCTTAATTCTGAGTAATTCGGAATCCAAATTTTAAGGAATTCAGATCCCGAATTCTGAGGAATTTGGAATCTGAATTTAGAATATGAAATAGAATACACTATATCTAAGTATTTATAGGATTTCTATGTTTTTATATGTGAAACTGAATTTAAAACATAAAGATAAAAAAGAGTTATATTTAGAGAAACTATAATACGAACAATGAAAACAAAGGTAAGGGGAAAATTTTCTCTGGGAAAGAAAATTTCATTATTAGGATAAATCTTCTAGGAAATAAAATTTTCCTTGAGATATATTGTTCGTGATTTTCAAAACATAAATGAATGGAAAAGTCATAAGTATCCCTTATTGAATCAACATATTTTATTACAAAATTAATAGAGAAATTTAAATATAAAATCCATATAAAAATTTTGAAATAGTTTTATTATAAGAGAGTGAATACAAAAGATAAGTATTGAGAGGGAATCCCCTTAGCACAATTCCCACTTTCATTTTTCACATCTAAAACTCATATATATTCATTTTATATCATAAAAACAATGATATATAAATATATGGCTTCCATATATATTATTTTTGATCAATTAAATTCGTTGGAATTTATTTTCTTCATTTTTATTTCAGAAAATATCGTTCAAGGATTTTTTTTGAAAATTATTGTGTTTTTATTTTGATTTCAATGTTTTGACTAGTTGTTATTTATAGACTTCTTATCATAAATCAATAATTATAAATATATATAAAATAAATATTTATATATTATATATAATATATGATAAACATTTGGGAAGGATTTAATAATTATATCTTTAAAATATCTTTATTGATGGATTAACCATCTATTAATGGGATGAATTAAAAGAGGGATAAAAAATAAATAAATAAATTTCAAATATAATATAATGATAATAAGATTATTATGCTAACATCGATAGACACACACACACAGATACAAATATATATATATATATATATATATATGTTTCAGTAAACATATAATTTTTTTATAAACAAATAATTAACAACTTCCTCATAGGCAGTGCATGACCACAAATGAAACATATCAAATGTGGGGGATACAATATTTATATTTAAAAAAATTATACCCTATAATAATTAAAACAATAAGTTATATAAGAATTAGTTAATTATTTTAGGATTGTTGGAAATGGATAAATAATAGGAGAGTATATGGGAAAAACGAAATAAAAATAATTTTGGAGTTACATATTCATTGAAGCATACACTATTGTAATGTGAATAAGTCCTTGAAGGCCTATAATTAAGAGATTATGAAATGCACAAAAGTCTCTTAACACTATTAATTAGGTATTATTTATCAATTCACGTGTAATCAGTTAATGTTTGGAAGTTATTTTACATGGGCATGAGAGTTATTAGTTAAATGCGAAGGGACGAGTATTTTGGGATAAAACATTGAATAAAATAAAATTTAAATACTAAGCCTTGAAATTGTATTCTTCTATGAGAATATGAATTTCCCTTCGTTAAAATTTTACGACTTTTTAAACATTTCACAAATAATATTAGGTTTATACATTTCTTAGAAGGTAAAAAATTAATTTTGTTTCTAATTTAATAGATTTTCTTTTATGATATTCGAAATTAATTTTTAGCGTAAAAAATAAATATTATTAATTCTAAATAAAAATTATAACATATAAAAATTATTTTCGCATAATATATCAATTATATAATTTTTATGTCATTATCACATCAATAATATTTTATAAACGATATTGTATGAAAAAAATTATTTTTTCCTTCAACTAAATAATTCTTATTTTTTGAAAACATAACAAAAGTTTAGTCTTAGATAAATACTATGTGACATTTGAAAAAAATTAAATTCATATAATTTTCATAATTTTCAAGTTGTTTTAATTTTAATATTTAAATATTAATATTAAAATTAATATTTTTACAATGTAAAAAACATAACTTATTAAAAATATATACTTAAACGTTATTTGAGTATAATAAGTTGAATATTAATTTTATATTATTATTATATATATATTTACATTTTTATTATAAATATTATTTTTTATCAATTCTTCTTTTTCAACAGTCATTTTACAGTTCTTACAACAAGGTTACAATTCTAATGATTAAATATATATTCTAAGAATTTAATTAATGTTTTATTAGAAAAAAAATTAATAATTTTATTGTTGTTTTTATATTTCCTATACATGTCTTTTATTTTCATTTTTCAATGTTTTCATAGTTCAATTTAATGGACCCCAAAATATTTTTTAAAATTTCAATAATAAACCAAACCTTTTATTTTCTTAATATTGTGTTTTCTATTAGTATATAACTTATTATGAACCATGAAGCTATGGATTTTAAAATTAAAAAAAATGTTATTTATTAGTAATTAGAAACATATTACTCTATTATTATTTTTAGGGAATATATTTGTCATTCATAAGGAATAAAATATATAAATATTATTTATTAGGATCATAAATGTTATAATCCAACACCAATAAATGAAATTTTATTTTCAACATTTTAGCCCATGAAACACAATTTTTTGATGTTGTCATATATTTTAACTAACCAAATTACTATTCTATAAGTTTATTATTGGTTAAAATTATAAATAAAATTTTAAACTCAAAATACATACATCATAAATGTCAAAAGTATGTGTATATACTAGTTATACCCATACTACATTTCTTAAAATTGTTGTTATCTCATTATGGTTTGATGCACAATTCTTATATATCCCAATTCCTAAATATATCTTTCTGTAACAATTAATTTGATTTGATTTTTTAATTTACACCCTTTTGATGATATTTTTTCAGTTGATTTTAGTAGGACTGAGTAAGAAGTGAACACTAGATCAAATAGACCTTGTGGTCAATTCCCTAACTATAATAGTTTAGAAATGTGGTTGTTCCACTGACACAGTTGATTACATGGATATATGTTCAATAGAACATGATCAACAGTTTTAAAGAATCATACAATCCTGAAAGGTTTTTTTGATTTTAATTACACATGGGGTCAATTCAACGTACTGATATAAATGGAGATTTCTTGCCCAAAAATGACCATTATAGGTGATGGATTTTTTTCACATTGTTGAATTAACATAGTCAATCTAGATTTTAGGTCAATCTAATCATTTTATTAATCTATAATAATGGTATTTTGCTTCATTGTTAATTCATACATTAGTATCTTTAACTCATGATAATTCATATAGTCAGTGAACCTTTAGGTGAAACCTAATTGGAAAATTTTGGTTTTCTATATTTTTAATATCATGAAGAAATAAAATATTATGATTATAAAAATGTATTCATTATGGATTATACATCATGATCCAAAAATAGATTATTATTAAAGAAATAAAATCTATTTGGGTTCCACACCAAAAGCATAAGGTCAACTTGGAAGTGATGTATGATTAAAAATTAAAGGAAATTTAAATGTAAATAAAAAGAACATAATTTTAGGGATTCAGATATTAGTATATTTTATTAAAAAATAAAATATATACATTTATGTATTAAAGTGTTTTGAGAGTTTTTTTTTATGAAGGATTTAAATTATTTTAAATGGAGATTTAATTGGAGATGATTTTGACTAATTTTATATTGTGTTACACACAACAACGAGTTTTGAAAAAACATGACATACTATTAAAATATTATTATTTATTATGATAGTTATAGACTCTCCAAGGGAGTGGTGGGTAATAATTAAATTATATATATATTTTAGAATATATTTATTATAGATTTATATAAAATTATGTATTTTATGAATAATTAATTATGAATGATAACAAAAACAAATTTCAAATAAGGAAATAAAATTTGACAATTTTTTTTCACATAGAAATGTTTTATCTAAATAAAAAAAATAACTTTTAGAGAATTATTTTAATGGAAACTTTATATAATATTATAAATTATGTGCGTATGCTAATTCATTTGTGTATTCTAGGCATGAGATATGAATAATTCCAATTTGAAGATTAAATTTTTTATTTTTCTATAATGTAATTTAGTCGCATTATTATAAAATATTTTAAAATAATTTTTTTTACTTTTATAAAATTTATATGGAAAAGTTAACTTTATTTTTCAAATCACCAAGTATTATTTATCTTGTAGGGATAATTTGATAATTTTATAAAAAGACAACGGTTTCCATGGATAGTAAAAATAGTGGTTTTTTTAATAAATTTTATTTCTTTTTAATGGAATAAAAAATGACCAAATAATTTTAAGTTGGTTTTAAAATTTATAGAAGTTCAATATTATATCTATTAATAAAAAATAGTTCAGATTAATCAATTTAACATTTAATTTTGAATAATTGTTTTTAAACATTTTAAAATTTTCTATTTAGAAAAAAATTCTTTTTTTATATGAGATTAATTTTAAATTAAAAATTACAATTCATGGAATGAAATTTTTAAAAAAATTGATCCCACATTTTATATAAGGATAATTTTTTTCACATAATAATGTGAAAATAATTTTTTACATATTTAATTGTAAAAAAATATATATCATGTTTAAGGTAAAATTTGGATTCCTGGGTGGATAAAATAAAATGAAAAGGGTTTAAAATGAACCAAGACATTTAAAAAAACAAGTTTTGGGAAATCTGTCAAACCTAAATCTTATATATTTGATAAAATACTATTTTCTATCCTTTATTCATATAAATAACATGAATACAATATTTTATTTTAAAAAATTATTAGTGTTCCACTCACCTCCTTTATAAAAGGCCACCCCTATCATGTTCTCTTTCCTCTTCAAAAAAACAATTGGCTCATATAATAATTTCATAAATCACATACATAATTATATAATAAATTTATATAAGACTTCTTTTTTCCTTCAAGAACGCAAAGTAATATATCATTGGTTACAAAAAAAATGAAGTTGTCTGAAGAAGAGGTCACGTTTCCAACTGAGAGTTTTATTTTATTTCTCTACCACCTCATTAAATTATTATTGAATAATTATGATATAATATCCAAAAAATATTTCATATAATAAAATTTTATTATTTTATTGTAATAACCTAATCCATTAAACCCTTCTATCATATATTATAAGAAACCATCACTTGTGTGTACGACAGACAACTGCTTCGCGAACCAATGCTATTAATTTTCCACCATCAACTCACATGGATGGATATAATTATGAATTTAATTTTTATATATGATATTTATGATATTTTTATACAAATGTAATTTTAATACCATATATAAATTATTACCTCCAAACTCATGTGAAAAAAATAATGTCACTCATGTGTTCGACAGACTACCACCTCAAGAACCGATGTAATGTGATTTTAATTTATGAGAAAATTTTATGGGATTAAAGATATATGAAATGAATTTATATTATATTTGAAAATTAATTATACATATATAATAGTTATTCCAGACACACCTTATTACGTTTTATTTTGTGGGGGATAAGATAGCACTATTTGAGAGCATGGAGAAGTACAACCTCATGAAGTGATGTGATATTTTTCACTAATGCTTTTATGGATGGTATTTTAGGAAACTTTAATGAATACATATACTATTTATATTGTGGTTATCATTATAGATAATAAGGAAATTTTATAAATGGAATAGTACTAAAAATAATTAATGATAATATAAATGAAAAATAAAGCATTTTTTACAAAAACACGATTTAAACAATGAATTTTTAATAAACACATAATATAATGTCATTAGTAAATCTTATGTGGTATGATATATATATATATATATATATATATATATAATTTTATGGTTTTGAAATATATTTTTAATAAAATTATATTTGTTATTTAGAAATATTGAACACATACAAAGTAAGTCGATACATAACTTAAGATATTTCTAGTCTCTCTGTAATTTATGGGAGACATGAAAAATCACCCATTGTTTCTTTTAAATGATGTATATACTTCCCGTTTGAAGTTTTATATAATTAATATAATTTTTTCACTATTTTAATGTTTCATTTGATATTATTAATTATTGGGTCTTATGATTCAATGGATTACTAAAATGGAAAGGGATTTTTTTCTCAAATTAACTTTCATTTAGATATAAGTTATCTCTGCCCATATATTATTTTATGATGTTTATATACATTCATAATACAATTTATATCCCAAAAATAATTATTCTCATGATATTTATATTTTCAGACAATATAATTTTTTAATGGTTCTTATGATTAATTTGATGCCATTATAGTAAATTTTCTATCCTATAATCTCATTGTATGTCAAGATTATTTAATACTATGATTTCGACGATAAAATATTATTATTTATTTCCCATGAACATCATGAATCTTATTAACCAATGGTTATTTTTAGAGAATAAATATTTTCCTTTCATTTAACTCTCTTGTATAATTAAAGAGAGAAAAATATTATTTTTAATAAAAATCGTCTTTATTTCCCTCTTTGGTCGAAATTTTTTTCTTCCAGATTAATGATTTTTTTGAAAAATTTATTTTTTTAAAAAAAATTAATTGAAGGATTTATTAAAAGTATTATTATGCATTTTTTAATTATAATGACTTATTTTAAAAATAATATTCATGTTGTTTTCCAAATAAGGTCTGTTTGGATTTTAGAGAAAATAAAGAAGGAATATTTTTTTAAAAATATATTGCATGAATAAAATATCCATTGTAATAGAGATTTTTGTGAAGTATCATTTCTATGATATGAAGGTTATTTTTAAGGATAATTATTTTAAAATGTCTTATTTATTTAATTATTGTTTTTAAATTGCAAAGTGTAATTTCCTAAAAACATTTTAAATGATTTTAATGATGTATTTACAAACATCAGAGGGTTGTTTTCAAATGAAAAGTTTTTTAAAAATGCATCGTGTTTTAATTTTTTTTCCAAAGTGGGATTGATATTTCCTCAAGAATAGTTTTAAATTATATTTAAATATTCTGTTATCTGTTTCTAATGTTATTATCTAGGAAAAATATTATTAAATGTCTTTAGTTTTAAAAAGTGTTTTTCAATGGGAAAAAAATATTTTCCTAAAAAATGTTCCAAGTATTCTTTCCAAATAAACATCGATCTATAATGAAATATTTTTATGTAACCTATTATTTAATGGGGATATTAACCTATGAATACAATCATGTTTTTTATGAATTTCTTTATTACGATAATATTTTAATGAAACGTATATATCTTCCACTGGTTATACCATGATAAATTGTTTATCAAACCCATTTTTTCATTGTTTATACTATGATGAAATTTTAAGGACCTAGATCGTAGTATCCTGAAGCTAGTGCTAAAACATGTAATGCAATAATTTTTAATATAAATGAAACCGAATAATTATGAAGCACATTACACAACAGAGGAACTTTACTAGTATAGGTATTAGAGAAATAGATACAACTATTAAATTTCATAAAATATGTATACAAATTAAATTAATTAAAAATAATAATCCTTAGTGCGCTACCTATACATTGAAAAAAATAAATTACAAAAAAATCTAATAATCCTGTAAAAATTAATTGAAAAAATAGGGTGATATTTTAAAATGTAGAGTATGTGGTTTTAAAAAAATTAATACATTATTTTAAAACATATATTTAATATATATATATATATATATAATTATATTATCGAAAAAGTTGAATTATAAATAAATAAATTAAAAAATATAGTATTTTTAGAAAATAATTATAATTGAAAATATCATTGGGAATTATCTATTTAAAATAATAATTTATGGTGGGTCATTTCTGATAAATTTCAGAACATAATAAAAACTATAAGGCTCCTAGTAATAATTCATATAGAACAATGTTTGCTTAATAGTTATGGGCTTACTCTACATTACTTCATAGAACATACTTGTGCTGATTTTTGAAAACACATTAAATGTACCTGCCTTTCTCAATCCTAGGCAAAAATTTTTTAAAAATACAAACATAATATTATTTTATTTTAAATAAAATTACATTCTTTATCACATTTCATCACCATATTCTTTAGAGTTTCTAAACCCATTTTGAGAGAATATTAGCTTCAAATAACTATCTTTATTTGAAATTCATAGATAAAATATCCATTGAAAAAAATATACACTTAATCCAAAAATACATAGAATTTCATTTATAATCTAGATAAGGTCCATACTAAATTATGTATGACATACCAAGGGGAATATATAGAAATTTGAACATGTAATAATAGCTTGTTTATGAATATCACAAAAAAGACAATAAATATCATTTATAAACAAAATATTCACAAAAACTATAAACTATAAAAAGATAAAATAAGAAAAATTTAAATCCATTAGTTATATAATTGAAAATTAAAGTCTAATCCATTTTATTTATAAAAATCAATCGATGTATATATACATCATTATTTATAAATTGTTAAAATAAAAATATAATCAAACTCATATATAATATAAATGATCCCCTTTCAAAACATAGAATTTAAAACAAATACTCTTACCATATAACATCTGATAAATTGAATATTTTATAGACACATATTAATAAATATATATACCTATATATAAATATATATGAATAATTTTGTAAACAAAATGATTTGATTGATAATAATATTAAAACCATACCAACATATACTTAGTAATAAAATTTAATACAAAAATCATTTTTGTATATATATTCTGAAATTAGATAATCATATAGGTATATATGTATATATAAATAATTATAAAATTAAAATATTTTTTTAAAAGAAATTAAAAACCTAAAATCTGTAGTTTTTATAAATATAATTTAATACAATACACTTTTCTAATATATACTAAACATATATTGTCATATATATTTATATATGCATAAATATATAAACATACATTTGTCACCCTTGTTAAATGACAATAATTTGATAAATTAAAATGAAACCATACATAAATCCATATAAATTGAAGACAATTTTATCCCTTAAATTTGTTTGGATCAAATGGGGGGTTTTGGGGATCGTAATTTTTAATCCGAATAAAATTTAGGCTTTGGGAGGAAGATGGTAGGGTGTTTTAAAGGTTAATATATTGTTTTGAATAAAATTTGTCATGTTAAAATAATTCACCATTTTGAATTATTTTCCACAGTTTTGGACCCACTTGGACAATTTTCTGGGATCAAACAAAGGTTAAAATTAAAATAAAATATAATGAAACAAAATAAACATGTATGTATATGCTTTTTAATTGAATATTTAGGTGGAAGTCTATAAAGATCATCTTCAGGTATGGTTACAATCTTTAAAATCAATATCATTCAATGGAGGAGGATAGAGGAGGGATACCAACATTGACCTATAGTAGGCGCGTGTATGGATGGATGAGGAAGAAGGGTGGAGACAAGTTGAACAAATTGGATTGAAGATATCTTGATTTGACGACTAAGGAAGAAGCCCTAGAACTATACAAGGAAAGGGTGAGGAGGCCTAATCAATGAAATAGGAGGCAGATGACGGAGATTATACATGAATGGATTAATCAGTCATGATCAGATCCTATGTTTAAAAGTGAATCCCACATAAAAACAAGTGGTTTCTGGGATGTCCTTCTATAGATGGGTTTGGATTTCATTTTTTAGTAACATGAACACACATAGTATAGTGGCCTTATACATAAGACGTAAGGTCTATGGGCTATCTAAAACACACATACCGATACCTGGTCCACTTATAACTGGTTCAAAATTAGCCCACCGGTAAACAAGATGGTCTACATTTCTTGAGTGGGCTTCTGTTGTACCCCCTCTAGAACATGAAGGATATGCCATGAAGGTTTCCCCCAATTGTGGTTTTCAGTTTTTAAAAAATTTAGTAAAATTTTTTTAATCATAAGGTAAATATATATATTTATTACTAGATATTTTTAAACAATTCTAATTTTTTGAAAAATTAGTTTTCATTATTAAAATTATTATTAATATTTTTTATGGTTATAATAATAAAAATATTACATGAAATCAACTTTATTATTTGTAAATACTATTTTAAGATCAATTTAAAATTATAAACATACTAAAGATAAATTATAATAAAACTCACCGATTAAAAAACATTAATGGTCACTAAAAATTATCAATAACTATTTTTTTTCAATGGTTAGAGAAGGTTTTATAAATACTTTTTTATGGGTATCCTGAGGCACAAAAAAAATTCTCATAAATGGTGCTTTACATTCCACTTGTTCTTCGCATTCTTCCAATTTATCTTTATATTTTATTTCATATTATTATATATATATGTGATGAGTTGTAGTAGCCCCATTTTTTGTTATGTAACTGTTTCTTTGTGTTTTTATGGGAATAATGTTTAAGGGGGAATTTTGGGAGAGTTTTGTGTGCTTTCAGTATGTTTTGGGGGAAAATGGAGAGGTGCACATGCTGAACATAATTTATCCAAACAGTGTAGACATCATAGTATAAACTGTTTGAAATGGTAGATTCGAGTTAGAGAGATTCAACACAGTGTTCACATAGTTACGGTGACTTTTCAAGGAGTTTTTGTTATGGTTTTCCTAGGCAGTAGATAACATAGGGTTAGTTCACTGTTTGACTAACTGTGGAAACTAACTATGCGGATTGTTTAAGTGAGATCCTAAAATAGTAGATATCATACATTTTTCCCTCCATGTTTCTTTTTTTTCTCCTAACTGTCTATATCCTGGGATTTATATTACTTTAAGGTAGAAGAACCTCTACCCGTCATTTTAGATTTAATCCAAATTCTTCCTTTGGAATTTCCAACCCAAATTCTTGAGGTTTGTGATCTTTCTTCATCATAATTGGTCGGTTTCTCAGATCTACTTAGATATACTTCTCCTCCATTCATGGTTTCATAGATATATACCTGTTATTGGTAATTCTATGTGTTTTTATGCCATATAATATGTGTATTGGTCATTATATTTACAGTAGAGAGATCAATGGGGTTCTGTGAAGAATCTACCCTATTTTCTTAAGAGTTCTTTTTCTGTTTGAAATTTCATCAAAACCATTAAGGTAGGGGGATTCCCTCTCAACTACACATAGTATAACTTATAGGAATGAATTAAAAGTTATTTCATTGTGATGAGTTGATAATGAATTGGATGGGTATGAATTGTTGGAATCCTTCTTTTTTGATGGTTTGGTAAATTTTAGAAATTTGTAAGATTCGTTGTTCTGAATAAACTGCTATTGTTCTAGGTTTTAAAATATGGATTTATAAAATGGGGATTTTCTGGAGTTTTGGTACATGGATTTGAGTATGTGTTTTCAATAAAAAAATGATATTTTTTATTGAAATGGAATGGTTGTTTTTAAATTGGATTATTCTTTTGTCTTAAATAATAGTAAAAATTTAATGAAATGGTTTTAAATAGCTATTTGGAAAAGTTTGGGAATACATTGGGTTTTTGTTTCTTTACCTTTGATGTTCCCTGGAATATGGGATGTATATGGGTGGGGTAAAAGGTGAGTTACCCTAGATCAGGAGCATGATTCTTTGGGACACAATGTAATTTGATGAGAGACTTGTCATGAGTATGGAAATATCGAACGAAGCATGCATGTGTTGGTGAGTTGTGAACTATGGGATGATTATGTCAAAATGAAAATAATAATTTGTTTTTATGACTTTATTTATTATTTTTATGAAGAATAAATTGTTGTAAATTGAATTAATTTAGTTTTTTCTTCACTTATTTGTAAAAGGTATTTGGAACATGTTTATCATTTGTTATAACTTGTTTTGCATAATTATTTTATGTAAATGGTTTTATGTAAATGTTTCTAACCTTTATATCCTATTGGAGTGAGAATAGAAGTAATTGGGAAAACCTAATTAATTATATACTCAGCCCTACTTTGTCACTTTGGTGATTTTTCAGATTCTACCTTCTGGGACATGGGAAAAGGTAATGCATCACACATCTTTATCACCACGTTGTGATACTTTGGACTACATGGTAATGTTGGAGCATGGAGCATGTGGAGCTTGGAGATTGGGAGACTTCTTGGAGTTTATTTGTCTTCATTCAATTGTTACTTTGGTATTGGTTTGTATTCCACTTTACAATACATTTGTTGGTATTTATAAATAGAATGATCAAAATTTCTTAGTTCATTTCATGCATCATTAAGTGAACTGTTTGTTGTTGGTATGATGGGTTATGGGTTTTAATAATTAATGGATAAATCAACCCTCACTCACATTAAAACCCTTCATTATTTATTTAAAGCCTTTGGTTCCTTCGATATGTCACTTAAGTCCCAGTAATGACTCGTTTTACTCTTAAGACAATGAGAAATAACGGGTCATTACCAATGGTATTATCTTGTTCGGTCAGTTCCTAACAAGTAAACATCAATGGTCTTGGTCTTGGAGTTGAAATTATTTATTTTCTATTACTTGTGTTGGAATATTAGAAAAGAGTCGGATTTTTTTAACACGAAATGTATATAATAAGAGAACATAGCTAACCATTTTCAGCTAAATTTCAAGTTACCAGGGTGTTTGGTACATAAGTGTTCGGAGACACTTCAAGGAGGTGGAAATCTCATTGTCATGGGTTTAGCAAATGAGACAAGATTGAAATGAATTTTAGAGGAAGGACTTTCCACAATGAGTTCATATATAATTTCCCAAAATGATTCATGTTTTGTATAATGTTTTTATATTTGAAAAATATGAAACAATTTCCAAATGAATGAATTTGAAAAAGAAGGGTTGATATATTTTTAAAATAGTTTGATTTTCCAAAATAGTAATAACAATTATCTTAAATGGTGGAAAACAAAAAGGTTTTTTTTGGAAAACAATGTTCTGATAGTTGATGTAATAGAATACTAAATGCTAAAACATTAGTTACTAGAGAGTGTGATTGACAGATTTTTTTGTTGATTTAGAAAATGGATCCCAGTAGGCATCATCGAAACCAACCAAAAGAAGCCGCAGATAATGTGGTTGCACTAGGACAATGGGTGAAAAATGAACGAGTTTAGAGTATTTTCCAATTGTTTCAAGTTGTGGATATGGGGAAGCAGAGGAATGAGCCATGGCATGTGAATCATACCATCCAGTTCATGAAGAATATCCCACCCATCTTTAGGGGTGATTCTAAACCTAAAAATGCATAGGTGTGGCAAAGTAGGATAAGTTGTATATTTGAATTCAACAGCACACCATCAGAGATTAAAATCATATTGATGAATTATATGCTTAATGATCAAGCACTCCTAGGGGGTAATTTAGTGGTGCATGATAAATTGGTTAAAGGCCTTACAAGGGATGATTTTGAGGAATTATTTAACAAACAATTCCAAGGTCATACGTTAAAAATCCAGAAAATGATGGATTTCTTCAGCTCGATGCTATAGAAGTTCTCTATCAAAAGGTATGAAACTAAATTCATGAATTTAGTGTGATTTTCACCTGGTGCTGTAACAAGTGTGTATTTAAAGGTACACATCCTCGAATCAGGGCTAAGGCAGGAGATTCGATAAAAGATTGTGTTGTTGTATATTAGTGATTATATAGATATTATGAACAGAGTGACTGTGGATGAATTTGATATCTCAAAATCTACGAGGGAAGTTATGATGATACCTATAGGGAATGGTGGGAACTAAAACATTGGGAGAAAGAAAAAATGGACAGCTATTTCCATGGTGGAAGTGAAAATTAGAATTACATTGTTGGATCAGCGTACCTTCATCCATGACCCAAGGTAAAACTAGGTTGTTTTCAATGTGGTTCATTTGACAACATAAATCTAGATTGTACGACACAACCTAGAGCATTCTGTTACTATAAGAAGATGTGTCATCTTCAGTGAAATTGTTTTAGGGCTCTATGGTCAGTTGCATGAGACACATCTCAGGCATCGCAAGCATCGTAAGCTTCAATAGGGAAAGGACAGTGGAATCAGAATCATTAGAAGTGCAGAACAAGCCATGGAGATTTTAGAAATACCATGACTCATCAACTACGAAAGTCTCAATAAAGAAATAACGGGAACATTTCAATGACATAGAAATTGTTTGGTGTTGAGAAGATGATTATCAATGATCAGGATTGACCATCTATGGTGAGAGGCACAATTCTATAGAATTCTACCCTTGTGAAAGTTCTATTCGATCATTGTGCATCATAATTCTTTCATTTCTTCTCTTGATTTTAATTTTCTATGATTAATGTTGGAAATGATGCCTTCCATTTTAAAACTGATAAATCCTCTCGGGGAAAGAGAATTTCAAACCTTTTTTTTAGAGTATATTCCATAACTTTGGATGGATATGAGCTAAAATAGGAATTCTCCGTGTTGGATATGAATATATACGATGTAATCCTTGGTATGTTTTGGTTGACAATATTCAAGTTTCACATTGACTATTATAGTAGAATAATTAGTTCCATTATTAGTGATAACCTTAAATATATATTCATTGTAGATATGAATGAAATGAAATGTGAAGAGATATTGTTGAAACCAACGGTGTGAACAATATTTTATCAGTTGGCAGCATTAAATTTTGAATCAATAGAATAGATCGAGGAAAATAGTTTTTTAATCAGTCAAGAATCAATTTACAGATGTATTTCCTGATAACTTATGAGGGTTACCACCAATAAGGGATTTGGAATTTATGATTGATCTCCTTGTGGGGAATAGTACTATTTATGTTCCATCTTATAGTATGACACCAAGAGAGTTACAGAAATTGAAAGTGATATGGAGGAGCTAAGAATAAAGGGTTACATTCATCCATGTATGTCTCCATGGGAAGAATAGTATTGTTCGTGAAGAAGGAAGATATAACACTTCGGTTGTGTACTGACTTTCGTATTCCTAACCAAGTTATGATAAAGAACAGGCACCAACTTCCATGTATTTTTGTCCTCTATGATCAATTACGAGGAGCTCAGTGGTTCTCCGTGATTATCATGCGATTAGGATATCACCAATTACGAGTTTGATAGGATGTTATTCCAATGATAGATTTTAGAAGAAGATATGGCCACTAAGAATATGTAGCCATTCCTTTTGGTATAAGGAATGCACCAATAGTAATTATGGCATTGATGAATCAGATATTTCCATGATATTTGGACTCTTTTTTGAGGTGTTTGTGGATGAAATATTGGTGTATTCAAAGAAAAGTGATGATGATGTAAAACACATTGAATAGTGTTACAAATATTGAATGATCATTTTATGTATTAAAAGTTTTCAATGTGTGATTTTTGGATACATGAAATACATTTTCATGGACATGTCATTTCTGAGAAAGGCATTTCAATTGATCCTGAAATGATAGAAGCTATTATCTGATTGAAACTACCAAATATTTTCTTCATGATATGATGTTTTCTTATTCTAGATGGTTATTATTGATTATTTTTGCATGATTTCTCATTACTAGCTTTTCCAATTAATGCTTTGACAAAGAAGAATACTTCATTATAATGGAAATAGGAATTCAATAACTATTTACAGGAACTGAAATTTTTTCTTACATCAACACCTATCTTGATTTTTCCAAAATATGGATAGGGGTTTGTGGTGTACTACAATGCATCTTGATTAGGGTTCAGCTATGTTCTCAGGAAAAGAGACATTGTTTATGCTTATTTTTTTGAAATTAAATTGTGAATGAGAATAATACCCCAACACATTATTTGGAGTTAGCTTTCATCGTACATTATTTGAAAATATGGAGATCTTATCTCTTTTTTGGTATATTTACTATGTTCTTAGACCACAAAAGCATGAAACACATTTTCTCATAGTGATATTTGAATATATGGAAAAAGATATAGATGGAGTATCTCCAAATGTTCAAATTAGACTTGATATATACACTAGTAAAAGGGATTTCATTGGAATATTCATTTATTATAAAGTCATATGCTCAGTTGGTGAAAGAAGCTTCAGAAAAATGGTAGTTGATTTTGGTCATAGATGACAAGCATGTTGAATGTGAGGAACAAGGTGATGTTGAAGTTTTCTTTTCATCTATGCATGATCCTGAGTCGGTAAATATTGTTAAATATTTACAATCATCTGATGAATCATGTATGGTTTTGTGTTCAAAAATCAATGGTGGGAAGACCATTGAATTTTGGAATCATGATTGGAGTTCAATTTTGTGTTTTATAGATTAAATGGTTGTACCTAGGGCTTTCCAAAAATAACACATTCATTCTTATCACCATTCAAGAGGGGAAATAAATCTAGGCACATAGATGATGTATATGGAGTTGTAGGCATAGTTTTGGTGGATAAAAATGAAAGTATCTGTGGTCATGTTCATCTTGAGATGCTTAACTTTTTTGAAGGTTAAATAAGAGCAATAAAGAAAAGAAGTTATGTTTCATACATTGCCTATTTCGATGTTGAAATTGTAGTAGATAGCGATGTATTTTTTATAGGCCTTCCAAGAATGGTCTGTAGGCATGATTTCATATGGGTGATAGTGCATTGTCTTACCATGTCAGCCCATTTCATTCAAATTTTTGAAACTCATATGGTAGAATATTGGTCCAAAATCTATATCCAAGAAGTGGTAAAGAGATATGGCATACCAGTTTAAATTTTCTCAGAAATAGATTCAAGTTTTACAACATGTTTATAGACATCCTTGTAGATAACCCTTGTATCAATATTGAATATGAACATGGTATATCATCTTCAAATAGACGACCAGTCTTAGGAGATGATAAACACATTGGAATTCATGTTGCAGGCTTGTGTAATGGAATTCTTTGGCTCATGGGAGGATCACATACCCTTAGTGGAATTCTCATATAATAACAACTATCAAGACTCGATACATATGGAATCGTTTGAAGCATTGTATAGAACCCTCATCATTCTACAATGTATTTTGTGGAAACATGTGAGATATCACTAGTTGGGCCGATCCGTGATCAAGAAACAATGAAGAAGATCCAGTTTATTAGAAAGAGGATGGTTAAATATTAGAGTCATCATAGATCTTATTTAGATCATCATTGAAGGATGTTTTCGTTTGTAGTGAGTGATCATGTTCTCTTGAGGATCTCTTCAAGAGTTTGACGTCCCCATTTTGAGAAGGAGGGAATGTTCTTTCCAAGATACATTGGCCATTTTGAGATACTGGAATGGGTCAGAGAGGTGGAATATTGGTTTGCATTAACCCCATAGTTTAGATCAATTCATAATGTGTTCCATGTATCTTAGTTGAAAAAGTATCATCCTAATCCTGACCATGTGATTAGATGGGATCACGTTGAACTAGATCTGGATGTTTCCTAGATACATATCCCGGTAAAAATTATAGATAGGAGAGAGAATGTCTTGCTGGAAAAAATAATTAGTCTAATGCAAGTTTTTTTGAATAAATTTCATATTTAGGAAGATACTTGGGAAGGTTGGCAGGAAATGAAAGGGAAATGAAGAAAACTATTTTAGTGCAATAATTCTTTTCTACATTATTTCGATGAAAAGATATATGGTAGGGAAACTTTAGTACCACATATTTCTGGTATGTAAATCATTATTTTTTATGGATATAATGTATAAGTTGAAATTTTAGGAGAGTTTGGGGTGCTTCCAATATGTTTTTGGGGCTAAAGGAGAATAACATGGGGTTCCCACGGTTTATCCAAACTGTGCGGACATCCTAGTAGAAATCATGAAAAATGGAAGGTTTGAGGTAGAGATCATTGTCATGGTGTGAAAACGGTTAGGGAGTCCATTTGAGGAGGCCATTAAATATCCTTCCTAGATAGTATCTAACGCACGATTAGCACACAGTTTCACTAATCGTGCAAACTAACCGTGTCGATGGTTTATGTGAGATCCTAAAAATGTGTTCCTCACACATTTTTTCCTGTGTGTTTCTAGTTTTTTCTCCTATGTGTCCATAACTTGGAATTTATCATCCATGAAGGTTAGATAACCTCTCCCTAGTGTTTTTGAGTCATTCTGATGGCTTCCCTTGGTGTTTTGAACCAGAATTCTTGAGGTATGTGATCTTTCATCATCGTTCTTGATCAGTTTCTCAAATATGCTTAGATCTAATATCCTATATGATTTAGATCTCATATCTACACCATTTATTGTTATATCATTGTTTGGGGATTTTAAACAAGAGTTTTTGTTGTGTTGATCTTTCTAGGTGAAGAGATCTAAGGTGTTTCTGTGAAGAATAAACCGAGTTTTCTCATGATTTCGTTGTCCGTGTCATGTTTCATCAAAAGCATTGAGGTAGGTGATTATCTATTGACCCTAATTAGTAGAACTTGTGTAAATGATTTCAAATATATTTTTTTTGTGATGAATTGATCTTGAATTGAATGGTATGAATTTTTGAAACACTTCTTTTTTTATGATTAGGTAAATTGTAGAAATCTGGAAAATTGGATGTTTTGAATAAAGTGTTTTTATTATTGGTTTTAAAATATGGATTTTGAAATAGTGAATATCAAGAATTGTGGAACTTGGAATTGAGTTGATGTTTTCAATAAAAGAGGATGTTTTCTTGAAATGGAAAGGTTTTTTTGAAATTGGTTTATTCTTTGGATTTCAATAAAAGTATAGTTTTATTGCAATGGTTTAAAATGGTTATTTGGAATGGCTTCGGCATACACTGGGATTTGTGTGAGATCATGTTTGATGTGACACTGAATAAGGGCCGTGTACCATTGGGGTACAAGGTGCATGAACCTAAAATGGGGGTGTGTGTCATTGGGTCACCGGGTAATTGGATGAGAGACCACTATTGTGTATAGAACTGTCGAACAATTCTTGCATGTGCGGGTGTGTTGTGAACAATTGAATGCGTTCGCCAAAATGATAACATGAATTGGTTTTTAGGCCTTGATGTGTTATTTTATAGAAAAATAATTTTTTTGGAAATTAGTTTCATTTTGTGTTGTCTTCAGAAGAATGTAAATGGTTTTTGGATTATGTTGTAAACTATTTTTTTAGAATTATTATATATAAATGGTTTTATATAAACCCTGATAAACATTCTATTAGAGTAAAGTGAGAAGGGATTTCTTTAAAGAAAAACTACTGAGATATATAGTCACCCCTTCATTGGAAATTTTGTGATTTTGCAGATGCTACCTTCTAGGACATGGTAAAAGGTAAAGTATCACACTTTTTTAGCATCGTGTCATGATATTTTAGACTACTCGGTCATGTTGGGGAATAGAGGTTGTGGATCATGTAGTATTGGTGTTGTCTTGGAGTTTATTTGTTGCCTTTCCATGGTTAAATTGATATTTGATTGTCTTCCACAATTGAAATATTTTGGTGGTTTCTATAAAGATGATGATCAAAATGTATTAGTTCATTTAATGCGTTATGTAGGGAGCAGATTGGTGTTATTCTATTGGGTTATTGGTTTTAGTCATTAAAGGGTAAATAGTCCCCCACTCAGATTAAAACCATTAGACATTTATTTGCAGCCTTTAGAACCTTTAGGATGTCTCATAAGGCCCAATAATAACTCTTTGTACTCTCAAGACAATGAGAACTAATGGGTAATTACATGAATGATACAGAATTTTTATTATTATGCAAATGGGATGTACTTCATTGGTGTTACATATGCATACAATGATTTTTATAAGTTATTTTTAACATTTTAATAATGCAATGAATAAAAATGTTTCTCAAGCGTTCTTATTTATATTCATGTTTTCTTAATTCTATAAATTCTTCTGATTAAAAAACAATTATTTGTATTAAGAAAATGATTTATATAACAGAAATACATCACGGGTTTAAGGTGCTATTTTTCCCCCTTAATAGAATTACGCCCTCACAATTCGTTTGTTTATACATTCCCACATCAATAACCTTCAGACATCAGAATATATATTCCTAGAAAACAAATTAGTTATTAATAATTATCATAAAAAACAAGTTGAATTAAATAATCCATACCCTTAACAGAATCTCCAGTTTTGGATATTCTAATGAAAAATTTGGTTTCTTCTTGTTAAAATGATCTGATAGTATTTTTCATGTTCCTCAGCATCATTTTCCCAAACACAACTCGAGAAACCCAGGCCATACTCATGTAAAAAAAATGTATATTACTGAGATAGAGGCATGGGGGTATAAATCTTGGTGATTTCTAAGTAGACTTGATTTATATAAAACTATCTAAATGAATTTTCTTCTAAAGCCTCAAAGTCTCTAAGTATGCCGTATAAACGGAAACATAGGACTTGAAATAAATAAGACACATATTTATTATTCGCTCATACGTCTTCTAGAAATTCTACTATAGAATGAAAGTGTTTAGATAGAGTAAAACATTGGGAAAGACCTTCATTTTCTCCATTTTGTTCATATAATAGTTGTTTGGCATGTACGATGACATAATTTACAAAAAATGATTCTTAAAAGAATTAGAGTATATCGGGGGTATTAGATATTTGGTAGAGATATTTACAGGATAAGAAATGGTAGGAAAATGGTTCATAATCATATAATCATGACTTTAAAATTATATTTTTAGGAAAGTCATTAGGAAGGGACAAAATAGCAGTGTATGATCTTATGCCTTCCATATGAAAATTTTAATAAACAAATTTTACTTAAGAAATAATTTTAAAAGTATTATTTTTTTTCTAATTTTCCAAAATTATCAAGGCCATTCCTCTAATACCAATTGTAAGGACCTGTACCCCCATTTCCCAGAGCCCGTGTCGAATCATGTTGTGTAAATTTTTTGTAAAATAAAAAAATAATTTTAGAGAATATTACACAATAATGGAACATTACCAGTCTAAGGTTTTGAAAATTAGATACAACTATTAAATTTAATAAAAACTATACCAAAAAAGTTAATTATATAAAATAATATTCAGTGTGCTGCATTCATATATAATGATAAATCACTGATAAATATAGTAAACCATTAAAAATGAATTTAAATTAACATTTGAGAATTTAAAATTCTTATTAAGGGGTTATAAAAAATTTAAAAAATTCTTTGATAAAATTTACTGAAAATATATATACATAATTAAAAGTATATTATCAAAACATTTGAATTATATATAAATATATTTAGAAAACGAGTAATTTATCAAAATAATTATAATTGAAATGATCATTTGGAATTACCTATTTAAAATAATAATTTCATGTGGGTCATTATGATACTTGGAAGACCATAATAAAAACCATTAGGACACTAGTCATAACTCATATGCATCAATGTTACCTTAAGACTTATGGGTTCACTCCCCAAAACAACAGATAACATAGTTGTGCTAATTTCTAAAAAAACATTCAATGGACCTTCCTTTATCAATCCTAATCTAAAACATTTCAAAAATTTATACATTAAATTATTTTATTAAAATAAACTAACCTTCCTTATCATAGGTTATTAAAATATTCTTGATAGTTTCTAAAACAATTGTTATTATGAACCCATTCTTGAAATAACTATCTTTATTTAAAATTAATAAATAAAAATTCATAATGAAATATATACACACTTGATCCAAAAATTTGTATAACATCATTTATAATCTAGATGAGGGACATACCTAATTATTCGTGACATAACAAGGGGTGAGGATACAACATAGAAAATGAAACAATATCTTTGTTAAGAATAGCATGTAGAATGACAACAACTACATTTATAAAAAAGGCATCACATAAAATATAAACCATAAATAATAAACTAAGAACAATTTCAAACCTTTTCATATAGAATTGAAAATGAATGTATAATACCTATTATTTCATAATATAAATTCATATATATACTTATATATATATATCGTTAATAATAAAATGATAGAATGAAAATATAATCAAACCATTTGATAAAAATAAACAACCCATTTCAAAAAATTGACATTAAAAAAAACCAAGTCCTATAACATCTGAAAAATAGAATGTTTTGTAGATATGAATCAACACATAAAAAAATATACATATACCAATATATATACATATGAAAAAAATGTTAACATAGTACTTTGATCGATAATAAAATTAAAACGTAACAAACATAGGCTTAATAATTAAATTTAAATGAAAATAACTTTTCATATATATATTCTGAAATTAGATAATCACATATATATATATATATATATCTTTGGAAATTAAAAATAATTTGTTTAAAATAAATTAATCCCTTACAATACTTCTGTTCAAATATAAAATTTAAAACAAAAAATCTTTTCTCATATAAACTGAAAATAGATAGTAATATATGTGTATATATGCATATATTTACCCATATATATGATATCCCTATAAAATGATAATAATTGGAAGAAATAAAATAAAACCTTACATAAATCCTTATAAATTGAAAATAATTTTATACCTTAACTTGGTTTGGATTAAATCAGGGGCTGTGGTCTTCTAAATTTTTATATAGAAATAAATTAACGCTTTTGGAGGAAGAGGGTCTGATGTTTCAAAGTGTGTAAATAGTGGTTTAAATAAAAATGTTCATGTTATAATAAATCATCCTTTTGAGAAATTTTTGAAGTGTTTAGACCCATTTGGCCAATTTTCCCAGATCAAATAGAGTTTGAAATTGTTTTAATGATAAAGAAATTACTTAAATATGTACATATGTTTTTTTAACCAAATATTTCTGGGGAATATGATGAGGATCGACATTGGTTGTGGTTCATCTCTTTAAAATAAATAACTTTCACGTAATTTTTATATAAAATGAAGGAGATAGGGCTATGGGGTAGAGTGAAATCAATGGAGGATAAGAGAGTAGGTCCGATGGTGTCAACCTACAATTAGCATGGGTACAAATTGATGAGGTAGAAGGAAGGAGAACAGATGGACAAATCAGATTGAAGATGACATGATCATACAGCTAAGGAATAGGCCTATGCATTATACAATGAAGGGAAATGTGGCCCTATCAATGAAATTATTTTCAAATAGATGAGATCAAACACAACTAGAACGAGTGGTTATGATTAGATCCTAAATTTATAAACACATCTCACGTCGAAACCATATGGTTTCTAGGAATAACTTATAAGGATGAGCATGATTTTAATTATAAGGTTACACGATCACCCATAATACATTATCTTTTTACATGGGCCATGCAGTCCATGGTCTAACCGAAAGACATAGACCGTTACTTGGTCTAGTTATGCTCAGTTAATACTTATCCCTCTTATACATGGGATGACCTGCATTGCTCGAGTGGGACAGTTATGTTCACACACTAGTCCTTGAGGGATTTTCCTTTATGTATTCCCTCAGTTGTGAATGGCACTAATAAATAGTATTAGTAAATTTTTTTAATGAATATATATATATAATTATTATTATATATTTTTAACAATTATTTTTTAAATTAGATTGCCATTCATAAATTCTTTTTAATATGTTCTAGGGTTATAATAATTAAATGATTACATGTCATTAACACTATTATTTAAAAATATTATTTTAATTTAATTTTAAAATTTTTACCTTAAAGAAACTAAATTAAATGAACTCCCACCGATTAACAAAACATCAATAGTCACTAAAAATATTTAAAGTCTATTTTTTATAGTGTTCATAAAATGTTTTTTAAATACCCATGTTTATGGGTATCAAAAGGCACAAAAAATATCCAAATAGTTTTTAACATTCCTTTTATTTTAATTATTAATGCTATTATACATGCTATTTTATTTTTTTCCTGGTTGATATAAGAGATGAAGGCTACAGAATTGGTCTTATTGTGATTATGGGAGGTACTCTAGTGGTGTTATATGATCATGGAAGGACATTTCTAAATTAGTTTTATCCTTTTACTGATGTAATGAATAAAAATGTTTCTCATGTGTACTTATTTATATTCATGTGTTCTTATTTCTATTAATTCATCTGAATTACTAAAATTTATTTTTATTAAAAATAATATTGTTAATAAGACAAATACATTAAGGGTTTGTGGAGTTACTGAAATGATGTAATGAATATGAAACCAATTTATTTTCCAGAGGGCATGATATGATGAACCATTTATAAAACCCATTTAATTTATTGGGTTCTGATATGATGAATATTTTATAATGTTTTGGAAAACATATTTATGATATTAATTATTTGATAGGTTGGATATATATCTCCAACTAATGAATTTGGTAATGATGGAATATAATGAGTAAATATGATTTGGATGTACATGATCACATGTTCAAAATGTTCTTCATGAACTATATTACATGGTCACAATGTTATTCTTAGATATATCATTCATTTCAATGTGGTTATACATAGACTTTTTTGTTTATCCTTAGGTTTATATAAGGGAATGATTTCATGTCATTAACTAAATTAGGGAACTTATTTCTATTTACACATGTTCGTAACGATATAATATTATTTATATGCCTGAAATATATATACATTTTTTTTTCAATTTTAGTCTATCTGTCTCATTTTCATTGACTCCATATTGATTTATCTCTTATAAACTACCATGATTTAGACAATTACTTATATTTATAATCATTTTATAAAGGGTATAGTTTTTAAATGTTATTATCATTTTCTCATAACCATTTCTCATGTTATGTTGACATATACCATATTTGCCCTTACTGAGAATCTAAGATAAACCATTATTATGATTTCATCCCCCAAGATATGATAAAAGGTATTATGTATGATAGGCATAAAAGGGATCTAGTTATGAAGAACATTGTTGGTGATGATGTAGCTTAATTATTGACCAATTTTTTTATGTTTCTGAGTTACTATGTAACTAGACCTAAATGAATTTGGAGTGGACCATTATATTATGTAATAAATATTCTTCTTCTATGATTTAAAATCAATTTATTAAAAGTGTGGGTCTTTAATTTTTTTTGTTGGAGAAAGGTGTAGTTAACCATTGGAAACTAGGATGAGAAAAATTTTGTGAGATAAATAAGGATATATCAAAGGATATGCATAATGATAAATATAAGGACGAGTGAAGAAAAATAAAAATGTACATGTGTTTTTATATAGGATATAGTGAGTGGTTTCCAAGAAATACATCCCTATCTGAATACTATATGCGTATATGGCTCTGGTGTATTGATACAATGGGGAAATAACTCTGAAAAGTGTGTATTGAGATGTAATTGATCTTCAATTTGTGCATGGAAAGGGTACTTATATAACACCCGGTTTGATACTGCTAGGGGATATGCTTTTGAAATTCACAAACTATTTACAATCCGTCATGAATGATTAAATAATAAATATGAATGACCTCAGTTAATCCTAAATTATCAATGATTGAAACATTTTTGGTATTATTTATACATTCTATAAGTTATTTTTCATGATTATGTGATTTTAAAACTATGATTATACTTTCTAATATTATGATTTTTTGGATTTAGAAATTTGAGAGAAGTTTAAGGAAGTAAATTAATGTTGAATGTGATAAAATATTTGTTAATATGAAACCAAATTGGAAGATGACTTGAGAGAACAATATTGTGATTATTATTAAACTATTATCATGATATATGATTAAAAAGATTCACCTTAAAAAACACATAGACTTTCCAGATAAGAGAAGGATATATTTCATTGAGAGTTAAGGTGGTGGATACAATTGGGGAAATAAGATTCAATTTCTTATATGTTGAGAATGTAGAAAAAACTCCAGCTAATGTATCTGAGGTATGAGAATATGTTTTTTATGTGTAGAAGAGGATAATAGATAAATTAATTACAGATAAAAAATTCATAGTTTGTTTAGAATAATTTTTAGGAATATTTGTCTCCATAAAATATTATAAATGGGTGATTGTTTTGACTATAGAATGTATAGGAATTATACAAATTGACGTCCTAGTAGGAAATATCAAGAATAGGATTATCAATGTAATGAAATTAAAGGACTTATTATTGATGAGGAAGAGACTAAAAATGAAAAATCAATGGAATGAGGTATTAAGGAATAAGATGATGAATCCTAGTAAGTAGTTTAATAATGAAGTGGAACAATTTATGTTATTTGTATTGGAATTCATGAATTATATAATATATAATTATTGTTCGATATTGGTTTTTGTTAAGGGTTTTCATGAATATGTTAGATGCTGCTAATGAACTAGAAAATCGACATTATATATAAGTGATACTATATAAAAAACACATGATTTAGGGATGGTAAACCTAAATATGTTTCTGATACTGAGATACTGATGTTGGGAGAAAAAGATTAAGAATATGGATTATGTAAGTTGGATATTATTGGTGGACTTGGAATATATTAATGGTTTATGGAAAATGTGTGTTATGTTATAATTTATGAAATTATTAAAATTATTGTATTTAATGAATATATTCCACAATCTATGGTTTTATTAAATAAATGAGGAAGCATGTATGTTTTTATTAATTATTTCTTATTATTTGGTTTATTACCATGTTTCGAGAAAATATATGACCAATGTATTCACATATTTGCTATGTGAAATTAATAGGTAGTTTCATTTATTGTGGAATCAATGATAACTTTATTTTGGAAATTTATTGACTTTGTTTTTAATTTCTTTTGGAATTCAAATTTTTTATCCATAGATGATCCATAAGGATAACTATAAATGAAATGGATTAAGTTGATATTTGGATATTATTGTATAAAAAAAGATGCAACTTATATTTTGGTAATAACTAGAAAATGATTGAATGAATTATCATTCAATGAGGGATCTTATGATTATCTTGTTATTTAGTACAAAAATTAAAATTCATCTACAATACTTAAATTAGTAGTAGTTGTGGAAATTGATTTAAGTACACCTATGGGATGATATTGTTTATATGAAATCTTTTGAAATTTAGTAAGTATATCTTCTCATAGAAATTCCACAAATTTATGAAAATGATATTAAAATGAAATGTTATAAATTTAACACCATTTAGGATTGATAAATGGTATTTTAAACTGTAAAATATTTAAGGTTCTATGGTCATTAAATTTCTAATTATCATGATATCTATCACTATCAATTAGTATTTGGGTGTTTTTTCACTTATATGTCCATGTTTCCAGGTATCACCAATATTCTCCAATATGAAAACCATGTTATGTGTTATTATAGGTATCAATCAAACGTCTCTTTTTGTATTTTAATAAGGAATTAACATTTAAAATTTTTATTTTGTGGGATTCCCATAATGGTATTTTTAAATGTTATACCCTTTCTTACTAATAACACGATAAAATTTTGAGGATATGATTTATTTAATAGGTAACAAAGTAACACCACAAGATTCATTGAAATATTTTTTCAATAAATTTAAATCTTATAAATATTTATGATTTCATGAAAATCTTTTTTTATATTACATTACATGAAACATCAGGTTAATCTTTCATTACACACCACACTATTTTTAGCCTATGTTATATACGACACTGAGTTTTAATGAAACACATAATACTATTAAAATATTATTATTTTATATGATAGTCATTTATAATATATTGAAATGGTGGATATAAATAAGAATAACTAAATTATAAATATATATGGCATAAAAATATATGTAAAATTTAATTCATTATAGATAAAATAATTAGAAATTAAAATAAAGGCAATTTTAAAATAAAGGAAATCTTTTTCTGGAAAAAAGTTTTATGAATAAAGAAGAAATTACCTTTAATAATTTAATAAAATAACATTAGGTTTATTATATTAATGATATATATATATTATATATTCAATAAATATATTAATCATTTATCATATTTGTTCTCTATGAACATGATATGAATAAATCCAATTATGCGCTTAAAAAGTGATTTTTTCAATATATGAGTTTTGTTATATTATGTGAACTTATTTTAATGTTAATTTTTGAATATTTAGTTAAATTTATTTATTAAAATTAGGTTCATTTTTAATCGTGTGTTCTTAATTATCTAGGAGAAATTTTGTGGGAATTTTCAAAAAATATAATGTTTTTTTGTGAATAGTAAAAAATAGTTGTTTTTTTAAATGTTTATTTATTTCAAAGAATTTAAAAAAAAAATAATATTTTAGTATGATTTTAAAGTAATATTATTTAAGTTTAATATACTAATCCATTAAAACTAGTTTATATTATTCAAGTTAACAAAAGATTTTTGTATAAAAACATTTTAAACATTTGATACATTTCTCATTATAAAACTGTTCTTTCGCCATGTCTGTAAGATTAATTAATTTATTATATTTTTCCAATTATGTGAATGGAATTTGGTAAATGGATTAAAAAATTATAATAACATTTTTATCTAATATCAGAAATTTTATTTTTTACAAAAATAAATAATAAAAAACTAAAAAATATTTTCCACAACCAAATAGAACTCGGTTTACCAAGGGTAAAAAAGGATAGTGGTTAAAAATAAAACAAAACATATAAACCAAAACTTTAATTAGTTATATTTATTCCTTATACAATATCAACTATATTACGACTCATTTTTCACCATGGCATGTGGAAACGTTGGCACATGTTTAAAAAAATTACAAGTGTGCCACTCACCTCACATATAAAAGGCCACCCCCTCTTCTATCCTCTTCACAAAACCAAAACACATTGGAAAAGAAAATTCATTCCCAAAGCACTTACTTAATTTCATACTATCATCCCAAAAGAATTTTTTTTATAAATACAACATAAAAATCCTTTTGGTGAAAACCAAATGATGTTTCCAGTGAAGGGGTAGCGTCCCTCACAAGCTGTTTTACATTTTGTCATCATCTAACTCCATAAATTATTATTAAACCCTAATAATATAATATTATTATTATTTTGGAAATTTATAAATTTTATTATGATAATATAATGACCAAAAACCATCCGCATTTCCATAATATGAGATACACAATCATCATTCAAGTGTTTAATAGACTACAACCTCATGAACCAATGCTATTTTTTTCCATATCCACCTCTCACGACAAGATATAATGTATTGTTTACTATTTTTATATTATATTTGTTATATTATTTTATGTATTTAACAATAATACCACATCTAACTTCTTAACTCCAAAACCATTTAGAAAACAATAACATCGCTCAATTGTATGGGGCACTACCTCCTCGCGAACATATGTGACAAGTTTTTCATATTTGTTTTAATTTGATAGTAATAAGGATATATTAAGTGATCATATACGGTATTTGACATATAATTTAACATTTTCAATAATGATATTAAATATACCTTTTTTAAGTTTCATTCCACATGGGATACAATAACATCGTTTGTGAGTACGGAGGTCTACCACCTCACAATGTGATGCGATTCGTTTTTAGTAATGCATAGAATTAAAATTAATTCTTGTAATTATTATTTATATATTTGATATATAATATATAATAATAACTATTTAAGGGAAATATATTATGTAAATATATTTCAATTCAACATCATGAATATTAAAATCACTTTCATGCAGACGTATGACCTAGAGTATCCATGAACAATGTATTTGATTTTCAATATCTAAATTTTATAGATTAATATATATACATAAATAATGAAAATATATGAAATTCATAAAAATGTTATAATTTTATATATTATTTAAAAATGATCAATTTATGAATATTGAAAAATTATAAATAGAAATATACAAGAAAATCAATGTAATTACCCAAAATAAGATTTTATCAAGATATTTTATAAAAATGTTTAATTAAAGGTCATAAAACAATAATATATTATATTATATATAAATATGGTTCTTAAATATATGTATTATGAAATTATATGTATTATAAAGTTGGTTCAATGGTGTACAAATGAATAAACTACAAAGGTATGGGATTTGCAGTCATTTTTTTCTGTGAAACATATAAAAATCCACCACTTTCTTATTTTGTGTAGTGTATATACTAGCCCTTTGAAAAGTTATATCTTGAATTATATTCTTTCCATGATACTATGTGTCTCATTTTATGTAAATATATTTTTGGTCCTATGATTCAATGGATTACCAAAGTTATACAATGTTTTTTTCTATAATTTATTTCATAGAGACATATGTAATTTTTGGAACCTGTCTTCTTTTATGATGTATATAGACCACTCCTTTATAAAGTTATACCATGAATCCAATTATTATTATGATATTAAAATTTTAATTAAATTTTATTCTTTAATGGGTCCTATTATTTATAAGATACCAAATTGTTAATGGTTTGATGTTACAGTCACATTATTTATCGGGATTAGTTATGATTATTATTTCGATGATGAAATATTATAAAATATTTCTCAAGAACACTGTGATTTTTGATCCTATATTTATTTTTGGAGAATATATGTTTTTATTTAATTTCTCCACTCTTATAGACTAGATACATCTAATCAATGTTTTTAATAAATATCGACATTATTTTTTTTCTTCAGTAGATAAAACATTTTATTCCTTATTTATGTTTTCTAAAAAAGTTGTAAAAAACGTTTTATTTGGAATATACTAAAAATGTGAAGGGAATATTTGTTCTAATGATTATTTAATGAAAATTATATCCACGGTCATGAACTTTGTTTCCTTTGAGGCTTCATTTATAATCCTTCAAAAGTAAATATAAAGTAAAATTATTTGTAAAATGATGTATGATTTTTAAAATTTTTCAATGTAGAATGGATATTTTTTTGAGAAATGTTTTAAATAATTTTTAATTCCTTCTTTATAATATTTAAAGGATATTTTAAAAGAAAACTATTTTTAAAATGAAATTCATTTAAAAAAAATATTCTTTAATGTGGAATTAATATTATCCAATTTTTTTAAAAAATTATCTTTAAATATTACTTTATACATTTATTAATTTTTTAATGAAAAATATTTTAAAATTCTTTTATGTTTTAAAAATAATTTTTCGTGTTGAAAATGATATTTTCATGAATAAATGTTCCATGTAATATTTAAAAATCATTTTCTATCTATGATGACATTCTATGATGTAACATATGATTTTTGGGGTTGTAATAGAAGGAAACAATTCGTATTCTTTCTCTGAATGGTTTATTCTAATGATAAAATGAATTATAATAAACATATTTATATTACATTGTTTATAACATGAGAAAAATGATTATGATGCCCACTAATTTCTTCATAGGTTATGCTATGATGAAAGTATTATATGAATATGAATCATATTTATCTTCCATATAGAATAATTTGATGAAATTTTTATAAATACCAATTATATTCATGTGTTCGGATATGATGAATGTTTTATGCTCCTGGGGAATTTTTTTTATGATTTTTATAATGTGATTTGTAAGGCCTATATATAAATCAAGTTTATTGGGTAATGATGGATAAATCATGGGAAAATATATTATGGATGAAGTTGATTAGATGTTCACAATGTTATGTATAGACCAATCTTCCAAGTCCTCCTGGTTATGCATAGACCTATTTGCATGGAAGAAAATTTATATGTGGTATTTGTCTCATGTTCTGAACATAATGAGGGATCATATTTTTGTTTAAACATTTTCTTAATCTTAAAATATATTTTTATCAAACAAATATATGTTTTATGGAAATGTTTCACTCTCATGGGATCCATCACGATTCATGTATTATGAACTACCAATATTTATGTCATGCCACATTTTTATGATATATTGTATGTAGGGTGTGATATTGAAATGTTATTATCATGTTCTCATATGCATTTTCTCATGTTATATGGATATATCCGTTTTTACCCTTATTGAGCTTCTAAGACTAATCTATATTTTGTTTACATTCCCCATGATATGAAGAATTATATTATGTATGACATGTATAAAAAGGTTTTTAGTTATGAATAAATTATTGGGTGATGATGTAACTCATGAATGTAGAAGTTTTTTATGCCTCTTTTTTACCATAAGAAGTATACCTAAATGATTCAGGCATGGATATTTATGTTATGTAATTAATATTTTAATAATGTGATGTAATATTAATGTATGTGATGTTTGGATAATTAAAACTTGTCTCTAATACTCTTATAAATAGGTGAGTAATAGTTTCTAAAGACTGGATTAAGACACTATAATGTCGCACGGGTTGATTTTATGTAATGAGTTTGTTAAATAAAACTAGTTACAACTTATTTATCCCCTCTTTTAGTAGTGACAAAAATTATATGGGGTCTACAATTGGTTTTATAGAGATTAAACACTTTAAATTATTCTCCTCATTTGTTATCATTGAGAACATGAATTATGTTAATAACAATATTTTAAATTTTATTAAAGAAAAAATTTCATGGTTTAAATAATCAAATACTATAATTTTTTATATCATAAGTAAATGATGTTATTAATGATTCCATTTCAGTATTTCCCCCAATTTTGTGAGATAATGCTATATAATTTTAGAAAAAATAAATATTTGGATATATGAGATGGTAATAAATCTAAAAGGCTCATGTATTTTAAAAAAATTGTACACTAAGGTGATGGTTTTGCATATAATTTAAAAAACATAAGATAATGATAAGAACATGTATTCGGGGAACATCAAATAAAATATGGAAAATTTACCAATTTGTAATGAAAATATTGATTATATCATAATGGTTGAATATTAGAATTTTATAACCTATTTTATTAAGCTTAATTAGATAGTTATCTATATAATATGCTTCTAGAAAAATATACATTATTCATTAATAGAGAAAAATATTGAGTCAGGTTATTGAGAGATTTCACCTAAAAATTTAATGGTTAGAAGAGAGTCATGATATATCCCTCGATGGGATACACAATACCCTCATTAATTATGATTTTAGGAATGATATGATTTTTATGAAAAAATATAAAGGGAAATAGATATTAAATCCATGAATAAAATATAGATTAAATATAAAATACGTGAGTTTTAAAGTGATATAAATTAATACAATGAGTCTGATAAAAATCACAGGAAAATCACAACTTTTATATCTATGTTTATAAAAAATTGAAAAGAGTAATATAAATTAAATAAATCAATGAAATAAATATAATTTATAGAAATTTTAATATTTACTGAAACATAATATATGAAAAATAATGCTATAAAATCAATGGATAAAAAGAATAAAATATATTGAGGAATCAAAAAACCAAATAAAGGCGTCATAATGGAAGATGCAAAGAATGTAGAGAAGATAGAGGAAGAAAAATTTTCCTCCTATAAAAATTCAGAAATAAAATATTTTAATAAGATAATTAATTTTGGGCTCATTAAAAGAACACAACCCCAAAAATAGTGATGAAGAGGAATATAATGCTAATATGATTAAATTGTAAAAGAATTAACTTGATGTTTTCAATGGAAAAAATATTGATCTCAATAAGGAAACTAAAGTGTTCATGAATAAATATTAAAAACTAATGAATAATTAAGATGCATTTCATACTAAAGAGACTAAATACATTTAAGATATCAATATTCTTAATGTATAAGTGGTTTAGAAATAAATAGTATCAATAATTGTTGAAAAACATTTCCAATCAAGAATATGACTTTTTGAATCCTGAATAAAGGCTTTTTAAGGATGGTATGTTCCTTGGAATAGTGGTGTTTTATAATAATAGATTTTAGGAGGTAAATAATTATTCAACATGCAATACAATGAATATATTCCTGAATAATTATGTAATTTAGATACATATTATATAAAAAATTTATAAAACACTTATACTAATAGTATATGTTCAATGATAATTTTTTTGATAATTAATGATAAATTAAAACCATAGAGAAATACTACTAAAACTTATTCAGATGGGAGAACAAATAATAATCATAGTTTTTCAATATATGTAAAAAATATTTCCAAAAGGTTTTCATAATTCTTTAAAAGAGATAAAAAATTGGAATAATATTTTTATAATACACCAAGAATCCTTCCATGAATTGAATAAATAATAACTAGCTTCAGAAGATAATTATTTTTGTATGGATACTGTATAAATTAATCATTAGTATTTGAGTAAAGCATGCATCCCTCTTATAATTAAATAATGGATCATTTTAAAGAGAGATATAAAATGTTGTAGCTTCAAACCTAAAAAAGGCATGTAAAAAATGGGAATTAATATATGATCCTTATCGATTTGTAGGACTTGAGGTGATATGTGGTAGGTAAAAATTATTATTTAATTATGATTTAGAATGTTTTATAGTGATTCTAGTTGAATAATAATATATTTCAAAAGATGATAAGATTAACAAAATATTAATTGATGAATAATCGTTATTTTTGAAGGTTTCTTAGAAATTTATTCAAAATAATGGAACCTGGATTCATGAGAATGGATTCTACTCACAAATTATATAAGATACCTATATTTTAAAATTATTTGATTAGTATGGTAGTGTTGTAGTGAACAATGGAAAGTAAGCCTCATTTAAAATTAATGGAGTTTTCTTGGATGTCATTGAACATAATTGGATGAATTTATATAATGTTTTATTTATTTATGGGATCATGAATAATCATATAAGTGTCAGTAATTTATTGGATGAATAAAATGTGGTGACATTAATAGTGTAAAATTTTATTTTTATAAGACATGATGATTGAATTATTAACACTACAGTAGAAAGAACCAATATGAATGTATTTTATATTTAAGGTATTAGATGATCCTTATCTCATAGTGGAAGTGAAGTGAAAAATATAAGGAATATAATACATGATCACATAGGTAAAAATAATTTTGATAATTTATCTAAATAATTTTTGGAAAGGTATATTCCCCAATTAAATTGATATAAATTCCGAATTTTCATTACATATTGAAAGTAAATATGGTTAATGGGAGGAACAATAGAGTGAGGGAATAATCAATATGACCTATTTAATTAATTAACCCAAATTTGTGTGGAGTTATGAGAAACAAATCCATAACTGGTTACTTTTAATTTGTCACATTAATTATAGATTAGAAAATAATTAAAATTGTGTTATTAATGATGTTTTGTTCACAAGGAGTGTAAATGTTCAGTATTTATATAATACATGTATAAATATAGTTTTATATACATATTATAAAACTAAAAATGGGAAGGAGTACATTGGAAATGATATATAATCATACTATTTAATGTATGAAATTAAACATCATTATTTAACCACTGAAAAACCTAATAGAACTGTGTTAATGAGAGAATTAATATGGCCATTATGAAAATGGGGATATCATTGCCTGCCAAATTTGAAATATCAATGTTCTTTTAGAGATAGGTTATTTTTATAATAGCAAAAATATATAATCAATGTACTCTTGAATAAAATCAAGTTTGATCTCATATTATATGTGGAATAATAAAGAAGTGAGAGAATAATTAATTTAGAGTCTTTAAGAGTCCTTACCTCATAAAGATCAACGTCCTGAATCACATAATGTTTAATTAATGATCTAAGAAGTGATTCCTTCTTAAATAAATGTCAAATAGAAAGAGATAAAAATAATGGAATAGAGAAAATAAAAAATTATAGATTTTTATGATGTCAATATTATTTAATACTAACCATTAAAGAATGAGAATGGTGTAGATGTTTCTGGAAAATATAGTGAATTGATCATACATACTTCTGAACATATTAGTGAAAGACCATATGATGATAAATCAAGTAATGGAGATATTGAATATAATCATAAACACAATTAATATAACCTTTTTAATAGTTGTAATAAGAAATATAAAATGATGATGAGACATGTGGGTACGTTGAACATTATTATAAATTAATTAGTAGAAGTCCATAAAAAAAGATTGAAAAATGAAAAAAAAATCTTTAATCTAGCATGTTGGTCCACATTTAGTTTCTATAGTATTTCATAAAATTGATTGGAATAAATATATATATGATGAGTTAAATTATATTGAGAATAATTTACCTTGGGACATTGTTAGAACACATATTGATAAAATATTGTTATAAATAAGTGTGTATTAATAGGAAAACAAAATAATCAAGGTTATGTTTTTATAAACATAGATATAATTATGTGAAATATATTCTCCCGAGTTGAAGGGAATGATTTGGAAAAGACTTTATCTACATTGGATATACTAGTTTCTATATTAATATTTATTATTATAGTAACCTAAAAAAATATATAATTTATAAAATTGATGTTGGTTGTACATTTTTTATAGTGATATTGAAGAGAAGGTTAACAAAGAGAAACCATGTGGTTTTGTTCTTAAATAATAAAATAAAAGAGTGTAAAAATTAAAATTAAAATATTTATGGATTTAAATAATTCGAATGGGCCTATTATTCAAGAATGGATATAATATCCATGAACCTACACTCTCATATCTGGTGATAAAACGTTATCATTATATTTCTATATTTGATAACGATAAATGAGACCAAATTTTAACCCAAAAAACATATAATATCAGACACAAATTTTGGATCATTTACATACCGTAGTACTATTTAGGTTTGTAGTATTATATAATTAAAATATCCCTTATATAAAAAATTTGATACATGAAAAACTTGTTAACAATGTTTTACATCATCTCCCACTAATTGTTCAATTCGGTAACATTTTTAGGAATAACATACATAAAATTATTCTCTAAAACCGTGGGAAATATAAAACATAAGAAGGGTGAGATCAAATGATTATTAAGGGTAAAAATAATCATAAATAATTGATAGTAATCATTTAGAATAAAATGAGCATTAAGGTATGATTTAATAAAAAAAGATCATTAGGATACTATAGGAAACTTTATACCCATCATCACCAAGATCATAAAAAATTTAACATGGAACAAAGCATTATCAGTTGAAAAAGTTCTGATAATCAGTAATTATGATCCATGTGACATAAATCATGAATAAATAACCATTTAAAACTAATATAATGTATAATAAAACTAGTTGTTATCATGGATCATTATTTTCATAACCCATGTCATAAATAACTGGATCCTAGTTACATAAAACATATATGAATCTCAACGCTACTGAAGAAGAAGCGGCCAAAATGGTGGGATGATATTTATAGATCGATCTAAATGAGGATAAATAAACTTGGGTCAAAAAAGAGGATGTGATTTGGGATGTGGGATTAAATTATGGGAATATCACTCCTGAGGAGTATATCCAGTCATTGAAAAAGTTGGTCTTTCGGTTGGAAGATCATATAATGGACGAACCAAAAACCTAGGTAAACACCTTCTCTTGGAAATGATTCCGAGTGATAATTACGTTAGGCTTAAATTTCACCTTAATGACAATTTTATATCAGTTTTTGTTTGAACTCTAGTTTATCACATTACCCTCAGATGTTTTTGATAAATAAAATGTTAATTTTTTTGTCAATAATAAACAATACTGATTAAAATGGGATTAAAACCTAACTACCTTGCTACTTTTCTATCTTTTGAATCATAATAAATATGATATAATTACTTTAAATGAAACATTTAATATCTTGAACATGAGTATATTAATTATATAATATATCAAATTGGTAGTATATAAACCACATAAAAGAAATTTGGTGAATACCATCGTCATATTTCTTAAAGTAGGAAAATTTGTGACTACTAACCCTTATAAAGATCATATCATGTAATTGAGAAAAAAATCAATATAGGGATTATTTGTACCAAATGTAAATCCAATAATAGTTGAAATATGTTATAAATAAATAATATTTAATTTTATAAAAAATAAATTTATAATATAATAAATAAATAAGTGATATAATCTAATTAAGGAAAATTAAGTTAAGAAAACCCTTACTTCTTTGGTGACATCCAAATCAAAATCCCTTTAATGAATTAACATGAATTGTTAATATAAATACCCTTAATTTTGAAAAATTCATTATATAATGTGTATATGGGGATACATATACACCATACTAAATAAATTAGGTATATAACATTGAAACATTACTCCATGATGGATAATTGAAATGAAATTACCTACCCTGAGTCCACATATTACATGAAATTAATTTTAAACCAATATAATAAACTTATATTAATTATTGAAATTATTAATAAAATTTTTCATGTTTTATCTATTATCCTTAAACAATATATTTCATTTATTTCCTTAAAATATTTAAATACTTAATCAGTTGAGTCCACATCAAATTTTTTAGGACATTTGATTCTATATTTCAAAGTGACTTTTGTATGTTTAATATGGTGAAAGTATTATTTTTACATAAAAAATACTTATAATTAAATTAAAATCATTTCTATTCATAAATTATTCTTTTATAACTAATTATGAATGGTGAATTATGTTACAATAATGAATACGGTTGGTATTACGTACACAGAAGTAACACATCCATTTTCCAATGAAGATGATATAAAGATGGAATTTATTGTTACACATTTATTTAATAATTATTATACGATAAATATCCTAACATTTATTTATATACAGATATATATTACATCCATCTAACATGGTTACGAAAAAATTAGTTACATCCCTTAGTAGAGATAGTAATCCACACGTAAACAAGAACACTATTATAATATCTTAGTGTATGGAATGGTATGAAAATTTAGTATGTATTACATTTAAATAATGTTATGTATGGAATGAATATGATAGATATAAATTTAATCCTTCAAAATAACTATCCATGATAGGAGGTTATAAAAAAATTACATTGGTTCGGGAGAGAGTATTTCACTATAGAGATGAATTGTAGATTCATTTCCAATTTGATTGATGAAATATATAAGTTATTAAATTAACATAAAAAATATAAGTATGTTTAATATAGTTATGTTATTTTTCCTATAATTTGGAATAATATTTTAATGATGTAGAAGAATAAATAATCTAAATCATTTTGTTAAATATATATCACTTCCTCAACGGACCTTCTTTTCTTTACACATTAACATCTCTAAAGTTGGTATTGTGCCCAAAATAAGACCACTATATTATGGGGAAGGGATTTTATGAAGGTATTATTTAATTTATTGTCTTCCCCAATTGGTTATTTAAGAGTGAAAAAAATAACATAGGAGTTTCACATTTATAAGTGAGAGTAGGGAACTTATTTAATTACATATTATTTAATTGATAAAACTAAAATGTCCTCGAAAAATTTCTAAAAAATGAATTATTTAAAATATATATTTATTTTTATTTGAAATTATATCATAAAATAAATATTTTTCATTTTTTGGTTAAGTTTTTACCCTTATCTCATAGTTTTAACCCCCATTAATGCTTTTGACAATTACTGTGAGTTCAATTCTTTTCAGACATTAGGGGAAATTATAAATACTATAAAAAATTGTAGACCCAGAATGGATCTGTTTTTATATTATTAACTATATAAAATTCATTTGGAAGAAGTTATAATTTTCTTGGGATTTTTATATTACTTAATAAAATATTATATATTATAAAATATCATTAATATCATCATGAGTACAATTAATTTAATTATAATTTTAAAAGATCATAAAAAAAATTAATTCAAATATAAAATCATCACACATATTTAATATTTTATATATATTTATAATATTTTTGGGACACTACACATAATCCAAAAAAAATAATTTTAGTATTTTAAATATCATTTACTTGATTTTCCTGGTACTTCCTCAACCACCGTGCCAACATTCTATAAGGATTTAAAGTAACTATATCATCACTAAAAAAATAAAAATATCATAACATAATAAATATTATTAAATTAAGTTGAAAATAAAATTTATTATTGTTTAAATATTAATATTTAATCATATATATGTGATTAAACTTTATTTAATATGTTATTTTGAATTTTATAGACATGGTTAATAATTGCACAATCATTTGGAAAATATTGTTGTAAAAAATAAAATGATTATAAATTTATATCCATATAATAATTTATATAAAATTTTGACTAAAACTATCATTAGAAAACTTTTTATTGTCCCTTTTTATATTTAGGATAACAAAATTTATGTTTCGAGTGGTACACAAGGACTGTGTTGGCACTGAAAATAATATTCACATTTATCTTAAAAAAATATAATTAATTTTTTTGAATTATATTTATATGAAATTTTACTCTATAATATCAAAAATTATGCATTACATAAAATTATTTAAATTTTAAATCAAATTTTGTTCTTTGAAATGTAAAAAATTTACTATATTTCATCCAAATCGTTACTTTTAAAATTCATCAAAAATTTACCTTCTTTTGAAAAACCTCAAAAAATACATACATGGACAAATTTGACATCATGGATCCAAAAATTACTTTCATTTATTAAATTTCAATATCTATAAATGGAATAAATTTCCATTATTTTAAAAGTGTAAAATGAAACGACAAATAATTTTTTAAAAAATACGTTATATAAGACTATAAATGAACTTATACAAAAAATAAAGTATAAAAATAATTCTAATTTAATTAGTTATATTATTTATAAATATTCCAATATTATATTAGTATTTTTATAAAATTAAAAGTTTAATGGTACTTTTTATTTAATTAAATGACCATTTTACAAAAATCCTTATTTTTCATAATTCAATGAAAAATATGAATTTTTACAGGACACAAAATACATCATATGATAATTTTGACCTGATGAATTAAAAAATGATATTATTTTTATCAGATAAAATTTATAAATGTGTAGTAAATTAATTATTATATTAACACCAGAACTAAATTAATAATAATTTTTGAAGAAAATAATTTTGAAGAAAAAATGATTTTACTAAAAAATGAGTACTTACTTAAAAACAAATTAATCACGAAAAGGTAATTTAATAGGACCATTATATATATTTTGTAATTTTATTAATTAAAATTATTCAAACTAATTTAATATCTAGGTTTTAACTATAAAATCTAATTATTAATATTTTATTATTTGTTTAATCTCGATATTACGTGTTGTGTATGATATCAAATTAGTATATGTTTTTCAAATATTACTATAATTCATGTTATCCCAATTAATAAATATCATACACATAATTTGAAATTGTGATCAGAAATAAGGTGTTTCAAATTTAGAAATACCATTTTTTTGACATCAACTTCACAAACGTTTTTAATAAATATTCATCTTGAAAATAGGGAAAGAATGATATAAAAGTAATCAAGAATAAAAAATAACTAGGTTTACAAATATGATCACATTAGTGGGAAGTGACAATATGTACATAGTTAAAAATGTAATTTCTAATTGATAAAAATTTACATATAATTTGTGTATGGTAAAATTATTGATCACCAAACCATAAAACAATATGGTATTAAAAGGAACATGATTTCATCATAAATGATTGAAATTGGATAAATTTTTATTCCAAAATTCTTTTTCGTATATTTTTAGAATTCTTTTTCCCTACAATCTAGGAACATAATGAAATATACTTTATGGAGTTTATAAAATTCATTAAATTATATTTCATCCTTTGGATTCCTATTTTAATACATTTCCACCATTACATCATCTTTCACTCCAAATGGTGAGTAGGAAAATTTAATTCTCGGTGCACTGTAATCAACTTCAGATTGAATAGAAGGTATATAAAAGAATGAACAATATATTCTTTTTTAATTTAATTATTAACTAATACCAAAATAGTTATCAAATTATAGGATAATATACACCATGTAGAAACCTTAATATGAATAATTAACCTCTAAAATATAAAAAATAACATCAATGGTTCAACTTAAAAATTATATAAACCAGTAACCCTTTATACTAAGAAACATCATTTAACTAAATTTAATAGAATATTTTATCATACAATGTTTTGGGGTACATTTATTCTTACATAAAAAAAATGAAACATTATTCTTCGCAAATAATATTTAATGTTAATACATATGTTAATCCTAACTATTTTATATAACTTACCCCAAAATATGACTCCAAATATATCACTAATCACCATATAATGACATCACATAGAACCTAAAAATGGGTTTCTAATACTTTTAAATTATGATCATTATTAAAATTATGAAATCAAGGTATTATCCATACCTATTAATATAATCTATTAGGAAATTATCGTAATCTAAATATTTGACTAATCCCTCCCATAATACAAACATTAACAGCCCTGAACCGACCCTCCCAAATCTGTGCCTAAAAAATAATTTTTACATTTCTATCTTTGATACTGATAAACATGACCCAAATATTACCCTTCAAACATTTAACTTTAAAATAAAATAGTTGGATTTCTTATATATGCAATGTCATTTTATGTTTATAGTTATATGTAATTATGAAAAACCCTTACATAATAAATTGGACACATATCAACTTGTTCATAAAGATTTACATCATATTCCAATAAGTTATTCATATAGAATTACCATATTCATGTTACAATATTAAAAACTATTGTTGACAACCAACCGAAATGGCTATCATAAGAAGGCAGAGAAAAAATTCTTAGTAGGGGTATATATAATCATTAATAATTGAAATTCATCAGTGAGAATAAGATGATCATAAGTGTATGATCACATAACCAAAGTGCAAGACCATAACATAAGACAACTAATAAACGTATAAAAATGTATAAAATATAGTGTATCATGGTGTAATGATTTAAGAAGGGAAATATTCCTATGAACCAATAATCATGTGTCATGTGACATCAATATTGATCTAATTAACCCTTAAAAACTAATTATAGAAATAAAGAAAAAGGGTTGGAATCATGGAATATTGTCTTTATAAACCATGTTATAAATTATATTACCCTAAATAAATCACTATGATATTCAAATATGGTTTACTCCCTCCATCTTTCCAATATCGACAAGTAATATTATACAATGCATTTACAGAACTATATCAGGATAACCAATTCATATAAACTATATTGGGCTTACACATTCATATAAGCTATACTGGTCTCACCCATTCATAAAAGATATATCTGGTTCACCCATCATTATAAATAAATTCGACATTCCACTCATGATTAAAATATTTTTTAGCTTCAAATCATCAATATAACAAATTTTGAAACAACCACAATCATTTATTACAAGTTTAAGCTATATAAAAGAAATAAGTTTCATGAAAATATTTTCAATAAAATAGTAATAGATTTATATAATGAATAAGTATTATATCATTAAAATATATTTCAAGTTCAATATATTTTACATAAAGGGGTTATTTCCATGATTAATAGAAATACCAAAAAATAACATTACAATCATTCGTGAGACCAATACCATGTCCACTATGATTATCATTTTTAAAATCTAAAAATTTCTAAAATATTCAGATTTTTTCATTTAATAGAAACATGGATTCTTTTAAAGTAATATTTGAAGAATTTATTTTTCATTATAGTGGGAAATTTAATTCATGATGAAATTTTTGAAATGGATATTATGTTGACACCTTTGATAAATAATACAGAATTAAGAAAATAACAAAATGATTATTTGGAACATTTTTCCTAAAAATTAAATCATGTTCAAACATTATCATAACCAATTATCAAATAATAGTAAAAAACATTTTTAATCTTTTAGAAAATATTGATATGGAATAAACAAATTTACAGATCCAAAGGTTAGAAAATGTGGTCATATTTTTTTAAAAACATTTTCTTAACCATTTTGTCTGATCAATAAAGGGAAAAAGATAATAAATATTAAATTGGGAAAAAATATCATAGTAGGTTTAAAATAAAGAAGTTTTATCAAATAATGATAATAATATTTCATCAATGTAAATTCAATCATAAACAATACTATTTAAAATTACATTGAAACAGAAACCCATTAGAACTTTGGTATCATTTGAATCGCAACATCCACAAATGAATACCCCCAAATAGAAAATTAAATTTCATAATACCACGTATATTAATTTTTCCACATGTTTAAGTGGTATTATATATACAAAATAAAATATTATAGGTTCATAACGTTAACATATATCCAAAAGAATGAAAATATTGGACGAATAACCCTTAAAAAGATAATATCACTAAATTGAGAATTAATCCAAGGAGAAATTATGTATACCAATTGTAAATAAAAAATAATAAATATAAAAAACAATCAAATGTAGTTTTACATGTAATATTGGAATAATATAATAATGGAAGAAGTTATATAACCTAAAGAATTAATATAATGTTAAGTAAACCCTTACCGCTTAAGTAACTTCTAAATGACAACACCATGGTGGAATTATCCAGAATCACAACTCGAAACACCATGATGTCTGAAATATTAATAAAATAACAATTACAAGGGGAATCATACACACCATATAAATTAAATTATGTTTTAAAAAACATACCTCAAAAATAAAAAATGAGATGGAATCCTATATAAGGAGACAAACCATTCCACACATGTCTTTTAACTACTGTAAAACTAATATATATACATTATTTTATTTCCTAAAAAATTTACAGGTTTAATACCTTATCCATAAATAATTTAATCCATTTAATTTCATTCAATGGTTAGATAATTAATCATTTTAATTCATGTCGAAAGTTTTGAGGAGGGTAGGTTCATATTTTAAAAATGAATTCAGCAATTTGACCTTGGTCAAAGAGAATGTTTTCCCATCCTATATATAATAATTATGCAATAATAATCATAGTTTTATAAATAAAGTATAGTAATAAAACCAACCAATAAATATTGTTGTGAAAAATGAACTATGTTATTATCATAAAAATGATAGGTCTTGTTTAAACCTAAATAACATTTCCACTATTCAACGAACATGATTGAATGAGGGTAAATATTATTTTTTCATTAAAAATTATTACTATGTACTAAATATAATTTATTTATATATAAATTTATGTATATTAAACATGTGATGTGTTTATGAAAAAATAATCACATCACATAGTTGATGTGGTAATCCACATGTACGTATAAACAGCATTCTAATTTTTCAGTGGATGGAATGGTATGAAAAAATATTATATAATATCTTTCAATAATTTTATTAATGAAATTTAAAAAAATAAAAACATGTGTTATTTTATTTTATCTTTCATAACCATTGAAGTGGAAGTTGGAGGTGGGGACCCCCACACCTTAACCTCCAATGAGAGGTTATGGTTGTAGGTCCCACCCGAACCTATCCTCCCACATGAGGTTACGGACTGGAGGCCACCTGGGAAAAACCACCCAATTAATTGTGGAAAACCACACAACTGCCTCATAAATGACGGAGTGTCTCTTGACCTCTCTTAAATTAATGGTGCCACCACCCCCCTCTTTTAATGGTGTCAACCCACCCCCTTAAATTAAATAAGCAATCTCATAAAATTAAATTCTACAATTTGAATTTTAAACACATAAAACAAAATAATAGATAATCTAATATTTAGAAGGGCTATCTATTCATTTGTTGGTAAAATGTTGGCAAAGGAGAATTAGAGCTCTTGAGAGAAAACTCTCCAACAAAGAATGCTTCCTCCATGAATAACGCACCACCGACAATGAACGCTGACCCCGATTTCGACCTTCTTCCTCGGTACGTCCTCTGTCATAGGACGTCTTCAACTAGGATGAGCCCGCGTGCAAACCTATGATTGAGGAAAAAACTGATGACACTGACGTATATCTTTTCCCAATGATCCATATTCTTCCCCGCGACTCCGCTGACGAATAACAAACAAGGTATGGATTTTATTTAAGTATGATATTATCCCCTTCATTCCTTCCTTCTAAAACAACGAACACTTACCAACTTATTATCAAGTTTATCCAGGGATGTTTTTCCTTTCAGGTTGGGAATATATTGTTAATGAGGGATTATGGGATTTTATGTTCTTATGATATCTTTCATGTTCGTTCTTTGTTTATGTTTATGATGAACCGATTTCTACCACCCTAAACGCGGAGGGTGCATGCCAAACTAACAAGGCCCACCATCCACCAATTTACTTTTTGGTGTTCTTCAAAACAATGGTGAAGGCAATGAAGGCATTATCCATGCCGCCCATGACCTTAGCGACCTGTGCCACCCCCGTGGTGTTCCAACCCCTAACTGAACTGGCCACCCACCTCGGTCACGCCACACCCTAGCCACACTGTACCCAGGACACAACGCCATCTCCAATCATACCGCCCTCACCAGAAGCACCCCTGTGCCTTGGACGCATTACCCATGGTCAAAACGGCGAAACCAACATGGTTCCCCGGCCGAACCGGCCCCTCGTGACACTCTTCCGGACCGACCTCCCTTGGGCCAGGCCGAGCTGCCCCACGCCCTAAAGGCTCTCCATGGTTCCTCGTGGCCTGCTAGGCTGGGCCCAGGGGGTCGGGAAGAACCTAATGGGATGGACGGCCCAACTGGCTGGGCCAGTCCCAACAGGTTAGGCCAAGTCGACCCGAACCGGGTCGGATCGGACCCGGGCCCACTATGACCCTTTACTTTATTTTGGCAATATCATTGCCATCAGATGTTCGTTTGAAGAACTGTCAGCGGTGCTAGTAATATTGGAGCGTGGTGGTCCCGTTGAGTATATTACATTGTTGTTTGGGGTATAGTTGAGATACAGTCAGGTTGGATCTTGCACGAATCCAACCGGGCCTCCGAGACTAAAACACTAATAACTCACATATCGGGCGTCCGATTGATGCACCGTCAGTTGCATTGAGTCCCCTATGTCATGAAGGAAATTTGAGATAATATTTCATGGGATTTTGTGGTATTTGGATCATCAACCAGTAGCTTGTGGAGCAAATCTTCTGGATACGAGTGAGCTTTTGTGTGGGAACCTAGTGACAGAATGAGACTTGATGACTGCTGACCAATTGACTCGGAGTGACTCAACTAACCCAATGGAGAGTGACTGGTTTTGGTTCAAGACCCACAACAGAGGAGCGCCTGGTTGTGTCGGCAGACCCGCGGTACTCAACAGGAGGAGTACCACTGCAAGCTATGAGGGGGAGCGCCTGGTTGTGGTGGCAAACCCACGTTGGGGAGCACCTCTGTGTTACAAAACAGACCCAAAATACTCGACATGAGGAATAACACAGTAGTCCATGGTTAGTGGGAAGCACCTATTTGTCACATCATGCCCACTGTACTCGATATAGGAGGAGTTCTCCAGCAGGTGAGGGTTCGAAATTTTACTATCCATATAATAAAATCCTGGTTGAGCTGAGTCAGTTTTTCTGTGTTTTCCTCATGATTGAAATAGGTCACTTGTTAACTTTGGTATATGCATGAAAATATACCTAAGTAAGTTTATCCATTGATTTTTATAATTTTTTGGTTATCCTTGTTGGATTTTGTTAGACCTTGAGGGTCTCGGGGTCCCTATTGAGTATCGTTATACTCACCCCTATGCGGGCTATACCCGAACCTCGTTTCTTTGAATGCAGATATCAAACTTCATTGACAGAGACTGAGAGTACAAAGATTGGATGGTACCCAGAGGTGGACCATACAACGTGTTAGTATACAGAGTGGACAAACGAACGTGGAGTGCTGAGGAGGCGATCTATACCTACACATCATGTGGGAACCTCAGAGGACGACCTAGTAGCTGTTTTCCCTTTTTCCTCAGTTGTACATGTACTTTCAGTTTCTTGTACTTTCCAGTTGAGATTGTATTTTGTCCCCTTTTAAATTATTGTACTCACTTATTGGTTATACAATTTACTCATTTTGGTATCTGATGTGTCTTTCTAAATGTTATAAAGGAAATTCCTTCCCGGTTTTAGGGAATTATTCCTTTGGTGCTAGTCGCCAACCCCTGTCCTATGGAAGGCAGGATTGGGGTGGTCACGACACATGCCCTAGGGGACATGTTGTGAAAAATTGGTATCATAGGAGTTGGTTCTACCACAGAACATAGTACTGTGATCCATTCTTAGAAGAAATAGTGGTAATTGTAGTGAGTTTGGTTATCTATTCTGGGAGTCCAGTGTTGGTGAGGAGGCCAACATATCCATACCATTGGACCCAGACATCTGATTTCTGACTCCGTGCATGAAAAAGATGAATGCGTGTGTGTTTTTAAAAGTATTCATTAGGTCAGCTCGACCAGGTCAGCTCTCCAGGTATAACTTTTGACCATGTCACATCTGTTTTTTTAGGATGCCTACATGCGGACGACCAGCTAGAGTCCCGAGAGTTTTATGCACGCATAGCCCACTAAGCTACGAGGCCTCGGTGTACTGCCCATTTCCAGAAGAGGCACCAGCGGTATCTTTACACATTGGGCCACCGATTCCCCCAACCATAGCAATAGATAGTGTACGCTGCTTGAGCGCGTTTTACGAGTTCTAGTGCTAGAGGCCACCTTGGTTCAAGAGAGAGACTGACTCACATGTGGTGAATGACTGGTTGGAGGTTGTGGTGATAGTTTTTGCAATTGGTATGGACACTTGTAGACCACATGGTAATTTATACTGCCAGCGTTCTATATGAAGTATCGGGTAGATGGTGGAGCATGATGCACATGGTCCACGATGAGATTACGGTTATCTGTACAGACCTCAAGATCCAATTTCAGGTAGAGTTTGTCCAAGTGACTCTTCGCAAAGTGCACATACATGAGCTACTTCATCTATACCAGTGCATCTTGACTATAGCTCACTACTCAACGAGGTTCACAGACCTCTCATTCAACTCAATGGATATGCTGTGAGACCCAATCTTCAAGGCCCGAACTATCAAGAAGGGGATCAGATGGGAGATCAGAGATCTGATGATCTCACTCAACATCCGGACGCAGGTGGGGGTTTTAGAGAGATCCCTCCTAGTGGAGAGTTTCCTTGCTGAGCAGTCTCTAAAAATGAGATCTACCACAAGTGAACATATAGTGGAGTCTTCTGCAGTTGGCAGAAGAAATATGTCACCAAGGTCCAAGAGGACCAGAACATCAGGTGGATGACCACATGACTCAATATCGGTTGTGTGGGGCACCCAAAGCAGAGACAGACATTCCCAGAGTGGGCAGTGTTACCCATGCGGCGGGTAGGGTCACATGGATCGTGACTTCCCAACCCACTGTTTCAATGATCAGATGTCGGTCGAAGGACCACCCAGGCAGAGACATAGATTCAATCTAGGTGGTCCGTAGGAAGTAGACAGACGTGACAGGGGATCTGGTCTTACAGATGGCGGTGGGTGACATTTCTAGTTGTTATCGCCACCACCACCAGGAGGTCCACCCCAACCATAGGGAGCTGGTGGACAAGGGAGAGCTCATCTACAGGCAGCTGAGGCATATGATCATGGTGCTTCGTAGAATATTCGAGGTATGATCTGTGTCTACTCCACCATAGTTGTCGTACATATAGACACGTGTTCCAGTAACTCTTTTATTGCCACTAACCTCATTCAGAGCTCGTAGATTCCAACAGAGCTGTTAGCTCGATTCTTACGGCTAGAGACTCTTACAGGAGAAGATTCGGTAATTATGCACTGGTCCAGACATGTTTCAGCATACTCTAGGAGGTGAGAGATTTGGCTGAGATCTCTTAGTAGAGGCATCGAGGCCTCACGACATCATCTTGGGTAAGGACTGGTTATCTACCGTCCATGCTCAGATATACTATATTAGGCACAATGTGCGGTGTGTCTGCACGGATGGGACCAGGTTTACCTTCACTAGTAAGAAGGGTTCCTTTGCAGCACAGTATCGTCTTGCTCGGAGGAGAGTGCAGCCGATCACTCTTCAGTTGGCTAGCCTTCCCCTCAGAGATGTTGATGTAGAGAGTCTGACTTATCCTATAATGGCAGACCAGTACATGGGTGTTTTAACTGATGATGTGATAGGCCAACCTCCTTGAAGATAGGTGGACTTGTAAATTGACTTGTACCTCCGGACGACATATATACCTACACCACCATATCAGATAGCTCTCGCAGAGCTTCGCAAGCTGTGGGTATACCTAGAGGACTTGAAGGGTAAGAGATTCATCTGACCTAGTGTTCTAACTTGGGCAGCCCCAATTCTATTTTCCAAGAAGGTGGATGGGAGCATGAGGCTTTGTTTTGACTATCGGATCCTTATCCAGGTGACCATGAAGAACAAGTTCCCACTCCCAAGGATTGATGACCTATTTTATTAGCTAAAGGAATCACAGTGGTTCTCAAAGTTAGACCTCAGATCAGGCTATCACCAGCTCAGAGTGCGAGAAGAATATGTGCAGAAGACAACATTCAGATGTCGGTATGACCACTATGAGTTCTTGGTTATTCCATTTCGCGTAACTAACACTCTAGTAGTGTTCATGAGACTCATGAATAGTATCCTTCAGCCATACCTTAACCACATTGTCATAGTCATCATTGACGACATTTTGATCTACATGACTACTAAGGAGGAGCATTCCAATCATTTCTGGGTAGTACTGGACACACTCCGAGAGCACCAGCTCTTGGGTAACACTTGATGTGCTAGTTCTAGATCCAAGAGGTTCAATTTCTAGGACATGTCATCTTATAGGCTGGATTTTTAGTGGATCCAGCGAAGATTGTGGTGGTACTTTCATGGGATCCACCCATGATTGTGACGGAGGTACGTAGTTTCCTGGGTTTGGCTAGTTATTACCAAAGGTTTTTACCAGACTTCTGCAAAGTTACAGCACCACTATCAGCCTTGATGAAGAAGGGGAAACCCTTCGTGTGGTGGAGAGATGCCAAAAGAGCTTTCATGAGCTGAGGAAGAGGCTGAATAGTGACCCCATCTTGAGGCTTATAGAGGAAAGTGTAGGGTACATCGTTTACTACGACGCATTAGGGACCAGACTCAAATGTGTCATGATGCATGAGAGAGTGGTGATTGTGTATGTTTCTCGGCAGCTGAGACTAATGAGTAAAATTATGCTACCACAGACCTGGAATTAGCATCAGTGGTCTTTGCCTCGAGGATGCGACGACACTATCTAATGGGTGAACGTTTTACCCTGTACTCTGTTCACATGTGTCTCTAGTATATCTTCTCCCAGAAGGACATGAACCCGAGACCACAGTGATGGGTTCAGTTCCGCCTGAAATATGAATTCGAGATAGTCAATACACCTAGGAAGGGGAATGTTGTTTTAGATTCACTCAACAGGAGAGCTGGTATACAGTTTTTAGGAGAAGTGACGAAGAAGCTAGTTGCATTGATGATATCCATTGTGAATAGGGCAGGATGAACATTTCATCAGTCTCTTATAGTCACTCCCCCACTTCTTCAGTGAGTTAGGGAGGCACAGTGTGGAGACACTTACTGTGAGGCACAACATGCTAAGATATCCATAGGACATGCACCTGATGAATTTTCTGAAGGTGGGGAGCACATCATCCTCTTCAGTGGATGTACCATAGTACCAGTGTCGCTTTAGAAGTATGTGTTGAGGGATTTCCACATATCCCATCTTACAGTACATCCAGGAGTGGTGAAGATGTATCCGGATCTCCGACGACATCACTGGTGGCCAGGAATGAAGAAAGAAGTTAGAGAGTTTGTCTCTTAGTGCTTCACATTTCAGCAAGTGAAGTTGGAGCATCATGTACCAGTAGGCTTGGTTCAGCCTTTGGAGGACCCATAGTGGATATGGGATTACATATCCATGGACTCCATGATGGGTCTTCCACATACATATAGGGGACACGACTCAATTTGGGTGATCATCGACTGACTCACCATGTCGGCCCACTTCCTACCAATCAGAGAGAAGGGTTCGATAGAGTGCTTGGGATGCCTCTTTGTTCTAGAGTTTGTGAGGATACATGGTGATCCATAAATGAATATCTCTGATTGTGACCCATGATTTACTTCACGGATATGGAAGGGGTTGTAGGAGTCTTTTGGGACATAGCTTCCTTTGAGCATCACCTTCCATCCTCAGACGGATGGACAGACTGAGTGGACCATTCAGACCCTCGATGACACGATGTGTGCTTGTGTCCCCTACTTCAGTCACAGCTGGGAGGATCACTTACCTTTGATGGAGTTTTCAAACAACAACAGCTATCACTCTACCATAGGGATGACACCTTTTTGAGGCGTTGTACCTGTGACCTTTCAGATAACCTTTGTGATGGACTAACCCAGGGGAGTCAGAACTTGTGGGAGGAGAGATGGTACGAGATACCACGAAGAAGGTGAAAATCATCCTGGAGCAGATAAAGATTGCACTGAGAAGACATAATTCATATGACTATAAAGGAAGGAGACCTATGGAGTTTGAGGATGGCAATGATGTATTTCTACGGGTCTCACGCAAAAGAGGTCTACAGAGATTTTGTCATTGCAGGAAGTTATCTTCGTGGTTCATTGGACCTTTTAAGGACCTCAATAGATTTGGAGAGGTGGCTTACCAGTTAGCTCTTCCACCTCAGTTTCACTGAGTGCACAACATATTCCACGTATCTCAGCTGAGGAGATAAGTTCATGACCCTTCCCACATCATCGACCATGGTGAGATGGATCTTGACGATGGGGAGAATTTTACGGAGGATCTAGTTGAGATTGAGGATCGATAGGAGCGTGTCCTTCATTGATGGTTGATACCTATGGTACGCATTCGTTGGCACCACGAGAACCTCTAGGAGAGAACATGGGACTGGGAGGATCAGATGGGTGCGCAGTACCCCCACTTGATTCCTTAGTTATGAGTTGTGGATTATGCGGACGTAAAACCCTCAGGTAGGGAGAATGTAAAGACCTAGAATTTCAATGTAATTTTTTTTAAATATGTGGGAATTTTTGCATGTCTGAGAAAGTTGACGGTGCATGATTACATGGCCCAGTGTGCCCAGAATACATTTATGATGTTTTGATAGTGTACGTTGAGTAAACATATGAGTGGGGTTTTCAAACTATTGAACCAGTGCTATTAATTGAAATCCAATGACACCATTGCACTCGCAGCACCATTTTTTCTTAGGAAGACATTCACCTCGACTGTACTTGGTCAAGGGTGAATGTTAGTTTTTGGGTTTTTTCATGGAAATATTAAAATAAAATAAACAAATGTTTTATTTTATTTTATCTTTTATAACCACCCAAGTGGATGTTAGAGGTGGGGACCACCACACCATAACCTCCCATGAGAGGTTATTGTAGTAGGTACCACCCAAACCTAGCCTCCCATGAGAGGTTACGGTGTGGGGACCACCCGGGACAAAACCCCCGATTTAATTTTGCTAATCCTCTCAACTTCCTCAAAAATGAGGGAGAGTCTCTTGACCTACCTTAACTTAAGGGTTCCACCCCACCCCTCTATTAATGTTGTCAACCCTCCCCCTTTAATTAATTGAGCCATCTCATTTAATTAAACACTACAATTTGAATTTAATACTGATCAAACTAAATAATAGATAATCTATTATTTAGAGGGGCTACTGATTCATTTTTGGCAAAAGGATGGAAAAATAGGATTAGAGCGCTTGAGAGAAAACTCTCCAACAAAGAACGCTTCGTCCAAAATGAATGCTCCACCGAAGAAGAATGTTGACCCCAACTTCGGCCTTCATCCACGTGAATTCCTCCGACATACGACATCTTTGACTATGACGAGTAGGCGCGCAAACCAACGATCGAGGAAAACACCAATGACATTGTCTCCCATCTTTTCCTAAAGATTCGTCTTCTTTACTGTGACTCCATCAGTGAACAAGGAAAAATTTTTGGATTTTATTTAACTATGATATTATCCCTGTGATCCTTTCCTTCTAAAACAAAGAATGCGGACCAACTTATTATCATTTCGATCCGCGAATGTTTATCCTTGTGGATTGGGAATATATTGTTAATGAGGGATTATGGGATTTGATGTTTTTAAGATATCCTCCATGATCGTTCCTTTTTTATGTTCTTGATGAACCAATTGCAACAACCCTAAACGCAGAGGGGGAATGCCAAACTAACATGGTCAGACCCCCACCGATCTTCTTTGTGGTGTTCTTCAAAATGGCTATGAAGGAGTCAATGTCGACAAAGGAAACAGACATGCCGCTCATGGCATCAGCGACCTATGTCACCCTTGTGGCATTCTGACCATCAACTGAACCGTCACCCATGCCTCGGCCATACCTCCCTCGCTGGCCGTGACACACCCCAGCCACACCGCTATCACCGGCCGCACAGCCCTCACCGGTTGTGTCACCTTTGCTGCCCTCGTTGGCTGCACCGACTCGCTACCCATGCCACCCTCACCGACGGTTCTGCCCTCACCTGTTGCGCCGCCTCGCCAGCGGGGCCGCCCTTTCCGGCCGTGTGGCCTCGATGGACGCACCGCCCACGCCACCCTCACAAGCCGTTCCACCCTCGCCGACCACACCCCCTCACCAGCCGTGCTGCCCACCCCGGCTTGGCCCATACACCTCGTTCGCGCCCCTATTCCCCAGCCGTGCTACCCCCAGCCGAACCAGTCGAGCCCTCACGATACCCCGGCCGAACAGGCCCCTCGCTGCACCATTTTGGGCTGAGCCGCCTTAGGCTGGGCCTAGATTCCCCACGCCCTTGCGGCTCTCCATGGTTCCCCGCGGTCTACTAAGCTAGGCCCACTGGGCCGAGCCGAACCTAATGTGATAGCCCACCCAACTGTTCGGGCCCGACCCAATGGTTTTGGCCAGGTCGACCTGAACCGGGTCTGTCCGACCGAGTCAGACCGGACTTCAGACCACTATGACCCTTTACATTCTTTTGGCCATATCTTTGGCACCAGACTTCCGTTTGAAGAACCGTCATCGGTGCTGGTAATCTTGGAGAATGTTAGTCACTTTGAGTATATTCCACTAGAGTTTGGGGTATAGTTGAGATATGGTCAGGATGGATCGTGCATGAATCTAGCCGGGCCTCCAGGACTACAAGGCTAATAAATCACAAACCGGGAATCCGATTGATGTGCCATCAGTTTTTTTGAGAACCCTATGACGTGGCAGAACATTGACATACTTCTTCGTGGGACTTCATGGTAGTAGGAGCATCGACCAAAAGCTTGTGCATCAGATCTTCCGAAGACGAGTGAGCATTTGTGTGGGAACCTAGTACCTGGTTGGGACTTTAAGACTATAGATGGATTGTCTCGGAGTGACTCGACTAACATAGTTGGGAGTTCCTGGTTGTGGTGGCAGAACCATGATGGAGGGGTTCCTGGTTATGGCGGATGACTCAAAGGAGTACCACTGTCGGCTATGATGGGGAGCGCTTGGTTGTGACGGCAGACCCACGGTGGGGAGTTCCTCTGTGTGATGCAGCAGACCCACGATACTCGACAGGAGGAGTATCTCAACAGTACAAGGTTAGTGGAAAGCACCTTCTTAAGGTGGTAGCCCCACTATACACGATGGAGGAGGTGTTCTCTAGAAGTCAAGGGATCAAAATTTTACTACCTCTATAAAAAAAATCATTCTTGAGCTGAGTCAGTTTTTCTGTGTTCTCATCATGATTAAGATGGATCACTTGATAACTTAGGTATATGTATGGGCATATAACTAAGTAAGGTTATCCATTGATTTTCATACTTTGTGGTTTATCTTGGATGGATATTGTGAGACCTTGATTTTCTTGGGGTCCCTACTGAGAATCATTATACTCACACCTACACGGGCTATTCTCGCACCTCATTGTGTAAAATGCAGACGACATACAACATTGTCAGAGGCTAAGAGTACCTGGACTGGACAGTACCAGGAGGTGGACAATAATGCTTGTCGGTACATGGATGAGACAAATGGATGTGGAGTGCTGAGGAGGAAATCTATACCTACCCTTCACGTAGGAACATTGGAGGACGGCCTAGTAGCTATTTTTCATTTTCCATTAATTGTACTTGTACTTTCAGTTTCTTATACTTTCCAGTTAGGCTTGAATTCTAGCCCATTATTAAATATTGTAATCAATTGTTTGTTATACAGTTTACCCGTGTTCGTATCTTCTATGTGGGTTTACAGGTTATAAAGGAAATTCCTTCCGAGATTTAGGGAATTACACCTTTTGTTCTAGTCGCAAGCCCTTGGCCTATGGAAGTCGGGCTTGGGGTAGTCACAGCATGGGCCCCAGGGGACGGGTCATGACATATAATATATATAAATTTAAACCATTATTAAAACCATTAATGAATGGTGGTGACAGTAAATTAATTACACTGGTTTGTGAGGTGGTAGTCCACCATACCCACCAATGATGAATTTAATTCACATATGATGGAAGAAGGTGATGAATATTTGTTTAAAAATTAACCTAAAAATATCATTATATGGAAAACTTTTAGTAATATTGCATCCTTTTTAATAGAAATCTAATGATCTATAAGAAGATATAAAATTTAAAACACTCTATTTAAAGAAAAACCACTTCTTCAGAAAACCTCCTTTGGTTTAAATATTATACCCTAGAAGATTTTTATTATACACAAATGATGTCATCTAAAACATCAGGTGGGATTTTATTATGTGATTTTTTAAATTATTTTCGATACCAGATGGTTCTTGATGTGTGAAAAAATAAGAGTGGATATACTCTTTTATATGTTAGGGGATGGAGGCTCGTGTTATTACATAATGTACTAAATATGTATAAGTAACATTGAAGGTAAAATCGATCAAAAATGATTTATTTAAAAAAAATATTTTTTAAATCCTCTCATACAATAATTTTTTTACATGTTTTGGTTATGTTTTTATCCATATCTCAAAGTATATCCCAATTAAATCATTTATACAATAAACAAAAAATCAATGTTTTCTACTTGTTTAGGGTGAATAAAGATACTATAAAAGGATAAAGGACCTAACAATTGACCATGGATGATATTTTTAACCATATAGCAATACATTTAATAAACATAGGTATTTATTAGTTGTGAATATTTTTAGAAAATACTTTTTTTATAAAATATCATTACTGTCTTTTTTGGTAGTATTTATTTAAAATGTCTTTGAAAACAACATGAATAAATAATAATTATTAAATAAGACTTTCCAATATTCCATATATTATATATATATATATATGATCCATGGGAGACTAGAATTCTTCCAAAATAAATTATTTGTAGTGTTTTAAAAATTATTAATTATTTAATGTATTGTTTACACAAGCACTCTGAATGCCTTATGAATGAATTTAAAGTACTAATTACCTCAGTAAAAATTAAAAATAAAGTAAAACATTACAAATAAATAAATAAATTTTAAAAAAACATTTATATTAATAAAATATTCATATTTACTCACATATACTACGTAACATATTATTTAATATGTTATTTTGAATTTACTTGAATTTCTCAACCATTGCACAATTATTTATGTAATACTATGGTTATATAACTTAAAATTTTAAAAATATCAAAAAAACAAAAACCATAATTTATACACAATATGGAATATAAAAGTCTTGAAATGTCTTTTAGTTCTTAATTAATATCTTTAGGATACCTATTTTAACTTTTTCGGCATTACTTAAGCACTGTATTGGCTTTGAAAATGAATATCATATTTATCATAAAACAAGTTATAATTTATAATTTTGAGTTATTTATATAATATATAGCTATATATATTATCATAAATTAATTTTTATTTTAGTTTTATAAAATCTTATATCACAATTATGTCTTGGTGACATTAGAAAATATATTTTATTTCATAAAAACATTATTTTTTAATCTCTATCAAAAATCCATCTTCTTCTGAAAAAATTGAAATCAATCATTTTAGGTTAAATTTTAATTCATGAATGAAAAAATTAACTTCATTTTCTAAAATTCAATTATAATAAGTGGAACAAATTAATTTTAGTATATATGTGTAAAATTAATTGAAAAACAGTCCATTGAATAATTCTTTTTATAAAGTTAAATAAAGAACTTATACAAAAATTCAAGTATAAAGATGATTATAATGTAATAAAGTTTTTTATCATAAAATGATGTATTATAATATCAATTTAGAATAAAATAAAAATCAAATCAATAGTTTTGACTAAATGAAATAACAATTTTACAAAAATTATTATTTTTCATTAAACCTCAAAAAGATAACATTTTAAAAAAACCCTGAAATTACAACATATGATAAATTTGATATGATGAATCAATAATTGATATATATTTTTTTGTAAAAAATTTTTAAAATAATTTTAAATGAATTATTGTATTATATCATGTTACTAAATAATGTTTTTTTGATGAAAACATATTTTTGAAGAATAAATTAACTTTACAAAAAAATGAGTGCATATTTCCTAATAATTTACCAATAAATTATTATTTAGTATGAAAATGATATGTTTTTGATAATTTGGTAAATCTTAATGATAGAAATTAATTCTATGTAACTATTATAATTAAAATGTTTAATTATTAATATTTCATGGGTTTTTAATCTCGATATTATATGTTGTGTCTTCAATCGAACATAGTGTTCTTTTAGAATGTTTGGGTATTAGACTAGAAAAATGATTAAAATAATTAAGATTCATCAATTAGATAGTGGGAAAAAGTTTTTATATCCAATTAATGAAGAATAGTTCACTCATTTTAATGTTATGTTTTAAGGATATAATTGGTGAAGGTGATTATAGGAATTCTTGTCAAGAGTATTCAACCCAAATGAATAAATAGTTTGAGATGATTATATTATTTTAGATGGGGAACTTCTTATGATTAAAAGTAATTGTAAAATATTTTTTTATTATTCCTAAATAAGTATTATAGAGTATTTTTTAATAAAATTGAAATGTAGTATTCAAAGCCAATATCTGTACCCATTCAAGTGGAACTAAAATTAGTAGTTTTTTTTGAGGGTATGAGTGTAATCCAATGATACATTAGAAGACTCATTAGAAGAATTTTTTATCTTTAAACATATAATAAAAATATAGTGTATGTTGTGAATCATTGTTAAAGATATCATAGTGACCCATAACAGTTACATGTTAGAGATATAAATAGAGTTATAAGGTATATCAAAGGGAATATGAGTTAATGAATACGTTATATGGTGGAAAATAATTTAAATATATATGGATTTGTAGATTTTGGTTGGGTTGGTTATTATAATTATATAATATTCACTTCAAGTGGAATTTTCCACTTGGGATACATTCCAATGATTTTACACTAAAATAATTATAATTTATTCATAATGAGTACTACTGATGAAAAATATATAACTTTAACTAATTACTACACTCAAATGCATTTGATGGAGGTAAATTTGTATAAATATGTTTTCGAAAATTGAAGAACCTTGTGCAATTCAATTTGACAATTAATCATTCATATATCTCAATAAAAATACAATGAAATACCCAACGTCCAAGAATATTGATACCATATATAATTTAATTAAAGAGGGTGTGGAAAACAAGTACATTAAACAATAATGTTTTTCTTAGTCATGATCATTTGTATAATATATTTTTGAACTCCCTCATAATGGATAGTCTTGTTTTCATGAGGATAAAGGTATGAAGTCCCCCTCCACCTAATTAATAAATTAGATTTTACAAAGATAAATGTGTAAGGACATCAGGATTTCAGGTCAGATATTGAGGGTAAACATGGTTGTTCAACCCCTTCTTTGTTTTTAATATGTTTTGGGTGGTAATACCCATAAGTGATCGATTATTTTTTTTTAAAGGGGAGAGAGAGTTCTCAACTCTTTTCTTGAAAACCAGATTTCAATATTTATCTATTCCAATAGAGTGGAAATAATTATTTTAAATGTGGGATGTTGGTTATTGAAGTAAATTCATGATATGAAAGGGGTTTACGGTCTTCTACATGGTAAAAATATTTATTCTCACTATGATATTATGTTTAATTAAAACATCTGTCTATTATTTGGTGTGGTGTCGTGAAGCTTGTCTTTGGATAGAGGTTATGAATTTGAAAATATTGAATGAGAAGATATGTTTTGAGATGTAGTTATTAATGAGTTGCATGGGATTAAAAAGCATATAAAGGGGAAGACTAATTTTTTTGGATTTTTTATGTTGAAAATATTTTCCAACAATTTTCTTAATTTTTATTGATTTGTTTTATGGAGGCATCAATAAGAAGGGAATATTTGAACATAGGACTTGTGTGATCTATCCACAAACCATAAGAGTTTACATACCATGTCTATCCGCTGACATGGTTGATTGATTGGTCAGATGCTCAATAAAACATAGAAATTGATTTTTCACATGAGGTCAACACCTTGAATTTTTTTAAGTAATATTTTTTTTGAATAAATTAAAATTATTCAACAGCTAGTTTTAGATTCAACACAGAGTTTTTACAAACCATGAGAAACTATTAATAATATTATTTAAACATGACTATTATTAAATATAAATTAAAATAAGAGTAATGAAAATGAAAAAACAAAATTTAAATACTAATTATATTGTTTTATATAAATAAAATATATTTGAAAACATGTACATAATTTTTATTAAGTACTTTATATGTTTTGAAAATAAACATTTCTTAATTTTTTTTAAATTTTTTTGTGTAAAAAATAATAAATTTAATATTAAACACTTACAAAATAAAATTTAAAAAATACATTTAAATTTTTAATTATTAATTTAAATATTATCTTAGGGTAATGTTTTGGAATTTTTCTAATAAGATTAATCTGATTTCATGAATAGTTAAAATACAGGTTTTATTGAAAACTAGCTTTTTATTTAATGAATTAATAAGTTTAATATTGCTTTCAAATTGGTTTAAATGTGTAAATGGTTAAATTATATATTATTTATTAAATATAGGTATTTGTTATCATTTTTATATTGAATATTGATTCTAAAACTTTTTATAATAGTAATCGGTTTTTATTTGGAAAAGTGTTATCTCATCCCAACTAAAGGTTTAATTTTAAATTAAATTTTGTCTAATTTTTAATGGAATTTTAAAAAATGGATTCCATATTAAGAATAATAATAATTTATATTATCAAATAACATTAAATTTATATTTGAAAATAATGAATATAAAAGGCAATAAAAATTAGTTATTCATGTTAAGGTAAAAATAATATTACCAAGGGATGAACTAAAATGATAATGGTAAAAATGAACCAAAACATTTACCACGCCAATTTCATGGAAATATAAAATCTTTAACTCTTATATTATCAAAAGGGACCATTTTTAAGTCTTTTTTAATGAGAAAAATGTGTGTACCTGATTTTCTTCTAAAAAATTACAGTAGTCCCACTTGCCTCACATATGAAAGGTTACCCCATGTACTCTCCTATTCACACATTAAAAACCTTATTTTAGATAATAAATAACAAAATCATTTATTTAATTAAATAAAATAATCCTATAATATTTAGTTTTATCATAAATCCATCATAGGATGGTTTTTGATGCAAACCCACAGATGTTACCCGAAAATGAGTTAACGTTCTTTAATGAGAATCATTATTTTATATATTCCTCTACACACAAAAAATTATTATTAACCAATGTTTAAATAATAACCTCAATAAATTCCATATAATTATTTTTATGTAATTATCAGGACCTTCATCCATATCATTTTCCCTCAAATAGGAAATGATAACGTCTTTCATGTACACGGTGCACTACCTCCTCACAAACAGACATGACACATTTTCCATTATAACCACTCATTGATGGGAATGATGATGGATAAAATGTATATATATATATATATAAAAGATATTTTTAACATTTATATAAATTTTTAAATATTAAATCATATATATATGATTTACCATTCATTCCATATAGAACATGATTACATCGTTCGTGTGTATGAAGATATACAATCTTGTAAAGCGATGCGATCCACTTTTCACATAAATTATACATGGAAGGTAAAAATGGATAAATTAGATAAATATATTATAAATATATGAAATATATTTGAATATTTATTTTCAATATTTTATATACCTCTATTTTTCTTCATTTATTCAATAAATTGAAACATCATTTATGCGTACCTATACCGTATTGTCTCATTGAATAGAGTATTTCATTTTTGTGTCATAAATTTATGGATTACTATAAATTAATATTTATAAATATATATGATATTTATATCATTTTTAAAATTATGTATATTGTGTAAAAATCATAAAATTAATAGGACCAATAATAAAAAACAAAAACATCCACAAAAAACAATGAAATTATTCCCGAAAATGTAATATTCATATGGAATTGTTAATAAATAGTTAATAAATGGTCATAAGAAAATAATATATGGTAGTATATATAAAAATATTATTATTAAATATATTAATAATAATCCTATATTTATTAAAATGGAGGTTTTTATCTGTTTAAATGAGGTCGAGACTTATGGTAAGGTATTTTTGTCACAAATTAACTTCTTTAAAATATGTGTTATGTTACATAGCCATATTAATTCATGAGGTGTACATAAAGAACCTTTTAAATGATATATAATGAATATAATTACATTAATGATATTTAATTTAAATTTTATGTTAACATTTAATGGAACATATGATTAAAAGGATACCAATGTGGTAATGATTTTAAATTACAATCTCAATGATTATTTGGAATGTTTACGATTATGATTTACGAGGATGAAATATTATGATACATATTTAAGGAAACTCATAAATTTTATTCTAAATTTTTTTATTTAATGATAATAATTTTTTTTCCTTTATTTTTCTATCTTCATGTAATTATGATACCAAAAATATTTTTTTTAGGAAAAATCATCTTTATTTATCTCTTAAGTAGAAAATGCTTTTTCATTCAATTTTTTTTTCTTTAAAAAAAATTGAAAATTATTTTCAAAATAATAAAATATATTTATTAATGTAATTTTATAACAATTATTTACTTTTTTTTAATTTTTTTGAAAGAAATATCTATTTCGTAGTCCAAAATAAATCATGTTTGGATATTACTAATAATGTGAAAGGAATCTTTTCTTTAACGTGTACGACATGAATAGAATTTGCCAAAACCAAGAACATTATTATATTAGAATATTCCATTATAAATTCTCAATGTGACTTTATAATTAATGGATTTTTTGAAAATTTAATGAAAATTTACTTTTTTTATAAAAAAATTATTTTCAAAGGAATGATATTTTCCTCACGAAATATTTAAAGAGATTTTTCATCCAAAATTTTTTCCCATTTAATTTGACATCATTTAATATTAGTTAATATTTACTGGGGATATGATCCAATTATATCATATTTATTATTTCTCTAGAAGGATTATGTTTATGAGGAATGGATTTCTATGAATCCCATTTTTCTCCCACGTGCAATACCATTATAAAATGATTAAGAACCTGACTTCTTTTTTCCAAATGTTATACATTGATAAAATGATGAAATGGTTATCGAAATAATTTTTTTCGATAGGATAGGTTATAGTGAATATTTATGAAACACATTTCATTTCATGGGTTTTTATATTATGAATGTTTTAGGATCTTATGGAAAAAATATGTGATTTTCATTATGTGTTGTGTGACACCAATATCTCTCTCTAATGCATTGGGTAAAGATTTAAATCTCTTAAGATAAATAGGAATGGAATGGGGAGTGAAAATTTTATATTAAGGGGCTCATTCCCCTATGATAGTATTGGGAGTAAACAATGACACCTTTAATGGTTTTTGGATTAAACCCATTCCATTATGATAATCTCACTATTGATTCGTGAACTACTAAGTAAAGTATTCTATATGCATATTTGTATGAAAAAATTCAATGTATTATGCAATTTTTATTCTGTCATGGATTAGGTGTTTGGATTCCCTTATAAAAAATGACTTCATAACTAAAACACTTTATACAGTGAAGTAATATTATGATATTTGATAAGTAGGGTATGGTTTTTAAATGTTATACTCATGTTACAATTACCTTCTTCTCATTATATATATATGTATCTTTCTTCTTTACCTGTACTATGATTTTTTTTCTATTCATTTATTATTATTATTTTACCTAGGATATTAATAAATTTATCATGTATTATTTTTCTAATAAGGGTTCTAGTTATAAATAACTTACTTTCAAATGATTTAATTCACTATAAACCACTTTTTTACATTGCCATGATTCCAAAGGAACAATAAATTTATGATCCTTTGCTGTATGTTTTTGTAATTCAATTAATGTTCATTGGAAAATGATGTAATATATTTGTATGAAAATATTGGGTTGTTATAGTTGGTATAGTTTGATATTCTTAGTACATCATTTCATACAAGGATGTGATTTTTTTCGAGAAGCCTTAGGATAATCCTATGTATAGGGTAACATCCTAATTTTCTAGTAAGTTTTATATAATGTCGTTTAGTTATAAATAAATCTCTATATGTGTACTACAAGTGGATGTTGTTCATGAAAATATGCTTTTTGGGGTAATTACCACAAAAAACATACATCAAACATGAATCAAGAATAACCTAATATACGAAGATGGACTATACTACACACCTATCTTGACACCCTTTGGGGATATGCTTTGGTTAAATTTAAATTTATTTGTGAACCATCATTAAGGTTTTGAACATATAATGATCAAAGATGGCCTTGGATAAAAATAATGTGTCATATATTTGAAAATAATTAATTTTATTTAGACATCATAAATGACTTCTTCATTATTATGCAATTTTATAATATGATTAGTGCTTCTCACACTATTATTTTTGGTTTTATGTAGTGAATGTAACCTAAATAATTCATGTTAATTATATATGTGATGGAAAATTCAATGATTGTCTTCCTGATAAACTGAATATTAAAAAAAATTTAATAAAAAATTTCATATTTATTCGCTCATAACTTTCATAATGATATGAATCATGAAGGACTTAAAAATGAGAAAATAAGGGAACAAATTTATTTTCGTACCTTCTTATGGAATCATCCACCTTTTTTAGTGGGTATTCTGATACAATATTTTATGAGTAGTTAATCAATATAAATGAAAATATATCTTTTATCCTCCAGTGTTTGGAGTATGAGAAAACCATTTTATCATTATACCATTTGAAGGTGAATTGTATCAATGGTGGAATATTATCATAAATATGAGGCAATAATATTAAATTGATGTCATGGATTGGGAAAAGTAAAATATCCAATTTTTTAATATGTATATTCATATTATTCTACATATGAGGATTTCAGGGGAGTTTTTTAAGGTAATGAAAAATGATAATGAATATGTTGGCACCTATGATGATAATTTTACAAGACTTTTTAGGAACCCAACTAGTATATTCATCCAACCTAAATTTATGTATGACTTATTCATTCTAATCTTAAAACTAATTATTTTACGGGTGTTATTCATGTTATAATTTATTATATTTGAAGATATTTTTCAATGTTATTTCAATATAGAAATTTATGTTGGAGTTATGTATCAATCCTACGGTATTTTTAGTAAGATAAATTTGTAATTCAATGAAAAAATATGAAAAACTCATATATGAGAACATCATATTTCCATTATGATCAATTTTTTGGATGAATAACGGTGGAAATTTTCATAAGATGGAAAGTATATGTTTTAAGTGTTGGAACAATGGTTATCTGGAAATCAAATATTGAAATATTAGGAAATTTTTTTCTAATGATACAAGTACAGAGAAAGCTCTATATAATGCTCCACCCAAAATCCAATGTTTCATATGCTATGAGTATATTCACTATTCAAACTATTTCCAAATTATGAAGTTCAATGATATTTTTAAATTTTATAAATGTATTATGGTAAGGGAAAAAAATATCATGTGATAAAAATTTATAATGAGGGGTGTGATAATTACATGGTGAATGATACACTTACCATCCACAATAGAACAACTAATGTATTATTTGACTATTGATCGAACCATTATTTTTTATTATATTCATTTTATAATGGTATCAGGATTCCACCCAAAATATTAGGTAAATAATTATTACTGAAACACCTTAAAAGCATGATGATCACATCTCTAGTATATAATTCCTCTCCAGTTGAAATTTATGGTAATATGATCCCCACAGATCTTATTTATTCTTTTTCTTCATGGATTTGATTTTATATTTATGAATGGATTTGATTTCTCCAAAAAAATCGCACGATTATTTCTGAGGAAGGGAAGTCACATTTAATATTCAAAACCAACCTATGATGTTTTATCTATAAAATGATAATTATGATATTCTTATGGAAATAAAATTCACTTTATGGGACTTTTCTAACACAATGGAGGCATTTATCTCAAATGACTGGGAAAATAATCAACAACAATTATATTCTAATTATGTGAGATTTTATTGATGTCTTTATGGAAGAGTTTCTTAGATATCCAGAAAAACCAGAATTTGAGTTACCTAGTGCCACTCCCATTCCCAACAATCTCTATATAATGGGCGAGATTGGGTTACAAGAATTGATGAACCAACTCCAATAGAATCCTATAAATGGAATTATTTCTCCATGTGTTACACCTAGGGGAGAACCCATTCTATTTTTAAAAAATAAAAATCTAAAAATGTTACTTTTTAATGATTATCGAGAGTTAAAAAAGATCATAATCAGGAATAAGTTTCCTCTACCCTGTATTTATAACATGTATGATCAACTACAAGAAGATCAATACTTCTTATGATTGAACATTTTTTTTGATATAATAAATTACCAGTAATAAATTAGGATATACTAATGTCATAATTTCATATAGGGCATGTAAATTATCTATATATGGTGATTCTATTCGGTCTTACTAATACTCCCACTATATTCAAGGATTTAATGAATTGTGTTTTTGAGTTTAGAAATATCATTTTTTAGTATTCTTTATAGATGATATTATTTCATATTAAAAAAAAGAAGAGCATGAAGATAAATTGATAATTGAATATAATACCCTATTAAAAGATAATTTTTATGAAAGAATTACTAAGTGTGAATGTTTCTTTCAAGAAAACTAATTTTCGAGTCATATAATTTCATGAGATGGCATATTTATGGTTCCATTAATGATAGAACCTATTGAATATTTGAAGAGACCTAATTTATTGATTGAGATCTGATGTTCTCTATGATTAACTGTATATTATCAATGGTTTGGGTAAAATTTTTAAATGCAATTTATTCAACTCACTAAGTTAACATGGAAATAGGTCAATTTCTTTTGAATAAATGAGTGATAGAGAAATATCAAGTGACTGAAGAGAATATTAGTAAATGAAAAAAATTCATATATTACTCTATTGTGGGGAAGGGATGATAATGTAATATGATGTATCTTCAAAGGGATTGATATATGTTCTTATTTTTAATGACATGGTTATAGGTTATTCCTCACAATAACTGATAGTTCATCGGAAAAATTACCCAACTCCTGATTTAGAGTTAGCTATTGTATTTCTTTCATTAAACATATGGAGGAATTATCTTTATAGGAAAAATTGTTATATTTATACTAATAATATGTTTTTAATGTACATATATTTATATATATGGAGTTGAATATACACGAGAGAAGATGGTTAGATATGATTATAGATTACGGATACTCAAGACATTATCACCTTGCGAAAGAAATTGATGTGGTCGATGATTTGAGTCAAAAATATTTTGATGGACTATCCATGATGTTGATAACTAAATAAAAAATTTTAATATATTTTAAAATGGTGGATATTGAAATCCCAATAAAATTATTGAAATATATCTTACACTATTGAATGTTGATACATTTATAATTTTGATGATTAAAGAGGCATAATTGGGAGATATGGAGCTGGAAAATATGGTTATAAATGTTCCAATGTTTTTAATTGATCATGATGAAATGATAAGGCTCAGCAACTATGTTTCTATTCCAATAATAATATATTTGAATAATTATTTTTATCAATTTTATAGCTCTTTATTGTCAATTCATCCTATAAATATAATGATGTATAGAGATATGAATGTTTATATCCTGTGGTATGAAATTAAGGGAGATATCATTGAGTTTGTATCTCAGTGATTTGTATGTAAAAAAGTTACATCTCAGTGAATAATTTTAAGGGGATGTATATTTATAACCCATAATAGAATATATATATATATATATATATATATATAATAATATCACCATGGATTTTGTCATTAGACTCCCCAAAAATTACAAAGTGTATAATTCTATAAGTATTGTAGTTAGTAACTTTACAATATCAGAACACATCATGAGGATTAGTGAATATTTATCTTTATATCATATTTACATGATATACATAAAGGAAGTGGTAAGGTTTCATGGCGTTCTACATTTAATTTTATGTGATTCAGATATGAGTCTTACCTTGATGTATTTGTGATGTATTTAGAAATATCTTGTTATAGAGTTGAGTTTCAGCATTTTGTATCAACCTTACAAAGGCTCTCTATAAAAGATAATTATTCAAAAACATAGAGGATATGTTTATATTTTTTAATATGAATTTTAAAATGTAGTTTGGATCAACACCTCACTCTATTTTAGTCTTTATAAAATAATATCTTTCACAAGAGTATTCAGATGTCACCTTTTGAATCCCTCTATAGAAAGATATATATTTATCCAACGTTTTGAAATGAAGTTCCATAAGGAATGCTTTCTGTACAAGATATAAATAAAAAATTTATAAATAAGTTTTAATCCATTTTACAAAAAATTAGAGTGGTAAAATGTTGATAGAAATGTTATGGAAATATTCCTCAATGTGGTCTATAATTTGATTTTTATGAAAAAGAGTTTCTAAGAATTTATCAATGGAATAAGGTTATGAGATTTATGAATAAATGGAAACTAATACCTATTTTTATTGGTACCTTTTAAATTATTGAACATATTAGTATAGTAGACTATCGGTTGGAGCTTCCACCAATCCTTTACCAAGTCAATGATGTGTTTCATGTATATCTCTTGAAAAGTACATACCTGACCCTTCACATTTATTGAACATAGAGGACATACTACTGGATCATGATCATGAATATGGTGAAAACCTAATTGAGTTTTTTTAAGGCTATGTTCCATAAAACAATATCACTCACCTATTTAATGTTTATTTGGTGAAATAACATGTTAGAGTAATCTACATGGAATCAAGAGGTTGTAATGAGGCAGTATTATCCTTAATTCATTATAAATATTTTATGGAATTTCTAGTCAATATATCATCTTAAAGGGGTAGAAATTAACACCCAATATTTTTATTAATTTATTTTTTGGAATAATCGATATTTCCCCAATAACATGCGTGACCAGAAATAACGTGTTTTAATAAACTGTGACAAAAAATTAATATTACTATTTAAAAAATCCCTTATTACATATCTGTTAAACTTGGTGGAATAAGTAGTAATGTTTTTTTAATATAAATTATTATGGTTTTATATTGAGAAATCACATTGATAAAAATGTACTTAATTTTTGGTAAAGACATTATATGTTTCCAAAATATAATTTCAACTTTTTTATAGTTTCTTTTTTAAAAACATAAACTATTTAAAAAATTGGTGTGAAATTTAAAAATTAAACTTTATTTTTTGATTCAAAAAATAGTATGTGGTGTTGTTTTTCAATTTTTTTCTAAAAATACTAATTTTTCAATCAATACTGAATTGTGAATAGTTAATACTGAAAAATACTAGTTTTCATTGAAAATATACATTTGAGATAATGAATTTATAATGTTAATTTTTGATTTAAAATGGGTTTAAATGTAAAATTAGTTTAGTTATATGTTTTGAAATCCAAAATAGATTATTGTAATCGTTTTAGTATTTAATTTTGTTCTTAAAACCTTTAAACATTTTATCATTATCTATTTGGAAACCACATTCTCATCATGACTATAGGAATAACTTTAAATTAAAATCTTTCACCTATTTAAAAATAATTTTTAAAAATAGATTCCATATTACGAATTATTATAATTTATATTATCTAATAAAATAAATTTTTTACTGTAGTAAATTGTGAAAATAATAAAAAACATTCACCATGGTTAATGTAAAAGTACCTTTACTAATGGGTTAAAGTAAAAAGATGGGGATTAAAAATTTCCCAAAACGTATCAAAAAAAAGTTATGCCCATATGTGGAACATATATCTTATTATATTGATAACAGACCATTTTTTATCCTTTTTTAATGTGAAACATGTGGGTATATCTTTATTTTAACAAAAATTAAAAGTGTTCCACTCAACTCACTTATAAATAATTGTCCCCTCTTTTATCCTATTCACAATTGAGAAACCACTTTTTTTAGTAAATACCCAAAACTTACATTTATTTAGTACCTATTATTATCATATAAGACTTATTTATATATAAAATTTATTCTATCATGGTTTTTGGGGAAAAAACATGGAGGTTACCTGAAGAATAGGCAACGTTCTTTAACAAACATTTTTATTATATTTCTTTTTGCATGTCGGTCAATTATAGTTATAACTGTATGATATAATAAGCGAAATATATTATAAAAAATGTTATTTTATTATGTTTAGTATTTACCTAATACTATATTCTCTTACCTCAAATGAGAAATGATAATGTTTCTTGTGTGTACGAAAGACTACCGCCTCAACAACCAATGTGACGTGTTTTCCATCAACACCTTTCACAGATGAGTATGATGATTGGTATAAATTATATATATATATATATATATGATATTTCTAACATAAAATTTTTTATTTAAATAAATAATCACATATATACTGTCTTTATTTTATAGTCTATACATAATAAAAAACATTATTCATGGGTACGAAAAACTACATCCACGTGAAGAGATGTGTACCTTTTTCAAATATATTATATATGGAAGGTAAAAAGAGATAAATTTATTTAATATGTATGTTATATATGAAATATATATTATTATTTCATGTTAATATATTATTTAAATATCATTTTCATTATCATTAATGGAAATGGAAGCAATATTCATGCGTACATATGGCCTTCCGTCTCTAGAAACGGTGTATTCTAGTTTCTATCTCTATCAACGATCGATTACAATAAATTAATATTTTCTGAATATATATGAAATTTATATGACATTTTACATTTTTTAGATGATGTATCCTTGATAAAATTATCATAAAAATGATATTAAATAAAAACATAAATGAAAAACAAAGCACTTATTTCCCAAAACGTAACTTTACCAGGGAATTGCTTATAAAATGATAATAAAAGGACAAAAGTAAATTATATACTGTTTAATATATATAGGTATGGATATTTAATAAATTTATTATAATTTTATATTCATTATACATGAGGTTTGAATGTTTATAAAAGAATTTGACACTTTAGTTGATAGATTTTTGTGTCAATTTTCATTCGTTGAGACGTATTTTAGGTTATGCTACGCATCTATCTTGTTTTTAGTGCTGTATATACACCCCCATTGACATGTTATGTCATGAATTTACATTATTTAATGAAAATTAATGTTTAATTTCATTTTAATCAGTAATTTTACATATGATTAAAAATATTCCAATGTGGTAAATATTTGGTGTTACAATATCATTGATTATTTGGGTTATTTATGATTCGGGTTTCTAATGATGAAATATTTTCATCAAAATCTCAGTAGTTTCGAGAAATTTATTATACTATGGTAATGTCCTTAAAATTAAATTTCCCCCTAATATCTCTCTACTTATTTACTCAATAGACCAAAACATTGTTTTGATGAAAAATTACCTTCATTTCTCTCTTCAGTCGAAAAACATTTTACTTCCAAAGCCATGTTTTCTTAATATGTTTTTGAAAAAAAAATTAAATTTATCATAATTTTTTATTAAATAATTTTTTACCCTGTTTTAATTTTTTAAAAATTACTTTTACGGAATCTCGATGTTTTTTCCCAAATTCAAGTTAGTTTTGACTGTACCAAAAATGTTAAAGAAATCATCATTTTAATGTGCACAACAAGAGTAAAATTTTATAAACCCATGATATGTTTTTAATTGAAGATTAAATTATAGGATTTTAGGATTATTTAAAAGGAAAATAATTTCACAAATATTTCATGTACTTATTATTTTCTAAACAATTATTTACAATGTAATGAATTTTTCCACAAGAAATGTTCCTAGAGATTTTTCTTTCAAAATCATTTTCCATATAAGATGGAATCCTTTGATGTTACATAATACATAAAAGGTATATAATCAACTATTAACATATTTATTATTTATTTAGATGGCTTATATTTATTATGAAAATATTTTTACGAAAACTGTTTCTATTTTATTGGTTATACCATGATTAAATGATAATGAAACTCGCTTATTTATCTATGGGTTATTCTTTGATGAATTGATAAAACCATTAAAAAAATTTATTTTAATTGTTTCTATTTTTAGGAATGTTTATGAAACCTAATTATTTCCATGGGTTCTTATATGATGAATTTTTTTCCCACAAAACAATTATGTATGATTTTCATTATGTAACAAGCAGGAGCTATATCTCTTACCCATGTGTTAGGTAACAATTGATATATCATTTCATAAAAAGGAATGGAATTAGGAGTGAACCAAGTTTAGTAAGGTAATATGTCCATTATAATATTTATGGGAGTAATCCTTGACTACTAATATAGTATGGGGAGCGTACCCATTCTAATATTAAAATCTCACTAACAATCCTGAAACTACTAATGAAATGATTCTCTATACTTATGTGTATACCACAATTCCATATACCATGCCACTGTTATTATCTATTAGATCATTTTATTTGATTCTAATATGAATTAGGTTTTATGAACATCAATTCATTATTCAGTAATCTTATAATATAATCTCTAATATACATGGTATGATTTTCAAATGTTATTATCATGTTCTTAAACATTTCTTCTCATGTTAGGATTAAGAATCTCCCATGTTTACCATTTTAGAGAATTATAGCTCACTGTTTCTTATGATTCATTTAACCATGTTATAAAGAAATCTATTATATCTGATTTTTCATAGATTTTTTCATCTTTTGAAGAACATTGTGGGAGATGATGTGGTTCACATTTGAACAAGTTTTTTGTGTTTATATGGTTCCAAAGGAACTATACCTTTACGATCTTCATGCATGTGTTTGTTAAATATAATTTGTGTTCATCAAAAAATGATGTTATATATAATATTAAAAATTATGGTTCATTATACAGTAAATTCATAAGGGCAGGGTTGATTGGATTTTTTTAATGTAGTGGATTCGACACTTATATAGAAATATGTAATTTTAAATAATTATTATATGTAATTATTGATTTATTTATCATAGATATGATTCAAAATGGTCAATATAAAAGTGAGATCATTCAAAATGTGTATTGTTTCTAGAAACATAGTCCCTTGGCTCATAATAGAATCATACGGTATGTATTCTTTCTTATGATCAGTTCCATTCTTAGAGAAATATGGAGTGTGATCTAAAAGATGTGTTTTTTCAATATTTTTAATATTTTGAAGTAAAAAAACATGAAGATATATTATCCATTTTCCGTTGGGTATACATAAATTTAATTTATGGGATACTGATATTGTGATATTTCAGTATCACATGAAACATCTTAATCAGAGGAATTGAAGATTTTTAAAAGGCAGTTTTGACTAAGGATTTGAATGAGTTAATATGAGGACTTAATGAAAATTGTTTTTGATTTAATTAAATGATGAATCACACACTCCAAAGAGTGGTATTTTTTACGATGTTGATATGGAGATATAGTTTTAGATTTTTGATTCTTTTTAACATGTGGAAATAATTAATAATGTGTGTGGAAGATTTCTAATATAAGGGATGACACGTTGGAGTATCAAAGTGGTATGTTCTTGTGAACCATTGAACAATGCTAAAATCTATTTTACAAATATATTTGAAAAAATATAATTTTACATTCATTAAAATTTCCTATTTTAATCATGTATGAATACTAATAATTTTTACATACATGCTCTCATGCATGGATTTTTTTTTTTGTGGAGAATATGGTTTGTTTTGTTCTAATTCACTAATATCAGTATATAATTTGAGGATAATCTAGAATAAGGTGTTATATATGATATATAATTATAATGAATCAAACTAAATATTAGATTCATTCTATAGGAGTGAAATAATCATTTAATAACATGTGGTTCCTATATAAAAAAAATTGAGCATTGCTAAAAGTGATGCAGTTAATAAATTATAGAAGCATGTAAAACAATTGTAAAAATTTGTAATGACTAAAATTTATAGCGATAAAAAATATTAATTTACTAAAAAATATGTCATTCAAAACTGTATGTTCTCTCATTATGGTTGATGATTTTAAATTTTTTATATCTTCCACATTTCTATCATATTCCTCCCTTTGAGTATAGAATTTTTTAAAAAGAGTTAATGAAGAATTTGATGAGCATCATTGTTGGTTTTAAAGAAGCTTTTTTAATGAGAAAAAATGTAATTATAATTTAAACCCCTCTCAGTAGTACCCTAATTGATCTTGGCTATACATAGTTAATCCCCAAATTGATACAAAATAAGTCCGCCTGAGACATAAAGTTTTAGACCAATTTTAACAGATAAATAGCGTACAAACATAATACAAATTTTTTTACCTTAATCCATTATGTGAATCCAATGATTAGTGTTATTATGAACTATGTTTTCTATACATCATCAATCTATATAATTTCATAAAACATTAATCAAAATCTTAATTATATAACTTTATAATTTTACAAAAATCATTATAATATTTCTGATCAACTGGGAACATATATCAATGAAAGGGTGGGATGAATGCCTTATACTAGGAATAAATAAAATCTGAATAATAAAATCAAGAATAAAATTTATAATATTGTTAATAAATACATGATATCATATCATAAAATAATACTAAAGGTCGCTATTTATATCTTAAAACCACTACAATGTGAAAAATGAGGAAAATAATTGAAACCATATCAAGGGATGTAGATGTCACTAGGAAATATGATAATGTGTGTTATTTTAATGAATTATTGGATTATTACCAAAATGTATCATTAAGAATGTCAAATAATTATATTAAAACAATATAAAATTCAGTGTAATACAACACAGGAAAAATAATTAAACATTATATTAATAACTCAAGGATTATTGGCAAAAAATAATATTACAATGGAAAAAAAATCTGTATTATGTCTATTGATTCCATTATGGAAAATATTAACTATATCATGTCTTTGTATAAAATTGTGAACAATACTTATTGTACATTGTTAATTATTTTTATCTCATGTGATATAATTTATTATAGAAAACATAAAGTGGTTGTAGGAATCTAGACCTATCCATCATATTATATAATTTTCATAATAATGTGCATTACATATAATGGAAATATACATCAACAATAAGTATATGGTAAACTCATGATAAGGGAACAAGTTTCATAATAATATCATAAAAAATATATCATTGAAATGTAATAGAGGCACCCAAAATAATGATTGTGTAACCTTATCCAATATCAAGGTAAATTTCTCATTAAATTATGGTGTATATATTATTGTTATTCTTTTTTATAGTTGTGCTTTATTGGATATGGGGTATTAGAATATGTGTTACAGAAGATGGAGGAAAATTGGTATACACAATGCATGAAATATGTCCACCAAGAAGCTAGTGTCATGTATTATCCAGATGGTGGTGGTGGTAGGTGAATCTACATTTTTGAATAATCCATTAGCTTACCAATGTTTGAGGATGAATGAGTGGCATTTTCCAGGCGCACCGGATGATCGGTGGAGCCCAGTTCTAGTTGTTAATAATGGATTTTTTGGTAAATTAAATCATTTAAATTATTAAACTAATAAACTCATGAATCCTATCTTAATGTGATTAGAAAATATTAATGATAAATCAAATGGTTCTCTCGGTCTTCCCTTCCTCTATAAATGGAATCTTGAAGTATAGATTAATCATGGACATCAATTGTTGTTAGATCGAAACTGTTTGATACAAATTATTCTTTTTTTCCTTATAATTGGTTGAAGATAGTTTCCATGTTTTCTATATATATAAATACCTGAATAGATATTATGTAAAATCTATGATTGATTAATATATTAGCCATAAACTATGATATTTGGGGGACTCCCTAGGATCGATCCATGATCTACCATTGATGGAGAATCCTTTTTGGTGTGTTGTAGTGATTTCCATAAAATAACAATATCATTTTATATAATTAAAATCATATAGATCCTATATAACTTTTTTGACCATGTTTTAGTGAATTTTTTTTTGTGGGTTCGATTTGGGTGTTTTTTGTTGATAAATTCATGGAAATTATCTTTTTCCTACGAAAGGTTGGATATCCATAGCATGTCAGTCCATTATTTTGAATTTTTTTCAATATTTTTTTGTTTATACCAAGGGTTGATACCAATTACTAATTGGTATGCTTACAAAATATGGTGTGTCCCGTTGGACCCTAGTTTGGTGGAATTTTCCATTTATTTCGATGTAATATATTATTTGTGTAATATTTCATAGCCATGAAATATTGAAATTCCATGTTTTTTCTTTATATATCATTTATATCTTCCAAAATAATAATAATTCTATATAATTTTAATGATTTTTCCTCCATTATTTTATGAAATATTTTTAGTCTGTTTATAGTTAGTGGACTCACTATTTTAGTGTTTAGGCTGACAAGCACTATGATGGATTTAGGTGACTCCTTAGTGTAGAATTTTGGGAAATATTACTCATTGGAAGTGTCTCTATGTAGGATATTTAGCATATTTGGATGTCATTTTTAGCCTAATTTAATTCCCAACACCATTGGAAGATTATCAAAATATTCCTAATTTATCTACTAATTGATAACGTCCTTGCATATGAGAGTGTGTCCTTTGTTTGGCCATTCCATTCATGTGTAACATCGAAGGGTAGATTGAAGTCATTTGACATCATATACCCATCCCGCTTATAGAGGGAGTAGATTGGTTCAAAAAACATGAAATGAGAATAGTACCTAATGGTATATGAAGTTATATTCCATGATCAAATTCATGAAGTTGACAGTAATTTAGGTTTTCTAGAATTGCACCAAATCATGTACGGTTAGTGATTTTTGAATCTTGGTTAATACACAATTTCTCAGTACATGATTGATTTTCTTTTTGATCTTTTATTTTATTTTCCATAATTTCATACACATCCATATATATGTGAACAAATGTTACGAATACATTGGTTTTATCCTACTAGGTTTATACTCAATCCCAGAATGGGAATCTTGGCACAAATATAGACATCAAGACTAGGTAACCAAATAAGGGAAATATAAAAGTTAATGGTTATTAATGAAAATTGAGTTGATAGATGATCAAAAAACTAGGAAAGACTATAATTTAATCGCATCACATTAAATAATTAATTTATTTTTTTATTTTTATTATTGACCTATCACATTAAGGGTCCTTCTTATTATACTTATAGGTCATGAGATGACATCTATCATAATTCATATATATATTACCTTATACATTTTTATTTATTATAATTAAATTTATGTTGTTTTGACCATGTATGGATACGATTAATGATGATATAGTCTCCCCATGTTACGTTAAACGCTAACTCCTAGCACATATACACTTCTGTATGGGGAGGTGCACATGAAGTTATGTGTAACTTTAATTCAAATTTGCTAGATTAAATTTGGGGTGTTTAAAAATGGTATCCGAGGCATGATATTCCTATCATTATTTAATTATTGTTTTTTATGAAGAAGGTAGTCTTTTTAGAACTCAAGTAATGTAGATTCCATGTTCTTCAATAGCTCATGTGTAATTGTCCTATGAGTTGTGAATAATTGGATTGTTGTTACAGTTTAATGGGATTTGGGAGTGTTCATGCATCATGAGTATGAACGTAGGTATAAGATCTCATATATAAATATATATCAATTTTAAATTAATTAGTTGAACATGTGTGTGATTTTATATTTTGATCATATATTGTTACGACTATCATAAAAATATGAAGTACTATTCTTGGTCCTTAGATAAAACAATAAGGGTTATACCTTCTATGTGAGGATTTTCTACAAGTGGTCTTCTTATTAAAATCCCGTATTTCTACCTTATAACTTCATAAGTTGTTCTAATATTGATGTTTTTATAGGTGTTCTATTTTTTTTAGAATTTGTAAAAACATTCACCTCGGATAAGCCAGATTTCTCATACTCAGGATGACACAACAATGAAGGAGGATTCACCTAGGAATTATCCTACACCTACTACAACAGTTAAGTGGTGATACTACCCACTCCAAGAGTCTTATTTATTAGTATTTCCCGGGGTGGAGGGGCACGTAAGGTGATGGTAAACTATGCCCAATTTTTTCATCACCATCATCATCTAGCATTCTAATCCATTAGTGGTCATCATTATGCTGGTTACTAGATTGATATCATAGAAAGAATCATTGATCTAAAGTAAAATCCTATTTATATAAATGTTAATACCTTTCCATTACGATTTAGAGACCTACTAAGAGGTGGTGGTATGTCACGGGACATGAAAGAAGGTGTGAGGGTCCTACTAGGGAATCCTTCAAGTTTTAGTTATTCATAGAGTTGTTTCCCAATAATCTAATACTAGACAAAGATCAAGTGTTTATAATTGTTCAGTAAGTGATGAGATTAGTTTCCTCTTAATCATCTTGTTTAATTGAGTTCCTATTCATTTATCCACATTTAAATTGGATTGAGGTGTAGAGGGATATGAAGATGAATATTAGTCTTTATCTAGAGCTCAGACATCAGGTTAGGGTCAATTTTATAAAAATATATTATCAAGTACTTTTCAAGGATAATAATTTTTGGAAGTGGCTATAGGAGTATAAGATTTTAAATTTCTGTTTCGATTATAGTGTGCCAATGAAAAAAAATTCATAGTATTGATGCTAAAAACTCTTTCATTACCAGAATAATGAATTATAAGGGTGGAATATTAGCCAAATAGAGTTGGGATAAATTTACTAAATTAATGGGAGAAAATTTGACATTGTCACAAAAGTATATATGAAAGGGAAATTTTATAACTTCTTGTGTAAATCCACATAATATATTTCATCAATGAAGAATGATGGGTCATATTCCCATATTATTTTCTAAGACATCACATCTAGATTCCAGGATTATATGTCATGGTGCATATAGGGATCTTCTAGAGTGGAAGACACATGAACCACATATAACAATGACATAGTCTATTCGTGCTTTGAATATAAGAATTGTAGGAGTAAGGGAATATTCTTATCCATATTTAAAGAGGGTCCATTGATAGTTAAAGGAACAATCTTCATTACCTCTGCACAATTTACTACTTTTATTGACATTAGATATTATTATTAATTATTATTGGATCACTTAATTATTGGCCAAAATTTACTGGTTTTTTTCTACTATGATTAACACTCTTGAAAGACCCTAGGTAAACAATATTGTTTGTCTTCAATGATTTGTGGAGTTTCCAATGATTGTAAAAAGTTATAGACATCTGTGAGATTTAGTGATCTTATATGTAACCGGTTTCAATGTGAAATTTGAAATGCAATGTTTTAAATTTAATCAAAATAATATTGATTATTATTAGATACACGTTTTTTATACATTACTAGAGGATATAGGTTTATTTTTATTTGAAATTGGGATCTTAGAGGATAAAGAATGAGACAGTACTTGAATCACATTAGGGATATAAATGTGAATGTAATAGGGTTTTATCTTGAATAAGAATCAAATATATCCCACTCTATCATCCAAAAAGGGTAGGTCATCATAAGGATTATTTCTTAGATAATTATTTTTTTTCAGTATTCCTTATGATATAGGAAATGATTTTGATATTGAAATTATTCATATGGAATTACATATATAGATTCCTTCATATTTTTTGTAACAAAACGAATTATGATAATAAATGGTGATGTTAATGGATTTTGAGAAAAATAGAATTATCAGATTGAGGATGTCTCATTGGGGTGATCTAGTGTAATTTTCTAATAAATGTACATTATATTCTACAAATTTCTGTGGAATATCAGAATATAAATTAGGTAATAGTGAACAATATGTAACCTTTTCCAAGGATTTATGGTCTAATTGAATAGTTTCAGAGAGAATGGAGGTTCTCGAAGAGTGTTCTTCAATTGGGATACCATCAACAGTAGGTCAGTTTAGAGGATATTTCCATGACAATATTTATGATTAGGTATAAAATAAATGTGTAACATATCATCCAGTTTGTTTTAAATTTGATAATAAAGTAGTCATGGGTATCATGGTAAAAAATATCCTTCTATATCTTGAAATTGTCATTTTATTTTTGTTTTATATCTTTTTTATTCCATGTTAACAGATATGCATGATAATTCCCTAAGATTTGTTTGATAATAAATTACGTGTATAACTTTTATACCAAAATTTTGAAGAGTCACATCTTGATTCTAGAGGTGCGTTTATATGGAAATCTAATTTTTATGTATTGGATTTAACATGATCCATGGGAGGTATATGTAGTGATATCTTATAAATTATCCTAGAATGTGTTTGGGAAAAAGAGTTTATTTGGTATTATGAGGTACTATCGATGATTAATCCATGATATCTCTCAATTTTCAGTACATAAGACAATGATAACCAAGAAGAGAGTTAATTTTTGAGTGGTATTATTAGTGTGAAGTAGTTTTACTTAACCTTAAAAAGGATATTGATAAAAACACTAGTTTTGATTCATATAGTGTAAGGGATTAGATATTTTCTTGTGTTTTGAGGACACATGTGTTGGGTTGGGATTTAAGTTAATGCTGATGGATTATGTGGATTATTAGGGTTCAAAGTTATTGTACCCCATGGGTGGAAGATCCTAACACATAAACTATAGTTTTTATCTATTACTTATTCCTGGATTTGTTAAAAGAATAATTTATTTGGTGAGATATTCATCATAAAAATATATCGTTATATTTTATGATACATAATATTTCAAGTGAATCTAAATTGGAGTAGAGGCACTGGGTGGTGTATCTACAAACAAATGACAAAGAAGTTTCATGTACTTTGGGAAAGGGTAATAATGTTGTAGATTCTCATAATTAAAAAATTTGAGATATATATAGGATCATGTAAAGGGGAATTTAGTGGAGTAATTTTAGGTGATTATTTTGACAGATAAGTGGATATTGGATACATTAGAGTATCATGGATTGATCACATGTTCACCATTAGTGACCACATGTTCCTTGGTGAAAAATGTGAAAGTGATCCATGATTTGGATCTGGAGATCATAGTGATGTGGTAATACTGGTCTTGGGATTATTATATTCCTTATCGATCATCAGACAGTGATGATGTAATATACCTAAAAGTGATTTTACATGTGCTACAATCCATGAGAAAGAATTTGATGACAGAAACTCACATTTTCAAATGTGATGTACATCCACATTCAATGATGATTTACCATGACATCCAACATCAATTTTAGTGGATATGTATAAAGGGATACATCACTGGTTTTGTCTTGTGATACCATACCTATAAGAGGATAATGGTCAATCATTAGTGCATTGGTCATTTTCATTATCCACTTTTAGTGCCTATATAGAAGTGGGATGATGTTATGATGATCTTCCTGATAAGTTTACACATGACCCCAATGATCCATTATCCCATTTAGGTGATATTTTATCTGAATTAGAAGGTGGATCACTTCATGAATATATGAGAAATCCTTTTAGTGGATGAGTGGGTGATACTATAGGTATGGGAGGTGGACCACATATATGTATATCACATGAGAATTGTAACCTAATGTTATGCACATTTAACATTATATATATGATAGGGATTACTAAAGGCTTTGGGTACCTAGTTGAAACTAAGTACAATGTATCATTTGCATAATTATGGATAGTTATAGAGGATGAACCAAATTATTGTAGATATTTCATGATAATAGATATTATATTTCAAAATATTTTGGGATGATCACCTAGAAATGGTTAATTTTTTATTCATTAATAGTTTATAAGATTCAATTTATATGGAACCTTTTTTTGGCTCATTGTCACTAAACATATCACTCATCACATTTTTGGAATAAATCAAGGGAGGGATAAATTGATGGGATAAGCATGGTATAAGAGAACTATGAGAGGGTAAATTTGTTTGGGATGTGTCTAATAACCGCTTAGAGGTGGAAGTGATCATATTATGATTGGAGGAGGTGACCATTAAAAATAATGTTTTTTAATTGAAAACAACCTTTTTAAAATTATTTATAATGATAAATTTTATTTAATTAGGTTTCAATTTAAAATTTATTCATTATATATACAAATATATTCATCTAATTAATTTAATTAAAATCATTTTCATATTTAATTTTGATATATAGTCCTTATGACCTTTTGAACATTTTTAATATGAAAACACACATTCGTGTCGCATTTATGGGATTAATTCTTAAATGAATATTTTTAAATTTAAGAATTTAATTTTTTTAAATGGATTCCATATTTTAAATCATAAAAAAATGATATTATATAATATTTTCAACTTAATTTTTTTTCCAAAATGAGTAGAGGTAATAGTAAAAAATAAATTATCTCGATTAAGGTAAAAAATCATTTTCAAGGGGTTTAAATTAAAAAGGTAATATTTAAAATGAACAATAACATTTTCAAAAAATTATTTTATATCAATATATAGGTCTTATAATATATAAATATTTATAATACTCAATTTAATACCATTTTGGAATGTGAAAAATTTGGACACATCTTTTTCTTTTCAAAAATTAAATGTGTGTCTCTCACCTCACATATAAATGGTAACCTCCTATATTACCTTATCCACACATTCAAACCAGTTTGGTTTGGAAATTAGATGATAAAATACATCCTAAAAGTCCCTCCTCTAATCCCAAAATCCTTATTTTGGGAGTTTATCATTTGTATGAATTATTTTAGTGAAAACCTAAGGAAGATACCCGAAGAAGAGGTATCGTTCCTCAATGACTGTTTTTATTTTCATTTATTCCTTCATCCAATTAAATTATTTTTAAACCATATTTATATAATAATAATAGTATATTAAATATACTGATGTGTTTCCATTTTAATTTAATGACCCAAAAACATATCTACATCCACTAAATGGGTTATGAAATCATCGTTCATGTATATGGTGGACTACCACCTCACAAAACATTGTCACACATTTTTCCATCACCAAATATCACAATTGTATATGATGATGTACCTAAATTATTAATATAATATTAAGAAAATAAATAAAAATATGAATTAATTTAAAATATATACAATTTTATTACTTTTTTAATAGGGGGTATGATAACGTCATTCTTTATGTACGTCAGACTACATCCTCATGAAGTGACGTGATTTGTTTTTCACAGACGCTTTACATGGAAGTTAGTAAGGACAAAAATGTGTGATATAAATTTAATTATTATTATATTAAAATTTATATTTCTATATTAAATGATAATATATAATTTTTTTCATACCTTTTCACTCACTGAATTGTGATAACATTGTTTCTGTATGTGTGGACTACCGCCCTCACGAAGTGATATGACTCTCTTTTCATCCCCAGAAAAAATGGATGATATTTAAAAGTGTATTTTAAAAAATATTATGGTATATAGGAAATTATTATCATTATATAAGTATAATATATTACTTACATCTTTTCCATGATGATCCTTTAAAATGAAAATGTTACTCATGCATAAGCATGACCTACTATCTCAATGATCCAACATAGTTTATTTATAAAAAAATTCATGATTCGTATTAAATGTTTAAATTTTTTATAATTAATATAAATATTTCATGATTAATATTATGTTGGTGATGTAACCATCAACAGTGTAAGATGATGGAAAATAATAAATCAATTTATATATGGAAAAATAAAGCAGTTATTACACAGAACGTGACATTAACATAGTATTATTAATAAATAGGTAATATAATGACGTAAGTGAATAATATATAGTATGATTTATATTATTATGGTTAATAAATATATTTATTATAATCGTATATTTTTTATATTGTATTTTCAATGAAGCCTGAAGGAATTCAACACTTACTATAAGAGATTTCTGTCTCACTTTTATTTTGTTGCCATAAAAATGTCATATTCAGCACATGTTCATTTTATTTCATGTATTTAATAACCAGGAATGTATATTATGATGATTATAAATAAAATAACTTTTATTTAAATATCCATTTTAGGAAATCACTATAATGGTGTTTATATTTCAGAAGTTAACAAATCGGTAATGGATTTTTGTCTCATTTTTTCTTTATTTGAAACAATTGTTTTTTTAACCTATAATCATATAAAAGGTGTATATAAAAAAACATTGACATGTAATATCATGAATTTTTCCTCATTATATTTTATGTTTAATTTAACTACATAATTTCAAAGGTATTATATTTGAAAATTACCAAAGAGGTAATTATTTTATATTACAATCTCATTGTTTATCAAGATTTTTTATGATCATATTTTTGATAAGACAATATTATGATATATCTCAAAAGAAACACATGAATTTTATTCTCCTTTTGTTGTGTCATGGTAATAAATTACTTTCCTTCATTTTCAAATACATATTCAGTCATGATTTTTAAAATAATGTTTTAATGAAAAACAACTTTTCAGTCGAATACCATTTTTATATTCAAACCATGTTTATAAAAATGATTCCAATTTTTTATATTTCTTATGATATTTTTATAAAACTGTTTATACATATTTTATTTCTTATTAAAAAATTATTGAAAATAATATTCATTACATTTTCAAAAACAATTCCCAATTGGATTTTACCAAAAATGTGAAACAAATCCTTATTTTAAAATGTATGATATGAAAATAATTTCCATCAATCAAGACCATAACCTAATTTAAGGATTATATTATAATATTTTAAAGTTATTTTAAAAGAAAATGTTTTACAAAATGTATTGTATTCTAAAATTATTTTTCAAAAATTTGTATTTTCCTTATGAATTGATGTAAATGAAAATTATAGATTCCTGTGTAAGTTTAAAATTTAATTTTTAATGAAAAATATTTGGAAAATGTTTTATGTTTTAAATGTTTTTAGCAAAGATGAATGTCTATCTTTATCAATTAATGTCCCAAATAACATTTTAATGTAATTTTACATCTATGATGAAATCCTTAGACGTTATTTAGACTTTACTAAAGATATGATCCTAGGAAACCTTTCTTATTCATTATATGAATTATTTATGTTTATTATGAAAAAATGATTATGAAACATGTTTCTCTTACATGATTTTACCTTGAGAAAATACATAGGAAACCCGATTATTTTTTCACTACATATTATTTTATGAAATTTTGAAATGATTATGAAATCTATTTATTTTCTAAAAGTTATGTTAATTTTAAATATTTATCAAACAAATTTTATTTTATGGGTTATGATGTTATTCGTGTTTTATGAAATTGTGGAACTCGTATGTATGATTTTAATTATCTGATGGAGGATACTTTATCACCAATGATAGTGGAAAGGTTATAACCAATGATAGGTGGGACCCACATGTCCCTCTAATGAACTGGGTAATCATTTATATCTCATGAGATACATTATCACGGAACATGATGTGAACTTGATTTAGTAAGGAACTTTGTCCACTATGATTGTATTTGGAGTGAACTTTGACTATCATGATCGTTTACAGAGTGAACCCATTCCATTACGGGGAAAGGGTTACTACTGGGGATGTTAATGTATCGCACCTAGGATTCATAGCCACCCAAAGAGTGCCTTGACATGTTGGGGCAGTGATCCTTAATGACTCAGTAAATGATGGTCTATGCTTATGTGTATACTATAAATCCATATCATATTCAAATTTTATTATATCATGGATCAATCTATTTTATTTCAATATGATTCGTGTCTTATAAAAAAATATTTATTCTATTACTCATTATTATGATCATTTATATATATGGCATGGTTTTCATATATTGTTATCATGATCTCATTAAATTATGTTCCTGTTATACATATATTTCCCACTTTCATACCCATACTAAGCATCTGAGCCCACTCTCTTTTTGGTTTCATTACCCTAGGTTATGATGAATTATTTTAGTAGGTTATTTATTTAAAGAGTAATATATGGGGGTATATTTATTGTAAATGTTGATGATCATTCATCAAATTAGAATATTGGATACCTAGTCTCTAATGGAACTAAACTATTATAGTCCCCTTGTGTGTGATTATTTTATTTAATGACTATTAATCTATAATGTTGTAACATCCATTCAACAAAAGCTAATGTTTTTATAGTTTTTATAAGAGGATAGTTTTATTTTCCCATTGGAAACTAGGATGATAATGTATTTATGATATCCCATGTGATATTTATAAGGATATTCTGAGGTACGTATCTAAGGATGTGTCTATAGATGAGTGAATGCATAATAATTTTTATTGGATTTATGTTTAAAGATATAGAAAGTTGTTTTCATGTAATTTCATCCCTGTCAGGAAACTCACAGTGTATTCTACTATTAACATGTCGAATATATGGTTAACAAATCCATAAATGGAACACTGATCTCGACTCGATTATCACCTGGAATATGGAAATGATACTTTTTTCATACATAGTTGGAGACTTCCTGTTTATATGATTCAGATGTTAACAACCTCTATACATCCCATATTAAAGGATATAAATAGATAATAATGATGAATGACCAAGAAAAATATATGATTTTATAGATTACAAAGAATTTTTTATGGATTATACATCATATAATTTAGTTTCATGAATATTTGGTTTTCTATTATGATTAGAGTTTATAAAAAAAATGTTTTTTGGTTTTTCAAAATGGTGGTAACTAGAATGGACAAGGTTAGAAATGAGTGTGTAGATTATTTATGGATTAACATCAAAATGGTATGATGACTGGGTTGAAGGATATTGTGATTATGAATAATCATTTATCATGATACATGATTAAAAACGTGTACATTAATAATCTTTTTATCTCACAAAATAATAGTTTGATATAGTTCAATAATAATTTGGGTATGGTCGACCATAGAGGAATAAAAATTCAATTTTCAATATATTGGGAATGTGTAGAGAATAACTTAAGAAAATAGCTAAAAGTAATGAATATGTGTTTTATGAGTGGAGAATAAGGGAATATAATAAGCAATTTTAGAGGTAGAATGAAATTACTGCTTAATTAAATTGATATATATATTCATCTTCAAATTTTATTATTAAAGGATGAATGTTTTAAATGCATAATGCATCAGAATTATGCAAATAGTGGTCCAAATGGGAAATATATTAAAGATAATCATCAATGTTATATGAGTAATGAATATATTGATGATGAAAAAGAGACTATATATAACATATGATATGATAGAAGTGTTAATAAATAAGACATCTAAGCCCAGTTTAGGGGTTAAGAGGGATGTTGGATGATTGTAGTTTTTATGTATTGGAATTAAAGTATTATTTTATTTGAATAATTAAATATATAAATTTTTGAATACAATTTAAAAAAATATGTAAAATGGTAGTGATGGACTAGAATAGCGAATTAAAAAAAAGTTATAGTTTTATTAAGGGAAGATAACCCTTAGTATGTTACTGATCTTCTGAAATTGGTGTTTAGATTAGATAATGAAATTATAGATATGGATAACATAAATTGGATAATTTTTATATCCTCAAAACTGATAAAGGATTTGTTGACAATCTAGTTTATGTTATCATTAATATATTATATCATATTATTATATTATTGGAATATGTTAAATAATATACGTTTTTATTCAAGAAATGAGGAATTATGCATGTTTTCATTGATGTTTTATGGTAATTTTGGTTATTTCCATGCGTTATGAGAATATATGACCAAGGTACGCACAAATATTGTATGTGAGAATTAAGATACTATTAATTACATTTGGAGGATTAATGTACAATTTATGTTGATTATTTTAGTGAGGTTTCTTAAATAATTAAAAATTTTGAAGGTAAATATGGTTAACCATTTGGGTATAACTTTACATCGTACATTGGATGAGTTTTTATAGATTAAATAACTAATTTACCATAAGAATATATATCCATATTGGATAACTACTGTTAAATATTTTTATCTAGAGATAGAAGGAATGACATATCATTTATTTAATGGTCTTATTTGGTACTCCATACATGAAAAATCCAACTCTAAGAGTAATATATGTACTTGAAATTGACTAAGAAACTACCAATGGATTAATTTGTTCCTATTAAATAAAAATCCTTCACGTACGAGTATTTTCATAAGATTAATTTCAGGATGAAAATGGAATTCTCCAACATTACAAAAGGACCATGGAATTCAACATTGACCTTTTTCCATTATTATTTAGGATATCAATGACCTTTTTAAAAAATCATTTGTTTACAGATTTTTGCCCATCAATTTTCCATTGATCATGTTCTTTATCAATGTCCATCAATATTTGGGGGTTAGTTTTATCTTCCATGTCTATGTTTTTACTTCCATCCTATGTTCGCATATTTGGAAGCCCTGTATATCTAATTATAGATAACCATCAAAAACTCATTTATCTTTTTAAAGAGGTTGATTTATTCACTATTTTCGTAATGTCAATTTTTATGGTAGACATTTATAATGTTAAAATAGATTACTAAGAAAAATTCCAAGGGAGAAATTCATTTTAAGTGTGTGTATAATGTAAAACCCTTCAGTTTTGTGATATATATATTTAAATTATATTTATTTATTTTTTGATATTTATAATTATACGAAATAATTTAAATATATTTAGTCACATGAAATATTTATTTTATCTTTCATTTCACACAACATTGAGTTTATCGTTTATTAAACGCAACACCGTGTTTAAAAGAAACATGTATTATTATTGAAATATTATTTTATAATAGTTACTACATAGCCATTGGAAAGGTGGGTATGAATAAGATTAAATAAATAATATAAATATATTGTTTACACATGTATATAAAATTAAATATTTTGTTTCCAATTAATTTAAAATTAATGTAAAAACTATATAGGAAAAAATTATTATTTTTTCAGAAAACTATTTTTATGAAAAAAAAGTTTTAACTAAAATAATAATAATTTTTTTTTTGTGGATTATTTTACTAAAATTTATATATTAAATATTCAATAATCTATTTATTAGTCATCTATTTTTTTCTTTATAAGAGATAAGTATAAATCCAATTTTATTCATAAACACTACATTTCCCTAAAAAGCAGTTTTGTCTCCATTTTCACGAACATAGTTTCTAAATAAAATTTGAATCATTTAAAAAATTTATTTTTAAAACTAAATTTAATTTTTAAAATAATAGAATAAAAATTTTCGTATTTTATATTTTTTTAGTTTTTTATAAAAAGTTACATTTTTTGTTGAATAGTGAAAAATACTGAATTTTAATTGAAAATCGTTTTTCCATTAAATTAATTATAATAAGAGATTATATTTTTAGTTGAATTTAAATGTAAAATTATTTTAATTTGATATCATATAATTTAATTTATTACATTTGAATAATATATATTTTTTCATTCTAATATATACATGTTGTAATCTTTTAAAAAATTTCTCATTGAAAGCATTCTTTCTCATTACGTATGCATGATTAATATTGAATTAAAATTTTTTAATTCTGTTATGTAAATTTTTAAAATTATATTCCATATTTTTAATCATAGTAATTTTTATTATTTACTAAATTTAAGATAATTGTTTACGAAAATTAATAGTGAAATTAATAAAAATTTAATTACGAATGTTATTATAAAAATAGGAATAGTAAGGGTCAAACTTACATGAAAAGGGTTACAATATCATAATAAAATACCTAAAATATATTTTATTTACAAATTTCAATTCTAGAATGTTTAATTTTAATTAATAATTCATTTTTACCCTTTTTATGTGTAACACCCCAAGATTTCATAGTGTGTTATTTCTTCAAAATAATTCAATAACTTGCACTACACGCAACACCGAGTTCAATTGCACCATGACTTACCAAAAAAAAAGCCATTAAAAGAGGTCTTGAATAGCATTAACTATATTTTTAACATTATATAATCCTTATAATTTTAGAATCCATATTATGAGTTTCTTAGTCATAATGCAAGAACAGATTCATTTTCAGTATTGCACTTTTATCAACTTTTGATAGTGAAACCTTTTTAAATACAATATTTTAAACCTTTTGACTAAATGGAGACATCAAAAAATTTAAAATGAAACATCCCAAGCTTCCACGGTACGCTTTCCTTTGAATAAAACAGTAGCGTGTGTTGTACGCAACGTCGAGTTTTAACACACACCATAACCGATCAAACTAGCCGTTATGAAAAGTAATACCAAAATTTTGAAATTATATATATTTTATATTTTGAAATGGACTTCATTTTTGGATTCGGAATATCGAATTTAGCCTAAGGTGAAATTTTGGTACTTTTCGGATAACTTTCATATTTTGATGAATAGTGAAAATTACTAAATTTTTATTAAAAACAATTTTTTTAATCAAAATAATTAATAGTGATAAATTATGAATTTGAGTGGTTTTAAAGTATATTTATAATATATTTTTACAATTAAATATAATGTTGGTCATTAGACATAATTTTACAATTAAACCGAACATAAACAAGTGTCAATCTTTTGATAGTTATTATCTCTTAAAAACACGCTATTTGTTTTGACAGCGGGAATTAATTTTAAATTAATTTCTGCCACTTATGTGTTTTGAATTTAGAAAAATTGATTCCATATTTGGAATCAGGAATGTTCAAATTGTGTAAATAGGTAACTTTTATTTTTAGACATTTTGAAAAATTACTGCGGTAAATATTTTATTTACCATGGTTAAGGGTAAATCCGGTAAATAAGGGTTAAAAAATAATATTATAATAATACTAAATTACCCTAAAACGTGTTTTAACCATATTGGTTGATACATGGTCGACCATGGGCATCTTTGGGTCTATTTTGGGACCCCATGGATCCACTTGTAAGTGATAATGACACTTTATTTTAATTATGTTAAAATGAATACAAAAATGACACAAGCATATATCTTTTAGAAAAACAATTGTTACATAGGGTTATATATGTTAGATTTTATATTATAAATATTAATTAGAAAGCTAAAAAGATTTCCTACATAATGATATTTTATTTATAATTTTTAGACATTAAATAATTTATTTTATTTATGACACAATGATGATGCAGTAATTACTATAATAGTGAAAAATTAAAATAATTGATATTATAAATACCCAAATAAATATAATATGAAACTTTTAATGAAATAAACTAATTTTATAGGATAATATGATATATTAGGATTGATTTAATGTACTTTTTTCGAAGTAATAAAGCTGTTAGGAGTTTCACCAAAATCAACTATTGAATAGTGTCAAAATTGACATAAAAGAGTTCTTAAAACAAATATTATATTATTAATTGATCTTAAATTCCTAAAAATCTAAGGTTCGGCCAAGAGACTTATATCATAATAGGTTCATCATTAATTGACCATTTGGGGGTCTCTTGGATGTATATAGTAAGTTTATTAACCATATTATATAAAAATACAAAGAGACATTGTAAAAGTGAAACTAATTAACTTAGAGTTAATACTTAAAGATAAGGTTAATATAAGTACCCAAACCTATCTAAATTCTATTTGTTGAGTGGTTTTCGACCTATCCCCACCTTAACCGTTTAATAATAAACTTTGGAGCCATTTTAAACCGAATATGAATTTATTATAAATTAATATTTCTAGCTTTTCCAAAGGTGCCCCTCACCCCTCTTATAAAAGGGAACTCCTCCTTCTCATTTCTTCACACCTTAAAAGCCTTTTTGTTCGGCCAAACTCTGCCAAAATACTCTCCCAACATCCCTCACTACAACCTAGAGGCCTTAGTTTGATCGGAAAGCCAACCTATGGAGCCCTTTTGATCAAATCAAAAGGAAGAACCCGAAGAAGAGGTAATGATTTCACCACCCTTCTCCAAGTTCATTTCTTCTTCCACTTCTTCTTCCTTTTTTCTTACCATTATAAAATAATAACTCCAGTATCTCACATATACTGTGATGTTATTATAAATATGGTACAACCATATTCATTATTCTATCCACCCTTTGAATAACATGTCACCATACGTGCGTACGTACGGCTTACCGTCTCCACGTCGTGGTGTAATTGTTATTCAATATAATATTATTTGGATGGGTATAATAATGATGTGTAACTCATGTAAACAATAAATATAACATGTTAATGATTCTGTATATATGATATACCATCCATTTATATATTATTTTAATATCAAAAGAATGATATTGTCGCTCGTGCGTACGTACAGACTACCGTCTCCACGAACGCGATGAGATTCATTCTCCATCGTATCCATTCAAGTATAATTATAATTTGATGATTTAAAAATGATGTTTAAGGACTAGATATCATTCTAGATATGAATAAGATACAAAAACCATGGCTTATGTAACAAAACATATAAAAGAAAATGAGTAAGTTAACTCCTGAAACGACGATAATTCTAAGATATTATTAACAAATCAATGTTAAAAGATCATATATGATATCATATTAATATATATGATTCTTGTATAATTTAATAACAACTATTTCACCATTATACAGGAGGTTAACCTACCCCAACCAAGGAAAAGTACAAGGTAAGGGTTTACTTTACAACCTCTTCATTATCCAAGGTTGTTTATATGTAATAATCTACTGGGATCTCTTTATCATCCACATCCATGTTTCTTAAAAATGCATTTCAAAACATTTTTACTATTTACTAGAATATGAGTTAAAGTCATTTATACCCTTTTTGACTTTTATAAGTGGTTTATAAAGGAATCTTTCGGTCGTTTTCAAAACAAGGTCCTTTTTAACCTTTTCGACAGAATTAAGGTAAGAATGTTTTTTTTAACTTCTACGGCGGGTGCAGCTATTTTCCGCCGTTATAAAATCTTCAAAGCTTCCCTTACAAGATTATAAGAATATTTGAAAGAAAATGTTTTATTTTATATGGATCTTAAATGATTTCAAAATAAAAAGAGATATTTCTTTAGAAAGAATTCTGATTTCATCTATGTCAACATCCTTTGATGGATTTTAAGATTATTTGAAGTTGATTTATTATGATACAAAACTTCTATATTGTATTTAAGGTTTTGTGATATGTTTGACTGTGGATGTTCTATTTTTATTCCATTCATAGTTTATAGTGAAAGTATTGACATTTCGTATGCTATTTTTAATACGAATGTTTATGTTATGTTTAAACCTTTTCATAGGGAATGCATTGGACTTAATAAGTGACGGGTGGAGCACGCTATAGCTCCTCGATGCATCGGTAGGTCTCATGAGACAAACTAGTGTCTTGGCAGAAGGCCTTGACAAAATCGTATTTGTAGTCTTGGCACGAGGCCTTGGATATGTGGTTATGATAGTCTAGCATTATGCATTCCAACATTATGAAAGTGGTTATTGATTTTTGCATGTGATTATTCGATTAGTAGAATATACATGTGAATAAGTAAATGGAATTATTTCATTTTATTTATGCCATACCATGTTGAAAGATCATGTTTAAAAGGCTTTTGTTTTAGTTATACATTGCCTTAAATGTTTATTCTTATTGATGAATGTTTCCTCTATATTGATATCCTTACTGGGCATTTGAGCTCACCCCTTTTCTATGTTTTATTTTTTCCAGGAAGTGAAGATGTAAGTTATGAATGACCTGCAGGGATATTATGAGGGGATTATAGTGTGGACTATGGAAACATTATGTTGTTGTAGTAGTTTTTCATTTTATGATGTAATGTAAAACTTATGAATATATCTAGTGTTTCCAAGGCTACTAAATCAATCGGTCTTTCGAGATTTGATCTTTCTTGTGATCATGCCAATGTTACGAAGTAATGCACCGACTCTGGGTAACTGGGGTCGGGGCGTTACAGTTGGTATCAGAGGAAGTTTAGTAAAAACCTTGGAAGCTAGATTTAGATAAACTCTGATTAGAGCACGTAGACCTAAGATGAACTTTGAAGATTAGTATAGAAGAACTTCCTAGAATTTTGGTATTGTAGAGATTTTGTGAGTTTTCCGAGCAATACATCCCTGTCTGGATACGAGCAGGTAGAGGCGGCTCTGGCACAGATGTACCTAGGGGTAAAACCCGAAAACACCGCTTTGAGTTAGACTCGAACGGGAACTGGTGCACGACAACGGGCCTTGCTGCACTCTTGGTTACGACACTCCCGGGGGATATTCTTAGGATAACTCTCATTTTTTACAAATCATTTTGAAGGGTTTATGAGTATATACTTCCTTAAAGAAAACATTCTTATGATTATGGATTATATCCATAAATAGTTCAGTTTATGTTAAGTGTTTTATAAGTATGGGATTATGTATTTTGATTCATAAATTGATCTAGTTTATGCCATTGTTTAGAAATGGCGCCCAGTAGAAGGAATGAGAACTCCGGAAATGCACATGATCCAAAGAGAAGGAAGGATCATATCTTTCATGGTCTTAAGCTAGAATTTATAAGAGAAATAGTCTCCCATGTATTATCATCATATGAAGAAATAATATCATGCGTTGATAAGATAAGTAAAGAGTTTACTGAGTCCTATGGCTTTGAAGGGAATCAAGAGACGAAAAGGATGGAAGAGAGAAAGATGGATAAAGGGAAAAGGGAAAAGAAGAATTTTCCCATATGTGGTAACTGTGGAAAGAAACACCCTGGAACTTGCCTGAAAGAAATGAGAGTTTGTTATAAGTGTGGAGGAAAAGGGCACAAAGTACGTGACTGCAAGGTAAGAAAATGGTTTCAAATGTACAATGCTTCATTTGCAAGGAGTTTGGACACTACGCAAACCTATGTCCCAGTCATCAGACTATGACGCAAATGATGCTATCGGATAATAATCAAGTTATGATACTACCACAGATGAAGAGGAATGATTAGAGTTCTTATGTTGATTATGTCAATTGAGTGTTGTATCAACAATGTACTTGTTATAATAATTATGGAGTATATAAGGATTGTACTGCAGTACTATTTCATTAAGGACTTGAGATTGTGTGGAATAATGAAAAGTGACTCAATAGCAGGATAAATTTTTGGAAAATATATGGTTGAGAGAATGATAAACCATAATATAGTTCTGATACCGAGGTAGTGATTTTCGAATAATACATGATTATTTTGGAAAAAATATATTGGATATTCTTGACTACCTTGGAACTGATTAATGATTTGTATATTCCATCATTGTTGGGGTTTAAAACATTTTTGGATTGATGAAGTATATCCATCATTCTATATAAGGGAGCATGAATGTAATCAATAAGGAATATGGTAATACATGATGAAGGTATTCATATGATATTACGGGGTAAAAAGGATCTATATTATTTTTACCTTCCTTATAAATGTTAGACTGTGAGTTTGGACAGAAGTATTTTGGATAGTTCTAGTTTGGATTATTTTGGATTTCCATAAAAGGACAACCCGGAGGTCGGGCGGCAACCCGTCGCGTCCGGCAAGGCTGCGAGACTTGAACCTGCAACCGAAGGGCGACAAGGGTGTATCACCTACCACTGGACCATGAGATGTCCTGGATTAAATAATGTAGTTTTTATTAAAAGATCATGTAGATGAATTATAAATTCGTTTATTTTGGAACCCTATATGAATAGTGTTAATAGAATTTTTTTTACATTCTATTATCTTTTAGAGTGAAAGATGAGTTTGTGGTAGAAATTTATTAATGGATAAAACTCTAATTATAAAGTAAGTATATCTCTTTATGATCTTAGCCAATCTCATAAATAAATTCATCAATATTAAGAAAAGCAACTTAGAACAAAAATGTTTTCCTAGATGGTATCTTAAATCATCACTAATTTATGTCTTTGGGATTGTTGGCCTTTTCATATCCATGTTCTCTACCACTCTCCATCAGATAATTGATGGTTAGATTTTTCTTCCATATCCATATTTTCCTACATGGAACCCTATTATGTGTTATTTTCGGTAATCTTCATACTTTCGACTCTTTATTTTAAATAGAGGCCTCGTTAATTCATTTTTCGATGTGGGATTTCAACTAAGATATTTTGAAACGTCAAAAATGTGTTATCCCAATACCCTATATTTTGTTGAACCGATGGTACTTCAAATCATCATAGATTGATGAGTTTAAGGACCTCAATTATACACTTGTTTGTGATTGATGACCTCAATCACTACCTATAAATATTTACGTTCTTCCTCCGATTATATGTCTCTAATTTCCACCAATGTTCTCCTAATCAAGATCATAATTTGGTGGTGACCCTTTCATTTCTCTTTTCCTCATATTAAGACTAAATTTTAGTAACCCAATTTCCGATGTGGGTTTTCCCACAAATATATTATCTATTTTCAACCTTTTATTTTCGAAGAACAATTTCAAATTGCGAGGACGCAATTTATTGAAGGAGGGGAGAATGTAACACCCCATGATTTCATAGTGTGTTATTTCTTCAAAATAATTCAATAACTTGCATACACGCAACACCGAGTTCAATTGCACCATGACTTACGAAAAAAAGCCATTAAAAGAGGTCATCAATAGCATTAACTACATTTTTAACTTTATATAATCCTTATAATTTTAGAATCCATATTATGAGTTTCTTAGTCATAATGCAAGAACAGATTCATTTTCAGTATTGCACTTTTATCAACTTTTGATAGTGAATCCTTTTTAAATACAATATTTTAAACTTTTTGACTAAATAGAGACATCAAAAAATTTAAAATGAAACATCCCATGCTTCCACGGTACGCATTCCTTTGAATAAAATAGTAGCGTGTGTTGTACGCAACGTCGAGTTTTAACACACACCATAACCGATCAAACTAACCGTTATGAATAGTAATACCTAAATTTTGAAATTATATATATTTTATATTTTGAAATGGAAATCATTTTTGGATTCGGAATATCGAATTTAGCCTAAGGTGAAATTTTCGTACTTTTCGGATAACTTTCATATTTTGATGAATAGTGAAAATTACTAAATTTTAATTAAAAACAACTTTTTTAATCAAAATAATTAATAGTGATAAGTTATGAATTTGAGTGGTTTTAAAGTATATTTAGAATATATTTTTACAATTTAATATAATGTTGGTCATTAGACATAATTTTACAATTAAACCGAACATAAAGAAGTGTCAATCTTTTGATAGTTATTATCTCTTAAAAACACGCTTTTTGTTTTGACAGCGGGAATTAATTTTAAATTAATTTCTGCCACTTCTGTGTTTTGAATTTAGAAAAATGGATTCCATATTTGGAATCAGGATGTTAAAATTGTGTAAATAGGTAACTTTTATTTTTAGACATTTTGAAAAATTACTGCGGTAAATATTTTATTTACCATGGTTAAGGGTAAATCCGGTAAATAAGGGTTAAAAATAATATTATAATAATACTAAATTACCCTAAAACGTGTCTTATCCGTATTGGATGATACATGGTCGACCATGGGCATCTTTGGGTCTATTTTGGGACCCCATGGATCCACTTGTAAGTGATAATGACACTTTATTTTAATTAAGTTAAAATGAATACAAAAATGACACAAGCATATATCTTTTAGAAAAACAATTGTTACATAAGGTTATATATGTTGGATTTTAGATTATAAATATTCATTAGAAATATAAAAATATTTCCTACATAATGATATTTTATTCATAATTTTAGACATTAAATAATATATTTTATTTATGACAGAATGATGATGCAGTAATTACTATAACAGTAAAAAATTAAAATAATTGATATTATAAATACCCAAATAAATATAATATGAAACTTTTAATGAATTAAACTAATTTTCTAGGATAATATGATATATTAGTATTGATTTAATTGACTTTTTTCGAAGTAATCAATCTTTTAGGAGTTTCACAAAAATCAACTATTGAATAGTGTCAAAATTGACATAAAAGAGTTCTTAAAACAAATATTATATTATTAATTGATATTAAATTCCTAAAAATCTAAGGTTCGGCCAAGAGACTTATATCATGATAGGTTCATCATTAATGGACCACTTGGTGGTCTCTTGGATGTATATAGTAAGTTTATTAACCATATTATATAAAAATACAAAGAGACATTGTAAAAGTGAAACTAATTAACTTAGAGTTAATACTTAAAGATAAGGTTAATATAAGTACCCAAACCTGTCTAAATTCTATTGGTTGAGTGGTTTTCGACCTATCCCCACCTTAACCTTTGAATAATAAACTTTGGAGCCATTGGAAACCGAATATGAATTTATTATAAATTAATATTTCTAGCTTTTCCAAAGGTGGCCCTCACCCCTCTTATAAAAGGGAACTCCTCCTTCTCATTTCGTAACACCTTCAAAGCCTTTTGGTTCGGCCAAAATCTACAAAACTACTCTCCCAACATCCCTCACTACAACCTAGAGGCCTTATTTTGATCAGAAAGCCAACCTAAGGAGCCCTTTGATCAAATCAAAAGGAAGAACCCGAAGAAGAGGTAATGATTTCACCACCCTTCTCCAAGTTCATTTCTTCTTCCACTTCTTATTCCTTTGTTCTTACCATTCTAAAATAATAACTCCAGTATCTCACATATACTGTGATGTTATTATAAATATGGTACAACCATATTCAGTATTCTATCCACCCTTTGAATAACATGTCACCATACGTGCGTACGTACGGCTTACCGTCTCCACGTCGTGGTGTAATTGTTATTCAATATAATATTATTTGGATGGGTATAATAATGATGTGTAACTCAAGTAAATAATAAATATAACATGTTAATGATTATGTATATATGATATACCATCAATTTATATATTATTTTAATATCAAAAGAATGATATTGTCGCTCGTGCGTACGTACGGACTACTGTCTCCACGATCGCGATGAGATTCATTCTCCATCGTATCCATTCAAGTATAATTATAATATGATGATTTAAAAATGATGTTTAAGGACTAGATATCATTCTAGATATGAATAAGATACAACAACCATGGCTTATGTAACAAAACATATAAAAGAAAATGAGTAAGTTAACTCCCAAAACGACGATAATTCTAAGATATTATTAACAAATCAATGTTAAAAGATCATATATGATATCATATTAATATATATGATTCATGTATAATTTAATAACAACTATTTCACCATTATACAGGAGGTTAACCTACCCCAACCAAGGAAAAGTACTAGGTAAGGGATTACTTTACAACCTCTTCATTATCCAAGGTTGTTTATACGTAATAATCTACTGGGATCTCTTTATCATCCACATCCATGTTTCTTAAAAATGCATTTCAAAACATTTTTACTATTTACTAGAATATGAGTTAAAGTCATTTATACCATTTTTGACTTTTATAAGTGGTTTATAAAGGAATCTTTCGGTCGTTTTCAAAACAAGGTCCTTTTTAACCTTTTCGACAGAATTAAGGTAAGAATGTTTTTTTAACTTATACGGAGGGTGCGGCTATTTTCCGCCGTTATAAAATCTTCAAAGCTTCCCTTACAAGCTTATAAGAATATTTGAAAGAAAATGTTTTATTTTATATGGATCTTAAATTATTTCAAAATAAAAAGAGATATTTCTTTAGAAAGAATTCTGATTTCATCTATGTCAACATCTTTTGATGGATTTTAAGATTATTTGAAGTTGATTTATTATGATACAAAACTTCTATATTGTATTTAAGGTTTTGTGATATGTTTGACTGTGGATGTGCTATTTTTATTCCATTCATAGTTTATAGTGAAAGTATTGACATTTCGTATGCTATTTTTAATACGAATGTTTATGTTATGTTTAAACCTTTTCATATGGAATGCATTGGACTTAATAAGTGACGGGTGGAGCCCGCTATAGCTCCTCGATGCATCGGTAGGTCTCATGAGACAAACTAGTGTCTTGGCACAAGGCCTTGACAAAATCTTATTTGTAGTCTTGGCACGAGGCCTTGGCTATGTGGTTATGATAGTCTGGCATTATGCATTCCAACATTATGAAAGTGGTTATTGATTTTTGCATGTGATTATTCGATTAGTAGAATATCCATGTGAATAAGTAAATGTCATTATTTCATTTTATTTATGCCATACCATGTTGAAAGTTCATGTTTAAAAGGCTTTTGTTTTAGTTATACATTGCCTTAAATGTTTATTCTTATTGATGAAAGTTTCCGCTGTATTGTTATCCTTACTGGGCATTTGAGCTCACCCCTTTTCTATGTTTTATTTTTCCCAGGAAGTGAAGATGTAAGTTATGAATGACCTGCAGGGATATTATGAGGGGATTATAGTGTGGACTGTTGAAACATTATGTTGTTGTAGTAGTTTTTCATTTTATGATGTAATGTAAAACTTATGAATAAATCTAGTGTTTCCAAGGCTACTAAACCAATCGGTCTTTCGAGATTTGATCTTTCTTGTGATTATGACAATGTTACGAAGTAATGCACTGACTCTGGGTAACTGGGGTCGGGGCGTTACATTATGAAATAATTTTTGGTAGAACATTTTTTCAATAATTATAAATTTTCCACACACCGTTCCTATAAAAGGCCACCCCTATCCACTATTCATCACACCATAAAACCCATTAACCTTCCCCATGACATGAAAAATACCTCCTCCAATCCTGTACTATAATTCTATAAGCCTTAGTATGGGAAAAACTCAATCCTATAAAGGATTTTAATAAAAACCTAAGGATGGTAACCCAAAAAGAGGTAGCATTATTCAATGCGATTTTTTATTTAATTTCCTCTTCCACCCCTTTCAACTCCCATTAAACCATTATTACATAATATCCTTATTATTTAAAACACAATTTTATTTTATTTCTTTTATTTTTAATGACCTAAAACCATATATACTTCATTCAAATATGTTACGAAATCAATGTTCATGCGTACAAAAAACTACCACCTTGCGAATCAATGTTATTTGATTTTTCCATTACCAAATCCCACAGTTCTGTATAATGATCGATATGAATTATATATATAAATATATATATTATTTATAACATTATTATATCTCTTGATTCATTATATCATATATATATTTTTAATTTACATTGCATATGGGACATGATAACGTCGCTCGTTTGTGTAGTGAACTACAACCTCTAGATGCGATGCGATTTATTTTGCACAAAATCTTTACATGGAAGACAATAAAGATTAATATATTTGATACATATGAAATAACTATGAAACTTAGTAAATTAATAATTTTTTAAAAATATAATATATAATTTTATGTCTTACCGTTTCACTCCTCAAAATATGATTACCTCATTCATGTACGTGTGAATAACCACCTTTATGATTCAATGTGGCTCTCTTTTCATCGCCACACCCCATGGAGGAAATTTATATCAATATTTAAATAATTTTTAATTTATTATATTTTGATCATTACTGGAATATAATTAATTACAAATCAAATCTCCATAATGATCCATCAAAAGTGGAAACGTTACTCTTGAAAACGTATGAATTACCTTGTCAATGATCACAACATATTTTATTTCACAGTACCATATTTAATGATTGCATTTAAAAGAAAAATTGAATTAAAAATATTATAATTATTTCAGGAATATTTTTCTATAGGATATGGACCATGATCAATGTAAGAGGCTAAAAAATAATTGATAAAGACATATACAAAAATAAGATGTTATTACCTGGAACGTGACATCAACAAGTAATTGTTAATTAATGTGTAATAAAAACACAGAATAAAATCATATATTGTATGATATATATAAATATTATCCTAATATATATAATAAAATTTTATTTATTATATCATAGGTTTTAGGGTGTGTGATGGATGATGAGACTTATGATAAGGTATTTCCATCATACTTATTTTCTATGAGACAAATGTCATATTCACCAAATCTTTATTTTATGTGGTTTTTATATTTACAATGAGTGAATTTTATGATAATGATAATTATAATATATTTTTTCAAATATCTCGTTGAGGATATCTCTTTCATGGGATTTATGAATCAAAATTTATGAAATTGGAAAGGGGTTTTTGTCTCAATTGGTGTTATTTGAGACATGTGAATAAGTCATACACATATATTCTGGTTTGAGTGGTATATACACCCCCATTGACATGTAACATCATGAATTTATTTATCCTCATTATTTTTTAATTTTATATTAACAATATTACATCATGGTGATTACATTTCAATGTTTCCAATGTTCTATTGATTTTTTATTACAATCAGATGTTTTATCAAGATTTTTTATGATCATGTTATAGATGATAGGTTATTATGATCCAACTTTGAATAATGTCATGACTATTTTTCCCTCTACTAATTTTATAGAAATTAATTTTTTACTTAATTTTCTTCCCTTTATTCACTCAAGAGTTCTAAATGAATAGTTTAATGAAAAATATTATTTTTTCTTGAAAACTCATCCTCATTCAAAACCATGATTTATAAAAATATGTTAAAAAATGTTTTAGTATTATTATATTATCATTAATACTTAATTTTTCCCATTTTGGATTTTTAAACAATATTTGGAATGAAATCATCATATAATATTCAAAAAACAATGATCGTTTGTATTTTATATAAAATATTAAATTAATCTTTGTTTTAATGCATACAACGTGAATATAATTTCCCACCATCAGGCCCATTATTTACATTGAATATTACATTATATGATTTTATGGTTAAATTCAAGAAAAAATGTTTTATTAATGTTTTTGAAAAAAAAAATTCAGAGAGAAAAAGTTATTTTTACCTAGAAATTTTTGAAATTATTTTAACGATTTATGTATAAGTTTATAAGGATATTTTTTAAAAAAGCTTTTCATAGTTTTTGAAGATAAAATAAGTATTATTAGAATGGAAAAAGTTATTTTCCTCAATAAATTTTTTGAGCAATATTTTAACATCATTTTCCATAAAAGATAAGATCCTTTGAGGATATTTTTTATTTATAAGGGTTATGATCCAAGGATACCATTCATATTCGATCACTGAATGGTTTATTTTTATGATGACAATATGTTTAGGAATATAATTAATCTTCCATGGGCTATACCATACTATTTTTTTAAACACAATTCTATTTTCCATAGTTTATTCATTGATGAAATGATGAAATGATTATGAAACATTTTTAATTTCCACAGGTTATGTTATCATGAAATGTTTATAAAATCCATTTCATTACATTAGTTCTGATATGATGACTATTATATGATATTGTCATAGAAATATGTATTATTTTAATTATTTTATATTTGATATATTATAACAAAGTACGATGGTGAGATTATAATCTAAAATAGTTGGGACCTATATCTCCCTCCAATGAATTGTGTTAGTATTTATATCTTTTGATATATGTAGGTCTGTAATTGACAGTAAACTCAGTTTGATAAGGGACATTTTCCAAAATTATGGTATTCGGAGTGAACCTTGAATATCATTATTGTTTGTGTAGTGAAACCACTTAAATATTAGGAAAGATATTATATCGAGTATGGTGGGGTCTCCCATGCATGAGGTGTAGCAGCTCATGGTGTTCATTGATGTGTTTTAGAAATGTGCATTTACTACCGAGGAAAATATTTTCTATGATAATGTGTGTGATAAAGTTTCATGTGTTGTGCCAATTTTATGCTCTCATGAATCTGGTTCATTGATTAATTTATGATTTAAGACATATAGAGTAAACATTTTTATACCATGAATCCATATTTTTATCTTTGAGATGCATTGTATAATTATCCAATGTTTTTATCATGTTATCAAACCCTTATGTTCATGTTATTCTTACATGTATCTCTTATTTACCCTCAATCATCATCTGTGCTCACAGTTTCTTATATATCCATTACTTAGGTTTGAATGAATTTTTTTATATAGGGCGTGCTTGTAAACAGTACAAAATGGGGATATCTTTAGGTTATATAATGAATATCTCTCAATAAATTTGAATTTTGTGTACCTAGTATCCAAATTCACAAAAATATTATGGTACTCAGGATTGTGATTGTGTAGTGTAATGAATATTCATTAAAAATTTGTAATATTCATGTTTGATAGTCTTGGTTTTTTATAAAAAAAAATTTATAATTTCAATCACTGAGACATGAACTCAAAAAAAAATCACATCATTCATGAACACTAAAACAGACTTCTTAATGAATGACACATGTTTACTATTTTTTGATTTAGTGCCATGGGTTAGACATAAAAGTCCCAATGAACTTCCTCACATATCAATGTTGAAATTAAGAGCCTCCCGTTAAATTTAACCATATGGTGATGATCCTCAAATAATACATTAGTGGTTTCCTAATAATCAACATGATCCTTCCATACTTATTTCAAAAATAACCCCAACAAAGATTCTTTATCATACTTTAATATGGATGATTGTATGGTCATATTATAGATACACCCAATAGAATTTAATTATATCATATTAATATTATACACTAAAATATCCTCAATCTACAAATATATAATCATCAAAATCATGAACAGCATCATTACAAAGCTTCCTACTCAGCATGTCAATAAAAACATTCCCTCTATTAAGTGTACAAGAAATATTAAAGTTAAATTGCATAATACTTCAATCCACTGTCATTTTCTCATGTAAAATTATCATTATGAGAAGATTAATCTAAAACTCTAGTTATATATGAATCCCATAAGGCCGCCACTAATTATATAGTTTCATTATAAGTTGAAATAAAAAACTACCCAACAAGGATCTCGATAATGGGTAAAACACAACCTAGATATGCTCTCTGCTCTCATCTCTCAATATAAGTTCTTCAATATTGATGGATGTGGATTATTACACCCCTTTAAATTGTTTGAATGGGGAGGAAGTAACCTCATCGACATCAAAGGTCCTTTCCTTTCTCCCTTTCTCAAACAAGAAGTCTCTCCCTATGTTTCTGGGTATATCTCTTATCTGGAAGGTTCCCGATCATTTTTTCGGCACACCTTCACTTCTGTTATCACCAATGGAGTTCACAAAAAGAATCAAGGACCTTGGACATATTCATAGTGGACTATTTTGTACATCTAAGCCTTTAAGTGGATGATTTTGGTTGGTTTATCTTTGGATCTTGGGGGGTTACAATAATGTGCAATTGTTGGACTTCTCGAAAAATTATTTCCCCCGATTAATTTTTCCTCTATGAATGATCTGATTTGTGAATGATTTAGTACTCCACGTAAGTCACTATTTTATATATTATTTATATTTTTTTGGTCTTACTATAATTATATGAATCATTATTCTTATTCAGAAAATTTCTTATTAAATTTCCTAGAGCTAGGTTTGATGTTCCCCAACCCTTTAATCCATCGAATGCTAGGGAATATGGTTGGAATACTTCCATATTCCAAATAAAGAACATTATTTTTTATCCATATGATTAACATGTAGTCATGGGTGGAGGTTGACTTCTCCAAGACACTGGTGGAGTGTGTGTGGGTTGCTGTTGGTGAATAATTCAGGTGAAGCAATTGGTGTACAACGAATACTAGGTGGATTATTACATGTTCTGTAGGCACCTATGAAAAATGGATTCCTATTTTTGATGTGGAGTCATCTAAGATGTTGTTCATCAGAATATGGGTAAATATGTCGAAATGGATCTAGTGGGATGTGATGTTGTGGTTCATGAATACCTTTTTCAGAAAGTGGGATGAAATTTGACTGTTCTATATATTGTAGAGATTTTTGAATTCCTGAAGAGTGATTTAGATTATCAAAAGTTGACTAAGAAGGGTCTATTGTATATAGAGAAGGATGAGGAATCTCTTGGTAATTATTCCATGAAAATTATCCTTATTTCACTACAATCATAGGTATTCCCTGACCAAGAGGTGAGTTACTTGGCAGCAGTGGGAGAAGATATAGATCAAAAGGTTATAGTCTATTCAAATCAGGGTACTCTAGATTATTTTTTGTTTCAAAAGACCAAATGTAGAATGAGAAAGAACCATATTATCTTTCCAATAAGCATCCAATTTTATGTCTTAGATCCTGAGGGGCAAACAAAATACCAGGAAGGGTTCACATAGGTGAAGAATGTCATTGAGGGGAAATAACCTTATAGAAACAAAAACTATATTTGATTCAGGGAGTTTTAATTTTACTAAAGGGAAGAAAAAACGGGTCATGGACCATTCATTCCTACCAATACCAATGGAGGCCAGGTAAACTAAGAAAATAAATCCATAATAGATGGACTACCAGAATGTAGATTCTAATAAACTCTTAGAAATCCTGAAGAAAATATTTAGGGATTGGGGGAGGCCACGACTAAGAGTGTTATGGATGTCCAGAAACGAGATACATGGGTGTAGAATTCCAATAGAATGAATCCACTAAATATCGTTTCCCATTCATGGGATGTTATTGTAGAGGAATATCATATTATCAATTCTGAAAAATGCGAAGTACAAAAAATGATTGAAATAGTTTTCTATGTGGACACAAATTGAGAGTAGAGTGCTTGGATTAATAATAAGGACAATATATTTATAAGGGGATTCAGTGAAGGGAAAATAAATTGAAAGTAGTACGTTCAATCTTTGGAGAAGTTAGTGGACCACTTTTAATATTTTATAAGGGAATATCCTAGAACACAGATACATAATATTTCTTGGAAATTATTTCCTGAAAAATTATCCAATTTTCTCAAAATTCATTTCAAGTATTATGTCATTTATTTTGATGGATTTATTCCTAGATAAATTATATGTGTTCTCACTTTTCCAAAAAAGCATTTTAATAAGAAAAATTAAATTTGCAGTTATAAATAGAATTAATCAAGGGGTTATAACAGTAAAGAGAAATAGATGAAAAATTTTATATAGTTCATTTAAATAAACACAATCCAAGTAATTAAGCACTATTAAAAACCTATATCAAAACTCATTCATTTGTAAAATAATGGATACGATCATTTACCAACTTGTCATTTAGAAACTCAAGACAATCATACAACATTTTAGTCCAAAAATATCAATTCATCTTATTTTATGGTAATATATGTGTCAAAATATTAATAACATTAAGCATAAACATTTTCAAATATCCAATGAGACAAATGATACTCAATCCATCCATAAGAATCTTATAGAATACCTATGAAAGAAGAACAAAAATATTTGAATGATACTAGTGCACTCATCACTGATAGATGACATGTCCTATGAAATTTCACTAACAGGCCTAGAAATAAAACCTAGAGAACATACCATATTGCTAATAACAAAAATGAAACTCTATAATGGATATATAATGACCTTAATACACTTATGGAGGATTAAAATATTGAAGGATTCATTCAACTAACAACACCGATAAATGGTTGATGAACTCAAAGAACACAGAGTTCATCAGTCTCATGCATTGGATCATAGTAACGGGGATACTCATGAGGGGGGGGGGGAAATGTTTATAGTAATTATATATTCTTTATATTGTTATGATTATTCATCATGAAGTGTGACATAGTGGTTCACATAATTTATAGATCCCTATGTCTCTATTTTACCAGGGGTTTTATCCCCTACACACAACTCCCTTTTTATTAAAAAATAAGAAGAAAATAGATATGACCTTGAACTCAATACAATGGATTGATTGAACTAGTTACTATATCACATCATAAATAAAATTATTCCCCTTATTTAATGATCAAGAATGAAGATTATAGGTTCTAAACGAGATCTATATATGAGGAAAAATTTATTTTATCTTAACATTAATATTCTATTGATGTTTTCAACATATAAAAAATATTTCCAATTTCAACCACCTATCCCATTTTTAGATTCAATTTCTATAATCATATATATTATCTTGAGTTTCATTCTCATTGGGATTTATTGAAAACACCTTGGAATTTTGGCTATAAATACACATTTAAATTATCATTCAGCAACCTTATGGCCTGATTTTGTGTATTCCTTAAATTTTCATTAAGACTTGAGATGTGTTTATCTGTTCTGATATTTAGTATCAAAAATTTTATTCTCCCCTAAATCCATTATAGTTAACTCATTCAAAATTATTATCCATGTTTTCATGGCTTGTTCATATTGAAATGACACTAATTGATGTGATTGTGACAACCTATACCTTATACTTATATAAAATCACATTTTGTTTGATTTTGAATTCTAAAAATGAATGAAAATTATTCATTATGATATTTTTTTAGAAAAAAACTAATCATTTACATCATTATAATTAATTTTATATTTTTATAGAATAATTATTCTATATATCTCACACAATTCATCATTTTGAATATCTATAAATCTAAAATGACTCATACACATCTGATGAGTACTCCTATACAATGTAGGAATAAATTATACACAATTTATAATTACACATATGTTGACTCAATTATTTTGGTGAATATCTAGATGAATATTATGTAGATGTATAATGACATTCTGAACAATATTTTTTTGATTATATTTTATAGTGGAGTGAAATTGAATCCTACAGAAGTCATGATTGAATCTTACACTAGTGTTTAAATGATATGTTTTCATGTTAATTTTCCTTAAAAAACATACCTATAATTCCATAATCCCATTAATGGTAGAAAAAAATAACTTAAAAAATCTAAAAATATTTTCAAATGAATTGAATGGAATAAAAATTTAATTTAAAATTCTCTTCTCAAATTATTTTATAGAATTTTTATCAGGATAGACATCCAACACCAATGTATCCACCAATTGAAAACCTATAACATTCAATAAATTTTAGAGAAAACACATATACATTCAGTTATTTTATTGAAAATTATGAATACATCCCATAATCATATCATATGAAAAGTGTTAAAATAAAATATAACACAAACCTCTGATGGGTTAAACAATCACTCTATTTGCATTTTTTGTCAATAAAACTAATTCACTTACCCATTTTTAAAAATAATAATTAAGTTCAATTTTTTCTTAGTAAATGTGAGCAAGATCTATTTCTAAAACAAGTGTGATAAAAAATATCAATTTTTCCTTAAATTAACCAATTAAATAATTGTTAAAAAATCCCAATAAAAGAGAAACAACATCAAATGTATCTACCAAAACATTCCTATGTGTTGAGATTCTATATGAACCCCCCATATTCTACCCCATCATCTCATATTGATTATTTCGGAGGGGTTTTCAAAAAATATATTGAAATTATAACTTGGAAGGGAAAAACTGTAATTTTAAGATGCAACGATTATGTTTTATTCAAGAAAGGGATATGTTATTTACATATTAATTGTTTTTTATTATTGTATATTGTTTTTGGGTAGATCAATTTTACTCAGATTAAGATAACCTAAAACCACAAGGAACTAATCATTTAAACTCAAATAATGCATCACTGACTTCATCCACGCAATCTATGTTCTAGTACGTGACTCATTAAAATACATTGCCTTAGGTTAGCTCAACAAATCTGATTTTTTCTTCATTGAATTTTATAAAAAACATCTAATTCGAGTAAAAACTACCACACTAGTTTTTAACTTCCCATTATCTATAAAAATTTCCCAACTAGCATAAAAAATCTTCAGATATTCAACTAAAATTTTTTATAAATCAATCTATAATTGAATTTATTAGAGATGAATATAAAGATCCACTTTTATTATAATATATTTGACTCCATAGGATTGGATTATAATCAGAATCAGAGAGTGATTTTATAAAAACTAATAGACTAGAATGTTTTCAAATACATAAGACATCAAATTAAGAATCTTAATTACGTCTAATTTACTTTATCATACTAAATCATATTTTTTCCAACCAAAATTAGTGTAGTATCATAAATAGATTTATATATGTAATACAACATTAAGATCTCTATTGTAAATATTTAATTTGAATTAGAGATGTATATATCTACTTTGGTAACATGTAAAATCTATAAATATATCATTTATTTATAAATTTAATAAAAAATATTTCTTTCATATGACTTGAAAACTTCCAACACATGATTTATTCGTTTCACAGAAAATGAATTCCATAAACAAAGAGAAGAAAAAAGTGTGTCAGGGTTTTTTTCTTTATCTCAAAAAATATAATGTCAAAATTCACTTTTTGAATTGCATAATATTTAGATATTTATCTTGTTTCAAATACAAGTCCATTGTATAAAATTTTAATTCATAAAATTCATTTCTGGATTACATTTTTTATACCCTTAAATGTAGTCCTAAATACCTTATGATTTTCTCTTTATATTACCTCATCAATATAACCATTGAGAAAAGGTGATTTAACACCACTCTAAAATATTCTGAAACATTTCTGACTTGTCATGGAAGATAATGTTATGAATGAATCATGTATATAAATAGAGGAAATTTTTTCAAAAAATTAAAATCCACATAATTTCTAATACCCTTTTCATGTCAGTCCATCCTTTTTTTATCCATATAATTGTTTTCATCTCAATTAATTCTAAAAAATAATTTTCCTCATTGACTGTTTTCTCATTGGGAATTAGAACATACTAAAATGAATAATTAATATATATGATATATTAAGGGGGAATCAACGATGAAATATTTTTATATATATTTATTTTTAAACAGCTTTAACATTCTGTTAGAGATAATTGAACGAGCTGAAACACAACATGGAAGCACAATCATAAGAACATAATAATTTACAAGGTTCATTACACAATAAGAGTATTAGTCCTTTTCATGACTTGTAAACAATATGATACTTCAATGATATTATAAATTAATTATTTTTTATAATAATAATAAAATATCCATTTCATTATTAAAAATATAGTCTTTTGAAAATGAATATGATTATTTCATAGAGAAAAAGATAAATAGTTTTCTCCATAATGGACACAATGTAATGATTGTTCACTGAACAATTTAAACACCTCATCATTATGGTTAATTAATTCCATAAACAAGTCCTGTGATAAGTTCTTATTATATCTCTTAAACATCAAGTATGGAAATGGGAATGAAAAACATTGTAGACATCTTTATATAAACATTTCCATATGATAACTTCTTCACTTGGTTTCCATCCATCTAGTACCCTCAGTATGTTAACTCTTTTTCTGATACACTATATCTGGTAACTAAACATATAGTGATTGGAAATATGATCACTCATGATTTAGAACCGAAACATCACCTCTTCACCAAATATCAATGTAGAAACAAAAAAATAAGAAAATTTAATTTTCACTTCATCCCCTTTATATAGATGTAGCCTCTATGAAATCTAATTGATATGTAGAAACATAAAATTCATATATTCGACCTCATGTTCGAATATCACAATCGTGTATTTATTCATATGGTAACCTGTATTACTATGAATAAATTATATTTCAAAAACATCATAAATAATTTCCCCAAATCTCCACATCAACATTATATTAACATCCTAAAATATTGGATAGAAATTTTTTTCATTCATGATTATGGAGTGTTTTAATATCTTACTCAGCATCATAGAAATTAATTTCATTATAATAACTTTTTGATGATCATAAGTCTATTTTATAATGAATATTTGTAGGGTTTTAATTATTTAGTAACACATTATTTTGTATAAATTTTTTCGGTTCAAATTTTAATGGTTTCCCTCCTTTCAAAGATATATATTCTCAGGAATTCATTTCTTCCACTTAGTAGATTCTAACCAGTGGACTTACAAAAATTATATACCTAGTTTAATATTTTCTAAAAAAACTATTTTTATATTTTTGAGTTCCTCTATCTAATGAATTATATCTAACATATAAACTAAATAATGTTCCCAGAAAATGTCTATTTGATAATGATAATTGGAAACTCCATTTGGTTCCATTATAGGTTTCTCCAACTAAAACACAATAATTTCACAATTCTATGATTCTTCATTCATTACTTCATCTAGATTTATTAAATCCCATACATCTACAACACTTATATATCCAATGTTTTTACAAACATTCTCTATCAGATGGACTTGGATAGTAATCCTTTATATGATTTTTTTGAAAACTCTATTAAAAAAACTCTTCCTAGAAGATATATTTCCACCAAGTATCAATAAAATATTCCTTAAAAATAATTATTACAGAATCATGAATATCATCATTTAAAAATGATTTTTTAGTTTTGATGAATATCAAAAATGAATCCCGCATATGAGCAGTATCCCAGTTAGTGAGGACTCCTTATGTGCATCCAGGAGACCCGAGATCAAATCTAGGAGGAGGCTAATTTCTGGGGTACTATAGCAGTACTGTAGCAGGAACTATAGCAGTACTATAGTAAGGACTGTGGAAGTAATATAGGAGGAAATGTAGCAGGTACTGTATCGAGAACTGTATCAAGAACTGTTTGCCACTTTCATAGTTGGGAATATTCCCCCGTTTGGCCCATCGAGCCAATAATTTGGTCCCCGAGTCCTTTATGGCCTTCGGGCCACCCATGCAGTTGGGTAAGTAAGGCTATCGGGCCACCTAAAGTACTTCGGGCCACCTTATGTGAAGATGAAAACTAGAAAACATAAAAGGAACAATCATTAGAAGGAGGTGGAGCAAGGAGCTTTCACCATAGATGATGATAAACAGATTGCAAGAATGAGAGGGTATGGCACCTCCCATTGGGTTAAAGATGTTCATGCATAGGAAAGCCAAGTCAAAAAACCATGCAAAGGTGGAGAGATGATTTCATGATGAGGATGCTGGGGAGGAGCATAACTAGGTAGTTACTCTAGGTTGTATGTAATGTTTGAAGCCTACGGGCAATGAATTTTTCTAAGGCCTACAAGCCATGTAATACTTATGCCTACGTGACTTGTAAGGGTTACACATCACCACTTCAATGATGGATTATCAAAATAAATAAAAATAAAGTCCTTCGGGCCATTAGGGAACAAAAAATATGAAATTATTTTTTATAATAAATTTAGTCGTATTTTCATGTGAGACATTATGGCAATCACTTCATTGCATCTTCAATTTGAATACCTTAATATTTTAGACTTTATATGATTTCCTCTCTCTATTAGGCTAATAATTTTTACCGAACATTCCATATAGAAATATTATAATGAAGTATCAAAATTTAGATCTTATTTATTTTATTTTAAAAATAAAACATTAATAAATCATGCTTTCTTATTGAGAATAATTTTCTCACATCAACAACACAACAATGCCTCAATTTTCATAGTATTCAACTTTTCATTTTTTATCCATGTATTATAAATCACTAAATATCAATGATATAAGTTATGGATCACTATCCGAAAATCGTAATTCGATATGAGAAACCTTGGTGTGGGAAACATGAATCATTGAACAACATTACCATTTTATCCATATCATAGTGACTAAATAATATTTTAAACTTATTTTTAGAAAGAAATAATATCTCTATACACTTCAACAAACAATCAAAACAAATCACACATTAGGTAACCATATCTTAACAATTTAAAAATATCTCTATAAAATATTCTAGTTTTTTAATGGTAAAATGCATACCAATGGATATAATTTTTTTAATATTTCTCCCACTTTGAAAAAAATATCCTAATATAATCTGGGATTGAGGAAAAATATTTTATTCCATATCAATGGAGAGAGTGAGGTTGAACACCCATAGTCAACCTCGACTTATAAAATGTTCCCTTCAAAAATGGTCAAGTTATATTATTAATTACTTTTTTACGTTGTATATATTTTCTCCAAAATTAGTTTATGACTCACCACATGTTCTCTAATAAGGGCATATTTAATATAGACGTTCATAGATATATAATTTGTCACAGAATTTTTTGTGAGATTTATATTTATATTATTATAAAAATATAAGAGAAGGGGTTACTTTAAATACCTTCCAATTTTCTACCTGTATATTCATCCAATTTAATAGTATTATAGGATGACTGGAAGATAAAAACTTATCTCATACAGTGTTGATAGTCATTGGATATTTTTCTCTTTTTATGCCAACAGAAAGGCCTTTCACCTAGAAATAAAACACTAACAAATGTGGATCATCATTCATTGACATAACCTTCCCAATATGTAGTTTTACATCCATACATATTCAAATATTCCTTCATATCATACTACATCACATAATTTGTATTTCCTATAATGTATGAAAGAATTTTTTTCCAAGATAATTTTTTATTCAATTTTAAGAACATTAAAATCTTGGAGATAAGAAAACATTATAACCTACATGTGGTCTCACGATTTTTAATATTAAAAAAATAATATTTTATTTTTAAATTCATTAGGATTAATATTTCTTAAATAATCATTCTTAAAAAATTTATTATCCACCAAAATAGGTATATAAAATGTTATCGGTTCTTCAATGCCAAATAATTAAGGAAAATATGTGGAATCGTTTTCTTTCAATAAAAACAATTCGATCCCTCTCTTAAAAAATTCTAAACTCAAGATACTTCTACATTCATAATAGTTTAGAAATTTTGAGTAACATCATCTCTTATTTGGAATATCCATCATAGTTTTTTTTATAATTCATTAATGATAATATATCATCAACTAAAAAATCATAATGAGAAAAAAAATTAGATTTTTTTATATATAGGTGGTTCTCATCAATTCGTTTTTCTGAATTGTAATATTCTCAAGAATGTTTCTACATTAGAATACAAATATATCATATCATGTTTAAGCCCATATAAATCCATATTAAACATGAAAAGATAGTTTTCATATTGACCAATAAAGATGAAACATGGTTTCTTAGTATAAACAAATTATTACAACTCTCCCTCAAGAAAAGTGTATTTGGAATCCTTTCATATGATTTTATATTTCCTTTGTTCAATAAAATAAAAAAAATTGATGGTTTAACTAGGGAATCTTCAAATATTCTTCAACATCTCCATGATCAACATGTTTAATATAATAGGTATCATAAATTGTAATTGATTTTATTTTAATTTGGATCTATTGTACTCAATCTTCAATGTTATTTTAGATGTTCACTTTCTTCCACATCCTTGGATGAAATGAATACAATTTTCTCCAATCACATTAAATGGATGAATAAATATCTTCATCCTATACAATTTTAAGATGATCAATTATATTAGAAACATTTTCATGTTATTTAATAGCAATGAAATAATCTTCCCTTCCTAAAATATATATAGTTTACTACGAATATTTTATATCATAATGTTCTAGCACATTCAAATCTATAGATTCAACAATATTTAATGTTTTCTTGTTAAAAAATCAATATCCTCTACTACAAGGAGGATAGAAATAGAATATAATATCAATGCCTTGTGATCAAAATTATTAATATTATAACCTTATACCTTAGTATTGAAGGGTATTTAACACACCCTCAAGTTTTTCATAGTCGAGGTATCTTTATAATACATCTTTTATGGATTAATATCATAATTTTTTCATTATATGAAATGATTTAAATATTTAATAACTGCTCCAATACCTTTACACCAATTGAGTCAATAAGTATCATGATCAATCAATAACGTTTGTGCCCTCTCAACTAGAATTCTATTAATCAATATAGTAACACCATTTTATTTTTGTGTATATGGTGAACAATTTTGGTGATGAATTACTTTATTTTAATAATAATCTTGAAATATCTCATTTTTTTATTCTTCACCATTATATATTGGAATATTATTCAATGAGTATCCACATTAATTTTAAATATATATCCTAAAAAACATAATCATCTGAGATCTTATATTTTGTGCATAAATAACATAACAAATGTAATATGATTTATATCATAAAAATTTAAAGGAAATAAATGCCACTATTTTTTTATCGTTTTATTAATTGGACCACATATGTCATAGTGAATAAGTTATAAGTTATTAGTTGTTTTTTTAACCCTCTTATACACTAGATATGAAATAATTCATTTTTTGGAATATCAAACAATAAAAATATATTATTCTGTAAATGTTGATAATTTTATGAACACATTCCCCCTTTGTGGTCTTCTTCATATTACATTGAAAAATAAGTATAATCCTTTTGATCCATAGTATATTTTAATCTATCATACTCATATCTCTCTAAACTTGTGTATCTCAAACTAGAAACTGATTTATATTCCCTTGTTTTCCTCTTGTTAATACAATAACATATTCTAAACTTTTAACAGAAAGATTGATATATTTTGAAATTATGTTTTTTACATCCAAAAAAATCTGTGAAAATATCAATATATTTTGTACCATTCCATAAAAAATTATCTTCAGGAATTTAATTTTTCTATTCCAAGAGAGAAGATCCAATGTATTTGATTCTGAGTGACACGCCATTACTATGTTCTCTATCCCTTATTTTAATCCTTTCATTTTAAAAAATTTAAAATTTATGGTCAAATTTTTTTGAAAAAACCTATAATATACCAGGATTATATATATATTTCATTTGAAATATACTTAATGTATACAATTTCTCTCCTTACATGAAATCATTAGTCCAATAGAACATTGATATCATAATACATTATAACCTAGCTGTCAATTTGGAACACATAAATGTTAATTTATTAATTATGGAAAAATTTTATTTTTTTAATATTTTAATTTTTTTAGTTTATTCATAAAAATAAGTACTTAATTTTTAGTAATGTCATTTTATTCATGAAAATAAATTTTTCATAATAAAACAACAGTTATTTTATTTTTTTCATGTACATTGTAATTAATTTATATGATTTTTGGAAATATTATTTTATCAAATTTTTTTTATTTTTAAACTTAGTATAAAGTATTATATTAGGGTGAATTTTTTTTATTCTCTATAACATTAATTTTTATGTAAATAGTGAAAAATAATAATTTTTTGTAAAAACTATTAGTTATTTTTAATTAAAATCGCCATTATTTTTTAAATTAGATATTAGTGTAGAAATTTTATCCTTGAATATGAAATAATATAAAAAATTACATAGTAAAAATCATTATACTTTATTTTATCATTAATTCATTTTACGATTAAAATGAATTTTTCTAAAAAATATCTTTATCTTTACAATGGGTTTTATCCTAATAAATTAAATTAATCTATATTTTTATTGGTTTAAAAACAATTATGGTTTATATATTCAATTAAATATTTTAAAATTCATTTTATCATTTTAATATGGTATTTATTGTAGGTAAATTTATTTTAATGATTAAAAATGCACTATTCCAAATATTAGTTTTCGTTGCATTTTTAACTCTTATTTAAAATAAAATTATACAAATTTTCAAAAATTATTATAGTAAATTGGATTATATACTATAAGTTATAACAATTAATATAATTTAATATGGCCATCATAATTTTCAGTCATAAAGAGTAGTAAAATAAATAAAATTTTGTTATCATGATTAAGGTTAAAACTAGTATACCATGGGTAAACAACGATATTAGGATAAGAAGGACAAAAGAAATTTATAATTAATATAATTTTTAGTTATTACAACCTTATAATATAATAATATTTAATTCTTCTGCATTTGGATCATCATTCACATGAAAATGACTTTAAATTATTGAAATATTTTTATTTAATCACATGTGTGTCCCTAACCTCAATTTTAAATGGGAATATATTATACTGAAATATTAAATTTATTTAACCATATAACATGGAGAAAAATAATCATAAAACATCATATATTTAATCACTTATTTATGGATTCCTTAATTGTATTATAATACAAATCTTTCAAGGAATAAGGTGTAAGTAAAAGGAGGTCTCCTAAATATGATGTATAAATCATAACAGGCCTGTTTCAATTTTATTATATATTTCATCTCTTATAATTTTTTTTTACCATAATATAATATTAATTTAAAATAATTAATATACTTAGAGGTTATTAGGATTATTCTACGATGATTTCCTTCATCATCTTCTTTGAATGATAAATAAAAGTATCTCTTTTGCATATGTGTGGATTATCACCTCCAAATTGCAATATGATTCATTTTAAATCATAAATATTAATAGATTTTTATAATAAAGGATTAAATGAATATATATGATAATTATGATAACATAATTAATTTTTAATTTCAGAAATAAATTTATTTTGTTTCCTTTCCTATCATTAGAAAATGAAAACATTGTTTATCCATATATGTGGATTAATTTCTCCTAGAATGGTGTGATAAATATTTATATCGCAACATTTCAGGGAAGTTATTAAATATGCATATAATGATAATAAATCAAATTTTTATCACTAATAAGATTATTTATATGGTTAAATGATGATAAATATTTAATTACACTAATAACTACGTAAAAATATTTATAAAAAATGAAAATGAATTCGACCAAAACTATTATTTTAAAATAAAATTGTCAATAAATAGCTGTTTAAATGTTTTAAATGGACCATATATGGTATTATTTGTATAAATATCACTCTAATATATAATTATAATAAATTTAAATTTATTAATCGCGTATGAAGCAAGTCTAACTCGATGTGAGGGTTTATCATCTCACTTATATTCCCTCGAGATATATGCCATATTCAACACATATATCATTCATGTTGTTAATATGATCCCCCTTTGGTATGTTATATCATTAATATACTTTTATATAGATTCATAAATGATTTATTTGATGTTATTCCATTCATGGAGGTCTTGATTCAAAAACTATCACAGTGGTAAGGTTTTAATGTTACAATTTCATTTTTCACCGAGGTTGTTTATGATTAAATTTATAATGATAAAATTATATTATCTATATCTCAAGAATTTTTTTATAATATGGAAATTTTTATATATTACATGTTTTCCTTTTATTTTTTTCTTATTTATTAAAGATTCCAAAGAAATATAATTTAGAAAAACCAACATTATTTAAATCATTAGCATGAAATCCATTTCTTCAATATCATTATCTTATTTAAAATGTTTTTAATAATTCTTATAACTAATATCAATTGACTTTTTAAATTCATTTTAAAATATATTGTTTTTCTATTAAATTTTTAAATCGAATATTCTTATCATTTTCTAAATGAGGTACATTCATTTTCTTAGAAAATATGAAAGGTAACTTTATTTTAACATACACCACATGAATAGATTTTTCCACAATCATGACTAACCATTGAGATAAATAATCCATTAAAAATTCCTATATTTATTTAAAATGAGAATTATTTAAAAAATATTTTATAAATTTATTTATTTTAAATATGTTATTTCTAAATGGAAATGGTTTCTTTCTTAAGAAAAGTTTCTAGTAATATGTAAAATTTATTTCAATATTTGAAAAATCCATTGATGTTTCCTATGATTAACTAGGAATATGATCCAATTATATGATTATTATTATTTCACTATATGGTTTATGATTATGATGTTGAAATATTGATGAAACATATATTCTCTTCCACATGTTATATTATAATATAGTGAAAAATATTTTCCCGATCTTGTGAAATACGTATGAATAGATTTAGAAAAAGGGAGGGGTCGGTAAATTATATACCTCCAATGTATTCAGAATTGAAAAAAAATTAGATATCAAATTAGATATAAGATGTTATCCAACACTGAAACGAGAGTACATGTGAGGTAATATAATGCCAAAAATAGGTTACATAAGAATTTATCCCAAGCCCAATGCATGTACACTAGTGTTTAGACCAAGCCTAACATGTGTATAAAGAATTAATGGGTATATTTTTAAAATATTTTTTTTCATTAACATTACACTACAACTTATTTAAACGCATTTTTGACATGATATTATTCGAATTTTATACTCCCATGAATTATATTATTTGACTCTATAATGATTCATGTCTTATGAACTAATGATCATTATATCGTGCCTAAATATTATATAATCTTTTGGGTATGAATTTAAAATATAAATTTCTTTTAATTATACCATTATCCTCATTATATTCTTACCAAATTTCTTTGATTGATATATCTATTTATTACCATAACAAATAATTTATTCTCACTCTTTCCTGTGTTTATTTTTACAAGGCATATGAAGAAATGTTTTAGGAATGATATGTATAAGGATGGTACCATTTTTTTAATATGATATAGATATTATATAAGTCAATTATGAACTGTTTGTTTATATATCCAAATTTCTGAACACACTAAACCTATAACATTCTAGTATTTGTCATATTGGTATTTAACAGATATTTAAAATGATGTAATATTTGTGTTTTTAATATCCGATTAACAATATTTAGAATGACAGAGAGGTTTTTTTTTATTTTTATAAAATGGGATTCAAAAATATTAGTGTGATCCATTTATATAGATCTACATATTGGAGGACATCAAATGTTATGCTAATTAAATAATTGTATTTTTCATAGAAAATACATCCCTATCAGGATACTATCATGTTGATAATGTTGTGGAATAGATTCACCTTAGGGTATAAACTATTAATTGGGTTGATTCTGTATTAACTCAATAATAACGTGTACAAGATGAGTGGACCTTATACTACACACCCAGCTAAAAAATATTGAGGGACATGATTATGCTAAGTCAAATTTTCATTATGAATGATTATAAAGGGTTTGACTAGATAATGACTATGGATGACCTATGAAAAACCTAAAGGTTTAATAAGACACAATTAGGTTACATGATTTATTCATCTTGTGATTTACGTTTCATGATTAGTCTCCAATGTTAATGATTCTTGATTATCATGGTAAACAATTTGGTCTTAAAAAGGGATTAAGTATAGAAAGTTGATGTTGAGGTGGTGATAAGTGCACTAAAATATCAACACATATTATTTTATTTTAGTTGTATAATATAATTTATATAATTAAAATTCAATAAATTGTAAATTTATATTCTGTATTATTAAATTTTGAATTAGTAGTGAAATATAATAATTGTATGAGAATCTAATCTCAAGTCTATTATTATTTTCTGATTAATCTGTGTGGGAATGTGCTTCCTAAAAATACAATCACTATCCATTTAGATTAATTTAATGTGATTTTGGTAATGAATTGAAATTAATTATACAAATCCCATATAAAAGTAAAAGTAAGATAAGTAAAATTTAATAGTACAAACTAACCTACGATTGTATATTAGTGTGGAGACAGATATGAACATCTAATAAAAAATACATAAATTTTATAGATCTTAATTTATATTAAAACATGGGTCTCATCAGAAATGGTTTTCATGAAACTCAACATCAAATATATGTATAGTGTACAAGAGTTTAGTTATGTATTTTCTAATGTTTTATATTATATTTCTACAAATTATGATGTTGAGTTTTAAAAAAAATCATCCCCAGTTCCATTTCTTTTTCAATGAATCAATATATAATGACACGATTGTGTTTCTGGAATTAAAGAAGAAATTAAACGAGGATGTTTGTAAGGTATTAATTCAAATAAGTATACCAAATTATGGTGTACCAGTTATAAATTTTATACTGAAATGTGGATCAATGTTAGTATTCATTGATTATTGGGAACTTATCATGATTATGATCAATAATGAGTAACCTATACCCTGTATTGATGTATTATTTGATCAATTAAAATTTGGAAAATATTGTTTATTTGATTGATATTTGATATAGATACTATAAATTGAGGGTAAGAAGTGAATATTTATCTATGATATCCTTCCTTTTATGATATCGATACACTAAATTTATAGTGTTTCAATTTGGTCTTAGTAATTCCCCAAGTGATTTCTTGGATTTAACGAATATGTTAACTATGGATTTCCATTATAATTTTTTAGTAGTCTATAAAGATAAAATTATTATATATTTCAATGAAAATAAGAGATTAAATATTAATAGAGGATTTAACTAAATTTTCTATGAAAAGGGATGTTTTATGAGAAAATTTTAATTAAGTGGAAAGGTGAAAAAATACACAAGACATTGGAAGGGTGAGTTGAGTTTTTGAAATTATATTGGATTGAAAATTAACCCTCTTTAATATATGTTAACTTCTAATACTATTTCATTAAAATTATCATGAGTTGGAAAAAAATAAAATAGTTCAAACATTATATATTTGCAGTGGTTTAATGAATAAAAATAACATAGTCCACTCTACCAATGATCAAATCCAAGGGCTTGGTGATTTTTAATAGAGAATATCGTTTATAAGGGACTGATATTTATTTTTCTAGGGACAACATGAATGAGATTAATCAGACAACACTTGGTACAATATTGGGGCATTTACCAAGGCACAACAAGTATTTTCAAACACCAACTATCAAGATTATGTTTCCAAAAACTGTTAAAGAGAGTGATAATTATAGAGTTTTTATATGTCTTTATCAACTATATAAATAAAAAAATAAAATTGAAGAGTTATAAAAGATAAAATATTATAATGGAGATAAGATTGAGAGGAGTCTTCTAAAAAATAACAATTTTTGTCATGATTGGTCATCAATAGATAACTTCTTTCTTCTTATTCTTTAGCATGAAAATTATAGTTTCCACAGCAATGATTTAGCAGCAAGAGTTGAGTGTGCATGTTATTTAACATATTATATATTATTTTCTCTATATTTTTATTCAATAACACACATATAACATCATTCAAAACTTATTTTATAATCTCACTATGAGAGATCCTTAAAATATTATCTCGAATTAAAATTCGTGATTTTATTTTCGTAATAATACCTATGAAAAAATTATAAACAATATATTATAATTATACTTATACCTTTTCATAGTACTTGAAAATTATTATAATCAATTTTTCAATAAATAGAGAATCTAATATTTAATGCATGAAAAAAATAATTTATTTCCATAAACAATACTTTAACGATAATAAACAATTGGAGGCATAATGATTTAGCTAATTCTAGATCAATATATAGCTGAAGCCCAATGATTTTTATTCATATACCAATATTTATCAACATAGTATTTCATCACATAGACTATTTTATGTATTATATTTTATATATTCAATTTCACATAGATATTATTCACATTGGAAAAATACATAAGTGTTTTTCATGTTGGAAAATTCTACACATTGCCTTTGTAATAACATAGTTGATTTGGACATAGATAAATGAATCATATATCTATTTGCAACCACATAGAATATTTAACCATGTATCCAAATCACATAGATGATTACTATAAATATCCAATTCAAATATTTTTTTGACAACCATAGATGATTTCTCAAAAAGGCAATTTCTCAATATCAGTGATTTCCATGTTGTTGTATCTGTGACGTAGCAGTTTTACATAGTAAATTCCTTCACATAGAGGATTTAAATATCCAATTTGTTGGCATAGACATTTACCCACATTAATGAATGCATCATGTTTCACATTATCAATACTTAGGAAAATTCAAGCAGTCTTCCTGATTTTTTGTCTAATATAAAAAATTCTTAAGAAATTTAAAAACCTAAAGAAAACTCTAAAAAACAAAAACATCAATAACATAAAAAAGAAATTTGGGATTATAAAATCTTAAAGAACTCGGTATATGTTATAAAAATGTATTATTCAAAAAATATCTCATTATTGATGACTGTTATAAACATTAAAAATTAAATGTGATTTTTAAAACAATTTAAAGAATTATGATTAAAACTAAATTATATATATAATAAATTTAAAATATTATGTTCATACATTATTATACCCTTTAATTATAAAATTTTACCCATAATATTATATCTCCCTAGTGGTTAAACTTCTATTGAATAAAATTCCCCCTTCTCAATCATTAAAAAAGAAAGGAAAATAGTCTAAAAACATAATTAATGTAGCACTTGAATGTATGAAATATTGATATTCAGTGTTGGAACTGATTTTTGTAATATGGAATACATTCAATTTAGAAAAACGTAAAATAAAATATCCATGAAAATAAATAATGTAATAAAAAATTAATTGAAAATATTTTCTAAGGAACATATTAAATGAAAACATTCATTAATAAATAATATTGTAATTGTTTTTTTAAATTCTAAGAATTAGTTAATGAAGGATTTCATAAATTATAAACGTTTTTACAAAAAAATAAATCCATTATATACCTACAAACACTTATTTAAAACCCACAATTAACATGATCCAGGTTTATAGATAGTAAAAATATGATATGGGGTTTTTGGTTGTTGTTTTTTGAAATTATTATAGGTTGAAGATATTGATAGAGAACCCATAACTATAGGATACACATAATTTCCAATATATTTAGTATTATCGTATAAAAATATAATTGTTGATTTATCTATGGTATTCTGATCATGTGTTCTAAGAACTAAATAATGATTTCTTGAAGCTATATTGAATGTATAAGTACTAATAAGGGAAAAAACCATTTTATTTGGATGTCACAAAAATAAAGCTTATTCTATAGACCATTCAACATCATAGGAAAAATCAAACACGGGTTTAAATTTATTATAATTTATATAATGATTATAACCCACATCAACTCTCTATTTGGTACCAATAAAGGTATCTAGTGGAGATTGTCAAAAATCCTTTCAAACTCTAAGATACAACCCAGAATCATCGTAGAAATAAATCATTTTGATGATATCAGGATTGTTGAAATCAAAAATATTATAATATACTTTCCTATTCATTTTGGATCTATTGAGATACAATTATTCAATATCATTTTAAAATATTTAAGATGAATAGAAAAAAAATTCGTTGAATCACAAATCATAGTGGTAGGTTGAGAGCATGATGTTTTTGTAGGAGATTAAATATATAACATCATATAAATTCATTTCAATGAATCATTAAAGCATATGTTATACCTTACAGTTATGATAGATTCTTTTACACATTGGGAAACTGTTATACCATGAGTTGAGATACAACTTAAATATGACTAGATGGATGATAAAGAATGGAGTTAATTGCAGAAGCTGCACTAAGTGAAATAGGAGTATTTTTAGTAGCAGAACTGGTAGTTGGTTCCATAGAAGAGATACTATAGAAATTTTTTTAGATAATAGATTCACTTCCGATATGAGTAACTTTAACTTTTGAATATTCCTAAGTCTCTGATGAAATTGTTTCCTATGCTAAAGAGTTCATGTGATGACCATCAAATTTTTCCTAAATTTTATTATTAATATATAAAAAGTGTTGATGATTTATATTCATATGATAAATTGATCAAAAAACCATACCTTGAATATCCTGAAATAATCATGAAATATCGTATAGAATATCACCAATAGAATCTCTAAGGTATCCAACCATTTTATTCAATGATATATCAATACAAAAATAAATCATTCTAAAAGGTTCTCTTGAGTCGTGTAACACAGTAAACAAATATTTTTTTAATTACTACATGACAAAAGGTGTTAACATATAATAGTAAAGACACCAGATTAGGGAGGACACAAAATTGAAGTATGAAGACATCTAATCAAATGGATTCGAAATTTCAGGATCCAGTGATGGTGAACATGTAGAAGTGAAAGTCAATTGAAATATCACAAGGATATAATATTAAATTCTAACAAAAATTTATAATTTTTGTAGTCTCTATTTAATTTTATAAATAATTCTGTAAAATATCATCAATTGCATCATGGGATATATAATATTGAACCATTGGATTATTTAGAATCATTTCCCTTTGAGATGCAATAATATCACTTGGTTTATTCATCACTAAATTGATAGAAAATGAAAATCTAATTACATCTACATTTTATTTAAACAATATAATATTTTTATGATTATCCTTAGAGATAAATTGATATATTGGCTTCATATTTTTGATCAATCTAGTATGGACTACCATTATCCAAACTAGCCTAATATAATTATCTCGAGAAATTGATGTTTCATTGAGTTGCCTAATATAATATTTGGAGGATATCATCTCCTTCTTCAACCCATTATAAATATTAATGACATTACCAAATTCATCCATTATAGAATAATAATAATCATTCATATAATAATTATCAAAAAATCTTATTATTATATAGAGCATTATCCTTCAAAATATGAGGTAATGAAATGGGAGTTTGACTATGAGAATGTTCAGAATAGTCTACAAGAACATCTTAATTATATATTTTTCATTACCAGGAGATACCTGAGATATTTAGTAAACCATTTTATTATAATCATCAACATTTAATCTTTATTCTTCTATTTGTACACTAGCCCTAGTTTCAGCTAGCCTCTGTAGCAGAGCATCAAAATATTTCTCAACAACTAGCTAAACATTATAAACTAATTCAGTTACTGAAATTTGTATCTTCCTAAATCAATATATTCTCTTATACAAAAATTATGATGTCTAGAAATTGAGGCTCTATTATATAAATAGATAACTCCTTCTCCTCCATTTCATGAATCTTCCTAGTAGGTGTTGTGTCCCAAGGTAGTGAGATTTGGGTTGGATACCTCAGAGCTACAATTTTCTATCGAATGATTTTATGGAGTTTTATGTAGAATACTAGTAGTAACAAATAGTATCCAATTGTACTAAAATAGGTTATTATTCTTCTAACATTTAATAGTTGTTATCCCTCATTTAAATCATCTACCTTATTCTTTAACACCAAAAATGTGATCCCTACATATGGAAAATAATTTAAATTCCATTTTACACCATAGTAATGACTTATAAACCACAATATATACATTGATATATATATAATCATATTATTAATTAGGAAATATAAGTGGTACATGTCTTGAGATAACAAATTTTCCATTTCACAAGCTCTCTGGGAAATCCTAGTCTTAATGAACATACAAATAAGATATTCTTTAGATAATTATTCTCTAAACAAGTTGTTATAAAAAATACAATGAAAAAAATCATTATATATAATATAACCTATACAATCTAGAGTCTAGATAAATCTAAATTCCCTTAATAGGGTCAATAAACTGATTCTAACATTTCCCTTGATGAAACTACACAAATTTTCAATTGACAATAGATGACATCACCTCCCATGGTTCACAAAAATAGAACATTTCGTTCATCATGATCTCTTTGAGCTCCTCTTCAAACATGTAACCAAATTTTTCATTAAAAAACACATGCATGACACTGAAACAATTTTCTTAGTAACATTTTAGTTCCCATAATCTTGGACATACCCACATCTTTCCCAACTAGCAATATATATTTTTCATCATCTAAATTAGATTTATGGTATAACAAAAACAAATATCATCTCCATTATAGGAAATTACTATAATATATGGTTAGTAATAGGTCTAGATGGAATCTATAGAGATGATGGAGGTAACAGTTGGTAGTTCAATTTTAAGAGGAATGTATTTAAATTAAATGTGATAGGGTCAAGGTTCAATTTGGGATCTTAGGTTACAAAACCAATTCACCAAAGGGAAACATAACTGATTGAAATTGTTTTCGATTCGTACATGAAATAAATAAATAAATAAAAATTAAAAGGTTATAAATTATTTTCTAAAAACACAACATATTCAATTTAAATATAAAAGAAGATGGAATTTTGAAAATAAAATATGATAAATAAATTCACTTAATGGTTTTAATGTATTAATATGCCTAAGAATTTAATAAATACTAATAAATATAAATTCAAATAAATACGAAGAAATTTTCTCATTTAAATTAAAATATCCACAAATGTATTTTAATAAAATAAAAACATTCAAATGAAAGGTAATTAGTAAAACTATTGTCCAACTAGTTCCTAGTAGAGATAAACTTAAGACTAATATCATCTTTTTTAGAATAATCTATCAAAAATGATGCCTTAGATCTATATGTGGAGATCTATATTGATTCATTGTATTCAATAATCTACTGATAACAAAAGTGATATCAAATTTGATGGAGCCATGATAATAATTTAATATGAAATTCTATAATTTGTATTTAATTCATAACACTTGAGAAAAAAACAACCAAAAACTATATATTCTACAATAGTGGATAATGACACTACATGTTGTTTTATAAGTGAGTAAGTCACTAGATATTTTCTTAGAAGGTGGGAGGTTCCTGAAGTACTATTCCAATCTAATCTAGAACTATAAAATCCTGTATCATAATACGAAGCTAGATTAAAATAATAAGGTATTAAAGAAGTAAGGAGAGAAAAATTGTTCGTTTTAATGATTTAAAACACCTTTGGAGAATTCAAATGAAATTCCATGGGAATTACATATATTATAGAACAAAAAACCACTTAAGACAAAATTTTTAGTCTAATAAAAATAAAATAAAGTTGGATCTAAATTATTCATATGTATAGATTATTACCAACATACTTTCCCACTATATCTAAGAACTGTATTTCATTAAAACTCATAAGAGTTGTAGTACAATAATAATTTATAGTACAAAAATTTTATGTATGTAAAGTATATATTTACATTAACTTGGATCATTCAAATAATATTTTTGATAATTTTTAAACCCAAAATAAAGTTATGTCGTTTATATTCTATATTGAAAATATGTTTTCCATGAGATTTCAAAATTCATTACAATTTTTTTTTGTTTTAGCAAAAAAATCACATAATAAACATATATTTTACCTAAAAAATATATATGAATATGATGTTTTCATGATATGATAGGTGTCTTCAACACCTACATAAAATACTTTGATAAAATATGAGAATTTATGAAATTATACCAAGATTGAGGTTATAGATTTATACCACAATGTGATCTGGAATATTTGACCATTGAATTTGGGAAAAGGGTATTTTAAAAACTAGGAGTATGTTCAACATATAATTTCAACACAAGAACATTAGTTTAAAAGTATGATCTTTAATCCATCTGATATAAGTGTAAATACATATGTGATTTGTAGGCTAGGAAAATACCAATGTTTTATAGTATGGTTAAATGTAAAAATTATCCTCATAACATATAAATTCATCTTTAATATATCCATTTGATATTAGTCTATATCTATTTATTGTAATCAAACTATGATCATCCAATTTATTGATAAAAACAGAGTTTTTTTATAACCGAATAGTTAGAGGGTTTACCAATTAATTTCAAATAATTTTTTCCACTTAAATTTGTTTAATTATTCTTACATTTTTAAAAAATGACTCTCGTCAACTATGACATTATCAATAGTATTATGTACTAGCTATGATAAAATTATATAATAACTACAAGGTCATATATAATTATTATAATAATAATTCCTTCAAAAAATCATACAATAATAGTTTATATGGGATATTTTTCATTGTTATAGGAAATTTTAGAAGCACACTATTTGGTTTACTCGTATCTTCCCACTAAAAATTTGGTTCCCTGAAATAAATTTCCAACTCGTCATTCTATATGTTTGAAAGAGAGCATCAATATTATTATTTTTAAAGAATCTATTAGCTTATCATCACGAATAACAATATAATCAAAATGATCACTTTTATAAAATATCATTAACATTGATTCTTCAAAAATAATTTATATATGTTTAAAAACAATATATTCCTAGAAAGTATTTGACTAAATATGGAATATTATCCCAGAAAAATTTAGATAAAATTTACCAAGATTATATTTCGTGTTTTGATAACAAAATTTTTCATCCAAATACATTGAAGTATCCAAACTTATAATTTCTATTATTCTATATCCCATAATGTTTATAATTTAAAATACCACAAATCATAACTTTTTAAATGAAATTACTTGTTGTATCTATAGATTTATCCCAAAAATTATTGATCAAGTTATATTCACCTAGAATATTCCTAGAAATTTATTATAATGCCCCATTTATCCACTCAAAACCATAATTATATTAAGGTTAGAAAGGATACAATTTTTTTGAGATTTAATTTTTTGAGTAATATGAATTGAACTCATGGATTAAAAATTCTCCTCCATGGTCAATTCAATATGAAATATTTTTGGAATATCTCCCATTTTGAACAATTAAAAAACTTATAAAAGAATAATAATATTCACTATTGACAACAAAAAAGAAAACCCATGTAAATATTGTAAAATAAATTACCAACAAATAATCAATATATTTACCTCTTAGTATTTATGTACTAGATGATGAAAAAAATCCATGTTAATAAGATAAATAGTTTTAGAGTATAAATCTATTTAATTGGTTTAAAAATTTACTATTTTTCCCATTAGACTAAAATTAGATAGTTATTTTGATAAATTTAATTTGGGGTAAATTTAATTGTAAATTACATATAGAAAATTTTGTAAATGATTATAAATTTCATTATCATAAAATTCTATACCAAATCTAATATTATTTTTCTCATCATTTGAGTTCATGGTTTTTCCATAAAAAGAATTAATACATATGGTATATGCATTCTTCATTCTAGGTTCCTTATAATTAATAATTTTATCTTTAAAATTAGAATATAAAATATTCAACAAATATTAAAATACCATCATCCAAAAGTTGTGAAATACATAACAAATTGTTCTTCAATCCTTCTACGTATATTAATTTGTAGATCTATACTGAAATAGGATTATACACTGATATAACTCCCATAATAATTTACGTGGAATATTCAACAAATGTGACATATCCCCCCATCATTTTCTTATATGCATTGAAAATTATAGAAATATTCACTAATATTACTTGAGAATCCACTACCCATATACCATTTCTCATTGATGCTCTAGTAAATTTTCACTATAATGATAAATCAATCATTTTTTTAGTTTCTATATACACTTGTGTTGAGAAATTTTATAATCTAAGGATTTGAGAACCCAAATATCTTTGTGATATCCAAACAATATATCACTATGTTTTGAATTTTTAAGTCATAAAATCTTTTTTTATTCCCCAAAATTATGTATTTCAAATATGATTTTTTTATTGTATTTCTATAATTCTATATAGTGAAAAAATAAACATATGAAATGTTTTTTTAAAAGTAGGGAAAAAATAGATTTTATAAATATTTTAATTATAAATTATATTATTATTACAAATATATTTTATAGTATTTATTATTTCAATGTATTTGATTTAAATAATTTAAATCTTTTATAAATACAATAGTAGTAATTTTTAAGACATTGAATCATTTTTTCAAATGGTAAATTTTGTTATCATGTTCATGACAAGAAACATCATAATTTCCATGATTTGTTTTTAAATTTGAAAGTTTGTTTACATAAGTCATATTTTTCATTAAAAACACCATTTTAAGAATAATTAAGGGATTTTTATTTTTTATAATTATTTTATTTATTTTTAAATAATGATACTATATTCATTTAATTAATTATGTGAGCGTTTTTTATTTTCTGATTTATATTCATACTGAAATGAATAATATGAATGTATGCCATATATGAATGAAATAAAGAACCTATTAGCCTTTGATTAAAAATTATGGTTTCTAAATATTTAGATGTATCATCACTAGAGTCTTAATTAGAAAATTATGTTTCTATCATGGGGTTTTGGGTTTCTTTCTATACCCACTCTACATGATATAATTTTTCTTAGATTTTCTATTATCATTAAATTGGGGACAATCTATGATGATGTTCCAATAATTCTTATGCTCATAGAAGATAAATTATTTAGATTTTACCTCATTATTATTTTAATTATATAGGTGATTCTTGAATCCTTTTATCAAGTTATATAACATTATAATTTTTTTTGGGAAATTTAGCATGTTCATTATTTTATTCAAAATTATTTGAGGTAGGTTCTTCTCTACATGATTAAAAAAATTTATACACTTGTTCTTCTTGTAATCTTTCGAATTATAAGACTTCAATACAAAATTTTACTTTCTCACAGTATTATGATCACCTAAATAATCTTTCAATTCATCATTGAACATCATAATTTTCGCAATGATATCCTTTATTTTAAAATCATTTATATAAATTGATTTCCTAATCAAATTCTAGATTTGATTCTTCATAGGGGGGAGAACCATGAGGATTTCTAGATCATGATCTACTTAGAAAATAGGATCTAAAAATATAGAAACATTATTTAGAATATTTGAAACTCTATCATTAAAATAAGTTAATTTTTATCTTTCTTTAATTCAAATGATAGAAAATGTATGCTTTGCAGTACTATAACAAAGAGTTATCAAATTTTCTATTACTTCATAATCTATAGGCATGCTAATCGACATTTACTATGATATTGAAGACTATAAAAAATTGTTTAACTCATCATGATCTAGTACATATATGATACTATTGGTGTTTTTTTATTTTAATTCATATATAGAATTAATAACAATATCAGCTATTTAATTATTAATCTTCTGAGTTTCTTAAGGCATCATGAATTTTAAATAAAAGACAAAACTATTATTTTATGCTAAATGATCATCTATTCCTTCGAAAATTTGTAGAATTATCCTTCAATGTATATATCTCTTACCACTATAATACCATTTCATTAATTATTTATAGTATAAATGTTTTATAGATATTAATACATTAAATTTTAAAAAAGTATAACTCAAAAGTGACACCATTCGATATCAATATTTGGTCAGAGACCATATATACAATGATTCAAGATGGATAGGGGTGGTGAATTTAGTTCTCAAAATTTATATATCATAAAAATATTGATTGTAAGGTATCTACACTTCTGTTATTTTGATTATATAAAATAAAATAATTGGGAAATAAAATCAATAAAAAAATATATCATACACCATATATTTATATTGTTTTAGGGATCATAAATACCCATGTTTACTCCCCCAATGCTGAAATTCAAGATATTTTTTATTTTCACCAAAACATTATTTTTCCTTCAGACTATATTTCATTTTCTCAAGTACATCATGACATTATGAATAAAATCAAAACTTCATAAAACATCAAGTTATTTTACTATAATCTTCCAAGGATTTATCAAATAATTTCCTTCAATGTTATTTTAATATGAACCGTCACAGGGTAATAGATGAACAAAGAGTTTGTAGATTTCACTGACAATTTTAAGAAAAAGATTGAAAAAAGGGTGTAGTTATATAAAAGATAATATAATAATGAAATGAATCATGAGGTGATTCTTAAAAAACCAATCAATGATTCTCTTGAGAGAATAATTTTAGATAACTTCTATATTCTTCTTCTTTAGCTTGAAAAAATGGGGTTATCAAATGAAAAATTTATTAGAGAGTGTTGAAATTGCACAATCATTCATATAGTATTTCATATTTAATAAATATTTATCTTCTTGAAAACACATGGAAAAAATGATACAATATATTTTAAGGGAACAACATGAGATCCATAAAATTAAATTTTAGAATTATTTTTCAAACAATCCTTTTCTAAAAAATAACATGAAAATAATTTTAAACCTTAAATATTCCTAGTACATCTTCCTTTTATAAGTACTTGGAAATTTTTATTATAAATTTTACCATAAAAAGGAAATAAAATATGTAATAATTGCATGATATTACTAATTTCAACTTAAAATACTTCTATTGTTATAAATAAAATAAAGCAGAATGAAATAGTTGATTCCGAACCACAACATAGTTGAATTACACTAATTTTAATTCACATTTACGTTCTTTACAAAGTTAATTTTACATAGATGAGTCCATGTGGACAATATAATGTTGGATTAAATAATGTTGGAAAAATACGTAGGTATTATTCACATAGAAAAGCACTCTGTGTAGCCTTCTTACACGTGTTTCTATATTGGAAAAACCTAAATAATTTATATAATAATTTAGAACCACATATCCAATATCACCATTTCTCTGAATCATATTTATAATTATCCATTTTTTATTTATTTTTCCATTTAATATTTGTAGTTAATTAGTCACATTAGCAGTTAATCGATTATAGTGACCTCCATGAAGCCATATTCATGACATAGTTGTATGGTGAAGGATTTTATGTCATTTTAATGATTTAATAATTTGTTTTTTTATCTAAATAGAAAAATGCCTCATATAGAAATTTATATTACATAAGAAATTTTCAAAAAACATCTACATTTTACAGGTTCCAATGTAGTGGCTTATATAATTATGAAATCAAATGTACATACTTAATTAAAAAAATCTGTAACTTATAAAGAGTGTTTTAGGTCATTAAAACCTAATGTATATGGGGAATATTGTAAAATAATTAATAATCGTAAATAATATACCATGTGTGAATTTTATCTATATAAAGTATCATTTATAGTCCATATAATATCATGGGAGGGTATATTATTGGATCTATCATAGACATATTTTTTTGAACATTATCCTAAAATATAGAATGTTACTATTTCTATAGTTTTCTAAGACCAGATGGATATTATAGAATATTTTTAATGATTTATCATATATATATCCTCCAAAAACCATGTTGTCATTGATTGGAGAAAAGTTTCATTGGACAGTGAATGTGAATAACATTTTATGAAACTAAGGAGAAGGTTAGTTTATAAACCATTACTCACACTACACTATAGTAGAGAAGGCCATGTGATTTATATTGATAAAAAATAAGGTGATGAAATGTGTAATTATGTAGAATAATTTTGTGGAAGCTTATAACATATTTCATTGGATGCTTCATGAGAAAAATTACCCCACTCTTGATTTGGAGTTAGAAACATAATATTTACATTAATCATATAATGAAATTATAATTATAATGAAGTATGTGACATATATACTTATCATACGAGTTTAATATATATTTTCATCTATTAGTAATTGAATATATAATATAGATAATGGTTGGATATGATTGTTGATTATGACTACTCAATAAATAACCACCATGGGATGTAAACTCGTTGGATGCTACTTCAGTTCATAAGGATTATAGATCAGGATAGATAATATGTAATGAAGGTCAAATAAGATCTAATATTTTTGGATTTTGAATATTTTAATATATACGTCATGATAAAAGGAATGTTATCTTATCCTTCACAAATGATTATCCAACCACATATCCAAGTGAACATTAATAAAGTGTAAAGGGAGGATTAAAATTTTGAAAAGAAGGTCAGAAATGTTTTTATGATTGACTTTGACTATGATGGAATGATAAGTTTTAGTAATCCAGTATGTGTCCCCTCTATACTAGACATACAAAAAGAGATATTTGAATAATCTCAGAATTTATAATTATCAATTCATCGTGTAATTTTGATGATATATAGGGATTTGAAAGAGTGTCTTTATTGGGACAACATGAAGAGGGATATTGTAGAGTCTACGTCCTGATGCGGGGTAGGATAGAAAGTAATGGTTGAGAGAGAAAAGAAAGATTTGATGTGAAATTTTTTTATACATTCCATAATTGAGATGGTAAAACATCATTTAATATTTTATCAGCAGACTCCCCTAAATCTCTTAAGGTCATAATTCCATTTTGGTTTTAGTCTATTAGCATAAAAATTAATCACACACAATAATTATTAGAGAATACTTTACTCTTCATGGGATTTATAGGATAAATAAAAAGGAATTGGTAATGTTCAATAGAGTAAATAATTTAATTATATATGATCGAGATAATATGTTTACCTCGATGTTTGGGAGAAGTACTGAGAACACTATGAACATAGGGATTGGTTTCTTGACTACTTATCATCCATAAATAGATTGTATATCTAAGAGGACCATTCATAACATAGAGGATAGGTTTGTATTTTGTTCTCTATATTTTATTGGTTTTGGGATCAAAAATTTATCTAGTCATGTTTTCCAACAATAATGGATTCCACTAGATCATTCATAGGGCTCCTTATCAAGCCCTCTATAGAAATAAGTGAATCAAATTAAAATTCATTGTTGAATTTATAGAAATAAAATTATTTTATTAATAGGTAGTCGATTAAATGGATGATATGTTCAGATATATTTCGTAACACAGTAAAGAAGCTCAATATCAAAAAAGAGTATATGTTGAAAATCATCGAAGAGATATACAATTCAATGTAGGTGAGATATAACTCCTATGAATTTCTATCCGGAAGATGGCCTTGAGATTAAAAAAGTATGGTATATTGATCCCTAGGTATATTTTTTCGTTTTATATTCATTATCGTTCAAGTATTTTAGCTTATCACGGGAAACTTCTACTAAAACTTTCTAATTTTCATGATGAATTCCACGTTTCTCTTTTAATGAAGTACATCTGAGATCCTTCCCATGTACTAAACAGAGCTGTTACACCCAAACATAATGATATTTTTTATGAATATAAAATATTATTAAAATTTGATTATATAGATAATTTTAAATAGAACAAGAATACTCACGGAGTTAATGTCATTTTGAAGAATGATATATTTAAGGAATCTATATGGGAATTAGATATGTGATTAAGCAAAGATATAATTATTTTTTATTATTAACAATTTCATGTTAATGTTACGAGTTGAGTAATAACCACATTGTTTTTGGGGATATGTTTTGAATTTTTATTCTTTATCCTCTTAAATAAAGAATTATATACTTATTTAAATAATTTTAAAAATTATTTACAAATTATATATATTCATTATACTAATATATATTATAATTTAATAATTTTAGATATATGAAATAGAATATACTGTTTAGGGAGATGGTAGGACGTACGTACACATGAATGTTGTTTATGTTTTCTTGTCGTATTAAAAAAATGAAGTAAATGAAACATATATATATAATAATTAAATAACCATTATTATTTAATATGTAACACATATTTTTACTGAACCCATTCTTAATACATTCCATATATTGTGTGAATTAATCACATCACATTTAGGACATGGTATTCCACACATCCAGACAAGTAGTTTTCTTACTTCCAAAAAATTGAATGCATAAAGTTAGATGTTGAATAATAATTCGAGAAGAATAAATAAATAATAAATATAATATATACCATATAAAATATTATTTTAATCATTATTATCAACATTTAAATGTGTTAATGGAAAAACAAACGACATCGGTTCAAGAGGTGGTAGTCCGTCGTACAGATATATGATGATTGTGTATCCCATTTTATAGAAGTGTTTGTGAGTGTGTGGAATACCCTTAAAGTAAAACAATATAAATATATTTATGATACTAAATATATTATACAATAATTTAATAATAATAGATAAATGGGTGTACAAATAAATAAAACAAAAGATCATGTTGATGGATGTTCCATCTTCTTTGGGAAACATGTCTTAGTTTCCACAAAAGGGATTACTTGGATGGAAAACTGATCAAAATGAGGCTTATAGTATGAAGTTATGGATGTTTGGTGGATATTTTGATTTGTATTTTCCAATAAAAATGTCTTCATAGTTGTTAATAAGTGTGGGGGTGGGTGAGTGGTCTGTTATAGTGGAGGAGGATTACAATTCTTGTGAATATAATAAAGTAAACACTATTGATAGGATTCCCTTACCTAGTGTTCCCGAATTTGTTGTTTAATTTTATAAAAAATAATGTATATGTTCTAATTATGGCATGAAAATGTATTGTGTTGATGTTTTTACGTCATTATAATCGTTAATATTTATGTTTTACCATTATGTAAACTCATTTTTAGCTTCTTAACTATAATTATTTTTAATTACATTCACTAATAATTATGGTAAAAAAATAATTTTAACATAATATAAATTATAAATTATTAAGATTCAAAACATTTAATCCAATTTTTCAAATTATAATTTGATAAGTGAATGAATTTAATTTAATTTTAATCTCATAGAGGAGACAAAACACTAGGTTTTTAAAATGAAAATGTTCCAAATTTTGAAATGTTTTTATATTAAATTTCCATGTGAAATGTCTTCCAATGACCCAAATTTTATTAATTTATTTAAATTTGATCTAAATTAACATTAAAACCAATTCAAAACAAAATTTAACTGCATAATAAAATTGCACGAAAATAAAAGTTTCAATTAAAATTTGGAAATTTTCACTATTCATCAAAAAATGAATGTTCGTAGAAAAATACAATACAAACCACCAGAAATAGATTTAGATATTCTGATTTAAAAAACTAATTTCATTTTTTCAAATAAAAATTATAAAAGTTCAATAATCTAGATTTCAAATATGTGTTCCATTAAAAGGCTATAAAATAATCTTTTTGAAAAAAAACATGTTTTCATTCATAGAAATAGATTTATTCAGATATTATTCATATAAAATATATTATATGAGTGTAAAATAATTTATTTTTCATATAATATATAATATTTAAAAAAATCATCAAAATAGTTTTGTTTAATTTATTCAAATAAAACATTTTTATACATCGAATGATGGAAATCGTAGAAAAGGAATATCATTTTTTTAAAATAGTTCTTATGTTCATTTATAAAAAATTTATAAATAAACGATTCATTTAATGTTAATGTTTAAACAATATTTTTGAAATTTAGTTAATATTATTGTTATATTCCATTCAAACGTATATGTAAAAACAATAATATTATAATAATAATAACATTAATAGTATATTGTAGTTTAGTAAAATCCAGTCTTGTGTGTAACAAAATATATAAAAAGAACATAGAATTTTTTGTAAAACAATCCAAACATAGTTTTTTCTGTATTCACAAGTTAATATTAATCTTTCTTATAGGATATGATTAACTTGGTGTTGTGTGTAATGCTAACCATACTTATTCCTTTCTTATATAATATTGTATATTTAGTGTTTCACGTAATGAAATATATTAAAAAGATAAAATTATGTTGAAAAAATATATTTCGAAAAATCTATACCTATTACATTATTCCCCCTTAAAATGATTTTCTACCACACAATTCATCTAGGTTATTAGTGTATTAATATTTGAATGTTCTATTCAAAGAATTCCCCATTGAAAAAATCAATAAAAAAATTTCATTTTAAAAGGGAATGTTGGAACCATAATGGTTACCAAAATTAAAAAATAAATTGGTTTCCACATTGGAGAACATAGGTTGGGCAGGAAAAATAGGCATGGAATAAAAGATTAAATACTAGTAGAGAGTGATAAAGATCATTGATCACCAATATGTTAATGATAAATGAAAAGTGAAGGGCCTCAAAAAAATAAGTCTATGTTGATTCATATGACCATAGGTTGACCAAAATATAAGGTATTAGAATAATATTTTTTTATAAAAATTCAGAGAAGTTGATAAATTCTTTAAATATCTATATACATCAGATTATTAACATACTTGATTTTATTACTTTTCATATTCTCAATCTCAATATTTGGTTATGCCTTTCGTGATTTCCACATTATCTCTTACACAAAGAAATGATGAATAATTTTCCATTCCTAAAGTTCTAAAAGATCATGAGGCAAATCGATAATTCATTCTATCTATAATTAGTTAGATTCAATACAAAAAGGTTAGAAAAAATTATCGAATATGCCTAAATACTGATATGGTTAGATAACACTTTAATCTCAAAAACATTATCAGACGATTAACAAAAACCATTATATAAATGGTTTACCATATAATATTTTAAATGACTAAATTTGAAAACATTAGAAACATGCTCACTAAATTTCTTTTAATCAGCTTAACATTGGTCCTCATATATCATAAAGTAGTTCTTATTTTTCACATACAAAACATGTTAATAAGATTGTCTGGTATTCAATTGAAAAATTTTTATAACCTTAATCGCCATAAATACTTATTGAATAATGAATGCTACTTTATTTAAATGGTTATTGGATATATTCCTTAAATAAAAAATCTTGTTAACTCGATAAATGATAGAAAAGCCCACTTTTCCATCAAATATGTATTCATTTCCAAGGTAATAATTATCACACATTTTACTTATTCGTTCCACACATATATTTATTCAAACATCACTATCTCAATATTAAGAAAAAATTAAGGCTTATAATTCTATTAATAATGTGTTTCCCAAGAATATAACCTTCAAATTAAATCACTTTTCAACACCATTGGAACCATTCAACATATTCTTTTAAATACATAGCGAAAAAACATAAAATGATCTATCTTTATATATTTCACAATTTCTAATTATTGAATCTAAATAAAAAAACACATTGATTATTCCACTTTATCCTTAATCCATTCACAATGATACCTTATCCTGTTACTTTATTCTTCTTTCCATCCCATTTCACATTTAGTCTCATCATCATTGGAAATATAACCATTAATCATAGCTATTTTTTTATTCTATTATGATGATTTTCACTTAAGACGTCAATTTTCATAATGCAAATTCATTCTGCATTTAAATAACTAAACATTATATTATGTATTTTGTAGGTCATTATTATCATTCATTGCATTACCCAAAATATTGACTTTCCTTTTGAGGTTACATATTTTGTGTCCATTTCCAAAGTCAAGAAAACTCCTCATTCCTCTAAGACATTCACATGGGTGTTTCATTCTACCTTCTCAACACAAATGAAATTAAATATTCATTTCTACAGGGTCTCCATTACCTAAAATATCTATTAAATCCTTAATTATATTTATTAGATATTTTGAGAATTGGTTATGGTATACATTTTTAATCATATCTTGTAGAAACGGATTAGTTATGATCACAACATCCTTTGCTTTAGTTATCACCCCATTTTTCTTCTCATCTGCATACTGTCTATCACATTACATTTTTTCTTAGCTCATTCTGGCTCCCACCATTGACTAAAACCACAAATCCTAATATGAGAAGAATTTATTATAACATAAAACTTCATAATCAGAAAAAAACCATACACATGATATCTAAATAATGACACATACATAATTAATCTATGAATACATAAGTTTATCATAGGCTATTCATAGTAATATTATATTTAAATCCTTCATGAAGGTTCATAATGATTTTGTGAATTCCCAAATATTATCATCCAGGAATTTCAATACCAGTGCATAGCAAGGCCTATTGTTGTGAAATAGTTCTCAATCGATTCTAGCTCAATTCTATTTTTTTGAAGGTGTTACAAATATCTATATATTTTCAAGATACACATACACTTATGTATCAATAAATAGATGTATTTATAGGAATATACTAACCCTATCCTTTTTCAAAATAGAATACATTTTCCAAAATATTCAATCATCCTTATACTAATCCATTGAGATATCCCTTGACACATCCCTAGAAATATACATAGGGATAACAGCAATGTTTACTAATTCTAGTTTTCCAAGGTTGACTTATCATTTCCTTTGATAGAGACTATAGAAACTGTGGCTTAACATATAAGTATATTACAAATTTTTTTGAATATTTGGAAAATTGAAAAGAAACATGCCTATGGATTTTAATAGTTTGGTATCTTTGCGAAACTTGGAACACAATCATATAACATGGTGAATGGTATTAAAATTTTCCATAAAGATATTCCAATTTTTTACTCCTATATAATGATTTACTTCATAACCTAATGAAATGAATCATAATAAAGGGTGATGTCATATAATAATTATGGTTAAATAAACGAGATACATAAGCATTAAAAAAAATATGTTTACGAGAGAATTATTATTACATTGTAAAATCATACCATACATATAAAATAATATAAAAATTAATCATTGCATATATATTTATAGTTCATAAGTCATGAATCATAAAATAAACAATGAATAAACCTAGAAATACGAATATAATCATTAGACATTGGTATTTTATTAGAAAAATTAACATATAAACTTATTCCATAGTAGTCAAGGCTTACTACCAAGATCATCTATGTTGAATTGGTTCACTCAAAAAACCATTTTATAAGTCAATGTTAACCCCCAAGACCATTTTAATTGACAAAGTATGTTATTGAACTGAGTTTTATCTCTATTCTAGCCATTTATATCTCATTATATATATAATATTTACCCAAATAATTTGGAGGGATATACATGCCCCCCTTTTCTCATAATTAAATCATACATATGTGTGGAATAAGATAATAAAAACATTAATCATATCATGACCCATAAAAAATATGGGTATCAATAAAATTATACCATAACCTAAGAAGTTAAATTGGTATCATAAAAATTTTATCTTATAATAAATTTTTGAAAAAATACATGTTTGATAATCATTTTATAGAATTGGGTTTAATAATTTTTTATCATTTTAAAATAAATGTAAGAGAAATATATTTCCTATAAAACATGTTAATTTAAAAATAATCCATTAAATGAAATCATAATGATGGTGTACTTAGATCATATCCACTATAACGAATAACCATTATCAAAGGATGTCATCTTGGATGGACAAGGATTTTAAAGACCACTTCTATAATTTCTTTAAGGAAATATCATTTCATTGAAAATCATTTTTATAACATAAAATAGTTTCAAAATAAAGTTTCTTGAAAACAAATTTGAAATCATTTGATGTTTGTTTTAAAAATCCATTAAAAATTTTAATGAGGATGATATATTTTACACTTTGAAAAAATATTTTTAATATATAAAACATCTTAAAGAAAAATTGAATAAAAATAAATTTGAAAACATATAAAGAATCATTACACAATTTTTTAGAACATATTATTTGAAAATATATTTGATAACATATAATGGAAGTGTGAAAATATGTTGTATATATTTTCAATGAAAATTTATTTTTAAACATACGAATAAATCTTGAGACTTTTTGAAAACCTTTTTCTTTGAAAATAATATTATGACATATAAATAAATATTGAATCATTTGAAAAAAATTGATAATCACTTTAAAAAATCAATTTAACGAATATTAAGAAAGAAAAGTTCATTAAAAATAACATTGTAAACTAGAAACTGAAGCTTTAATGAAATGATGGTCATTAAGGTATGTAAATTCGTACATAACTAACATTTTCTTCACCATAAAATGTTTAGAAATGTTCCATGATCAGAAATTGAGAAGAAGATTAATTTTAAACCCATTTGTAAAATGTTAAAACATGGGTAAAAATATGTTTTATAAATCATAGTATAATAGTATAATATTTTTTAAAAACAGTTTTATAAAACAAGGTTTTTAAGGAAAATATATTACTGACCAAAGATAAAAATAAAGGAAAATTTTCATTATTTTTTTCCTTAATTATCATTGATATAAAATAGTTTAAAAATGGTACCATTACATGAAGATATCATTAATTATTTGAGGAGAATAAAATTAATGAGATATCTTGATAGATGGATCATAATATTTAATCAATTGAAGCATAATCATAAACAATCTTGATAAATAATAAGATTGTACCAATAAACTATAACCACATTAGTAATATTGAATCATAATCCCCAAGAGAAATTAAAATTAAATGAAGATTTTAATATCATGAATATAATTAGAATCAGGATAAATCATTTAAAAAGTTTTTATATACACCTTATTAAATAATATATGTGCATATCATAACATGTGTCACAAAGGAGGCATTTTGAGACAAAATTACTTTACAGATTTGGTAACTTTTGGACCATAAATCTCTTGAAAGATTTTTAATAAAAGTGACATGTAAATATCCATAAATTTAATAATATGAATAATAGAATAAATACATGTTCAGTATATCCACCACATAAATAAAATGTGTGGTGAAATTTGTGTAAGTCTCACTGTAATAAAAGTGAGATTAGAAAACCCCTACATTAAGTTTTTATATTCTTCATAATCATTAAAAATTACAACAAAATAATTATAAAATTATTATAAATATAATAATAAATATATTCTAACATATAATTCCCCATATTATTTGATTATGACATAATATTACCTGTTTATTAACAATATCATGTTAATGTTTTGTTTGTGGTAATAACCATATTTTTTCTATATGTTTTGGTTTGTTATTCTGGATCATCTTACATAGGTATTAATTAACTCATTTAAAAAGTTTAAAACATTAATTATATATCATATGTATTCTGTATATAAATATTTATAACAGTTTATAAAAGATAGAAATATGAAATGGAATACACTATTAATGAAGACGGTTGGTCGTTTGTATGCATGAACACTGTTTATGTTTTCTTATAATATTGTATGAAACAAATTTATTGAAATATATATATAATATCATTATCATATAATTATTATTTCATATATAATATATAATGATGTTGAAACTATACTTAATAAATTCCTTTTAATGTGTGATGAAATCAATTCACTTTGAGGAGGTGGTAATCCACATGTCCTGAAACATTGTTTTTGTATTCCCAAAAAAGGGAATGAATAAGGGAATGAATAATATAATAATTTGAAAAACATAAATAAATCATAAATATAATATATTTTAAACACAATAATTATATCTGTCATGATTCCAAACCTTCAAAGGTAGTAAATGAAGAACTAATGAGATCAGTTCGTGAGGGGTTGTCCTTCGTACACATGAAAGATGATTTAGTATATCATTTGATGGAAGTGTGGGTGAGTGTAGGTTGTGCCCATAACATAAACTCTTATAAATATATTTATGGAAGTTATTTTATTATATACTCATGAAATATTGTGAATTTAAGGGATGGTGAAAAATGTGCTTGTTGAATGATGTTACATCTTATTTTGTTAGCTACATTTGTATTACAACAAAGGAAAAACATAGTTGGATTTAATAAAAAATTTACGATTTTATATTTATGTGATGGAAGTTTGGAGGATATTTCTATTGGTTTTTTATGACCAAATTTTTTTGAGAAGTGTGAATAAGTGAGGTTAAGGGGGGGTGAGTGTTATTTTATAATGGAGGAGGTGTGAAATTCTTATAAATGGAAAAATGTTATCACTATTGAGTGGTCTCCCTAAAATGATGTGCTTGAAATAATTTTACATTTTTAATAAAATGGAGGTTAATGTAGGAATATTACTAAAAAATGCATTTTGGAAATGAATCTAAGTCATTTGGGCCCTTAAGATTAAATTTTTATCAATATATAAACTTATGTTTATCTAAATAACTGTAATTAATTTTAATTACTTTCATTAAATTATTTGGTCAAAACTAATCTTACAATACAAAAAATTGTAAATTATAATTATTTGAAATATTGAATCTATTATTCTATATTCCAGTCACAAATGTAAATGAATTTTATTTTATGCCAGTCATGTAGACGAGATAAAACGACCTGTTTTTGAAGTGAAAATGTTCAATAGCATGAAATATTTTTATATTAAATTGAACATTTAAATTCTATAAAATTACCTCATTTGGATTAGTTTAGGAAAACATTATCTATGTTATAATTAAAACCCATTCATAATGTAATTTAAATATAAAAATAAATTAGATGAAAATGCATTTTTCATTTAAAAGTCATTATATTTTACTATTCATTAGAAAAAAACATCTTAGAAAAATATAAAAAATTCGCCCAAAACTAAATATCAATATTCCACTTTTAAAAATGATGTTTATTTTTTAAAATAATGACTATATATGTGTCTGAAATTAATATTAAAATTGGTGCTCCATTAAAGGGCTCTAATATTATCTTTCAGAAAAATACATTTTTTATTAACAAAATTTGATTCATTTTTCTCTTATGTCTATAAAATGTATTGGATGAGTGTAAAAATTTTTGATTAAAATTATATAATATATTTATTTATATAAATTAATCAAAATTTCATTGTTTAATTTATTGAGATAAAAATTTTTTGTACATGGAAAATTATTTTTCGTAGAAAATGAATTTATTTATTTTAAAATAGTTTTAATTTAATTTGTAACTAATTTATAACCAATAGATTCATATTATATACATGTGTAAACCGTATTTTCAACATTTATTTAATATTAATTGCATATTCCATTCCAATTGATATGTGGTAACTATTATAATATTTTAATATAACATTAATAGTATATTGTGGTTTTGTAATACACTATCTTCCATGAAACCCAAGCTATGAGAGGTACTCGTAATTTAGGATAACATAATCCTACATGGTGTTTCATATACCAGAAGCTAATATATGATTTCATTGTAGTGAAATAATAAATTGGTATTGTTTATAATGTTAACCAAATATACTACTTTCAAATAACAGAAGATATATTCAGGGATACATGAAATTAATAATATTGAATGGATTGAAAAATTTTGAAAAAATATTCCACAAAATATTGGTCATATTATAATATTTTTATTTAGAGACATATTATAAAAATTATTTTTATTTTTGAAAAAACCAACTAAAAACTAGAATTACCCCTAGTTTATTGTATTTTGCAAAATATTTTTATTTTCAAATGATTGTTATATTGTCCTATTTTTTATTCCTTATATGATTATATATCACACATCTATTTTGGGGGATTATTTATTGAGAATTTAGTGCTTAAGTATTATTTTTTTATATTCTATAACTGAGATGAAATAAACTAGTCTTTATACTTATTAGCTATTTAATATTATGGAATGTCACTTGACTCTTATATAGGTTTGGCCTTCTAATCGTATACAAAATCAATAAAATTTCACATTTCATGCCTCTATTTTTTTAATCGATATCTGAAGCTATATTTTTAGATCAATTACCTTTTAAATTAATAGATTTATTGAATTCATATTTTTTCTCAATATGTATCAAAATTTTTGATACATTCTTCTTAAAATTATTAATTCTCCACCATGGAAAATGGTAAGTGAGATATCTTCAATTTTGTTTTCATTTTTAGTAATATCATGCTTTAAAATTCCATATTCCATGACCATACTATCTATGTCAACATGTTGTTAAATTGGAATCATTAAGATTCCATTTAGTCCAGTGTTGTCCCCTCTCTACATTAATTTTTTTCTGTCACAGTTTGATCTATATTCTCAATATATATTATATAATAGTATATCCTTCCACGAAAAAATTCTAATTGTTATAATGAGCCTAAATATTTAACTAATTTACTTATTCTACATATTATACAACGATCACATTCTTTGAGATACCCATAGGAAAATCCCCATCATAACAACTTTATTCAAATCCAAAAAACCTCCGTTAACATAAATAAAGTTCACTCTAGAGGATCTTCATGAAATATACATTTGTACCTTTTATTATCTTTTTATGGATTTCTCCTAGTGGAGGTATTCTTCGTAAATTCATAATCATAATTTCATCCTATAAATTTCATTTAATATTTAGAAAATAAATGATCAATTTTCAAAAATGGAAAAATTTAGTCTGATGTTTTATTATATAATTACCTCCTCAACCAATTGGAAAATATCATGACATGATAGAATAAGTCTCAACAAAAATATTATATATTTTATCCACTATTATAGTTTTAATTATTTTCTTTGAATATTATACCTTTTTAATATTTTAGTGATGTTTATATTTGTTGGATACCTTTTCTTTTAAGAGAATATACTATTATCATTGATAGTTAACGATAGTTTTTTAAAGTTTACCAATGGTAAATTCATCATGATATCTATATTATTGAGTTGATATCATTGAATAAAATTTAATTGGAATGGTTCTAATGAGATTTATTTCAATAGTAATGTATCATTTAAAAAAAAATATTTTAATAGTTTTGATAGTTTTATTTAACCTAGTAAAAAACTCACCATCCATTTAATCATTCTATATTCATAAGTCTTCAAAAATGTTTTTAGATTACTTTAGGATTTTCTTATTTTAACTTTTTATTCCCATTTTAAATTCTATGAAGCTTCATTGAAATAGAATTTATAGTTCTTCTTCCCATATAATATTTCATTTCCTTTTATAATAATGTAGATAATGATTCATTTCAACATTTGTTATCATTTTTAGTGCTCCTATTAGTTAGAGAACCCGAAAAGGATTCAGTTAGAATATACAGTGAATCCATACTTATTTGAATCAAATAAATCAATCCATAGAGAATGAATAAAAGGTACCACTCCCACTATCCAGTAGTGAAATTTATTTCTACCAAATGTTGGCACACAATTTCTCTTAATGGAATTGTGATGAACCATTTTGAGAAATAGGAAGGAACAGTAGAATGTAATCCTTTCTCTATGAGAAATTTTTGGATCACACAACTAGAGATACAAACTGGGGTTGGCAAATCATTTTGTATAGTTATTTTATATCCCTTATAATATTATTATTATATATCATTTTACTATCATGATAGTCATAACTGATCAATATATAATTGAAATAAACAGTTTTTAGTGGGGTTGAAATAAATTTCTGTTGAATATATCCCAACTATGTCATGGTTATTATCCCACACCCAAATCTCCCATTATATTTCCAATAGGAAATTAAAAAAGTTTATTTACAAAAACATGTTAAAAGATTTGGTTTTATCTAGTACTCATCTTTCACGAACAAATATAAATTATTTTACCTGAAGATAAATTATTAATGAAGATTTAACCCTCCCAATAAACTCAAAGAATGATAAAATTATTCTTATTCTATTCATAGTAATCTTCTATGGATTTTATTCATACACAGTGAATCTCTCTAATATTTATCTCATATCTCATGATCATTTCCTATATTTTATAATCCAATGATATTTCAATGAATATCATTTGAATTTGAAATACTAAAAAATCCACTGAGATATGTTACCAATTTTTCATTTTAATTCTCATTCAATCCGCATTCAAACCATGTCATGTTCTTCATTTAGTCTCCCTCAATAATCAGTATTATTTCCCTCATACTATATTGAATGTCATTGATTTTAAACAATACTAAATACATAGTAGTTAATTATTGAAATAATTTTTCATGTTTCATGAGAATCATACTTGATTAAAAGGTACATCATTAGGAATTCATAACGTCATCCTATTCATAATTACAAAACATCACCTTTTATTTGATTCTATATTATTTTTATAAATCAAAATATTTCAATGGGATATTTTATTAGTGAAATAATATGTGCCTTCATGTAAAGTAGTTAATCATTTCTTTAGAATACTGATTTTGAGTATTTCACATAATTCATTCTTTATAAATTTTCTATGTGTAGGATGGCTTGTTTGTAGCTCTTGATGAATCCTTGAAAACACAAGAATGACTCAAACATATATCCTAGGGACTCATGGATAATATTAATGATGATTATGAAAATCTCAATGACACATACAAAGATGGAAATGGACTTATACATATATCATTCCATTTTAAATATTTATCATAGAAAAAATGACACATATGAAGCACATGAATAACACTTATTTAATGTTAAAATTACTCACATGAGTATAAATTTACCTAAAAAATAATACATTAAGTTACAATCATTTTTTTCAATTCAGAACAGAGATCACTCAAAGAATATCTAATCCTTTTCCAAATGACTAAAATATATTACAAAACTAATCTATTAAATTGAATTCTAAATTTATTTAATAACTGTATTTTCAATCAAGGAATCTAATACCAACTCATCCACCTACATCTAACCTCAAACATACTAAAAATGTTCCAAAGAACACTTATACATTTAAGACATTTCCTAAACATTAGGAATAACTCCAAAATAATGAATTATGATAATTATTCAAAAAAATAAAATATTAATATCTAATGTTTCACCACTATAAACACGTCTTGTGAATTTTTCACACCAAAGGCATTATAATGATTTCGTAGTTCCATTAGAAAAAAATTGAAGGAAACCATTAGAATATCATCTTATTTCACCCATATCTATTGAAACAGTAGTTGTAAGTCTATCTTTGATTACAAACCTTCTCCCTTTATATTATCAAATTTATACTCAAATATAGATATTGGTTATTCACGTTACATGAATAGAATTAATGATAATCATTATGCAATAATAATTTTACATCCTCTTTTTTCTGAATAAGACCATATCACCCCTTCGATATAAATTATTAAAAATGTACCTAACAAGTGTAAGATAATACATAAGAATATAAAACTCTGGGAAATCAGAAGGTTACATCCAATATATGGAAATTGAAATCAGCTAGAAAGAGAGCTTCAACTATATCTAGAACTCATTATCACATTAATAGGGTAGTGTCATGAATATTATAGGAAAACAGTTGGTTTCACTTATAAAAAACCTAGAAACTTCATCGGTTAAACAAATTTAAAACTCAATATCTACTATGTATTCAGAGTATTTAAGGGTTAAATATTTTTTTGATCTATTTTATGGTCTTACATAACAATAAAAAATCCATGATCAGCATCAGTATAAAATAATGTAACTATAGTATAAAATAAATAAAGGATATCCTACACCATATTCAACTAGGCTATATAAATAATAAAATAAAATGGTTATATCCATAATACATAGGAAATATCCCAATGACCTATGTTTCCCTATCATCAGCTAACTATCTCTTCATACATTATACTTGCTAATAATGCCACAAAATATTGTAGTTAATGATAGGGTCATTGGAATCCTCTCCTCCAAATTTCTTATAGAATTGAATATGGTGGTTTAAATGATTTAGTGTGCATCTCATTAATAAAAATGATATTTAGCTAGCAGTAAATCGACTGATTATACCTTAGATGCTGTATTAGAAGCATATAGTGGGGAATTAATCTCATATAACTATCCATTTTAGGATCCATGTCTTCTCTTTCACTAATGGAAACCATCACACACAATAAACATTGTTTTATTTTACAATGGGTATCCTAATGTTTTCATCAAACAACTTTTTATCCTCTCTACTGACCTAAATATGGAGCTCCATGTTAGTATTGTTGCATTGAAATGTACCGATGAATTTAAAAAACATTAATCAAGGTTTCCACTCCATGATGGATATAACGTAAAAATGGACACTTAATATTTTGATAAACATGTTTTATGAAATAAAATAAAAAAATATTTTAAACTATTGGATATGTTCTGGGAAATTATAGCTCCATAGAAACAAGGTTTATGAATCCGAATATAATCCCAATAATTTCATTAATATTGGTTGTCTAGATAATCCTAAACCCATAACAATATATACAGACACACTGAGGAGTCACAAATATTTCCCTTATATTATGATTAGGTCTACTAATGTTTTTTATTCTTAACCTATACCTTCACTAACACTATAAGAGTCATTAAAAATGTGATTGTGGTGACCAAAAACTAGATGTTTAGAAATAAATTCATTTAAAAATCCCTCAATATATCCTTTTAATTTTGATGTAGATCTAAATCAAAAAACATTATTACTTGAAAAAAATTCCAAAATCTCAATTGTCAATGCTTCCTTGGGAAAAAAAATATTTTCTCACTAACATGAAACCATTATAGTGAATGAATGAAACTAATCCTGCAACTCATCCCAAAACACCCGTTATAATAGTTATCACTTCTGGTGATCTCAATGAATAAAAACCATTATTTTGAGTAGTTACACTCTATATAATGATAACCAATAAAATCTATAAATCCCTCTTAGCATAGATCAAAAAAAAGTTATCCCAACCTTCTCTAACCATTCCTCTTTATACTAATAATAAATAATGAAATCATACTTCCATGATGTCTAACACTATAACTTTGGAAGAATATTTCTCCAAGAATCATCCTTACCAACCTCATGTTTCCATTTATCAACTAGTTCAATTTTTTTTAAATAACTAGCTTGAACAATATAATTATATTGACAAAGACCATACATATTATAAAATAATTTTTTAGACTTCCTAAATGACAGAAATAAAATATATTAAAATTAATTAATTGAAATTCAACATATTCTACTTCAAATAAAAAATTAAATACCAGGGGAAAAAATTATGTTTCATTATCCTTTCCCTCTAATTAAAATCACTTAGCCCAGTACTCTATGTAAAATTATGGTCTTTTAACAACTTTAAAGGGGGATCAAATCACTAATTTCTACGATGATCCCCATTTCATACATCACATACAATTTTTCACAATTTTTTTACATATAAACCCATGTAATTATCTATTGTGTATATCAAAAAACTCTATCAAATATCTTAATGAAAATATTTAATACAACATTTCATGAAACACTCTAATTGGCCCCCTCTTGTTCTGGATGAGAAGATGAGTATGGAAACTGAATCCAACCATGAATAGGATATAGGATGGTACAAGCATTCCTAGTATATAATAAACACATGTGGGGTGGTGGATTACCTTATATTCATAGAACAAATAGAAATACCATATTAAACTATATAAATTAAATTGTATAACAAAAATACATGTACCTATTTACATAAAAGATAAAAAAGCGAATTGTACCATGCCAAACTAATATGGAGACAACAAATTATTACCACCGACCATAGAAACCCACTATGATCTAATAAATTGTATTGCAACCACAAACTCCCACTTGTGGAATTGATATATATAAATAGGGGTGATAAAATTAGTATACTCAATAGGATCCTCCTCAAATAATATATATTAAATATTGAATATGTATACCAAATACCTAATGAGAAAATAGGGAAATCAAATCATCACATAAAAAGTCCATTTATGTTCAATATTTCATGAAATTTTCCTCTCAAAATAATGTATGAAAATGGAAAAATCATTATATATATATATATATATCTGGAATGGTACCCAATTGTAACTTTCTTACTGAATTTCTCAACATACCACTAAATCATAAATATTTTGTCTCTGCCATCCCCTTCGTAAGTCATAATACACAACAACATAAGCTCATAAAAACCATTGTCACATCATAATATCAATAACCTCACATGTGAACCATATCACTATAACCTCTCTATAATAAAACTATAGAACCAGTAGCCATTACATCTTGTGGAAATTCACACTACACCTAAAGCCTTTATTTCCCAGATGTATGTGCATATTTAATAACTACGAGTGTTACAACATTAATAAAAGTATACATTATAACCATAATCATGTAAATACAATTTATACTTTTACTTTATAATTGTGAACCATGATATCCTCTAAGAGTACACCATCATCGTAATCATATAATATATTTATTAAAAAATAATAAGGATTAAATACTTCTACACAACCATTCTATGGGAAACTTTTCAATCTAAGACTCTAACTATTACCAAAGACTTGAATTTGTACCCAGTTTTCAATATTAATGAATAGGGATGTCATATTCTCCTATACACAAAGATTGTATCAATATTAATTCCTAGAATATATTATTAATATTTTTATAATTATTTCATCACATACTATTACTAAATATTTGTTATAGTTCTAGTTACCATAATTATATTATTCACTTCATGGTGAATATCATAACCTTTAAACCCATCATTGTCCAAAAACATTTTTTTGAATCATTAGTATATTTCCCATAAAATATCCTAATTTTTTCCTTGTAATAAATACATCAATTAATTATCATTTAATGATTTTATAAAATAGAACACATCTATTTTTTCCTAAATGAACTATAATTAACTTAATGCTATAATAAATCAATGAAAAATTAGAATAAAATGAATTATTTGAACAATATATATACAATAGACAAGGATACATTAGTCTCAATATTAATTACATGAAATAATCACTAATCAACCTATGCTTTTATATAAATTATTACAATATTTTTAACATAAACATTTAGAAAACACAAACAAAGGATCGAGATTCCAAATGTCTTTGGGAGACAACATACAGAAAATAAAAACATGAAACCAAAATACATATTCATTTTTTAATATCAATAATTTTCTTCTAAATCAATTTTTCTCCTAAAACTGGTTCAGATAACCTATGGAATACACAATAAATTTATTTTCTAGAAAAACTATTAATGGAGAAACATGATAACAAAGCATAGAATAGAAATAAATAATAAATAAAAAATAATAGGAAAGAAAAAGAATCATTAGTAATCATATTGGAGCATAAAATACATATTGTGGATCATAATTTCATGTAAGGATAGGAATGTAAAACCATATAAAACATGACCAAAGAATAAGTTAAGGAGAAATTCTAATAAAACATCACATGTTTGACATTTTCCCATAATGGATTGGGTTACTCCATAATACTATATTTTTTTTATATCAATAGCTATAACCATTACCCAATGTATTGGAGAACTTTCTTGGTGAACCCTTCATAACATGTACAAGTATGTTGTTCCACATAATTAATCAATCAAAATGTATAAACATAATGATTACCCATGTAAGGAAATTGGTTGAATAACTAGATGGTATATCATATTGGTTTTCCAGAAATTGGCGATTAAAACATTAATGGAGGTTCAATTATCAATAATAATAACAGTTCAATAAAACTGATGTCCACATTAAGATATGATTTGAAAAAGAGTGGATAAGTAACTTTTGAAATGTACATATTAATCATGGTTTTTTTGTAAGGGGTAAAGAGTCTTTAAAATGGTATAGATCGTATATATTTCCATATAAATAGAAATGAAATTAATTGTCTTTTCACTAATTAATTTGAATATTTTATAAAAAATATTTCATTAATAAATTTTAAGGGTGGGTACCAGAAATGGGGTATGAGAAAGAAATGATCCTTTTAAACGAGTTTTCATAAGGAATGACATTGAAAAGGTATCTTCTTGAAAATGTTTATAAAAGTCTAATAAAGATCAATTAAACATGGAATAAATGTGGGGTAAATATATAAAAATTATATTGGATTAAAATAATTAAAATATAAAGATAATATGATCCACAAATAGATAATTACAACCCAAAAAATATAATGTGTTGTAGAGGGTTCCCATATCATACGGTCTTGAATTTTTATGAAATTGGACGTAGCATTATGGATAATAAAAAACCATCAATTAAATAATTTTTAACATTTTAAATATATATTTTATTTAATATAATTAAATATTCTTCATTGATATCTATTTTAATGAGATATTTGGTTTAAATTCACAGTTATGAAGGGGATCATTTCATGGCTTCAGGGTTTGATCACTTGAGGATACTTATGGACATTCTTTGAAAATGAAACATAAAAAATTACAGTGAAATGAAATTTTTTCATGTACTTAATTATATTTATATAGTTAATACTACTTAAAAGTGTTCTTACATTGTAATGATTAATTTCATAAAAATTTTAATGTTATTTCGCTAGTATATTTGTTATGTTTTTCTGACCATCGTGAACTAGTATTGTTTTATATAATATTAGGGACTTATTTTAATTCCAGAATGTGAAAAATATATAATATATGTATTTAGGTCATTTTATATATTTATATTTTAATAAAATCGTTTTATGATGGCAATAATGGAAGTCCAAATATCAATGCATATGGAGGCTGTGAAACGACATACTGTGGGAAATAGTTTTATTTTTAGAATATGGTTACCAAGTTTCATGGCCCCATTGATTTTGATTATTACTGATATGTTTATTATGTTGACTCCAATCAACATGAGTATGATTTTTTACATGGCATGAGGGCATTGATGTTTGTGTGAACCCAACCATCTAATTTATGTATTTTCTTATACTTAATAAATGGGATCTGAACTAAACTTTGTAGTAGTAGAGTATTTATGAGAGATATTCAATTTTTAATATAAATTTATAGTATATATATTATTATGGAGTTGCATATCCAATTTTTATGATGGATGGGAGGACGAATTAGATGAAAAAAAGATTTTAAAAGAAGCAGTTTGAGAATATTACTCTTGAATTCCACATTCTAGAAAAACTCCTTAAGGATCATAGAATTTGATGTTCGGTGAGAAAACATTTAAGGAATATATGAGTGTATTTTGAATATAAATTTTATGAAATTTATATTCAAAATCATTTTCTTATAAAATTTGAGGAGAATGGGAGATGGTGGGTGGTATTTATAAGGGGAGAAGAGGGAGTTTTTTAATATTATATTCATTAGTTTATTATTTTGGCTTATGGATACATATAGTTATGATTCTTTTAACTATATATATATATATTTTATAGTTCATGTGACATTCAACTAATGGACTGTTACGTTACTTATGATTTAAAATTCTTGTATATATTTTATAATGTTAAATATAATATTATTCCATATTTTAGTATTAGAAAAATTCAACTATTTTAGGAAAACACCAAAAAAAAATTAACCACCACTATTTTCCAACATATAGATTCTAAAAATGAAATCCATTATATAAAAATAATTTTCTAAATATGATATGTATAAATTTGTATTTAATCTTTATTTATATGAAAAAGTATAAATTTTAATGTTATTATCAATTTGTAGACCCTTCAAAAAATTTATTAAAGGTTAATAAAATTATATGACATTATTATATATCTTAACATTAATTTGTCAACCAATTTTATAAGAACAAACATTTTTTTAAATTAATAAAATTTTCATAAAAAGTGAAAGAAAAGATATATCGGTATAAAAAATACACACACTTATTTTACAAAATTTAAAACATTTATTTACATGTCTCATTATATAAATATATTATATTTTTATTTTATAAGATACATAAATAGAATTTTGCACTTCCATAAGTTAGTTAACTATTCAAATGGCCAGGTTACTATTTTTAAAAGTAAGATTACTATTCCAATGGGTAAATTACTATTACAACAGTCAGATTTGTAATTGTTATATTGGTTCCATAGTTTCTATAAATACATCATATTTCATCCCTTATTCGTTCAATTATTGTTTCGGTCATGGTTATACATTATCATTTTCTTGATGAATATTTAATTACTAATATTATTCTTTATTTCTATAGTGTAGTTCATGAGTGTGGTTACATTGGTATACCAAGAATAATTTTTAATATTTTATTAGTGTTAATTTTTATTTTTATTCCACATTAATTTTTTAATTATTATTGTTATGATCATTCATTAAATGTAATGTTACAATTATCAAAAAAAAATTTGGTTTTATCTTGTGGTGTATTCACTTTATATAATAATATATTACTAATTATTATATAAATATATAACTATAGGGGAATTCCCTTGATACAATTATAGGTCATTAAATCTTTCCCACATAATAAATTTCACCCTCAAAATTTCATTTTACCTACTAAGGTTAAAAAGGGTGGGAGTACTAATCCTTTATATATTCTTCTGGTTACCATGTGGCCTCCTTAATATTATGGTTTTTCTATAGTAAATTTACTCTGTGAGTTGCCTTACAACATAAAACATTAAATCTATAATCCATGTTCTTCATTTTCTTCTCTTTGTATATATTATTTTCTAGATCTACTACATCCAAATTTAGTAAATGTGTGGGATCTAGTATATACTCCCATAATATGGATTCAATGAATATGTCCCATAGATGAGATAGGGTTGGAGTGAGTGTTAGTCAATAAGATTTGACTATTATGTGATAAATAATATAAATGGTCCATGTATCTTAGACATAGCTCTCCGTTTTTCAGAAATCTCATGACCCTCTTATATGAAGATATAAAGTAGAAAAATATGAATCCAAACTCAAACACAAATACCCATCGATGATTGTTATAAAGTGTGTTCGAATGACAATGATCGTCCATTATGTAATGATGAATTTTATTGATTTTTTCCAAAATTTCCCAAATAATATGATGTCTAAAATTCTTGAAATCTCAAACCTCATCCCTTCAGATAGGTGTTCTATATCTTTTCCTATAAATGTATTCATATGGAACAATTTGGATGCTTGAGTAAAAAATAATATTGTAAAAAACATTTGACCAGAGGAGGATGTTGATCCCATCCACTTTTAAGGACCATCGAGCATGCTATGAAAATTTGATATATTGTATGGATATTATACTCATATTAGACATAATTTTGGGGGAAAATATTCATACCAAATCTCAACTATGTTTTTATATAATGTGGTGTACTCTTATATATCATACATTTAAATATATGATATTTATCAAATACAATTTATATTTTTGTTCAATTCAACCACATATCATCTCTAATGTATATCATTTCATTTTGATCAATTTATATTTTCTTTAATAAAAATTTATTGATTAGTATTTTTTAGATGATCCTCCATAACCCATATATAATTATTTTCTTTGGATGTATTTAAAAGACCTCTAAATACATCCATAGGGATTTTCATCAATTTCTATGTGGCTATGCATGATGGTTGAATCATCCTATTAGAATTCAACCTATTTCCTTCAACTGGTGGAATTATATGAAATTTGATTCATATTAAATGATGTCCTTCTTTATATAGTCCCACCAATAATGGTCTCAAAGATTTCGTTACCGCATCACAATCCTTGGGTGGATGGATATGGTCAAGATACTTGTATATTTCAAAACATTCTTCTTTATATCATTATTTGATGGTGTAAAATTTCATGAACTAAATATTAAAACTCATTTTCATCAATTTTGAAATCATATGATTTACTTTTTTTTTACATTTTTCTTTTTATCAAATTTACAAATTATCTATTTCAGTATCCTTTATATTCATTAGAAGGGATATTTGAGATATCATTTAATAAATGAATGATGAATTTAATTCCCCTAATAAAACTTTTTACATAAAAAATATTTCATTAATGAGAGGATCCAATAACTTTTTAACATTGATAAGGTCACATGATCCTTTCTACATAGATCACTTTCTAGTATATTTTTATTCTCATGATAGTAGTGGATTGACCAGTCATAGTTCATGATCAGATCCAACCAACTTCACTAAAACATATTAGTCTTCTTTTTTGGGAATATATATTTTAGGTTGTTATAATTTATATATATATTATAATTATTCCCAAGGATATAATTCTTATAATTCTTTAATTCGAACATTACGGTATCCAACTCCAGATCAGGTACCGGATAGTTCATATGACAATATTTTAACTTAATTTAGTATTTGATATCACATTATAGTTTTACATCAGTAAAAATCTCAATCACTTCTTTGATGCATCACCATATACCAAAAAATATCTCCCTACCTGTGTAAAGTGTTAGTAATATTGTAATGATATTTATCATTTTTTGTTCTATAAATCTCTCGTCACAATCATTGGTCAATTTTTTTTACCCTCTTAAGAATTTGATGTTTCAGAATGTTTTAAAATCATTATAAAATCATTAAAAATATTCATAAAATCACAGCAAGTCGAAGAAAAACTATAAATTTGTATTACAGATATTGGCCATGGACACTCATTATGTGCCTTTGTCTTAGATGGGTCTATTTATATCCCTGTTCTAGTGATAACATGACATGGGAATGATATTTCCTACACCCGAAACTCACATTTAATATAAATTTCATATAGATTCTCATTTCACAATTTCATTAAGACAATATTCAAATACACCCCATGCTCCTCCATTGTTTAAGAGTATATCAAAATATCATCTATAAAGGATACGAAAAGTTTGTTGAGGTAATATTTATAGACTATTTTCATTAATTCCATTATAATTTTGGGAGAATTATTAATTCTAATGGGAATTTAGATGAACTCATAGTATTCTTGCCTCAAATGAAATGTGGTCTTTTGAGATATCTTCCATCATCACCTTTAATTAGTGATAACTCATTTTGATGTCAATGTTAGATAATTATTGGCCCCCACATAGTCGATCGAACAAGACATCAAAATATGGAAGAGAATTTTTATTAATTATAGTTATTTTATATATTTCATTATAATCAATGATGAGGCATATGGGCACATTTATCTTCAATAGGAAGTGGATCGTTTCACCAATCAGTGTAGCACTCAGGTATGAAAAAAGATTCTAATAATATTTGGAAAATTATTCTTCTGTTCATCTAACTCAATAGTTTCAATTATATATTTACTATTTTATATGGTAGAATATATAGGTATAAGTTAAATTGATAACACAATCAATCATTAAAAAGGAAGATAACAAAGCTCTACTTGTAATACATCAATATAGTCCTTCAAAATGGGATTGTATTGAAGAATGATTATCTACTTTGACTAAATAGTTTTATTTAAAGACTCAAAAGTAGATTAATCCAACTCATTAGACTTTTACATAATCGGTGTTTGGCTTAGGACGTGAATAATGATCTCATCCTCTAGATAGTTGATGTTTTCGTTTTATAAGGATAACCAATATATTCTCAATATAGAATTTGATTCTACGAAAGGAAGTATTAAGATATTAAATATAAGGTTTCATCCAAAAACATGAATTAGGAGATGTTATATTGAAAAAATTCAACAATTTTATTTCTTCCCTATTATAATAGATCTCTAAACCTATAATTTTTAAGGCATTGTTTTAATTTATCAGAAAAAATACAATATATGAAATAATGTGTATAACCAGTATAAAAAACATGTTCACTAATCAAGAATTAATAATCAACGTACCTTTCACCATATTTGTTTCAAATCGACCATAAATTTAGTGATTTCAAATTCCCTTACATAATTTCTAGCCCATGTAATTTTTTTCACTGATTCTATCTGATAACCCTAGGCATAAAGAATTGGCATGAAAAATTCATGTGTTTCTTATAATTCAAAAACTATTACACAAATTGTGTGTTGATATGATTCTTATATTATTATATATCATTATTGGGTTTTAATATATATTTTTGGGATTTATATCCACATTCCAGTTTTTTCCACATTTGAAACATCCCTTTGTTCCATTGAGATAGTTTCTAGGATTCCCCTTCCTATATTTTTGGCATTTGATAAGTTGGGTTTTTTTCATCCATGGGATTTATTCATTGATCATCCAGAGTTAAACTACATTTTATTTTTTTCATTTATTTTTCCATGACACCACTCAGATTCACCAATCACTATATTCACCTTAATGTAGAAATGAAAATTTTTTAGATAATTTTAAAGGTCTTAAATAACAAATGGACATTGTAGTGTTGTATTTAATAAACTAAATAAGTGTCCCAGCTTACTTTTAGTGTTTATAATAAAGATTGAGGTGTACAGTGAAAGCCTTATGATGTCCTCCTCATATGCTCTATAGACTCGTCTTCATTTTACTTTGGTTGATGTGACTTTTTTTCCATGTTAATATTTATAGTTTAGGGAAAATAAATATTGAAAAATATTGTATTAAATAATTCCCTTTCAATTTAATGCATTTCCACATTGGAATTTATATTCTTGATCATTGTCCAAAACTGCTCGTATTCCCCCTCTAGGTGATAAATTTTCAGTATGTCTATTTATTATATTGATTAGGGTAGGATAGATAATTACTTCCCAATAATTTAAATTAATTGGTCATTGATGAAAGTATAGAAAAATAATCTAATGATTGGAGGCCTTTTCACATAATGGGGACAACAAAAAATATCACATTCTCTGAATAGGGTGGGTATTAAACATGAATCATGCTATTTTCAATAACTTGATTCAGTTGATACAGTACTACCATGATGTTCTCACCATCCACTTGCATTAGGTTTGGAATTTCATTTGTGTAATTATCACCCTACTTATCACATTGGTTGTAGGAGTAGAGCCTATAATTTTCTACAATTAACTGAAATAAAGGGAAATAAATTATATATGTTAATACATAAACTAAAAATCAAATAAAAAGTGTTATTGTTAACAGAAAATGATTAAATGGTATATGACAGGTATATCCTCACCTATGAATTTACAAGTTCCTATCTAGGTTATACATTGTAATTTTCCTATTTGATTTTCTAACCTAATAATCTACTAAAATAATTCATAATGGTTATTATAGGGGTTTCTAATTTTTCAATTCATATTCCTCAACAGTTTTGATATGTAGAAAGGTCTATTTATTATGAACCATGGGACGATTGAGTTAATAATTAATCATCCCTTGCGGGTGTTATTACCCATTGGTGTAGCTGTGTTAGAGCCACATCCACTTATAGTATCCAAAATTGGATGTTACTTCTTACAAACCAATATGTATAAACTTTATCATAATTTATTGATATTATCCTATACATAGACATATCTAGAAGGTTCACAATAATGTAATATAGTCTTAATATGAAAAAATAACTAAAACATCCTTTGATACCAACTATTGTAACCCAAGTAGTTTATAAAAATTACTACATTATTAATATAATAAATATACAATAAATACAAACTATGGATCAAGAGGAATGGCCTCTTATATAGAGAAGGTATATGAAACAAAAACAATAATTTATAATAATTATTCTTTATTATAATATCTAGAATGAGCTCTTAAACCCCTTTTAGATTATGAAACTGAGTAGTGTAACATATGGAATATATAATCATTATGGATGATCAAGAACACCCATTTAGGTAATATTTATGAAAAATAATCATAGTATATGCATTAAAATGTATAAAATGATTTATTATAATAAAATATTGTGAATAATAATTTAGGAGAATTACAAAATGGATATGGAATCCTAAGATCATCTAATTGTAGTAATGTGGAGACAATATAAAACATGACATAATAACAATTAAAAGCTAACTGCCAACATAACATAACTTGTTGGACATAGACCCATTGTGGGTTAGGTTTACTCCATAATCCAACCAATGTATTCTCATGAAAGGAAGGTGTTACCGAATGAATTTTAGCACTATCTAGTTCTACACATTATAACATGTGCATTCCTACATGGGTCACATAAAAAATAAAAAATAAGGTGAAAACATTCTGAATACCCATGTTAAGAATCGGATTACATATTCATATATTACAATATAAACATATGTCATATCATAATGACTTCTTTCAAATAAGGGATATAAGTATTCATGGAATTTAAAATATAGGAAAAAACCATGATTTACGAAATGAAATGTCAATTTCATTTGAATATGTGAAATAGTGGATAGCTAATTTTAGAAATATACCACTTGATTAGTGTTTTGGGGAAAAGGGTAAAGAGTTATTAAAAAGAGAAAAAATATATTAATTTAAATAAAACAATATATTAACTAAAACTAGTTTTTATTTTTTGGATTTTAAATTTTAGAAATTATGAATAGTATAAAAAATATTATTCAGTGGTACTTGAAGTGGAGTAATAGGTAGAGAAGGTTCTTTTTAATTAGGCTTTCTAAAAAAATGAAGTTGAAAAGAAAATCTTAAAAAATATGTATATCCCAATAAATGAATGGATAATTAAATGAGTTACATATATGGGGAACCTATATATAGAATATAGTATTATTAAATAAAAAAAATTGATGGGGAATGTGTGGTAAGGAGATATAAAAGAAAAAACTAAATTAAATAGGGTTTTTCAGAGTGATATGTTATCTTATATTATAGAACCTTTATGAGATTTCACATAGAGTCCAAAATAATCCAATAAACATAATTCATTATTCATGTAATAACATAATACAATAATATTTTATTTAATATAATTAAATTTTGTTCATTTACAACCATTCCAATGAGATATGAGGTATAATTTCATGTCTCTTAGGGTGTCTTTCAAGGATCATGGATTGTGTCCATGATGATAATTAATGATATTCTAATAAATTGGAATAAAAATATAGATGTGTAATGAAATTATATTGATGTACTAATAGAAATACTAATAGTCCCAAATTCTATTATTTGATTCAACATATAGATGATTTTTACCAAAAATGATAATGTTATATGTATACTTTATTTAGGTGGTTTAATGATCACCACAAACTAATTTTATTTTATTCAATATTATGACCATGTATTCATTTGTGAATTTGTAAAAAAATTAAAATGTACATATTTAGGCCATATTAGAAAATTATAAGTGAACATAATCCTATCATTATTTTTTAAATGGATAAATGAAAACTCATCACCTGTGGGGAAAATAAACATATATAATCGGGAAAATGGTTCTATTTTTAGAATAAGAGGATAACTAAAGTTTATGGATATAAAATATTCCATTATTAATATAACATCGAAGTATATAAATAATTCAAGATTTATTTTTACACCTCGTACGAGGGAGTTTCTGGGAGGGTAGAATAAGAAAATAAAATTAAATAGGTAGTTTGAGAATATTATATCTTTCATGGTTTTCTTCTTAAAAAACATTTTATGTTATTTAGAATTGATATTTTAGTGTTACTATTATAACTAGTACATGCCATCTAGGTTTAGGATGAATATTGGGGTGAAAATTGGAAATATCAAGGTCTTATAATATAATTCGAGAACATGAGGTAAAGGTGGTATTTATAAGGAGATGATAAAGATGTTTTATGAATAATATATTCACTAATATATTATTACGGTATAAGAACTAATATATTTTTTGATTATTATGACTATACATAGTAAAAATGGATTATATGTTAAACTATTGTTTTCTTAGAATCCATGACTTAATCATTCATGTATATTATTTATAATGTTAACTATTGTATTTTACCATATTTCTCTATTAAAAAAATACATAGTTTTAATAAAATTCTAGAAATTATCCATTACCATTTTTAAAATAATATTCCAAAAATGAAATCCATTTTATAAAAATAAGTTTTTTGTCATAAAAAATTTAACTTTTAAATTAAAACCTTATTTATTTGAAAAATACCAATATTAATATTATGATCCATTTTTTGGACCCTTTGAAAAATTATTTACAACCTCATCAAAATATATTATCATTATAATATATCATATTATTAATTTATAATAAAATTTTATGAAAAATTATAATTCTGTTACATTATTATATTATTTATTATAATGAAATGAAAATAGATATCTTTTAAACAATATAAACATAGTTCATTATCAATATTAAAATGTGTTTAGTAGTTTAATGATATAAATTTGTCATATTTTCATTATATTGGGACTGTAATAATTATTTTACACTTTCTTATGTGAGTATAATATTTTAATAGTCCTGTTACAATTCCTAACAGTCATATTTCTATTCCAATAGTCATGTTCCAATGGTCAAATTACTATTATAATTATATAATTTTTATTGTCCATATGACTACCATACATTCAATAAATAACTTATATTTCATTATTTATTAATTCAATTACATTTTAACGTAAGGTAATATATATTTTCATTTTGAATATGATAATTTAATTACTAATATTCGGATTTATTTCTATTCTGTTGTTAATGAGTGTAGTTATTTTGGGGGATCAAGAAGATCCAATTTTTTATATTTTAGTTATAATATTATTAAATTTTTCTCCCATTTTAATATTATCAATTAATATAGCCTTTTTTATTCTATAAATGAAATTTAAAAATTATTTTAGCAAATATTTTCTTCTATCTTGTTGTACATGTGCTTTATATAATACGACAATACTAGGTATAATACCATTATATTATTAGAAGGAAAATTCCACAAGTAATATCTCATGTCATTATAATATTTAATACATTTCCACACCATTCATACCATTCAACAATGAATCCTACCATGTTTCCACAAATAAAACATAAATAAGCCCCAACTACACTATTTCAATCAAAAAGAAAAGCTCTCTATTTATTTTAAAGAATTTATTCTATGTTAATTGAATCTATGGGTGGAAATAAGATTCTATAACGAATAAACACTAAAATTTAATGATTTATTAAACCATAGAGTCTATGAGTGTATCATGATGTACTAGTCATAGAAAACCATCATACATAAATTCTAGAATTCCACATATTCCATTACAATATTCAATAATTTATTTATTATGGTATTTTTAAAGAAACGATATTAAAAAAATATTTCAAGGACTACTGGAAGGAAAATACATAATACAATAACATTAATTTTAGATTAAGAATATTAAATCATCCAGTGTAATAGTATTAATAATTATTAATTATGTAACCATAATCCTATTAATTATCCATATTATAATTTTGTATTGGGTTTTATTCATGATAATGAAACCGTAATGATTATAATCACATTAATAAGATTCAAAAAAATCAAAAAAATTGTAATACAATAACACATATTAAAATTTATCTATACTCACAAGTGATTTAATAGCTCTATACTTTTCAATTTCATTGATTTAATATTATTTTATTCATTAGTTTAATAACAACTATTTTCCCAATTTAAACCAAATCCAGACATTACCACATTTAGAAAAATAAGATAAGAAAATTCATGAATTTCGTACCTCAATATTAAGGTTAAATGATCACATAGAATGTTGAAATAAGGGGAGAAGAGAAAAAATGTTGAGCCCCATGATGAACCCATGAACCCAATTGATACCATACATACTAAAAAATCTATAAATCCTTGATGAGGAATCCAAGAAAACCAAAATAATATATTTTACCATTTCATAGATAAATTTAGTTACTGAAGAATGAAGTGAATGAATTGAGAAAATGTTATACACTAGATCGATGGTAGATATCACACAAGGAAAGGTATAAGGATCCATTATTAAGTCATAATTCTACCATAAACCCTCATAGAGTTTTTAAGGACTAATCGATGGTGGGGGTGACTATACGAATTCAGGAGACACTCAAAATATAGTAACAATTATAGAAAACATAACCTTATTATATGATAAGAATTATTCACATCCAAACAATCATTGAACCATTGATTATGTAGAGATATTGCCACATGAACCATATTCATTATATTCTATGATCATTTCATTCATAAAAATGAGGAGGTTCGCTACACGGAAATGGGTGTCTACATAAAACATTCAAATATCCAAAAATCATGATGTTAATCGCTGTAATTATCCATTAAGAATATCTACCACTGTCAAATGTCATGGAATCTCATGTGGACCCTGAAATAATGAAATAAGAAATAAAAGAAAAACAAAAAAAACCATCCTCTAAGTGATTAAAACCATAATAGGTGTGACTACACTATAATGGACACCCATTGAAAATTTTTAAACACCCCTAGAATATGTACACTATTACTGAAACACCTCACATAATGACTAATTCATCTATAATAATTTCATAAAAACATTACATTCCACTATATAGAAATAGTCTTTTATCCACTATACATTGACCAAAACCCATCGTGATGTGATCAGATATCCAAATCGTGATAGGATGGATTCTAAATATCATGGCATATTCCCCAAGAAGAGGCATAAATTTGTTTTCATAACAAATTATAATAGTAGTAATTTGAAATTTCATGAAACTTTTCATGACACAATCTAATCCTCATGTCACGACACAAGATAAAAACTAACCACAATCATTTCCACTTGAAAAAGACTACCAGTAGGCATCTCAGAACTCTCTGAATAGGGGGATTGGATACATATTCAATATTTAATATTCAAGGATAAATATTTTGAGTTTTTATTAATACAATACAGTAGTGGTTATACCACCATCGTTATCAAAGTAGGTATTGACCTCCAAGAGTTGGAATTTAGTTAAGAAGGGTATTGGTTAAGGAATTAGGATACAAAGTAAATATACAATATTAAGAACTGATGTTGTATTATATAATGATGGAAAATATAATATTTTAATTCCAAATGTATAATCTCATGAAACAGAATATGGTGTTCTAGCCCCATCACATATAGAATCAAAGAGGAAGGCATCAAAATTCCACATATCAGACATGATTAATTCAAAAGGGTAGATTATTTCATCTTAGTTATTCTGTTATCGAGAGTATGTTAAATAGATCTATGAAGGACTAATATCATTTTCCATAACAAATGGAAACCTAATTGGTATGAAAAGTTCTATATTCAGAACAATTACATGATGATATATTGGAAATGAAAGAGATGTCCATAATAAGATGAGTGGATTATGAAATTACCAGTCCCACCTATGCATCCATGGATGAGGTTTCATGGTTCCCCATAGTATCAGAACAAAAATATACAACTGGAAAGGTGTATTAGGAAGAATAATAGTTAATGGGAATGTAATATCTTATTACCTTTATAACAGGTATGTTCTAAACCCTTTTCTTTATTTTCCTTTTTCATTACTTGAGTAGGGTATAAGGAGTTGTGATGATACCATTAATGATGAATTGAAGGATTTTATTATATTAAACTAGAAAATTTTGTCTCTTATGGGGATTTACACATCGTGCAATTTTGTTACATGACAAGTAATCATCACCTAGAAGATTCTTTGAAGTCGACACACAACTCGAAAGTTCACATGCTATGTATTATTCACACGTTATGTAAATTTTTAAAGTATTATTTTAATAAAATTAGTTGCATTTTTTTGTGTTTATGAAATCTGAGAATTTACATACTGTGAATCAGGGTTACATGTCATGTCATTATTGAGGTGACTAATTTTAAATATACTACTTATCTATTTTTTAATTCTATCCACTTTTCAGCTCTTCTCTCTCTACTTTATTCCATTCCATAGCAATTTTGGAGCCATCAGAACCATAGAGATCATTTATTCTAGTTATTGAATGTTGTTGCAGATGAGGTGCATATCTCTGGGTTTTTAGTATTCTTATCTCTTCAATATCTTTCTCTATATATCTTATTCTTTTGGTTGTAATATCATTATTGGATTGATATATCTAAATTATGTGTTGTGGAAGCATGTTTCTAGGATGATTTCTAGGATCTTACACACCATCTTTTAATTTTGAAGAACCCCATTTCAATTGATGTAATTCCATGAGAAAGGTAGGTGGTCTTATTTATGACCATTCAATTGATTAAACTTTAAATTTAATGATTTTTTAAATTATTTCAATTGAATTGTGAAAAACGAAATTTTATGTGAATTGGGACTGATATTGATTTGGTATGGATATTGGGAATACCCCCAATTCCAATAGAATTAGATATTGGGGCATGTTTATAAATTGATGTAAATTGTGAATTATTTCATGATTTTATTTTAGAAAATGCTATAAATTGAAATGATAGAAACCTATGATTGGTTTTGGATAAAAAATGAATGAAATGAATAAAAACCTCAATTTTAGTCATTGTAATTAAATTGGAATTTTTAAACTGAAAATGAGGAAATTTTATTTTAAAATGATTTGAAATAATTTTCCCATTATTGATTGATTGATGGAGAACTTTCCATACATGGTATTTAGTTGGTTATTTCGGATAAGAATGTTATGATGAAAATTTATTGGAAATATATTGAGGATTAAAACTCAAACAAGAACCTAATTCCAATGGACTTATACATGATGGGTTTTTTGATGGGTCCTATTTGGCATGAGCTAGAGGGAAGTGTGTACATCTGCATTCTATGATCAATAATATGAGATGTGTTGGGATCATATAACTAGAAACTACTGTATCACAAGGTATATGAATATAGTTATTTTTTGTGATTTTTTGATGTATATATATATAATCCATTTAATATGAATTTTTTACTCATATCTTGTGATTTATAAAAATATTTTTTATATTGTTGTTATTTAAGTCATGTTTGAACTATTTTCTTCACTAAAGAAATATGTTTTGTCCTAAAATATGAAATTTTAATTCCATTCTATTTTGGATTTAAATTTAATGAATGATGTGGTTTATTATTATTATTAAATCTTATTATGGATCACTTAGTGAGACCCTACTATTATTTTTATCTAACATAGTACATTTTTTATTGGGCATTTGAATATTTTTTCCTACTAGGTTTGATGAAAGGGATGGTGCCTCTTAGAGGAGGTGTATGTTCATGATCTCTGGGTGATTCATGTGATGTGTCCATTGGGGAATTGTATTATATTGACTTTTTTCCCATTAATTATGTACCATTTGATTGTTCATATACTTATATTGTTTTTAGTACGATCTCCCTTTAGAGTTTTTATGAATACTGTTATGTATATTTATCTTACATTATGTTTGTGGAAAGTTCATTCCTAGGATTATATTACATGATTAGAGGTTCTAGTCACCAACTCATGGGGATCAAAAATAAAATTTGATATATGTTGGTTCTAGAACAGGTATTAGGGTACATGGTTATCTGGGGTGGTTTATGAAAATGTAGTATCAAAGGATGCAAGTTAAGCATATTTCATTGATGTCATTATGTTGATGTGAAATATTTTCAGAATATAAGAGGTAGTTTCATGTGAGTTCCTTGTTATACCTCATTGTAATGATCCTTAAGTCAACAAGGGTAGTTTCAGAAATGTCTTCAGTATTAGTTCTAGTATTTTTACTCATTTTATTTGGATATGCTGAAATTAAAATCCGATTTTTCTATTATATGAGATTAAGTTCCCTTTTTTAACATGTTTTCCTATTGATTTGAGTAATCTTATGATGTCATAAATAACTTTTTCTTATGTTCTATAGCTTCCTGACATTGAGAAGACATGTGAATAAGATCTTGGAAGAAGATGCTAATGAACTAAAAGAGTGAATCCTCCCTTGGTCCAGAATGTGGCTGATGTTGATGTGAATATTTTCCAATCTCTACAAAATGCACATACTACCATTTTTATTCATAATTTCGTTTTTTAAAATCAATGGGATGAATCATGGATTCATTATTAGTATTTTCTTATAAATAATGTTTATAATTTCCATGTCTCTAATGCTCATCAAGAGGTTAGGGACTGGCTAATAATGATAGAGCTTCTCTTTGATCTTTTTCAAAAATCTAAAGCTATTAATGTAATGTGAGAAGACGTTGTGTTTGAGGGACCTACTAGGAGATGGTGGGATTCCATGGTTATGTCTAAGAATCATGGGGGATTCAAGTCAAATTATTTAAATGTTATTTTCACCAACCAGATATATCTAAAATCATCGGTGTTAGCTAAGTCTATAGAGCTTGTCAAACATAAGCAGGTTGAAAGGACTATGAAAAAATATGAGAACCGATTAACTGATCTTGTGAAATTTTAACGAGATATTGTATCGATTGAGAATATAAATACATGATGTTTTATATGATATTTCTATATGATATGTATTCTCAGTTTTTCATGCTAATGATTTCTTCTTATGTTGACTTGCTGGATATGGAAATGATGGTTGAACTTGTTATTGCTGTTATGTAATGGTTGGTAGTAGTTATTATTTTTCATAGTGGTTTCTCTATGAGTTCCTCTAATGGGTAGTGTAATAATTCCATGTCTCACAGTAGATGTCAAAAATAGAGTTCTTTAAGACCTCATGTAGTTCATGTATGCTTCTTCCAATGTGATAAGCCTGAGAATTCAATGTGTCTCCACACTAAGACAATTGAGATTTATTTTTCTCCTAGACATTTATGAAACATTCATGAATTCTATTATATCAATTATACTCAACATAGTGTAACATGATAATCATCATTAATAATTTCTATAGTGAAATCAGAAATGTCATGAAATGTGGGTTTTTAGCCATAACCCATCCAAAAAATATCTTCGTTAATAAGTGGAAGAGTCTCTAGATGAAGAAGATATCAATCCAAGGACTATGATATGTATGTTCAATATAGAATCATCTTCAATGAATACATTATTTTATACTAGTGCATCTCACATGTGAATTTCGACACATATTGTTATTATGATAAATCTTACAATGTGGAATTTGTCTTATGTGAAGGATATTACTACACCATTATGAATAAAGAGAGAAGAAGGTCTCAATTATCTTACTTGTGTAGTTTCATTATCAAAGATTGATTATGCATGGGATTTTATAGTTCTCTAAATGAAACATCTTGATATAATTTTTTGGGAGGGTTGGATCATTACTAATAGATCCCAAATTTATTGTTATCTTTTATAGGTCTCCATCGTAGAGCTTGATGGTGTGTTATATATCATTCAGTGATAATGGGACCCATGTTCCAGTAGATATTGACATTATTATATGAATTTGTGGAATTTTATATTACTTTTTTCTTTTAATCAATAGTGGGAATATTATAGTTATTATCTCCCTCCAATTTTCATTGAGTTTCCTGGAATTTTCACATCTGGATTATCATTTTTTCCACTAGTATGAGAGGTATAATTTTCTATTGATTTAGTTCCTAGTATTAAACCAGTATATATTCATTCTTACCACACAGTTATATATAAAATGAAAGTGTTTTAGAATCTACTGGATGAACTGTTAGAGAAATTATTTATATACTCGTGTGTTTCACCATGTTAGTGCCTCTTCTCTTCACTATGAAAGATGATGGTGCACTTCTTCTAGGTTTTTACCGTTAGTAGATCAATTGATTCATTTTAAATGATAAGTACCCATTGTCATATATTGTTTCTATTTTTTCCATTTCAATGGGTAGAAGTGGTTTTCATTGATTGATGTTAAATTTTTTTATCACTAGTTGAAAAAAATGACATTATGGAATTTCCTTCTATAGTTGTTAGTTCCATTATAAGAATATTTTTATGCCATTTTTTCTATCAAATTATCATCCATTAATTATGTATTTAATAAATAAAATTCTTAAGGGAATCATGATATGTTTAGAGTGGCCTTTATAGATGAAATCCTAGTTTACACTATATTTTAAGAGGATTATCTGGGAATTTGAGAGAATTGTGTTGATTTTCTACGAAATCACCCATATTTTTTGAAGAAAATTAAGTGTGGTTTTTGGATTCCGGAAGTTAATTACTTGGGAAACATTTTTTCAGATCATTTTATTTCAATTGATGATAATATGGTGAGTTCTATTATGATATGTGAGAATGACATAATCTTTTCTAGATTTATATCTTCTATTTATTATCTATATATTATTGTCAATTTGAAAATTATTTCATGAATTTGGAATTTTTAATGAATTATCTCACTTAGAAAGAGATAAGGTTTTATAGGGATGAGAAATATCAGAGTTCATTTGTTGAGCATAAATGAATTTTTACTTCTATGTTGGTGTTGAATCTTCTTGTGGCTGTATGAGTCTATGTGGTATTATGTGATGTATTGGGTTCGAGTTTCGTTTGTTTTATTATGTAGTGTTATCACATGTAATCCTATGGATCTTGTAATATTATTTTATACATGAAAAATTATCTGAACCATGACCTTCATATTTTAACTGTGATTCATGCACTTAATATTTTTTAGAATGACCTCTTCGGATAATGTTTTAACATTTATTTCGACCATAATATCACGAGTTATATCTTCTGTCAAAAATATGTCAATCTCTTATAGATGTATACGGTATAATACAAATAATATTTAGATATCAAGATAACCTATACTATAAGGAATGAGAATTTCATTGTATTTTCATTGAGAATGAAACTTTAGACACATGCTATGAAAGAATCATCATAGGAGTGGAACATGATGGCTCTTTTTTTTCATAGCTTCATTTTGGAGTTCTGGAAATATGATATGATGTAGTATATTCTAGTTTTTAGTTGACCTCCACTCTTCTCATGATGTTTCTTCAGGATAATAATATTTATAATGAATTCCATGGCATTGGGAACTCTCTTTATGATAGATAATCCATTACTGAGTTGTCTTTCTCCATGGAGGGTATCCCGAGTTTCCATAACTTGTACATTGAAACTTTTCCTATGAGTAATGTTATGATGTAGAATTTCTTTAATTTCATATGGATAGTGAACCTATAAACCAAAATGATGTTCTATGACATGGGACAATCATTTTGGATGTTGGGTATGAGACAGGAAACCAGAAAATTTATTTTTCAGGGCTATACTTTCCAAAAAGTCATGTCTAAGAATCAGATGCCTGTAGGTTTTCTTTAACCACTTATTGTTCCATCATGGAAGTGTGATGATATTTCTATAGATTTTTTGGCTCGGTTACCATGTACTTAGAGAATTAAAAAATGAAATGGGTTGGGATTGATAGTTTGACCCAATCAGATCACTTAATACCCATTTAGAAACAACCAATGTAGAGGAGATTTGAAATCTCTATATAAGATAGATTATTCATTTTCCTATAGTTATTATTTCTACAGTACCTAATAGGGATCCCCATTTTTCATATTTATTTTGGGGAGGCCTTCATGTGGCATAGGGAGCACATGTTCCCTTGAGTACAACATATTATCCAGATATGGATGGCTGTACATGAAGATATATATTTATATTTTATGATATGATCCAATCCTGCGTCCTTTATTTTGGTGGAGATTAGTTTGAGAATTTGGGACAATTTATTTTTTTATAACATTAGTTACTCGTTCATGATAAGAATGGATCATTTTAAGGCCATGCATTTCCAACATTTTAAGTCTATAATCGATTAGTAGGTGACTAGTGAAAGTTATATTCTATGATTTCACTTGTTTAAAGATATGATATCAAATATGAAGTTGATTCATTAAATAATACTGTTGAAAAATGTTGATATAAATCTTATTCTATTTGGAGGAATTTACTATTATAGTTTTCAGTTAGTGGTAAGGTGTTCTTAAATATTTCATCCCATTTAGTTCATCTGTAATTTGGGAGGCAATAGAACCTTTATTCAGACTTTATGGAACCTTTTTAGGTTGTTGAAAAGGTATGGAAATCATATTATCATTGTAACAGCCCAAGATTTTATAAAGAAATATTCTTTTTAATTTTATTAATGTCTTGTGTTGTACGCTACACCAAAAGGAGCTTGCACAACACACATCCTTGACTTGACTTGCATTACACGCAATCGCGACCTTCCTCGATAGCGTGTGTAGTACGCAATACCGAGTTTCACTAAACAACGATATGCTATAAAAATATTATTAAAACTAGCCGTTATGATTAGTAATAACCACTTTTTGAAATCCAGTAAATCTTATTTTTCAAAATGAACTTTATTTTTTGGATTCGGAGTATCGAATTTAGCCTAAGGTGAAATTTTGGTACTTTTCGTATAACTTTCATATTCTGATGAATAGTGAAAATTACTAAATTATAATTAAAAACAACTTTTTTCAATCGAAATAATTAATAGTGATAAATCATTAATTTGAGTGGTTTTAAAGTATATTTAGAATATATTTTTACAATTTAATACAATGTTGGTCATTGGATGTAGTTTCACATTTAAACTAGACATAAACAAGTGTCAATCTTTTGATAGATATTGTTTCTTAAAAACACGCTATTTGTTTTAACAGCGGGATTTAATTATAAAATTAATAAATGCAACTTTTATGTTATGAATTTGGTAAAATAGACTTCATTTTTGAATTCGGAATATGAAATATAGCTTGGGATGAAATTTTGGCATTGTTCTGAAAAACATCAATTTTTGATGAATAGTGAAACTACTAAGTGGTAGGTTAAAAACTGAATTTTGCATAAAACTTAATTTTACCGCTTTTGTGAATGGAATTTCGAAAATCCGAGAGACACGGTTAATATCAAGGACTAAAATGTGGTTCAATGAGATGAAAATAATTTTTTGGTGAATAGTAACTTTTTACTTTTTTTTACCGCGGTTAATAGTAAATAGGGTAACTAATGGTAAATATGATATTACTATTACCCTAACACATGTCCTAATTCTATTGGACAAGTTTAATTCGACCAGAAACAAACTTAGGAATAAAATATGACCATTTAGGCCCACTTGGAATAGATTAGGACATTTATTATTAATTTATTTAAAGAAAGGTTAAAATAGTTAAAATCAAAGTTTAATAAGTAAATCATTTTTAATATGGGGTTATACATAAGATAAATTCGATTGTAAATATTCATTAGAAAGCTAAAACGATTTCCTACATGATGGTATTTTATTTGTAATTTTTAGACATAAAAGAATTTAATTTATTTATGACACAACGATGATGCAGTAATTATCTTATTAATGAAATATTGACATAATTGATGTTATAAACACCAAAATAAATGTAATTTGAAATTTTTTATGAATTCCACTAATTTTCTAGGTTACTATGATATATTAATGTTGATTTAATCAACTTGGTTCTAACATTTAATTCTGTTATGACTTTCATATATCAAATAGTGTCAAAATTGACACAAAATAGTTTTCAAATCAAATTTTATATTATTAATTGTTATTTTATTCCTAAAAATCTAAGGTTCGGCCAAATGACTTAGATAAAGATATATATATTAATAATAAACAATTTGGGGTTCGTTTGGCATGTTATAGTAAGTGTATTAACCATATAGTGAAAGAAAACAAAAAGACACGGTAAAAGTCAAATTATTTAACTTAGAGTTAAATCTAATTGATAAGGTTTAAAATAAGATCCAAACATGTCTAAATTTGATTGGTTGATGAGATTACAACCCTATCTCATCTAAGCTTCGAATATGAGTCATTTTTGGAGGTTTTTAAGTGGGGTTAGATTTATTATAAATTAATATTTTTAAGAATTCCTAAGGTGCCCCTCTCCTCCCCTATAAAAGGACACCTCCTCCCCCTCCTCCTCACACCAATTTGAGCACTCAAGCTCGGCCAACCCCTGCCAATTTCTCCTCTCCACTTCCCTAGAAACATCCTAGCGGTTCTGGTCTTCCTCAAAGACCAATTTGAGTTCCCTAAGAGGAGGTCTCAAAGAGGCACTTCAAAGAAGAGGTAATTACCGTTACCAATTCTTTCGTCTTTATTTCTTCTTCCACTTCTTCTTCTTAGGTTGTTTCATTATGAAGTAATAACATCAGTATCACTCATATACTGATATGTTATTATAAGTATGAAACAACCCTATTTCACCATCTATCCATCCTACGGAAAAAGAAATCACCGCGCGTGCGTACGTACGGAATACCGTCTCCACGCCGTGGTGTAATCTATTTTCCACCACCACCTTACATGGATGGGTATAATGGTGTAAATAATAACTATACATAGTTATTACAACATCATATTTATTCTGATATATTGTATAATCCACTCCAATTCAATTCAATATTTATAGAAATGATATCATCGCTCGTGCGTACGTACGGAATACCGTCTCAACGACGCGATGAGATTCATTCTCCATGTTAACCATTTAAGAATGATTATAAAGTATATATAAGAAATAATAATGAAATATTTGACATTATAAAGCTACTGGATTTATGTATATATATATGTATGTCATCTACTTACTTCCATTTCAAGATAATAAGGAAAGTAAAACAGCGTTCATGCGTACGTACGGACTACCGTCTCCATGAACGGTGTTTTTCATTTTATCTATCTATTATATATATATATATACTGAATATATATGATATATAAATCATATTTTATATTCTGGAAGTAAGTAAATCATGATATAAGTAATAGTGATGTCAGGAACAACAAGTCAAAACACCTAAGATAAATGAAACGATTTTACCCAAATTGCTTCTTTAACATGGAATTTACAAAAGAACGGGTAATATAATGTCATAAGTGAACCATATATGATATCATAACAATGAATATGATTCTGGAAGAAGTCAATAACATGATTTAAATCATTATACAGGAGGTTTGGACACTTACAAAGCAATTCGGACATAAGGTAAGGGAAATATCACAATCTCATTTTTATCCGAGATTGTTTATTCGTAAGTATTTACTGGGGTGTATTTTATCATCCACATCCATGTTCCCTCAATATGTAATATTATTTCCATCCACCTACAATTGTTTAAATCCAATTTTACCCTTCTATGAGTTTTTAGTAAAGGATATGAAAGGAATTTTTTTTCGTTTTTCGTACGAGGTACTTTTTGACTTTTCCGACAAAAGTACGAAGAATGTTTTTTTTAACTTATACGGCACGAACGGATTTATACTGTTTTATAAAGCCTTATTTTCATGAAGCTTCCTCTAAAATATTTCATGACTATTTTCAATAAAATCTCTTTCTTTTAAAATTGCATGATGTTTTGTGAAAAGAAATTGATTTTGAAGAAGAAAGGATATTTTCCTCAAGAATTCAATTCAAGTATTTTATCAAAATTATTTTCCATATAAGATAATAAAGGGTTCTGTTTCTATCCATATTTTTACATTGATTTGACTATGTTGTGATGAAATTATGTTTATGAATTCCTTTATCTTATATGAATGGTTTTATGATGTCATGTTGTTTAAGAATCCCATTTTTATTACATGGGTTATGCAATGATGTATGATTTATGATTTTGTGGCACACATAAGAAAGGATTCATTAAGAGATGGGTGGGACCTATATCACCCTCCAATGCATTGGGTAAAGATTTTATATCTCATGAGATAGACATGGCTGGAACGGAAGGTTATTTCGGTTCAGTGATACAGGACTGAAACGAGGAGTGAACTCGGTTCAGAAAGGGACTTTGTCCACTAAGATAGTCTTGGCAATGAGTCATGACTAACAAGAAATGATTTTCCATGATTATGTGTGCATGCCACAAAGTTTCAAGTTTCATGTTATGATTATGGTGATCTCATTTTCACTTCTATGATATATCCCATGTTATGATATTATGAGCTCTTTTGCAGGTTAAGATTTCCAAAAGCTATGTATATGATGTGATTGATTTTTCTTTTGTTTACCCTTACTGAGCATTTGATCTCACCCTTTTATGTTTTCTTTCCCCAGGATATAAAGAAAGGTTTTAGGTAGAAAAAGGGGATGACCTTTATGGGAGATATTGAAGAACTTTCACCACGATTAGAAGATTACGTTCCGAGTTTCCAAAGACACTAAACTATTACGATCCTTTAGTGTGTGTTTTTGTTATGAACTAAGTATTCCGCAAATGTAATGTAATGTCCATGTACGATAAGCTTCGGGTCTCTACAGTTGGTATCATAGGAAAGGATTAGTCAACCTTTGGAAACTAGGATGCGAGAACTTTAGTGAGATCCCTAGAGATATTTATAAGGTATGTCTAGGGATGTCCCTAAGGATAAGTATACGTATAGGATATAGTCCTAAAACTACGCTAACGATCTTCGAATTTAACCTAAGATTTTAGATATTGAGGGTACTAACCCTTTATTATGTTGTTTTCCCTAGCATGATTTTTGCCTCTCACACAATTCTTTTGGGGTTTTAGACGATGGCTGGAACCCGAAGGAACCGTGTTAATGCGGAATGTGATGGGCAATGCAATGATTGTACCCCTGAGCAACCAAACGATATAGGAGCTAGAATGCAAAATCTTGTAGCCATGCTCACACAACTTTCTCAAGCTATGAATCATGCAGGACTTCCAAACGAGCAAAGGAAGGAGCAACATTCTGTTGAATCCTTCATGAGGCAGCGTCCACCTTCTTTCAGTGGGTCTACTGATCCATTAGTTGCTGAACAATGGATTAGTACTACTGAAAAGATATTTTCAGTTCTTCAATGTTCTGAACATGATAAAGTCATCCTAGCAGTGTATCGTTTGGAAGGAGATGCTGATCAATGGTGGAATCTTATTAAGAATACAAGGAAAAGGGATGAAATTGAGTCTATGGAATGGGACGAGTTCAAGAACTTATTTATCAATAAGTACTTCCCTCGTATTCTTCGAACAAAGATGGAGAAAGAGTTTCTTGAACTGAAGCAAAGGGACGATGAATCTGTTGGTACCTATGAAGCAAATTTTACAAGACTTGCAAGGTATGCTTCTGGAATTATCATCCAACCTGAAAGTAAAGTTGATCGATTTTTCAGTGGCTTAAAACCAAGTCTTCGAAGGGCATTAGCTATAAGAGACTTCAGTAGCTATGAAGAAATTGTGCGTTGTGCTATCAAGGTAGAAATGGAAGTTGGTGTTACATATCCATCTCATGGTTTTGACAAGAAACGAAAGATGGAGTTCAAGGAGAAATCTCAGAATAATGGTGAAAAGAAGATGAATGTTTCCTTATGCACAAAGTGTGGAAAGAAGCATGGTGGAGATTGTCTAAAAGGGACTAGAAAATGTTTTAAGTGTGGAAAAGAAGGTCATCGAGCAGCTGAGTGTCGAAGTAATGGAAAAAGGGTTTCTAATGATAAAGCAAACACTGCAGAGAACGCACCACCAACACTTCAATGCTTCAAGTGCAAGGAAATGGGGCATTATGCTAATAATTGCCCTAATCCAAGAGTTAGTCGACATGAGCAACCACTTAAGGCAAAGGACAAAGGGAAGTCACATGCGATCACTATTGGAAATGTTGAATATGACAACGATGTGGTGGAATGATTAAGTGTTTATGTAATGGGATTCCAAAATAATGTTGTATCTTGGAATATTGGAATATTTATGTATTAGTCTAATGTGGTATTCAAAGTGATTGAGATATTATGCGCATAATGAAGGGAAAACGAGAAAATGAAATGTTTAACAGTATTCATGAGCTCATATAAGGACTAAGTGATGTCATGGTTTGAGTATATAGAATTTTGAGGATTTTAGTATGTGGAAGGTGTTAACTTTTAACTGCATTCATGTTTTCACTAAGGTATTCAAGAGAATACACGATTAAGGACTTTGAATGTTTGGAATGTGACCAACAAAACATATCTTATGATATATGGGGATCGATGATGGTGTTAAATCTCTGGTAATCATTTTCACTATATTATGAGAGTCGACTACAGTATTATGGATAAGCCTAAAAGATTGGAATGGATTATGTTGGACATAAGTTAGTATTGTTTGATGGGATGTTATATAGTTTTGGAAAAAGGACAACCTGCAGGACGGGCGACAGCCCATCGCTTCGGACAAGGCTATGGGAATCGAACCCACAACCGAAGTGCGACTGGCCTTTATCGCCTACCACTGGCCTACAGGAAGTCCCTATTTAGTATAAAATAGTTTTATTATATTAAGAAGTATGATATATGAAGTATAAGTCCATTTTAGGAACCATATATGATTAATCTCACTATAGATCGATTTATTTGAGACAGATGGAATGACCCGTCATTCTATCACATGATCTGCTAACACTTCACGAAGAACAAATTCAACTTCATTTATTTAAGAGATGAAGTGGAAATTGTTCAAGGCACGAACAACAGTGAGATTGTACCAAAATAAAGTAAGTATTTATTCAAATTTTCAACTTTAGGGGAAATGATCTTGAAAACCAAAAATGTTGTCCTAGTGATCTTATACCTGATGAATCAGATGGTACCTTATATCATCACAAATCTATGGATTTGTGATTACTGGCTTTTCCATAGCCATGTTCTCTACCACTCTCCATCAGAACATGATGGTTAGATTTCTCTTCCATATCCATATTTTCACCTATGTGGAAACCCAGTGATTAGTTTATTTGGGTAATCGTTACATTTCATACTTTAGTTTTTAAAGCCAAGTTTTGGTATTCCTTTTTTACGATGTGGGTTTCTATTAAAGAAAATTTCAAATAGTAAACCATTTATAACCCCGACGAATTTCGAGGGCGAAATTCATTTTAAGGGGGGTAGAATGTAACAGCCCAAGATTTTACAAAGAAATATTCTTTTTAATTTTATTAATGTCTTGTGTTGTACGCTACACCAAAAGGAGCTTGCACAACACACATCCTTGACTTGACTTGCATTACACGCAATCGCGACCTTCCTCGATAGCGTGTGTAGTACGCAATACCGAGTTTCACTAAACAACGATATGCTATAAAAATATTATTAAAACTAGCCGTTATGAATAGTAATAACCACTTTTTGAAATCCAGTAAATCTTATTTTTCAAAATGAACTTTATTTTTGGATTCGGAGTATCGAATTTAGCCTAAGGTGAAATTTTGGTACTTTTCGGATAACTTTCATATTCTGATGAATAGTGAAAATTACTAAATTATAATTAAAAACAACTTTTTTTAATCGAAATAATTAATAGTGATAAATCATTAATTTGAGTGGTTTTAAAGTATATTTAGAATATATTTTTACAATTTAATACAATGTTGGTCATTGGATGTAGTTTCACATTTAAACTAGACATAAACAAGTGTCAATCTTTTGATAGATATTGTTTCTTAAAAACACGCTATTTGTTTTAACAGCGGGATTTAATTATAAAATTAATTAATGCAACTTTTATGTTATGAATTTGGTAAAATAGACTTCATTTATGAATTCGGAATATGAAATATAGCTTGGGATGAAATTTTGGCATTGTTCTGAAAAACATCAATTTTTGATGAATAGTGAAACTACTAAGTGGTAGGTTAAAAACTGAATTTTGCATAAAACTTAATTTTACCGCTTTTGTGAATGGAATTTCGAAAATCCGAGAGACACGGTTAATATCAAGGACTAAAATGTGGTTCAATGAGATGAAAATAATTTTTTGGTGAATAGTAACTTTTTACTTTTTTTTACCGCGGTTAATAGTAAATAGGGTAACTAATGGTAAATATGATATTACTATTACCCTAACACATGTCCTAATTCTATTGGACAAGTGTAATTCGACCAGAAACAAACTTAGGAATAAAATATGACCATTTAGGCCCACTTGGATTAGATTAGGACATTTATTATTAATTTATTTAAAGAAAGGTTAAAATAGTTAAAATCAAAGTTTAATAAGTAAATCATTTTTAATATGGGGTTATACATAAGATAAATTCGATTGTAAATATTCATTAGAAAGCTAAAACGATTTCCTACATGATGGTATTTTATTTGTAATTTTTAGACATAAAAGAATTTAATTTATTTATGACACAACGATGATGCAGTAATTATCTTATTAATGAAATATTGACATAATTGATGTTATAAACACCAAAATAAATGTAATTTGAAATTTTTTATGAATTCCACTAATTTTATAGGTTACTATGATATATTAATGTTGATTTAATCAACTTGGTTCTAACATTTAATTCTGTTATGACTTTCATATATCAAATAGTGTCAAAATTGACACAAAATAGTTTTCAAATCAAATTTTATATTATTAATTGTTATTTTATTCCTAAAAATCTAAGGTTCGGCCAAATGACTTAGATAAAGATATATATATTAATAATAAACAATTTGGGGTTCGTTTGGCATGTTATAGTAAGTGTATTAACCATATAGTGAAAGAAAACAAAAAGACACGGTAAAAGTCAAATTATTTAACTTAGAGTTAAATCTAATTGATAAGGTTTAAAATAAGATCCAAACATGTCTAAATTTGATTTGTCGATGAGATTACAACCCTATCTCATCTAAGCTTCGAATATGAGTCATTTTTGGAGGTTTTTAAGTGGGGTTAGATTTATTATAAATTAATATTTTAAAGAATTCCTAAGGTGCCCCTCTCCTCCCCTATAAAAGGACACCTCCTCCCCCTCCTCCTCACACCAATTTGAGCACTCAAGCTCGGCCAACCCCTGCCAATTTCTCCTCTCCACTTCCCTAGAAACATCCTAGAGGTTCTGGTCTTCCTCAAAGACCAATTTGAGTTCCCTAAGAGGAGGTCTCAAAGAGGCACTTCAAAGAAGAGGTAATTACCGTTACCAATTCTTTCATCTTTATTTCTTCTTCCACTTCTTCTTCTTAGGTTGTTTCATTATGAAGTAATAACATCAGTATCACTCATATACTGATATGTTATTATAAGTATGAAACAACCCTATTTCACCATCTATCCATCCTACGGAAAAAGAAATCACCGCGCGTGCGTACGTACGGAATACCGTCTCCACGCCGTGGTGTAATCTATTTTCCACCACCACCTTACATGGATGGGTATAATGGTGTAAAGAATAACTATACATAGTTATTACAACATCATATTTATTCTGATATATTGTATAATCCACTCCAATTCAATTCAATATTTATAGAAATGATATCATCGCTCGTGCGTACGTACGGAATACCGTCTCCACGACGCGATGAGATTCATTCTCCATGTTAACCATTTAAGAATGATTATAAAGTATATATAAGAAATAATAATGAAATATTTGACATTATAAAGCTACTGGATTTATGTATATATATATGTATGTCATCTACTTACTTCCATTTCAAGATAATAAGGAAAGTAAAACAGCGTTCATGCGTACGTACGGACTACCGTCTCCATGAACGGTGTTTTTCATTTTATCTATCTATTATATATATATATATACTGAATATATATGATATATAAATCATATTTTATATTCTGGAAGTAAGTAAATCATGATATAAGTAATAGTGATGTCAGGAACAACAAGTCAAAACACCTAAGATAAATGAAACGATTTTACCCAAAATGCTTCTTTAACATGGAATTTACAAAAGAACGGGTAATATAATGTCATAAGTGAACCATATATGATATCATAACAATGAATATGATTCTGGAATAAGTCAATAACATGATTTAAATCATTATACAGGAGGTTTGGACACTTACAAAGCAATTCGGACATAAGGTAAGGGAAATATCACAATCTCATTTTTATCCGAGATTGTTTATTCGTAAGTATTTACTGGGGTGTATTTTATCATCCACATCCATGTTCCCTCAATATGTAATATTATTTCCATCCACCTACAATTGTTTAAATCCAATTTTACCCTTCTATGAGTTTTTAGTAAAGGATATGAAAGGAATTTTTTTTCGTTTTTCGTACGAGGTACTTTTTGACTTTTCCGACAAAAGTACGAAGAATGTTTTTTTTTAATTTATACGGCACGAACGGATTTATACTGTTTTATAAAGCCTTATTTTCATGAAGCTTCCTCTAAAATATTTCATGACTATTTTCAATAAAATCTCTTTCTTTTAAAATTGCATGATGTTTTGTGAAAAGAAATTGATTTTGAAGAAGAAAGGATATTTTCCTCAAGAATTCAATTCAAGTGTTTTATCAAAATTATTTTCCATATAAGATAATAAAGGGTTCTGTTTCTATCCATATTTTTACATTGATTTGACTATGTTGTGATGAAATTATGTTTATGAATTCCTTTATCTTATATGAATGGTTTTATGATGTCATGTTGTTTAAGAATCCCATTTTTATTACATGGGTTATGCCATGATGTATGATTTATGATTTTGTGGCACACATAAGAAAGGATTCATTAAGAGATGGGTGGGACCTATATCTCCCTCCAATGCATTGGGTAAAGATTTTATATCTCATGAGATAGACATGGCTGGAACGGAAGGTTATTTCGGTTCAGTGATACAGGACTGAAACGAGGAGTGAACTCAGTTCAGAAAGGGACTTTGTCCACTAAGATAGTCTTGGCAATGAGTCATGACTAACAAGAAATGATTTTCCATGATTATGTGTTCATGCCACAAAGTTTCAAGTTTCATGTTATGATTATGGTGATCTCATTTTCACTTCTATGATATATCCCATGTTATGATATTATGAGCTCTTTTGCAGGTTAAGATTTCCAAAAGCTATGTATATGATGTGATTGATTTTTCTTTTGTTTACCCTTACTGAGCATTTGAGCTCACCCTTTTATGTTTTCTTTCCCCAGGATATAAAGAAAGGTTTTAGGTAGAAAAAGGGGATGACCTTTATGGGAGATATTGAAGAACTTTCACCACGATTAGAAGATTACGTTCCGAGTTTCCAAAGACACTAAACTATTACGATCCTTTAGTGTGTGTTTTTGTTATGAACTAAGTATTCCGCAAATGTAATGTAATGTCCATGTACGATAAGCTTCGGGTCTCTACAATCATTTAACACTTATACCGTAGTTCAATTTGATTCATTAAATTTTCCATGTATCACATCTATGAAAATATATTTCTGATCCATATCATGTTTTGAGCAGGAGTGATCTTCATGATGAGCCTGATTTATTCATGACTGAGCATCCAGTCAAAATAGTTGATTATGAGATAAAAGTACATTGAGAGATGAAGATACCGTTAGTACATGTTTTAGAGAACTAATATTTTTATTATCTTTATATATGTTATTGTAAAGAACTAATGAGAGACTAGTGGCCTTACCTCTTTGATATGAGATCCTTATGAAATTATTTGTAGTGATTGAAAGTATTTATGGATGTATGGATTTAACATACAATTACCTTTCTGATACATATGTTCGAAACCCTTATCTTGGTTTTTCTTTTTAGTTGGTTGAGTAAGGATGGTATGGAACAATTATAATAGATGTATTGGTGATGATGGGGATTTTCTTGAATTTTCTATATAAAAATAGTTGTTTTACAGTTTTATGGGGATTTAGATGTCGTGTTATAGTCTTACAGGATGTGTAATCATCACCTGGATTATGTTGGGAAGTCAAAACATATCATGAAATGTCACAATTCATTCCTAGATTACATATAGTGAAAATATTTAAACCCCTATATTAATTAATTTCAACACCCTTTCATCATATTTGATATATTAGATTTACACGACATGAATCGTGGTTACACATCATATATATATCAGAGAAGGTGATTTTAATTATGCTCGTTGGATGATTTTTTATTCCATCCATTTTTCATTTCTTCCCTATGGACCAAGATCTATCCCATAGTTATTTTGGATCCATCTAACAATTCTAGATTAATTTAATTAGTGATTGAATGTTATTTTAGTTGTAGTTTATCTATCCTAGGAAGCATTATTTGAGTCTCTTCTCTCTATCTCTCTGCCACATGTGGTTGGTAGATCATCTTGGTTATGATGGAATAAAATCCCTTGTTATTGAATCTTATTCATAGGTGGAGTTCAAAGAACATCTACGCCTTTGTTATTCATTGTTATGTCTCATTGAGGGTGTTCTGATTCCGTTATAAATGAATGTGGTTCCATTTAATATTTTCCCATTAACTAAAACATTATTTTTTATTTTTTTAAAATAATTTCATATAATTTTGAAAACCCAATTTGATGTGAATTTGGATTGAAATTATTATTTTATGGATTTTTAGAAATACCCCAAATTTGATTGGAATTGGTGATTGGTGTGTGTTTTGAAATTGTTGTAATTGTGAAATAATTTTTGAATTTAACTTTTGGAAAAAAATAGTATATTATAGTTATACAAACATATTATTGGTTTTGGATTGAAATGTCATGGAATGATGAAAACACTCTACTTTGATTTTTGTAATTAATTTGGAATATTTAAATTGAAATTGGGGAATGTTTTTAAACAGATTTGAAATAGTTTTCCCATTATTGATTAATGGATTGAGCACATTTGAGCCCGGGTAGTTAGTGGTTTTTTGAGATAAACATGTCAGGATGATAATTCTAAAGAAATGAAATGATTTTTGAACCTCTAATATAATCAAATTTCATCATGTATTACCTTGTATGGGATATTGACCGGTCCTTATAAACATGATATAGAGGGATGTGTGTGCACATAATTTCCATGATCACTTATATGATATGTGTGAGGATCCTCTAACTAGAAATCATAGTACTACATTGGAGATGCCTAAGGTTTTTTTTGTAATTTTTTTAAATAGAAATTCCATTTATTAGGAAAAAATTTTACTCATGTCAAGTCATTTATATAAAATATTTTATATAAAGTATTTATTTAATCTATGTTTGACATGTTTTCCATCATTTTAAATGAAAATTATGTTTTGTTCTAAAATATGTAATTTTTCAACCATGTATGTTTTTATGTAAATGGAATGCATGATTTGGATTTTTATTATTATTAAATCTTAATATGGAACACATGGTGTCACTAACCAGCCCTGGTCAACCCTGAATTTGTCAATCCATTCAGTCCACGATATTACTTGAGGGGTGTTCCTGATCCCCATGTTCTAGAAACTAGTGCCAGGAATCAAAATATTACCGTAGAGGACAATTTTTCCCAAGAATATATGTTAAAAAGGTAAATAAAAACTAATGAATAAAATAGCATTAGAAATAATCCAAAAATGCAAATACCTCAATGTGACCTTCCAGGTCACCACCCTACTCAGAACCATGTTCTCTCCAAGAGCGATCAACCACTAATGAAACCTGAAAATAAAAAGGTAATGTATGGGTGAGCTTTGAAATTCTTAGTAGGATAACACCCCAAAATCCATACTATTCCATCCCAGAAATCTTTCATTAATTCTAATTTTAAATACAGATATTAAAAAAATAGAGTTGTTTACTTTTAAATAAAACATAAATCATTTCTCCATTTTAAACTCTAACACAAAGATAAATCATTTTCCAAAATCAATATCCATTTGAAAATAAAAACCAAAATAGGTGATACCAAATATTTTCTAATGTAAAATAGGTAAATCGTGAAAAATTGAAAATAAACTAGTGCAATAGATAGTGAACAATCTATGTAAATGATTAAGTAACACTGGGTGAATCCAAAAAATCCCTAGAAGACCCCTAGACATCCTCAGATTGGAACCATTTTCCAACGTATGGTTATTCTCCTATGTCTATAACCAATAGGCCACCCTGAATCTTACCAAATCAAGTCAAAAATCCCACATTGCCTAACAACCAATCGATGCGGTACCAATCCATCTAATCGGGGTTGATCATAAACCGTCACACTATCATCTAAAAGATGACTTGGAACACATGGTTGTAGTAATGCTATGTATGTAGGAGGCCCTGGAATGTGTGACTCAACTCATAGGTCATCACCACACATGCCTTACCCAAACACAGATGCATCATATGTATTCACCCATAAATGGTTACCCTACATAGAGGAACAACATATATATATATATATATATATGCCAACATGTCAAACAAACAAAGTACCAACTAGGATTCCACATCATTTAATTATCAAAAAAACATTATAAAACACTTTGAAATTTCCAATCGAGCATTTATGCTATTTATAAACCTAATTTATTTTGTACAACACCAAACACCACTTTTAAACAAAATATTCTAAATTGGATCGAATATTTTATGAACCAAACACATTTTTCAAATTTCACCAAAAGTACAATAAACACCATTTCCATGATTCTAATTCCAAACTAGACTTTGAGATATCCAAATCCAAATACATTTATAAAACCAATTATAGTCTCTGAATTGAGTTGGAAACCTCATGAAATGTGGCCAACTATCCTTAATACTTACATTTACCAAAGAATTATTCAACACAAAATTTTAACCATTTTTAAATAATATATTCAAAATGACATGACACGTCACACAAATTCCATTCTGAGATTAAAGTACCGTTTGAGAAACTAAGGTGAATGAAGAGAATTGTTCTAATATGTCATATTCACTTGAATTGACATACATTTGTGCACCTAGAGCACCCATTTATGTGTTATCATCCATTGAAACCCTTACAATTCCATAAAAGACCAAAAACCATTTTTTATTTTTCAAACCAACACTTCTTTTCACCCAACCCATCAATATCACATAATTGTAAAAATATACGGATGTACATTTTTAATTATAGGGGAAGCTTTACAGAACAACATACATTCCACGCCACCAAACACCATATTTCACAAAAAATCCCATATCAAAATATGACCATCTTGACTTAACAATTCAAAGATAAATGTATTAAATAAATCATCTAATTTCACTATCAATAATATATTTATAATTAATCATGAATATTTAACAATTGTGGACATAAGAATAATTGAATATTTAATTCACAAACTATTTTAGAACATTATACAGCTGATAAAACACCACAATAAATTAACTAAGTGTCTTACCTGCTGGAAAAACATACGAAAATATTTATTAAACACGATTGGCCACTCAATCAATCACATTGGGCTTATGTTCTCTTAAACATTAACAGGAAAAACATCACGAGATTTTTTTAAATAGTTCTAAAAATTTATAAGAAAAATAAAATACTAACTAGATATACCATGAAAATCAAATCAAGTGAAAATAATTATTGAACAAACACAAGCGCCAATTAATTTCTTCAGAACGGAATGGGACTGAAATGTCTATCTCTACCCGAGAGCGGACATGATAGAACCTCAATGGAAGGAGGAATGATCTGCCATAGACCAATCACACACCTAAAAAATCGGACCAACACATGAATTAAAATTCACACAATTATGGTGTTTATAAATTTAATGAAAATTCCCTAAAAATAAGGGAGAAAAATATCAGGGGGGTCTTACTGGGAATGTCGTATTCACCTGATGAAGATGAGGGCAGCTGGAGTGGGAGAGGAAGGTCATTGGGGGTCAAATGAGATGTTGGATGGAGCAAATGAGAGGGAAGGATTCGGCTGTTAGGAACAAAGAGACAAAGGGGGTCAGCTGGATGGAACAAAGGAGAGGGAGGGTGGTTCGGCTGGTGCGGGTTGCAAGAGGGAGAAAGGGAAGAGCATGCGCTGTTGAGAGGAGGGGACCAGGAGGGAGAGGGGACTATGAGGGAAGAGTGGAAAAGATGGGTGGGATGGCCTGGTGCACAACATTATGGAGGGGGAGACCTGGTTGGGTGCACCTTGCATAGAAGTATGGTAAGGGGGGTCGACTGGGGTTGATCAGTAGGCGGAGGGGCATGTACCGATAGTTGGAGGGCAAGGCCGAGAGTACGGTGAGGTGGGTGGTTTCACCAGAGGCGAAAGGTAGGGAGGGGTGGTTATGTGCACATGGATAGGGGGTGCAGGTAGCATTAAGTATTCATTCTTTCATTTGTCATTACATTTCCATAATAATAATAATAATAATAATAAATATAAATAAATAATAATAATAATAATCGCAATAATAAATATAATAATAATAAATAAAATTTGAATATTAAGAATAATAATTACAATTATACTAGTAGTAATAATTCAATGTATTCCATTTTAAATAGCAATGAGATTAATAACTATATATTTATAAATATAATAATATTTTTTTAAATATTAATAATATTAATAACGATTATTAATAAAAAATTATTATCCACTCAATAATATTATTATTAATATTCTTTTGAACATTTATCTTATTTCATTTACAGAATACATTATTTTTTTCGAACGATAGACATCTGCATGAGCACCTGGGCCGACCGTGTGGCTACCTCCAACTATGTGGTGCCCACGCATTGGTTTGAAACCCACCGACGTCATTATACTCAAAATATTTTAGACTGTGCTCATTCTGAACATCAATGTGTTTAACCAAAGCCATAAAAAAATAAAAAATTTAAATTTTAGTGTGTAAAAATTATTTCCACCACAGCCACTTTTCTCAACTAGAAATTCACCCTACCCAGCGATAGACGGAAAATGAATCAATGCTCGATTGAGACCGAAAGGAACCACAACACAATAGAAGGGGAGAACATGAAGTGGTTTTCCCCACAATTAGAACTAAACAAGAACATAAATTTAACACAAAAAACATACCACCCCAGGGGGGTGACGCGAGGACTCCCAATCGACCCAATCTATCTTCTATGGCACGAGCTAATTAACACCTCTGTTGAAATAGGGAACTCTTGACCCAGACCAAAAACCCCCAACACTAGAGAAAAACCTCAGAGCAGAACCTAACCCAAGAAGTGAACCCGTGAATATCTTCAAACATAGATTCTTCCACATGAACATACATATCCAAATGAACATAGCTAAACAGAGATCATCCCATACAGGGGACAAACACACTTTAAGAAAATGAATGATCTAGAAAACCATAATATAACAACAAGAACTATTGGATTACAATTAATGAAGTTCATCACATTAGAACATTAATAGGATAAACATGTAGTTATATTAAAACATTAACTAGAGAGAAATAAGAATAAAATGAATTTAAATGTTCCCATCCCAACATAGAACACCAAACTCGAACTGAGGCTTCACACCCCCGACAACTCCTGAATATGTGCGAGCTTCACCCCAAGACCTATTGTTGGGTATCTAATGGTTAAAAAACCCCCCAACTCAGAATCAGGCACTAGAATCATCTATACACAACGTCTTCTTCAGGCAACACAACCGAAAAAACATCTTTAGATAACCTATATACCGAGAACGATGGCATGTCTTCCGAGGTGTGTGACATGGTGGATTTGTGTGACCTAAACATCCACACTTATATTACATCATTTAACTGTACGATGAATTGGATTCCAAAACAACTCTATAAGAATCTTTAGGAATATGTACTTATGGAACACACTTCATGCTAGATGGGGAACCATCATGAGAAACTGGACATGTTGGATTTCCATCCTACCACACTACAGAGACCAAATCAACTAGGAATGCCTCATCCACTAGCTTCTCCAAATGATAGTCTATAGAAGGGGGACCTCTCCTTGATCTCTTTATGAAGACCCCTAATGAAGATAGAAGTCTTCATCAAATCATGTGATGATACCTCTGTAAAAAATGATATAAGATCCTTAAAATGGTCAACATATTCCTTCACAATCCATTGGCCGGGTTAAATCTGATTGAGCTCTTCAATTTTATTCTTCCTCACATATTCAGGTATGAACCATTAGAGGAAGATGGATTTAAATAAATCCCACATAATCCCATATTTTATTGATGGTGGAGTGAACAATCCCCATTCATCTAGACCTAGACCTTCAAATACACCCAAAATAGCACATACTCTACCAACTTCTAGAGTTCCCAATACCCTGAAGATGCGCTTGACATATTCAACCCACATTACTACCTTTAATGAAACCCAATCAGCTTGGAGGACATGAAATTTCTGAGAAGGAATAAAACTAGGGGTGACCTATCAGAAATCAGGGGGACCTTTTTGGGTGGAATTTTTGGAACAACATATAAAACACAGATCCAAACCAATATCAAACAAAAGAAACATCAATGAACACACTTTTATACAATAAATTTTTTCTCAAAAATCCAAACAAATATAAACACATCCAAAAACACCTCTTTCAAAAACCACCTATAGAAAACAAGGTCAATCCATTAATTTCATATTAACACCCACAAAATCCCATGAATGGACACATATGTGTCCATCCATTCCATTTCTACACTAATTTCAATCAATTACCAATTTCTCAAGAAAACACATTACCCTTTAAAACCAATTTTACCAATCCCAAAACCATTAAAAGAAATAATAATCATTTCCAAAAATCAATTCTTCATTTTCAAAAATATTCTTTCATCAACCACATTCCAGACAAAACACCACTGACACCAAACTAATAAAGAGAGGTACTAGTGTCTATTCCCAACATGGTAAAATGGTATAGATCTATGCCCTAGGTAGGAAATTACACTATGAGGAACTTGAACCATGATATTTGTTATCACATGGGTCACTACTCCACACGAAATGACAACATGACACCAACTCACCTCTATTGTAATACCTAAATCCAAAGCAATCCAGAACGAGACAAGGAATAAAATAACGAACTACCCCTGGTGACTCAAGGTTCTTAATGAGCGAGGGATCAAAATTCCCTTCATTTACCTACCTCCCATGTCCCGATATTCTTAATATCAATCTACTAGACACCCCAAATCAAAAGGGTCTTCTCTGATACCATTTTGTCACGATTCAGCCTGGGTCAACCCTAAACCTGTCACCCGAGCTAGTCCACAACATATCCAAAGGGGTGTTATCGATCCCCACGGGCTGAAAACTAGTGTCAGGAATCAAAATCATACTATTGGGAACTATTGTGCCCAAGAATAAAAGATAAACAAATAAATAAACAACGAATATAAAAAACAAGCAGTTGAAATAAAAAAAAACTATGCATACCCCCATGTGACCATCTAGGTCACCACCAAACTCAGAACCAAGTTTTCTCGGAGATAAATCTAGCACAAATGAATCCTGAAACTGAAAATTTGATATAGGGTTGACCCCATAAATTAAATGTTAAAAAACCTAATATAATACATACATTTCCTTCCAAGAAATAGTTTGTTAACTCGATTTTCAAATACAAATATAAAAAAATATGGGTTTTTAAATTTTAGTAAAAAATGATTTCATCATTTTAAAGTCCAAAACAAAGATAAATAAATTTCCATAACCAACATCCATTTTAAAATGTTAATCAAAACATGTGATCTGAAATTTGTTCTATAATAAAATATGTAAAAATTGCATACTAGAAAGAAACTAGTGTAGTGGAAAGTAAACAAGAAATTTAAATGATTATGTTACCATGGGTCAATCCTAAACATCCCTTGAATACCCATGGATGTAATAAGTTTTGAACCACCTTCCGGAGTATGGTGAATCTCATATGTCTATAACAAACTAGATGCCCTAAAATGGACAAAATCTAGTGCAATTCCAGGTTGGACTAACAACCAATCCAGGGGGTACCGACTCGCCTAATTTGGGTAGATCACCAATAATCACTAGATCATATTAAATATTCCCATGAACCCATGATTTTAGTAATACTGGGTAAGTAGGAGGTCCTCACACCTGTGAATCAACTCACAGGTTGTCACTGCACATACCTACCCTATATATGGACACTTCATATGCATTCACTCATAAAGGGTCTCCCTAGATAAGGGAAACCCATCTACTTATATATGTATGTGCCTATATTTCAAACATACAAATTTCCAACAGGGTCATCACATCATTTTATTTTCAATTCCTCTTTATAAAATACTTTTAAATTGTCAACTGGGCATTTATGATATTTAGAAACTGAGTTTATTTTGTACAACACTGAACACAACTATTAAGCATAAAATTCCAAATGGGGCCTAGTAGTTGTACCAACCAAACAAATATTTGAAACATCACCCAAACAACAATAGACCCCATTTCCATGTTTCAATGGCCAAAAATTCCCTTAGGATATCTAAATCCAAATACATTTTTAAAACCCTTTCCAATATCCGAATAAATTTGGAAACCACAAGAAATGTACCCATTGGTCATTTATAACAACATTTACAAAGGAATGTGTTAATTTCAAAATGGACCAAGATTTAAATAATACATTCACAATGACATTACATGTCATGCACATTACTTTTTGAGACTGATGTACCATTTGAGAACTAATGTGCAATAGGGGAATTGTTCTGAAGATTCGTCTTCAAATGATTGCACATACATGCGTTCACCTTGTGCACCCATGGATGTGTTATCATCTAATGGAACCCTCCAAATTCCACAAATGTCCAAAACCCATTTTTGATATTTTTAAACCATTACTTATTTTCACCAAACCCATCAATATCAAATAATCTAAAAAGGTGTGTATGAACATTTTTGAAGATAAGAGAAGATTTAAAAAACAACTTACAATCAACGCCACAAAAAACCATATTTTATATAATAGACCAAATAAAAATATAACTATCATAATATAATAATTTAAAGGGAAAAGTATCACACAAATAATCTAATTTCACTATCAAAACCCAATTTCCAATTAACATGGAAAATTCGACAGCAACTAAAAAAAGAATAATTTATGATTTACTTAGAAAAATATTTTTATCAAATTATACTGTTGAGAAAACTACACTATAAATTTACTAAGGGCGTTTAGAGGGTGAAAGTCATTTGCAAAAATTTATTAAACAATATTGACCACCCAATTAAACACATTGGGCATAATAATGATTAAACATGAACATGAAACACTTCAATAGATATTTTTAACCAGTTCTAAAAATCTATAAACACCATGAAAGACAAATTAGCTATAATATGGAGTTGTGAATCATGTAAAAATAATAATTGAAGTAATACAAGATCCAATTATTTCCTTTGGAATGTAATGGGACAGAAAAAACTACATAAAACCTAGAGCAGACACGACAGAACCATAATGGAATTTGGAATGTTGCCCTGTTGACCTACCACACACCTAAAAAATATGAAAAATGTTGAACTAAAATTCACACCTTTAGGATGTGGTTAAATTGAATGATAACCCCTATAACTTAGGGATAAAAATACATACGGGGTTCAGACACGACAGATTCACCGAAGAATGTTGTGGGCAACCAGAGTGGGAGAGGGAAGCTGTTGGGGGTCAGATGCACTATTGGATAGAGAAAATGAGAGGGAGGGGGTCAGCTAGATGAAATAAAGAGAGAAAGATGGTGGGATGGCTGGAACAAAGGAGAGGGAGGGGGTTTGGCCAGTTTGGGGTGTAAGAGGAAGTATGCGCGAAGTGTGCATCGTTGGGAGGAGGTGACTAGGAGGGCAAGGGGACCAGGTGGTTAGAGCGACTAGGATGTGTGGGAGGCCTGGTGCATACAGTGAAGGAGTGGGGATGCCTGGTTGGGTGTTCCTAGTATAGAAAAAAGGGTAGGGGTCATATGCGGTTGATCAACAGGTGGAGGGGCGAGGGATGACAAGTAGAGTGTGAGGTCAATAGTGTGGCGAGTGTGTGGGATGTGCAAGAGGAGGAAGGCAGGGAGGGGCGGTTGTGTATTCACATATGGGGGTTTGGGTAGTGCAAGGTATTCTTTTTTTTTCATTTCATTTCTACAATAATAATAATAACAATATTAGTAATGACAATGATAATAATGATGATGATGATAATAATAATAATAATAGTAATAGTAATAATAATAATAATAATGATAATGATAATAATTATAATAATAATAATAACAAATAATATTTGAAAATTAAGAATAATAATTACAATTATATTAATAGTAATAATTCTATACATTCTGTTGGACTCCTCATGTGCTAATCATGTTTTAATGATCACAAATCATATTACTGTTAATTAATATCAATATTCATTGAACATCGTTCTAATTATCTTCAATCTCAAAAATAACTACACATCATGTTTTAATGATAACAAATCTTATGGATGTTAATTACTCCCTTTATTATTTACAAGTCTTATGCATTCTCAAAAATCTCACATATAGTATCAAGCCTTTTTATAAATGATTCAAGATCTATTACTCTCTAACGATTAAACATATTCCATATTCTGCATATTACTGTCTATGTCCAAATACAGATATTTGTCCAAGTATGGACACACCGTGAAGGACTCACCATGAAGGACTCACCATGACCCAGACACTATGAAGGACTCACCGTGACCAAGACACCGTGAAGGACTCACCGTGACCCAGACACCGTGAAGGACTCACCATGACTTAGACACCGTGAGCTATACACCGTGATGTGTACATACCGTGAAGCTCATACCGTGAGGCTCATATCGTGAATCTCATATTGTGAAGCTCATACCATGAACCTCATACCATGAAGCACATACCATGACCACATTCCTTGAAGACTATACTGTGAATAAGACACCGTTTACATAATCACTACGATGCCATTTTTTAACTTTTTGTCAATATTATTTAAATAATGCTAACAGTCATATTTGATGTTTTTAATGCAATTAATTTTCTTTAATGATAGTTGTTGGCATGTCAGGAAACTGTATCTCGTACCTATGAAAAGGGAATCATTCCTACTACCAGAACTTGAGGAATATAAGGATGATTGAGATGAAATACACGTAAGAGGACATGTGAAGCAAGTAGTGAAGCAGGAAAAGTGTGACAATACAACAAGAAGAACTTACATACACCCAATATCACTGTGCTGAACAAGAAGAACAATCCTGAACAAGAAGGAGATTTCAATACTTTCAAACAACTCTCGTGAATGTAATTCAACACCTCTAAAACACACACGATGAATCAAGAGATCATTCTCACTCTTGTAGAACACAAGCATAACTACGCCAATCTGTTTTTCAATAGAAAAACTAGAGAATGACTCGGAAGTATTCATGTTGAATCCAACGAGTCCAGAGCTGCATTGATAATCACTAGAGCTTTCTAAACTTTTATCTGTACTCTCTAAGTTATTTATTTATTAACTTTTGAGCAGTGTGGTGTACTCTGTATATCTTATACACACACTATCTCGTGTACTGAACTGGAGGATATCAAATCCTCACTCCAAAACTCTTAATTCTTGTTTACCCACGTCAACTATGGAAGAGGTCCTTGTGTGGCCTGGTCTTTGTTTTATTTCCCACGTAGAACAGTGGTAGAGGTCCCTGTGTGGCCTAGACAGTTTTGTAAACTATTGTTAACCCCGATCTAGGGTGTGGATCAAATTTATATAAATTTGAGAGGACTATTTCTCAGTTTGAGACAGAACCTCTTATTATATTTTCTATGAATCTTTAATTTAAGTTCAAAGTATACTACATATATCTTATTTATTACACTGATAATACTTTGAAATAAAAAACTATTTTAAATCTACTTTGATAGTTAAATTAGAAAGTGTTTACACTTATTGTAAATTAGTTGGTTTGTTTCAAAAGTTAGTTTTATCTTGTGGTTAAATTAATTGAGACCTAATCAATCTTTGAGAATCTTAGTGAACATTTACGATCTGTATAAATTCAATAAATTTTAACTTATTTTATAAATTGGGGGATTTTATATAGACAATATTTTAACAGAAATTTTAATTGGAACTCAATTCACCCCCCTCTTGAGTATCCACTCCGACCAACATTTGGTATTAGTGGTTTTGTTTTTTGTTTAAATATTTTTGAAATACTCTGTTTTTCCACTGTGATTTTAGTTGCATCTTTAATGATCTTAAATTTCTTTTAGTTCTAAATTTCATCTCTTTAAATTATATTTCTAAAATCTAGTTCTGGATAATAGACTAGAGGGTGCTACTACTAACATGCCACCTTTCATTAATTGTATAAACTATGCTCAGTGGAAACTTAAAATGTAAATTCATTTAGAAACCATGGGTTTTGATATTTCGACTGCTATAGAGTCACAATATAAAATTCCAAAAACTGAAAGAATAAGTTGGGATGAACCTACAAATACTACCTACAATAATAATTATAATGCCACGAATGCATTGTACTATGATTTTGGTGATGAAGAGTTTAATAGAATTTCTACATGTAAAACTACTTTTGAAATTTGGGATACGTTGGGTGTTTCTCACGAAGGAACAACCAATGATAAATAAATGATATTAAATACTTATACTATTAAATATGATAAATTTAAAATAAAGACTGATGAACCTATTTCGGATATGCATCTCAAGTTTATTGAGATAGTCAATACAATGAATTCAATCGGAAAGGCTATTCCATCATAGGAAAAAATTATGAGAGTCTTGAGATGATTATCAGATCGATGGAGAGGCACATCTATTTCAATCAGAGAGTCATGTGACATTGTTTCTCTACCTGTCAAGGAACTCATTTGTAAGCTTATGATGTATGAGGAAGAACTAAAGGTGAATAAAGAGGAAGATGATGAATCAAAGAGAAAATATGTGGCTTTCAAGAATGCTGCATCAAAGAGTATGGAAAAAGATAAAGCTCAAATACAAACTGACAGTTCAACAAGTGAAAATTCAGACTCTGATAGTGATGCTGAAATGGCTCAGATAGCCAGAAAGTTTAAGAAATTTTATAGGATGAATTTTTTAAAAAAAAAATCAAATTACAATGGAAAATATGACAATAAGGGACATTGGAAGAAGCAATGGAATAATCCAGATAAAAGTGAAGAAGTTGTTTTCTATGAGTGTAAAAGAAAAGGACACATTAAAGCAGACTGCCCAATGTTAAAATTCAAGAAGAAAAATGATTACATGGATAGTAAGTACAATAAATCATTGAAAGCAACGTGGAGTGCTTCAGAAGACAACACAAGTGAATCTAAAATATCTAATTCTGAAAAGAATCATGCCAACATGTGTTTCATGACAAACACATCTGAGGTAACCTCATATACTCTTATTTTAAATTCTTATTATTCTGGAGATGATGTAGAATCTGATTAGGATTCTAAAAACATGACTACTGAGGAATTAATTGAATATTGTAATATGCTGGAAGAGACATTCAATGAACTTACAAATAAATACAAATCATTAAAGAAACAACAGGCTCTCACTACTACAGTTAAAACTGAACTTACTATTGAAGAAGATAAAAATTCTCAACAATTAGAGGAGAACACTAAACTGAAAATGTCAAATGAGAGACTTAGAAATGACTTAGAGAAGTTCACAAATGGAAAGGATACACTATCTAAAATTCTAGGAAAGCATGTTGCACCAAAATACACTACTGTAATAGGATATAAACCATTCAGAGACAGATTACCAAGAATAAATTTATTCATAAATCTAGACAGAATACAGCTACTTCTAGTTCTGGAAATTTATATGCTTCAACTAGTTATTCATATAGTTATAAATAATATAGAGTGTATCTTTCAAAATCTTTTGATTCTGTAAATTATATGAGACCCATAAGACAAATTTGGTTACCAAAAGCTATGATTGTTAACCTGTCTAGACCCAAGAAGATATGGGTACCAAAATCATGTCCTATCAAAATTTGTTTTGTAGGAAACCTACTTGAAGAGTTCCCACAAGAAGACACGGTATTTGGATAGTGGATGCTCAAGACATATGTCTGGGTATTAAACATATTTCCAAAGTTTAATAAAGGTTGATGGAGGTCATGTCACCTTTGGTGATAATTCTAATGGAATGATCATCAACCTAGGCCAAATTGGTAACACTGATTCAGTTTTAATTTCCAATGTTTTATTTTTTGATGGACTTAAATATAATCTTTTATGAATTTCTCAATTATTTGATGATGGTTTTAATGTCATATTTGAAAATTATTATTTTAATGTTTTTAATTCTAAATATGTTTTAGTATTTTCATCTTTAAGAAATGAAAATGTTTATGTGGTTGATTTAAATTCCTTAGGCAAGTAATATGTTACCTATTTAAATTATTTTCATGAAGTGTCTTGTATATAGAATAGAAGATTAGGACTCTACAATATAAACTCACTTATAAAACTAACAAGGAAGATATTAGTTAGAGACCTACCTAAACTTCAGTTTCCAAATGAGAAAGTTTGTAATCCCTGTCAAAATGGAAAGCAACATAAAGTTTCATTAAAATCAAAGAAAGAAGATTCAACTTCTCAACCTCTCGAGTTGGTTCACATAGATTTTTTTAGACCATCTAAAGTTTCTATCATAAATTGGAAGCACTATGTATATGTCCTAGTAGATGACTTTTCTAGATATACTTGGGTATACTTCTTAGCTCACAAAAGTAATGCCTGTTCTTAATTTTTTAAATACTCCAAGTCTGTAGAAAATCATAGTGGACTTATGATTAAAACTCTAAGAATTGATCATGGTCGTGAGTTTCAAAATCATGAATTTGAATCCTATTTCTCACAAAATGGCTATAGTAATAACTTTTCCTCTCCTAGGGCATCTAAACAATGGTGTAGTAGAGAAAAGAAATTTAACCCTTCAAGAAATTTCTAGAACTATGCTTAATGAATATGACCTGCCTATTTACCATTGGGCTGAAGCTGTGAATATAGCTTGTTATATTATTAATAGAGTCTTAATTAGACATTGTATTAAGAAGACCCCATATGAGTTGGGGAATAATATAAAACATAAAGTTAGTTACTTTAGAGTCTTTGGCTGTAAAGTAATTAATCTTAATAAAAAAGATAATCTTGATAAGTTTTCTTCTAAGAGTGATGAAGGAATATTTTTAGGATATTATTTAACCAGCAAGGCTTATAGTGTTTTCAATAAAATTACATGTGTGTGGAATAATCTCTTAATAGAAAGTTTGATGTAACTGATCCACGTGAGCTTAAAAACTCTCTTGAAAATCATGATGAAGATTTATCTGTTCTGGACCTTAATCATAAAATCAATGAACCTGCTATAAAGACAACCAGTTCTGGACTTATTTTAGAATCTGCTCCTAATGAACTCAAACCTATAGAAGAACCAATTTTTTCTTTCCCTACATTTACTAGATCAACTAGAATTCTAATAAATCATCCTTTAGAAGCTGTTGTAGGAAATCTTGATAGAGGAACATAGACAATTGCTTCTCTTAGAAATCAGGTTGAACATCAAGCCTTCTTGTCACGGAATGAACCTAAAAACATTGATGATGCTATTAATAATGAATTTTGGGAAATTGCTTTGCAACAAGAACTCAATCAATTTTAATGAAATAATGATTGGACTCTTGTTGAACGACCTAAGGACACATTAACAGTTGGAACTAAATTGGTGTTTAGAAATAAAGTAGTTGAATCTCGAAACATAGTTAGAAATAAATCTAGGATAGTTGCACAAGGCTATAGTCAAAAAGAAGGTCCCTGCGTGGCCTGGACAGTTTTGTAAACTGTTGTTAACCCCGATCCAGGGTGTGGATCAAATTTATATAAATTTGAGAGGACTATGTCTCGGATTGAGACTGAACCTCTTGTTATATCTATTGTGAATCTTTAGTTTAAGTTAAATATATACTACATATATATTATTTATTCCACTGCTTTTACTTTGAACTACAAGACTATATTAATACTACTTTGATAGTTAAATTAGCAAGTTTCTACACTTATTGTAAATCAGTAGGTTAGTTTCAATAGTTAGTTCGATCTTGTGGTTAAATTAACTAATACCTAATCAATCTTTGAGAATCTATGTGAACATTTACAATCTGTATAAATTCATAACATTTTATCTTGTTTTATAAATTGGGGGATTTTCAATAGAAAATATTTTAACAGAAATTTTAATTGGAACTCAATTCACCCCACTATTGAGTATCCACTCTGACCAACACATTCCATTTTTAATAATAAATATATTAATAAAAATTTATTAATAATTATATTAATAAAATTTCTAAATAATAATAATATTGATAACATTACATAATACTAAAAATATTATTATCAACCAAATAATATTATTATTAATACATTTTTAATCATTCAACTTATTTCATTTACATATGAAATTATTTATTTCCAATGATAGACATCTATAGGGGAATCTAGGCCGACAAAGCGTCCACCACCAACAATACGGTGCTCTCAAATTGTTCTAAAACCCACCAAATTCATTACACGCCAATAATTTTAGACCTTTGCTCAACCCACACCTCGACGAAGTTAACCGATGCCTTGAAATATAATAATAAATTTAAATTTAAATTTTGGGGTGTGACACTTGGTGATACCCAACTAAAAAATCTTGGTCAAACCCTACCTTTGCCTTCGTACATTAGTTTATTTTCTCTGACTAGGTTCGAGTATAAGGAAAGTGCCTCTTGGTGGAGGTGGATGGTCTTAATCCATTTGTTGTTGTAGTGACATGTGATTTAGAAAATTTTGTTATATTTTCTATTTTTTTTTACATTGATGATGTACTATTTTAGTTTTTATATACCTTCTTAGTGACTACTAAAATCTCACTTTGGGGTTTTTTAGAATTCAAATATATATCTTTATCTACAGTTATTTTATTCAAAAATTCATTCCAACATTTATATTGCATTATTCCACGTGAATGTAACCAAATCATGGTTATTGAGAATGCTCATCAGGAAATGTCTGTGTTGGCTTAGGTATTAGGGTACTAGGGTATTCAAGCTGGTTTGTGACAGGGAAGGATTAAACAGGTCAGGGTGAGGTAGACACTAACACCAAAGCTATTTTTCATCAACTTCTAGTATAACTCTTCGCTATGTAGCCTATGTTTGAATCTCTGTAGCTAATTGTATACTCTAAGGATGAGATTCTAGATTAATTTTTCAATATCATTACTTATCAAGATAATTAAAACTTAATATTATAGATAAATATTCATTTTTACATCAATTAATAGAAATAATCATGTATCAATAAACTAAATAAAATTCCACGACATAGACAAAATGTTTTGAAAATTAGTCAGGTATGGAATATTCATAGTTTTGACAACATTTCCTATAATTTTTTTGGATCTCATGAAGGTTAAACCCACTATAAAGATAACCTTCATTGAATAGATATTATATATGATTAATGAATCAAATTATGTTAAATTTATCTTGAATGAACATGTGTTATCATATATGGTTTAATGTTATAAAATATCAGGATTTTTTTAGGCTTCCCACATTACTCATAGAAGATCTTTTTGAACTAAAAATATTAAATAACATTTATTACATAAATATTAGTCCATAAAACACAATATATATGGAAACCTATATTTTTTCAACTATCCCAAAAATACCTTTTATTCTGAAAAATATAAAATAATTATCCCTAGTTATTTTCATGACCTTATTCATGAGATGACATTTCATTTTTAAAAAAAATAGAAATTCTTTATTAATTTTAAATTATATGTTATTATTATAAAAAAGAGTTTAAAATTTATTTAAAACATAACTTATTAAAATATACTGTTTTACATTATTTATGTTACATATTTTAAATATATATTTTCAACCATTCAAATATTTTTAAATAATTATCTTAAAAATTATATATATTAATTTGTGTCCATTTTATCATTTCAACTTTCATGTTCCTATTCTAGCTGTTCCATTTCTATTATAAGAAACATTTTTCTAATACAATAGTTTTTTTACCATTCAAATGGTTAATTTTCATTTATAAATCAGACAAAAACTTATTAATTTCGTTATTCATCATTCAATTTTTTTCTATCATGTTTCCCAATATATTATTCAAAATTACTATCATATTTTGAATGTATTTTATAGTGTTGTATTCTAGTGGGATATTTTTAATTGAACATGATATCATGGATTTTTAATCAATAGTCATTTTATATATTTTTCTATTTACCATTGTATTATTTTTAATTTGAAACAGCGTATATAAAATTTGTATTTAATTTTTTATTTTTATTAAATAAAACAATGTTTATTTTTTTATGTAATGTTTGTGACTAATTAATAATATAATTATAGAATATTTTCATATGGATTGAATTACTTTAATCCATACATAAAAATAAATAATATTTCAATATATATAAATATGAACTAAAAAATTACTTTATCATAACATATATACACTAAATTAAATTTTCAAGAATAGATTATTTAATATTGAGAATTTATAATAAACACTTATGAAAAATATTCAATTTTACAATATACAGATGTCATAACCTTAAATGTGGCCTCTACAAATGTTTAAAAAATCACTTTGTGGGAGGAACTAATGTAAATAAATAATATCATGGAATTAAATATGCATTCTAGGTATGATAGAGGCTTCTATTTATATGTATTGATTACAATGTGATATAAACTGATGAATATCATAGTTCATAATGATAAATTTCAAAATCATGAATGATTATTTCTAGAAAAATATTTAACTATTTTGTGAATGTGGATGTAGTATTTATAAGAGATAAAACATTCCCCCTAGAACCTTGTATACCAAACTGGATAGTATTCTAAGAGAGGTGAAATTCATTAAATGATGGGTTGGAAACAACCATTTTGTTATGTAAATAAAACAATATAATCTTGCTATAATTTTTTATTTTAATGATATTTTTGTATGGGTTAGAAATTTGTTTATTATATATTATTTTTTAGACACATAAAGAATAATTTTTAAAAATATGTGCTATGATAAATGATGTACATTATAAGATTTGATGTTTTACAAAATGAAATAATAATTTTTACATCAAATGAAAAATGCTCAAGGAATTAATGGGGATTTTTGGTTTGGAAGATGCCAATCGAGTATCCTAACCCATATGTTTTAGGATGAATATTGATAATGATGTTGTATGGATGAATGTGATTCTGAAGGAGTTTAGAAGGCTTATTTGATGATTACATCCACACAATATATCAAGATGTGATATTGTATAGGTAGTTACCATGTGTTCGGAGTTTTTTATAGTAATTTAGAGTAACATTTAATGGATTACAAAATAGATCTCATGTACATAAATGTAACCTTGAATTTAGGGATGATATAAAAAAAATGGACCAACTGAATTTGTTAGGATTTATTTATGCTAATCAAGAAGGAGATTGTTATGATTGGAAATAAAAATTATTTTCAATTTTTCATCTAGGATGAATTCGTGTTATCATACAAGAAAATGACATATTCTATATATTAAGAACCATATAATAAGAGTACATCATTTATACAAGTGACTATACGAAGGTAATATTGATGAAAGAATATTTTGGAGATTTGAGGGTGATGATTGAGTACCAACTCATAATTTTATGCGATAATCAATGTGAAATTAATCCATTTTAAAATATACAGTGTAAATATAGATATAAAAACATTGAAATCATATTTCACAACATATGTAATATGGTTTCAAATTGTGATATAACACTATAATTTCTTAATAGTAGAGATCAATTTGTTGATATATTCAAAAATATGTACCCAAAAATGATATGATATTTTGAGGATCAACATTCATGTAATACCCTTCCCTATCACTTCAGGCACATTACTCAATGTCCAATATTTTCTGTGGAATATTTATCCACAGAGGTTGGGTGGTAGGAGATTTAAAAATAATGTATATCTAGGCTGGAGTAAAAATAATTTATTTGTAAAAAAATGAGATCAGTGTGTTTATGGATTAAATATGGAGATAATCTATGTCATTGGACTAAAAATTACTTATTTTAAAGGTATTTAATTATCAAAAAACATTATTGTTAAGCCGAAATTTCATTTTGGTTTAATTTTTTATCAATAGGTTATATATGTATGAAGTAGGGAATATCTGGATTTTTGGTATCTGGGAGCACCTGATCAGATAATCCATTGTACTGACCATAAATCTATATCAGAGGGAAATGTTCAGACCAAGTCCATCGGCATGATTACGAAAATATAGGAAATCCAAATGAGAATTTTATGGAATGTCAGAGATTTATTGAAATCAACATTAGAGAGAATTAGTCTCAAGAGATGCTAAGTGAGACTAAAATTATGTGATGTAATTGAACATCCATGTATAAAATTTAACAATACATTAATCATCACTAAGTTACCACAAATCATTAAATAATTTATGATACAATATGCATTTTATGGGAGACATAAGAATATGAAGTGACGTATTTTGGATGATGCTTATCAGGGCAATAAACTCCAAAAATAGGATGATGTAGATCATCAACATGAGAATTATCGGCGTGACAATATGATAAGGCTGGAATAATGATCTAGATAAAGTAAAAAAATTCACTTCCAACAACGGTTTATCAGATGAGATATGCCACTGATTTATCATAATGGATCCTTACACTGATTCATTTTATATATTGTTTGTACTGTTAAGACATCAGATTCAGAGTTTTATTAGAGGAAAAACAGCATGTTTATGTTATTGATATAGACGAAATAGATGATAATAGAGAAATATCATTAAAATTAAAATAAAAAATATAGTCAACCCTTTTCATCCTGTTTAATTTTATCTTCATCGAGTCAAGCGAAAGCGATCAAAAGTATTGATTGTTTCTCAGGATGATGTGTAGGCTCATAAGACCGGTGCTAACAACAATCATCATATTGAAGTATAAATCACTCCATAAAATGCATGATTATATAGATAAATTCATTGGAAGTGGAACATAATCTGATATAAGATCATCGTTCTGAGGAATTTAAGAATATGAGAAATACATTGAAGATATTTCTGATGAGGTATTTCTAAAAAAGTATTAAGTAAGGATGGTTTTTAATAGAGCAGAATGTTCTTAGTGTGTCAACATGTATTTTTTTGGTATGATGAATATATATGAGAATATTTTCAATGTTTACATAATGTCATCATAATGGGAAATCTTCAAATTTTCACATGTTTTCATCACAATGAAGAATCAAAATGAAAAATAAAACTAATGAATCGGACTGAAGAAATGTTTTAAAACATTAATATGATTGATATATTCAGAATATGTGATAAGATTATAGAATCTCCTAGATGTATTTAGAAGAGATGAATATCTCAAAATGAAGACTTAAATGAAAGAGAATTATGGGATATCTGAATATCAGTGAGCGTGAAAAGGAATTTTTTCTTACATTATCCATTATTGTGTGCCTATAAATGTATTGAACATTACACTTGTACTTTTCCAACATGAACTGTTCACATGAGATAGATCTCTGAAAATTGTGGAATATGTATTTGGTTTCCAACCAGACATTATGTTTTATTTTGATGCTAAGAAAGATTGCTGATGTGAGGGTCAATCCGATCATCGATGCAAGTTCAAATGGACCATGTATCATTAGAGGAAATTTGTCAAAGTGATCCCATCAGAATGGCATCCAACAGAGCAGTGTCTATCAGATTGAGCCCTATCGGATGACAGAAAAGCTAGCTGAAAATTGGGTTGTTACTCAATTGAAGAAGGAAGAGAATAAGGACAATCAGACCAACAACAATTGGATGACGACCATCAAAAATATGTTACTAGACTAAATGAGACTAGACTGTGTTTTTGTAAATAAATTTTGTAGATAGTTTTTGGTGGGAATTATTCACGAACAATAAATTCCTTATTAAAATTTTGACATTATAAAATATTGTTTATAAGTAAAGATTGATTTATCATTCATGTGTAGTATGAAAACAATTTATAAAGTGGTTCAGAAAAGATTATGAAATGTAATGTTTGAATTTTGGAACATAATAGTGGCCCAAAATTATTGTCTTACTTTGGTGTATAACTAGTTTTGGCAGTGGATAGTGAAAGGATATATGGGTGGTATAACTAACTATAGTAGGATAGATTCTTATGGGATTGTAAAATTGTTCCCAAATTTTTTATTTTTATTCTAGAAAGAGTATAGTGAATGATTCTGTGTTGGTTGGACTATCAGACATGGATATGAGTTGGTATTTTTATAAAACATTTTAAATATATTTTTCTACCATCTATTTATTTTTATATAAGAACAATGAGGTTTTTATTTTATACATGAGTAGACCATACTATTATCATGATTAAGAGGTCAAACAAATTTATAAATAATCTAAGAAAAATTATTTTTAAAGAAAAAGTATTCACTATTTCACCTCCCCCACTGGTCATGATCCTATTTGGGAACAACAATTGGTGTTTTCATGGGTTCCCATTGAATGATCCATCTCAAATAATGGATAATCCCAATTTCCTAAACTATAAGGAGATTATAGTTTTCAATGTTATGAACTATCATATCTGGAATGATTTAATTGTTACGTATCTTATGTATCTTGGGTATGATGCTTTAAAATAAACTATATATGAATTAGCTCCTCATATTGGGAATTCTCCTCTTACTAATGATGATAAGAGAAATCTTTAGAATTATATAAGTGATAATTGTGGTTTACTCTCATCACTATATGAAAATTATTTTCATTGAGTAAATTGATTTTAGACTACCAAATGTATCTCAGATAACATGAACTACATTAATAAAGGAAATAAAATGGTGATGAAGTCCAAGATTCAACCCTAGAGGCTAAATAATGAATTCCTAAAATGGCGTGTGTATGAATCTATTGGTGACTTCATTACAAGGGTTAATGAAATTTATAGAACCATAAGATGTATTAGTGAGAAGTTATAAGACACAACAATTATTTAAAATATCTTGATAATTATACCTAATAAATTTGATTAAGAAGTTTAATATTTAGAAGAAATAGATCATGAAATTCTATCTTTTGATGATTTACACCATTCTATTATTAGTTATTAAATTATGAGAGAGATGTTCAAGAATATTAATGAAAATTTTGATCTAGAAATGGAAATAAAATAAATTATAATAGGGAAAATTAAAGATGAATCAATTGATTTAGATTAAGAGGAAGATGTTGAATATTTCAATACAAACATTTTCCTCTTTTCTAAGAAATACAATAATGAAAAATGGAAAAATAAAACCTTTAAATGTTATAATTGATATAGGAATTGAATTTTTAATAGAATTTTCCTATAAATAATTTTTAAGAGTATGAATCTACGGAAGATGATGATAAATATTGTAAGCAAAAGTGGAAGAAATTTATGGAAGGGTTTCATTTTGACATAAAGATGAATCATTTTCTGATAATTAGAATGAAGGATAATTCCACATCTAGTGATGAATCTAATCCTTAACATAAACTCACTACTCATGTTAGATATAGATTTAATTCTAAAAATATTGATAATAAAAATAAGATTTAAAAATTGTAGTGGTTTATTAAAATGGCATTGTAAAATTAAATTGAGAATAATACACCGTTCAAGAGAGAAAGATGAAATTTAATAAAATATATGAAAAGAATATATTTTGTTAATGATGATTAGATAAATATACATGAGTCTAATATAAATTTTTTTATATCATAGAATATGAAGATTGATGAGATTTAATAAAAACAGAAATCTTATGAAGATTGATTAGCTAGAAATGAGAACCTCAATAAGAATGAATATACACTTATTGAAGAGAGTAAGTAGAAAAAATAAAAGATATCTGAATATCAAAAAATTACAAATGTCGCGAAACAAATGATTGATGATAATTATGAACAATTTCTAGAGAAAAAATCTATGAATATTATAATATAATGTGAGACGAGATAATTGATTGAAACCTTCACCAAGGTAACTGATGCTAAATGTAAAACATCTAAATAAGGTGAAACAAATATTTATAAATAAAATTGTGAGAAAAATGATATCACAAAGAAATATAATAATTTTTTGGAATGAATATTTCTAGGAAAACTATTCCATGATTTGGGAATAAACAAAAAATACAATGTTATGAACAAGTTCACAATTTTTTTGAAAATAATGATCCAAATGTCACTATTGGTGTCATGTAGTTTTCAGAAACCTAGCTTATTCATGATATTATAATATGTCTATAACATGAATCTTTTATGAATATAAGTGGATATACGATGGGAAAATAAGATAAAATGTTTTAAAACATTATTTGGAAACAAAAAACAAATATCATAAGATGAAGAAAGATGTGTATGTTAAAAATTCTGAGTAAAATAAAATTTAGAGTATAAAAATAAAGAATTATTCATTATATTTCTAGAATAATTTTCTATGGCATGTAAGTTATAAAAGGCATAATAATAAGCTAAATAAATGGGGAAGAAAAATGTTTCTGACGTTGAGTACAAAATGATAAGACATTATCCACAACTGGTGGTTTGAAAATTCAAAAAAGGTAAAAATGTTTTGAGGAAGAATGGAATATTACTAATAGATTTTTGAATATCCTTCCAGAATAATATGATGGAATGAATGAGTTCTTACAAACTAACTGTAACAAAAGAATTAAAAAAATAAGAAAATATGTTGAAAACATTATCAGAATAATTTTAAGAGAAAAAAGACATGTTAAAAAACATCAAAAGTATGAAATGAAGGAGGAATGAAAATCCATTGAGTAATATAATTATAGGAAGATAAATTCATGAATGAGAGAAGAAAACAAGTATGAATATTTCCTCTGAGAAGATATACAGTTCCTCTTTATTCCTAAAATATTTTAATTTGTTCTAACTTGAAAGGAATTGAAGGAGTTTATGTAATAACATAATACCTAAAACTCTTACTATTATTGACATATAAAGTATCAAGGTTACATAATATATGTTTTTTGGACAGTTGGGTCTAAACAAACTAGCATTATTATATGTTTATTATGAAGGGTGGAGGATCTTCATATCTTAACAAAACATTTCAATGGTTTCCCCCAAAATGTGAATACTAGAAGGAAATTGTTAATGTATTAAATGAGAATTGTGTGATGTACAAAATTGATAACCTTTATTATACACTATTATTTTCAACACTGGTTTTTCCCACATATATATAATGTTTCTTTAGTTAAAGGATCATTGTTAAAAATATATTGTGATACTTACGTTCTCCTGAAAAATAGTTTTAGGATTTTTAGATGAAAAGTTCCAACCCCTGGAAATGAGACCAACTATCAATAATGGGAAAACATTCAATGAAGATCCATTAAATTTAATTATATATAGAAGACAAAGAAACTTAAGGGTGGATATAATAAATAGGGGGAGAAATAATGGAATTTGGAGAGGAAAAAAGAGGAATGAAAAGTACATGTGGTTTTATGTTGAAGTGGGTATTGATAACAAACCAAAAGGGGGAGCTAATTTAGCCCATATTGTGTTTTGGTTGTATTTTTTTAATAAATGATATATAGATGAAGTTGAGAAAGGTTGGAGATATAGTTTTCATACACACCCCATCGAGATGACTATCAGACTAACTAATAATCTATATCAGACAAAGTACATTAGACATTGGCCATTTGTATGAATCAAATGATCCATGAAATTAGAATGAGAATTGTACGGAATGTTAGAGACTACTAGAAATACATATTAAATATAATATATCTCATAAAATTATTATTGGGAGAAATGGATCAAAAGTAATAGAACATCGAAATATTAAATCTGATGATGATTTTCTATTCATAGAGTTCTCTTAAATCTTGAATTAAGTAATGATACAAGATGGAGTCTATGGAAGAGAGGACAACGCAATGTGAAGTATTGTGGATAGTGATTACCAGTTTGAGAAATAACAATCATGTAATGATTTATATCATCGTTTTGAGATTCATAGGTGTGAAAATATTAGAAGGCCAGATGATTGATCTTGTGGATGTGAAAAATTACTTTCCAATACTAGTCAATCAGATATGATATTCCATCGATTCATATTCATTGATTTTGAATGTGATTCATTTTATAAACTATTGGTATCAATAAGACAACAAATTCCAAGTCCTATTGGACAAAAAGTTGAGGGTTTAAGCTATTGTGATTGATGAAATATATGATAATAGAGACTAAACATCTGAATGAAAATAAAAAATATTGTCAACCATTATCATTATGTTGAATTGTATTTTGATTGGGTCAAGAGGAAAATAGCAAAACTAGTGATTGTTTCTATAGAAGTCATGTAGACTCATCGGACTCACACTGACAACGTTTATAAGAGTGAACCAGATACCTATCTATCAATCACATAATCACAAAGAAAAATAAATCGGATACTAAAAATCATTTCACACAGAATCATCAATTAAAGGAATTAAATAATATACGAAGTACTTAGAAGATATCATTAATGTGTTATTTATATGAATTTATTTAAAAAGAATATTTTTAAATTTTAAATATTGTTATACTTGTTTTATCAAGTCTTCTAATTGGTTTGGGGAACCTTTACGATAATAATATTTTTATTTATAAGATGTCATAATAATGGTCTATCTTCATTTTTCACATGTTTTCATTATAATAAGTAATTAGAATGAAGAATCTGAATGAAGAATCGAACATATGGAATGATTCTAAACATTAAGAAGTATTAACTCTTGATATTATTTGAGAAGATTCAAGAGTCTTCTTGATGTATTGATAAGTGTTTAATAATTCAATGATGAATATATAAATGAATGATAAATCCAAGTTTTATGAATTTCGTTGAGCTGGATAATGATTTATTTTTCCTACCTTTTCTATTTATAGGGGTTTATAATGGGAGTGAACACTATTGTTTTACATCACCAACATAAACTATTCATGTGTAATTGATCATTCAAAACTATGGCACATGTTTTAAGTACCAAACTAGACTTTTTAATTCAAGTTGAAGCTGAGGAAGATAACCCAAGTGTGGGTCAATCAAACCATCTTTGTATCTTCCAATAGATAATGTTTCATTTGATCAAGCCCTTCAGAGTGAGACCATTGATGATACATCCATCAGAGCAAGGTACACTATACCAATCTCCATCAGATAGATAATAGTGAGTTTCCAATTATGTTTATACTAAACTGATGAGGGGATATCTAGAGGATAATCAGACTAATGTAAATTAGATGAATATCATACGATAGACGTTAATGGGTTGTGGAGTACCAGACTATCATTTCGTAAATAACTTTTCTAAAAATTTTTTCTGGATAATGATTCAATACCAATGAGTTAATTAGAGAAATTTATAAGTTCCAAATGATTGAAAACGTGTAATGTTTGGTTCAACTTGTGGAGGAAATAACGAATATCTAAATTGGATGAAAAGAATAAAAAATTTAAAGCATTTAACGTTGGATACATACCGGTTACTAAAAAGTAGTTTCTTTATATGGTGTATAACGAGCTATGGGAAGTGTATAAAAATAAGATAGCCATGGGATAACTCAAATATATAATTAAATTACATACTATGATTGCAGAAGTTTTCATTTCTTATTCCATTGTATTTGAAAAAGATTATTGGAAAATAATCCATGATGGTGGGACTATCCAACAAATAAAAGAGTATGTATTTTTAACAAACCATTGAAATATCACGTGATTTTTTTACATTATATTTTTTTATACAACATTTGATATAGATATGTTATACCAGAGTGTATCTTAACCTAAACTTGTTTCCTAGATTAACAAAGTTTACTAATCAAATTAAGAAACTTTTTTATAATAGAAAAACGACTAACTAATTCACCCATATTAGTGGTCTCAATCCTACTTGGGAACTACAATTATATTATCCACTAGTTTTGGTTCAAGATAATTATCTCTACAGAAATATATCATTGAGTATTTATTTCTATAATTTTATATTATTATATATAATATCAAAAGGGGGATTGAATAACACAATTTAATTATTATAGTGTTTTTTATTTTCCACATTCTATGAGAATAAGATGAAGTTTGTTAGAATTTTTAAGACTACTAAATTTGTTTGATTAAGGTTTGAGAAACATGGAGTAGAGTTTATATTTTTTTGCTTTGAATTTTGTTAGATTAGTTTTGGGGGAAATTCTCAAAGTCATGGGATATGTAATGTTTTCTTATTATATAAATAAAATGGAAAATTTTCTAGGATGTCACTATATAAATAAAATATTCTTTTAACATTAATGTTTTAAAATTTACTAAGTTAATGAATGAATTTTATTACATATGATTCATTATATATAAAAGATATTTTTGGGAAAACACAATGCTAAATATTATTATAAGGGATCATTTCTTATAAGTAAGGAATATAACTTCATTTGTAATATATTTTTTAAATAATTAATGTATGTTAGAAGGGAATAATGAAAAATTTAATTGGATACAAATTTATTATGATATTTAATATTTTTTAGCATATGTAATAAATTTATTAATCCTCAGAAAAAAATGTGGATATGTAAAGAATAATACAAAATGAATAAGAAATTTCTTAATATGGATAATAAAATTTAACCACACATATGAAAATGTTATGAAATTTTATATTTCATGTATTTTCAATTAGTTTTTATAATAGGAGGAGATTGAATTTTAAAAAAAACATTTCTAGTATTAATCCATATGATTATAAATTTGATCATAATAGTAAAAAAATATCTAAATAATATTTCAAGTTTTCAGGATACAATTAGATAAAAATATGAACTCATATTTGGGCCATGTTGATGTAGATAACGTTGCAATGAATGTTTGTGGAAGAAATTCTAACAGCATCTTGTTATATAAATCAAGAGGATGTTTCACTACAAAGAGACTTTTACACCCAAGTAATGAGATGATGGATTACGTTTTACCACAACATGATATTCCATTATTTAACCATAAAGAATATATAAATGTAAAAACAGAATATTTAAATTCACAACGAAATGATTTCATACATAATTCCATTATGATGTAGAATATTAAAATGCGGGGGGAATTTCTAGAGAATAAGTGGTCATGATTATTCTAATTATCATATTTAGAATATTGATCGAGTCATTAAGAGAAATGTGGTTATACAAAAATTTTATACCATATGAATTTAAAATATGAATATTATTATGGAATAAAATTAAATTTAAATAAGATTGAATAATTTATATAATTGGAGAATAAAATAAGGTAAATAAGATTAAAAGGAGACTGAAAATATCACACAACTATTGTTGAAATTTTTTATTAAGAAAGGAAAAATATATTTACTAATCATGAATAGAATTTATGCTAAGGAGGACGATGGTTGAAATGCCTGTCTATGCACCCCTTAATCTGTCAACCATTTTTAAATATTTTGGAGGAACTCCATCATTCATGTTACTCTATTTTTTTATTGTTGGAGTCAATTAAATAATAATAGAAGAATATATTTTATATTGATACATTGACATTTGGAAGGGCTACAAAATTTCACGGACTCCACGAGAAGGCATTTCACTATAATATATGAGTGATCCTGTACAAAAATATCATCATCATTCAAGAAGTTGACTTATTATAGGGAAATAGTTGATGTTTAATTAAAAATGTTCAAGGTACTTCCCTACCACTATCTTATATTAACACAATGAACCTTCCATGAATGAATATGTACACTGAACTCATTATATTTTTATCACATTACTATATTATTGAATAGAATATATCTCATAATTGAACAAAAAACATTATTTGGATATCAAAATAGGGATCAAATGTTGTTAAAAGATGTGTGCTTTATGTTCATTTAAATTACTATTGCATGACACTGAGGATGTGTCTTTATTAAGAGATTATTATGAGTTTAAAACAAGATTGGAATTAAATTATATAATATATATTATAATATATATTCCTGTAATTTACCCTCTATGTATATTATATATTAACTGACATGGGCACTTCAAATATGTACACATTCCATATCCCATGGGATAAGAATATAGTGAACTGAATCATATGTCCCTTTTACTCAGATATTAATATATACACAACGATGTTATATATAAGGTTTCACTAACATAGTAAATATCATTATTTTATATTGTTATCACTAATTTGGAATTGGATCTAATTATTTTTCATAGAATGTTTTAATTATTATTTATGAATTATTTTTATTACATTTTGGCAGGATTAAATATCTCTCTCTTTTTTAACTACACGTCTAACTACTTGCTCGAGATAAATTATATACAACACTCAATGTGTTGTTCAACACCAAAATGAACCAAATCGCAATTTTAATTGTATCAAAACCTATGTGTAAGTTTTAAAAGAATGAATCTATGCCATTATAGACTAATGGATATAATTATGTTTTTCTACCACCAGGGATCGCATGCTATGCATATAGATTTATTAATGTGAATTAAAAAACATGATGCTAGTATCCCTACTAGAGGTCATCCAACTCAATTACATATTTTTTTCTTCATTCATAATTCAATTAAATATGATATGACCTGAGTCATCACATGTTTAAAATTTCTGAATAGAATTTGAATTTTTTTCATTTAAGGATAGTTTGTTTTGGGAAATAGATATTTGGTTTGGAATAAGAGGATTTTACGACATTTAATAGATGTTCTATCTTAGAAAAGAGTCATTGTAGCTATTGAGAGTGTATTAGGTGGATCTTGATATGAATAATATAGATCTATAGATGTTCTAGAGCTATAAGGATGGAATCATGCCTTGACACATACATTCAAATTGTGAACAAGCAGACAAGGTGGTTTTGGAACAATGGGTTGATAACTGAAGGAATGAAGCCATATTTCACTGCATTAATGAACCATAAACAATTTTAATAATTTTCTAAAATTTTGATCTCAATTATGAGAACAGCTATTTCTCCCCCTCCATCTTCCTCTTATGATTTTGGGATTTTAATGGCCCCTTTATCCTTATTTATTTCCTGATGAAAGAATATTTCGATCATACAAACTCATATTGGTAATACTAGAACCACATGTTCCCATTCCACCCTTAATAATTTTTTTATTTTTGTGCTTTATATATGGGTTTTATTCCATTTACACTAGAACATGGTTTAATCAGCAGATCATGATGGTGGTTTGTTATTTTTATGATGATGGTGTCTAGAGATGTCATTCACAGTCCAGTATTTTCTATTATTAAAATTTATATTGACATGGGTAATTTATTATTAATTTTCGATAAATTATATTAAATTTGGTTTGGTTTGGTGGAGTAGGATTGAAATTGTTTTCTTTTTGCGTTTGGAGGTCTGTAAAGGGTGGGCGACACCCATATGCTTTAGGAAGCAGTAAACATGTGATTCCACATTAGTTAAAAGGATTTATTCCTATTTTATTTTAAATTATAACAATAATTTCAATAGTATTAATAAATTGATTACTATTGTTGGGTGTGATTTTGGTTCATGAGATGGTTGGAAGATCTGAGTCACACCATAGTAAGCATTGTAAGAGATAGCAAAAATAGAATCAATGTACAAAGATTCATTGATATCGTAGGTATTATATCAATTTAACCCATATTATTATTTATGTTCCCTCATAACGTTATGAATGTTCCTAATAGTTTTATAGGATATTCCATAAGACTAAATTAAAAGTTATAAATTGGGTTTTTCAGGGTTATAATTTAATATATTTTAGATAATTGTCATTTTTTACGTAGAAATTCCTAAATTGTTAAGATTTTGAATAATTTTTCCATGTTGTAGATTATGTTTTGGAATTTATTATTTTTAAGAGGAACTAAAAAATCATAAGTTTAATAAAATATATTTTACTATTGAATATGTAATTTTAAAATTGTAATATGGTTTTTTGTAAAAAAACATGGGTTTTCATGGAATAAATGAGAAGTAATTTTTTTATAGTGTGTGAAAATATTTTGGAATGGTTGAAATCGTATTTTGGTGTTAAGATAATCAAATGTTTGTTTTGAAACTGTGGTGTCTCATGGTAATGTTGTTATTAAGTAGAAGGTTGATTTTTTTGAGTTTTGAATTTGTGTTTTTTCTAGATATTTTTTTATAAAAATTATACAAACTATAAAAATTTGGTTTTTTATACTAAGATGTTGGAAAATTGTTTTTAAAAATTTATTTGGGGTTTTCAATACAATTAAATCCATGGGTTTATTTTTATAAAAAGTGGTTGTTCTTGGAAAAAGTTTTTTTAGGAAAGGAAAACACATGTAAGGGTGGTTTTAGTTATAGTCTAAGAAAACACCCATATAGGTGGTCAATGTTACTTATTTTCCTATGAAAGATCTACGGAAAAAAATATGGGTTGTTCTATGATGACTAATTAAACACCCATATGTGGTGTTGGTTGGGGTATGAAACTCAAAAGGGGGTTAATTGAGATCCTATAAAAACTTATGTCAAAAAGTTTATTTAAAAGATTCCCCCAATTAAAAGTAAATATTGTCAGTTAACCATGTTAGTAAAATTATAATTGAGAGATTCTCTACATAGTTCCTCAGAAGATTGATTAATTATCAGTTATTACCATATGAGATATCGATACAACATTTGAAAATAATCCAGTAAAGAAAAGTAGTTATAAATACTATATAATAATAAATATCAAAATAAAAATTAGATTGCTGAAATATGAATAAAATTAGAGAAATCAAAATTTCAAATCATAGGAGATAAAACATGTGGTTCTGTCTTAAGATGAGACCAAATCCACACCACTTGTGGATCACCTACCACTATGAAATATATATATATAAATCTCTTATCCACACTTGGGATTGGTGTCAATAATAGAGCACCATACATTCTTGGTCACAAGACATCTACCAATGTTTTATGTGCTAATAGAAGAAACCGGGACACGTAGGACCACATCCAAATCTCTTCATGGGATAAAGAAGTAAAAAAACACATTTTTTGAGGATATCTATTATTCTTTAATTTAGACCAAGAGACAGTGTGGGTTTTATAGACATATTCACCCACTGCTCGAATAATTAATTAAAAAGTACATAAAAGAGAAATAAGAAATAGATTGAGTTTCTAAGGCTCTATGTGTTTTGTAGTTCAGATCTGATCACATTGATGTATCAGTGTTGATGCTCAAGTCATCTTCCAGAAACATACCCTAATATAGGGTGTCATGGAGCACTGTGTTCTGTCTTCCTGGAGGGTAAAAATGATCTTCTACTTAGGTCTAGTTGAATGCTGTAGAGATGTTGGGACTTTGATAAACAACACTCATATGTTTCACAGTAAGAAGGAATGAATAATTTCTGGTATGTTATTCCTTTATGTATTATTCTTGTGTGGTTTTTTTGGTACCATGTATGCTTGTATATTCTTTTGTATGCATGTCTCTATTTCATGCATTCATCTCAGTATATTTATTCTTTTAGCCAGAAAATTTTCATGTTTGAGGTAGATACAACACCTTGTATTTATGACAGTATCATTTAATTTCAACAAAAAATTCATGAAATTAATCATTCAGATTAACACACTCAATGTATGACCCTTAGAAGTAATTTTAACTAAAATAATTTTTAAACAGTCTATCAGTGAGTACTCGTTCGGTTTCTCTTTCTGCAAATGACTCATTCCATTGGTGTGTCATTTTTTCAGTATTTCCATGTGTCAGTGACTAAAATTAGCTAATAGGGAGTTGTTTCATTGGAAGCACCATGCATTGTTATGTCAATTTCATCATTATTTCCTTGTGTAAGTAGGTTAATTTCATCAATATGTTCTTTCATCAGTTTGTCCATTGTAGTATCTGTGAGACATTCGTTTTTTCGGTGTGTCAACTACACAATCAGTGAGTCCTTGAATCCTTATCTCCATGAGTAGGTATCATAGAGCATAAGTAGGTCAATTGAGCTATCACTGACTCATTTGAACTATCAATGTCTTTTTCTTTTTTTAGTGTTAGTTTGTCATACTTTGAAAATATTTTTATTTGGACTCCCTTGCAACATAAATATTATCAAAGTGTATCAAATTTATATGTGAACATAGATACAAATAATTTCATATATTGAAACTAAAATTATCATTATTTAAATTTTTAGACTTGATTAATAGGAATTGACATGATTTCTGTTTGATAAAACCATTAATAATAGAGAGGGTGGCCCATAGTATCCTATAGGCCAACAATTTCCCCCTTTTTAATGATCCAAAATCTTTCCATTTTTTAGTACAATAATTTGATGTGGAATTAAATCATAATACTTATCATCTCCTATTATGGATGATTTGTCTCAATATATAGATAATGTTCAGATGTAAAATAAATAGTAATGGTATGAATGAAAAATAATATACATAAGAGTGATATCAATGGTAATGTAAATAAGGATAATGATCATGCCAATCTATTCTCCCCCTATTGGGGTTATCAAAAAGTGGATGGGGTAAAAAAATTGCTATCCACCTTCAGAGTATAAGAAAAAAGGAAATAGGTTGAACAAAAATACAAGTAATCAGATAATAATAGATAGAAGATAGATAGATGAAATGAAATAACACAAAATTTCCATAAATTAATAAAGTACAATGTTTTAAAAATATTCAAGAAAAGATAACAAAATTCCAAAAAACATCCCTATCAGAGAATGATATGCACTGTGGAACCAATAATAATAGGTTACTTCGCTTTATCAGAGGGATCAATAGAGGGTACAATAGGTGGTGGATGAGAATTTGTAGGGTCTGAAAAAAAAATTAGAGTTGGTAGGATCACTCTTTCTGGAACATTAGGGACAAGGCTGGGTTTGTGTTGTGATAATTCTAGATGTTTAATATTCTCTTTGATCTTTGGATGAATCTAATTCAAGGCCCAAGCAACTGACATATGAGGTGGAGGAACTGATCCAAAAGATCCAATACGTATAACACAGGGTACTATAATCACTTCACTTTTTACATGAAGGAATTGTTTCAAAAAATTGATGAAATACTCAATGATTTCAGCACCATAATTCATTGATTTATCAAAGTCATATTTATTTTACCTGAATTTTTCAAAAATATGGGTGAAGTCCTCAAATTATGTACTTGATCATTGAATGATCAGATCACATATGTAAAATACAGGTTCTTTATCAAATACATCTAAATACTACTCAACTGATGTTTGGTATTGATCTTCTTGAAATAGTTGTCCACCTTTTCTGTGATCTGATTATTTGTAGTCTCAGTAGTCTTGGAATAGAGTATGACTATATCATGAACAAGGTCACTATTTTTCTCAATCTTTTAAATGTTTTCCAAATAAAAAGAAACAAAGAGAGATCAACTCTCTTCCTTAAAAACAATCCAAATTACTTCAATGTCTAGGGTCTAAGAAGTTTTTCTAGTGGTATAATAATTATTAGTAGGAGCTAAGGTATTATTCATCAAAGATTTTAGAAGAGCCTCCACACAATCATTATACCCTGAGGTCATGTTGTTTATTACAAATGAAAGACCAATAATTTCATCTATCAACATGGTAGTATTGGAAACAATTGTCTCAACAGTTGTGATTAATTTGGGCTGCATCTATACTGTGACTATATTTGCAACATTAGAAACATTAGCCTCACCCATACTCACTGTCTGACTTGGAACAGAAACAACTGGCCCAAACTTATTCAATTATGCTATTGATGATCTTTGAGATTATAATTCCTCACTGAACTCAGTGGTTTATTTTATAGTTTATTTAATCACATGCACCACATAAGATAGAACAGATATACTTATAGCTGACCAAAATTCCTCCATAAATCATTCAAAGTATTCTTTAGTAACAATTTCACTTGGAAGGGTCTGAACCAATGATTCTTTTGCAACAAGTAAAAATACATCATTATCCAAGTCTTCATAATCTATGACATGTACTACATAAAAAGTATTCATTTCCCATTCAGTCATTACAGCATCATCCATTGGAGTGACAGTTTCAAGACTTACTCTTCCTAGTTGATGATCTTCATCAACTGGATCTCACGTTTCTTGAGGACCCCCTCAATCTGACGTATCCTTCTTTAATAAACATGTTTATATCCATTAATTTCATGATCTTCCATTTTATAATGAACATAAACATTTTCTATTACATAAAAAACAACTTCAAGTGGTTATTTCGTCCTTGCCTGATCTACAACTTTAACCATTTCAACATCTCCACATTGATCAACCTTTTGATATTTATCATTTATTTCACTACATTCATCATCATCATGTCCAAATAAATGAACCTTATTTTTTTTATCAATATTTTCTTCACCTTCATCTTCTTCACTACTAGGGACACTCAAATCATCTTCACTTCTTGCTTCTTCTTCTTTAGAGTGACTAGATCTATATACATATTCCATACTGCAAGAGACTATTGTCTCATCATCTCCATTGACCTCCAGTGTTGGATCATCATATGGTATGGTAGGTGGAGGAAGAGGAAGTCCAAAATAAAAAACATTGTGAGCTTTAGTGGTGTTAGGATCACTATAATCATCGATAGGTTACCCTTGATATCTAAGTTGTGTGGAAGGCTTCTCTTCTTCTAAAGAGTAAGAAACTTCCCAATCTGGTCCCAGATGAGGACATCCATATTCTTAGGCCTAGTGGGATGGTACACTAGATTGAACTAATTATTAATATTTTCTTAATATACAACTCATTATTTCTTCAATGGGTTCCAGTTGATCTTCATGCTTTTACAGATCCTTTTACTGAGGAAAATACCACTACCCTCAGAAAAAAATTCTTCTCCCTCATTAACACAAACACTCTCTTTTATCATAGATATTATTAGTCAAGGATAAAATAAGTAATTGGTTTTGAAATAAATATATATCATTAAATCCATGTGAATAGAAATGTATCTACATAGATTTACCTTAATCTCTATTCTCAGCAGATAAACCATGTAGACATATTGATACATCATAGAATCAAAGTACCATTCCTTGTGATAGATCTGATGCTGAATAAACATGAATATTTTTCTAAAATCTCTACATAACATTGTAGATATGGTTATCCAATGATAATCATTATTATTATGATGCTTCATATCATTCTACATCTAGAATATATCACTCTTAGATGGAGAGGTACATTGATAATTCTCAAACACACCCTCACGATGGACTTTAAGACATTTAGCCCATTGTCTTGATGAGGAGGGAATTATATTTCCTTTAACAATGGAATTAATCCATGAAATTCCACTTTCTTCTTGAAGGAACTCAATATTCATGTAAAACTCAAGAACTATATTTGGGTATAAGGGTCTCTCGGTATTTGAGAAGAACTCAATCCATCTCGGATCATATATCACCCTGATCAGCAAAGACTTTCATTATAATATCAATTCCAGAAAATCCTATTTTTCATGAGATACTAGATGGTTCATGAGATCAGGAGTCACAGGTCTAGATGATATGCTAGATTCCATGTTTTGTCTCTTAGTTTCACGAGACTTTACACCATCAAGGTCTAGCTTCATACGCGCCATTACAACAGTTCAATTTGAAGGTCGAAAGGTAAAAGGTCATGGGTAGAGAGAGAAACACACAAGTGATTGTATGGTAAACAGAGTGTAGTGGATCGACTAAAATTTATATCATTTATGGATTTTGAAATCTCAAAATCATGAAATAATGAAATTTGTTCAACACAATAAATAAAATAGTTTCATTTTGGTAATAACATAAAATGGATAAAAATATTGGGTCATCGGTGTTAGCATGACATATTTTACATAACACTAACAATGTCGGCTTGACAAGGTTTTGGTGCTGGAATGACAGGGTATCATTAGGATAAATTATTAGAGTCCACATGAAAACTGTGTCAGTGGAAATAACATTAGTATGATAAAATTATATGTTTCTTCATGACATTTTCATCTTTATATTATCAGTGTTAGTATGACACTATTCATATGTTGATTCCAGTGTCAGTATGACATCTTCAATTAGATTTTTCAAAGAAATAACAACATAAGGTCCTATAGATTGACAATTACTAACTAATGTCTGATGTAGTTCATTATTTCGGTTTTCAATGTATTATTTATAATGTATGTATTCTGATGTTCAATTTCAATGTACTCTAAAGTTGTATCATCTTTTTGAGAATGGTCTCTCAAAAATTCATGTATTACATCAATGTGTTTGGTCCTAGAATGTGAAACATGATTCTTAGAATTATTAGTTGCACTTGTGTTGTATCTACTTATTAGAAAATTTCAAAATTGATATCCATAATTTAGTAATATTTGTTTCATCCAAAAAATTTGTTCACATAAACTACCAATAGATATGTATTCATATTTTATAGTAGATAAGGCAAAAAAATATTGATTCTTACTATACCATGAATCTATATTAATGCCCGAACATAGACATGTGCCCGATGTGATTTTTATATATGACTAATAGCCACCAAAATGATCATCTAAATAACTCATCAAATCAAAAGTTTTTCTATAGGATAGAATATTCCTAAGTTGGTAGTATAATTGATGTATTTGAAAATCCTTTTAATAGAAATATGATGAGATTATTTTGGGTTTTTACTGAAAAAGTAAATATATGCACACACTAAACATAATATATGGCCCACTAGATGTTATGTAGAGTATACATCCAATCATTCCTCTCTAAGGGGTGTGATCAACCAATTTACCATCTTTATCAAGGTCTATCTTATAGGTTGTAGTCATTGGAGTGTCACTACTCTTAGTTATTTTCAAGAAAAATCATTTTAAAATATCCTTAGTATATTTACATTGATTAAAAAAATACCTTATTTATCTCGAAATATTTGAAATCCAAGAATGAATTTGAGTTCACCCATTAAACTCATTTCAAATTCACTTTTCATAATCTTTTAAAAATAAACACATAATGAATTTTTAGAAGATAAAAAAATAATATCATGTCAATAAATTTTTACTACTAAAACATCTTTGGAGATTAGTTCAATAAAAAGGTTAGGATCAACAATAAATATTTTAATTCCTTAAGAAATAAGAAACATGATGATATTATAATACTAAACACTTGGAGCTTATTTAAAATTCAAAATGATTTAGTTAATTTAAAAAATGATTTGGAAAGTGATGATCTGTAATAACCGGGGATTTTTCGACAAAAACATCATCAATTATATAACCATTATAATGAACTCTTGATATATTTGAAAAATTTTGAAATCTAGATTTGTTGTGTAGTCAAGCAGGATTCTAATATCCTTAATTCTGGTTACTATTGTAAAGGCTTCGTCATAGAAAATCCATTATTCTTGACTATAACCTTATCCACCTAATCTAGATTAGTTTCTAAAAATGTTACTAGCTACATATACATTATTCTTAAACACCAATTTAGTGCCTATAAGCGTGGTGTCATTGGGTCTATCTACAAGTTTTTATAATTCATTTAGTTCACTCTAATTTAACTATTATTTCATAAGAATCAACCAAAATTCATTATTCATAACATCAGTAATATTCTTATATTCAAGATGTGTCCAAAAAGCTTAATGTTTAACGTGTTTTTGGAGAGAAGCTCTATTCAGGTTTCCTTTGTCTAAATACCCATACATAACATCTAAAGGGTGGTTCTTGATTGTTATAATAGGTCTTGAAAATGAAGGGTTAGTCACTTTATGTTCTTTAATAGGTTCAGGTTTATCATTACAAGAATTTGGCGAATTTCTAGAACTAGAAGTTTTAACAAATTTCTTCATAGGATGGTCAGACGATTTCACATTGGCGTCGAGATTTGACAATTCATACTCATTAATTTCTAATGATGTTTTATGTTCATGGGGACTTGTCGCATCAGACATGACATGTAAATATTATTCCACACATTTGTTTCTTCTATTAAAGACTATATTGTATTTACTAAAAATTGTATTATCTAGGAAAATGCATTTATCAATTATGGAGGAATTTTTTTCATGATTATCCTTAGTGTTATGAATATAGAGTTTTCAACAAAAAACATCGAAATAGTTAACCTTGGGATTTCTATTGTTTAACAACTCATAATGAGTTTTTTAAGGAATGGTATAATCAAGAATATATTTATTATATAACATGTTTTATTGACAAATTTTACCCAAAAGTAGATAGGTAGGTCAAATTAATTAAGCTTAGTTCTAACTATATCTTGTAAGGTTCTATTTTTTCATTCAAAAAGGCCATTTATTGATGTGTGATAGGGGAACAGATGTTATGAATATATCCGTTTTTTTGTGAAAAAGGATTAAAAAAACTGTTTGTCAATCTCAAAATCAAGGTCACTTCATAGTGATTTCATTCTAAGACCAATATGATTTTATACAGTCTAATAATACTTGTTGAAATGTGAGGAAGCTTCACTTTTATGGGCCAATAATATCATCCATGTTCAACTAGAGTAGTGATCTACAAGGATATATACATAGTGATTCCAATATAGACATGACACTCTATAAGGACCAAACAAGTCCATTTGAACTAAATTGAGAGGTTGAGAAGCTGAAACCTCTTTCTTTATTTTTGATGATATTTTTTTACCCTCTTGATAAGGATTATAGACTTTGTTATTTAGAAACTCATGTTTAGGTAGATCCATGACAAATACTTTTCTAGAATTTTTTCTAAGTGAGTATGCACTATTGTGTCTTAATATACTATGAAAAATCAAAGATTATTTTTGAAAATAACTGTAGAAATAATCATTTTGAGAAATTAATGAATCTACTTTAACATCATAAACATTTTCATTTCTAAGAGGTGGAAATAATAACATATTTTTAGAGTTAAAACATTTCATTAATCATTTTTAAATTTACCATTAAAATCATGATCACATAACTGAGATAGACTAACTAAATTGTATTTTAATCTATATATAAAAATTAAATTTGAAATTATAACTGTGTTAGAGTTAAAAATATGTCCAAGGGCAATTATTTTTTCTTTAGAGTGGTCATCATAGGTTACATGCACACCATCAATCATTATCACATTCATGAAGTATTAATAATCTCTTGTCATTTATCTTCAACATCCACTGTCCATGTACCATAAAATTCTACAGGATCACTTAATAGTTTTCCTAAAAAATAGACTAAACAAGAAATGATTTTTATACCCATACTTGTTTGGGTCCAATAACATTACTAATAAGATCCTAGGGAACACAAATTTTCATTATGGAATTACTATATGAATTCTGCATAGTATTGGAATAATATACATTATTTGGTCCATAAAAACTTGAAATAGTAGAAGATGTATCATATTGGGAACTTGTTTAAAATTTCCAATAACATGGAATAAAACTAGATTTTCCATATTTTGATACTAAATGAGTTTCTTTAATCTTCTTATTTCCTGGTTTGAATCCAATTCCGGTAGTGTACATAGGAGATAATTGTTTAACAAGACATTAAACCAATATTTTTATTCTGTTGGTAAATATTTCTAATCTCTTTTTCAATTGCTCATTTGATAATATTAGTTCATTTTTATCCTTATGCAGTTGATAATTTTTCACTTTATCCACAGTAAGTCCATATTTCACAGTGGTAGTCAAAATTTTTTTTTCTGTAGTGATTTATTTCATTTTTTAGTTCATTTTTATTGTCTTAAATTATTTGGTAATATTCAAAAATTTCATCATTCTTCATATTTATAGATTCACTATAATCATTGGAATAATAATAATAATTATGAATAGAATAGTTTAGTATTACCTCATACGTGTTTTTCATACAACACAAATTTTCATTATTAGCCTTTTAATCATGAGAGGATTCTAATTCACATGATTTATTCACAGAAGAACTCCTCGTTGCCTTCATTCCCTTTTTCTACATTCTATCCATATCATAATACATATTCTTGTGAATTATCTTGGGATGGTTACCCTTTACATGTCCCTTTATCTTATATTCATAAAAAAATATTTTAATAGAACAATCACCTTTCTTCCAATCCTTTTTTCCAGTGGCCCTTGTGATTATTCATACCTTTGTAGATGGTATTTCCTAATAATTTCTTCTTTCTAAAAAATATCTTAAACCAATTGTATATTTGATCCATATCATCATCATTGACTGTTGATTATTGTTCATCACTCGAACTTTTAGTTTCATGTTGAATATTGTAATTCTTCTTGGAGGCAGTAGATTTGAAATCAACATATTTTCTATTGGGTTTATTATACTATTCATTGTTATATTTTAGTTATTACTCATTCATCATAAACTTCCCTATCTGCTCCTTTGCTGGATGCATTCTGATTTCACAAGATTTTATAATTTATAAAGAAGTCCCTCTCAATATACTTTTAATCATCTGAGTATTATCATGATTTTCTCATTGCCTGCAGCATCCCTTCCTAGAGAGATCATAGTTTTCAAAATTTTATTAAACCCGAGATATATGTCAGAATAGGCTCATTAAAAATCAATTTAATGTTGGAATATTTAATAGTATATATTTTAATTATCATATCCTTAAAACTAGAACTTCCTTCATGTGAAGTAGATAAAGTGCCCCAAATTTTATGGTTCATTTTCCTTGCTGAAATTCTATTAAACTCTTCATCTCCTAAAGGGAAGTATAGGGTATTCATGTATTTTCAATTATTGGCATAGGCATCCTTTGTTGGGTCATCCAATGTATTATTATCAGTAGCCAGAATCATATATTCATCTATAATTGAGCACCAAATCTCAAAACCCATACATTCTAGGTGCATTTTCATTTTAATTTTCCACGAGGAATAATTTGTTCTATTAAATAATGGTGATATGTTGGTAGCAACAACATCAAATATATTATCCATGATGATGAAATAAGATTTTAAAGAAATATAAATATTGAAATAATATAAATTTAAAAATCTATAAAATGAATCTAAAATCATAGTTGAAAAATAATTTAAAACAAATTTAATATATTTAAAATATAAACTTAAAAACAACCACTTATACCAAATGTTGGTCAGAATAGGACACTCAAAAACGGTTGAATTGAGTTCCTATATAAAATTTCAATTATAATTTTTATTTAAAATATTTCCCAAATTAAAAGTAAATCATTCCAATTAACCAAGGTAGTTAAATAATAATATCTTTACAGTTCGAATAGTTTCTCAAAATATTGATTAACGCTTAGTGGTAACAATATGAGATATTGATACAATGTTTTAAACTAGTTTATTATGGAAAAATAGTTATAAATACTATTCATGAATAACTATAAAATTATAATTTAGTATTATTAAATATGAATAAAATTATATATTTTTTATAATATAGTTGATAAAACATGTTGTTTAGTCACAAGCTAAGACCTAATATACTCCACTTGGTGATCAGCTGCCACCAAGAAATATATATACCAAAATATTCGATCCACACCCTACATTAGGTTTAATAATATTACACTTGATTTTCCAGGTCACAAGACCTCTACTGCAGTTTTATGTGGGAATAGAAACAACCAGGTCACACAGGACCTCTTCCACATTCTTTGTAGGATGGACTATTTTAAAAGGGCAATTGTTTTAGGATATCTAGTTTCATTCAGTTTAGTGTAGGAGACAATGTATGTTTTATAGACATATGCACACCGTTCTCAAAAATGTAATTAAAAGTCACATAAAAAGGAAATAAGAAATATATAGTGTCTTGAAGGCTCTATGTGTTATACAAGTCATATCTTGAGTCTTTGATGTATCAGAGCTGAATCTCAAGTCTTCTTGTGGAAACAAACACTAAAACAAACTTTCATGAAGAACATTGTTTTGTCTTATCTGAGGGTAATTTTTTTTCTTATTAGTTTTAGTTGAATGCAACTTAGATGATAGAGGTTTGATGAACATGAGTCGAATGGTTCATTACCGGCATGAATGAATAATTCCTTGTGTATTCATCCTTTATGTATGTTCCTTGTCTGGTTCCTCTATGGTACTATGTATACTCATATCTTCTTGTGTATGTGTGTCTATCTTTCATACACACCACTATGTATATATATATATTATTTTATCCTGACAATCTTTATCTTTGAGGTATATATAATACCTCGTATTTCTGACAGCATCATTAATGATGTGTAGAAAAAAGGCATTAAATTAACTAGCCACAATAAACACTCAAAATATGACCGTTACAAGTAATATAAAATAAAATAACTTCTGTACAGTATATCGGTAAGTCCTTGGTCAGTATCTCCTTCATTCAGTGACTCATTCCATTAGTCTGTCATGTTGGTGATCTTTCCATGCAGCAGTGACTCATCTTAACTGATGGCGAGTCCCTTCATCAGTAGCACCATGCATTGGTATGACGGTTTCATCATTTTGTCACTATGTCAGTAGGAAAATTGCACTATCAATGAGACAATCAGTCTGTGAGTGTGTCAATTTTTCTATCATTGAGTCATTGCATTGATATCTCCATGTGTTGGTAGCACAATGCACTAGTTGATCAATTGAGATATAAGTGAATCATTTGGCCTATCGGTGCCACATTCAATCTGTCAGTGTCAAATTATCATGCTTAGAAAGTATTTTTTCATTGACTGGCATGTAGTGTAAATATTATAAAAATGTTTCCAATTTATATGTGATTATAGATAAACATAATTGAACATACTGAAACTAAAATGATAATTATTTAATCTTTTATACATGATTAATAAGAATTGACATGATTTGGGATTATTAAAACTATTAATACTGGAGAGGGTTTCCAACCGTCTCATATGGGCCAATAGGTGGGGTATGTTATTATAATGAAAACACATGTAAGTGGTAGTTAGTGATAACTAATAAAGAACTCATAAGGGATGGTCCATGATATCTAAGAATAAAACAATAAGGGTTGTCTATTATTACTAAAAAAACATCTATTCTGGGTTAGCTTTGAGGATCAAAAATAAAACACCAATATGTGTAGTTTGTGACACTCAAATGAGACACAACTAATTAAAGGTACTGATTCTACAGATGGAATAGATAACAAGACCCGATCAGAGACAAATCAGAACATGAAAAAGTAATTATTGTTAATCAGAGTCTTAGAACAATGAATAATTATTGTAATAAGAATCCTTAAGTGTCTCAATGAACTTATTGATTGATGGTTTTTCTTCTTCTTTTGTTTAAAAAAGTATTTTAATTTTTATATTAGTGATTTATGGAATTTTTTATGGAATTTTGTTTCAGACTTGTTTATAGTGATGTAATTAGTTAATGACTACTATGATTTACTGACACAATGAATGATTCTCCATATAAAAATGGAATCCAAGTAGATATGATTATGTGGTCTCAAGTCACATTATTTGGGTAATAGAATGTTTGTTGAGTTTTTCCATGAATTTTTTAGGATATAGTACTTATGGTGTGGACCATTATATACATTGGACCAATTATGTATGAGTGGTGATTTTAGTTAAATTAATTTTCATTTGTTATTATTAATTTATCCACATACGAGGGATCCATTAATACATGTATAAAAAATTAAATTTTTAAAAGAAAATAATGTTGTTTTATTTATTTTCACTTCCCATATCATTTTTTGATGGTTAAGTGGTTTGGTTTTGTGATTGGTATCACATATACTGTTATTTTTACTATGTAGAGAGGGAATATTATTCCCATGTGTTTATTTATACCATTTCTACAAGTCGGAAGACTCTTACATATGATGAGCCATGCCTGAGGTGATATAGCGACCATCGGTCTGGAACTAGTTATTGTTATGGGGTGGCATTACATTAAAAATTGGTATGAGATCTATTTTATTAGGTGGCTGAGATTTCCAAATATCTCATTCATCGAAGTGATCAACCTACACATGATGTAAATCCCATACTTCCCAGTATGGGTGGTGTATAAAAGTTTTTCACTTATTAATGTTTTAATTTATTTTAAAAGTGAGTAAAACATAATGTCTCTAATGCTGCTAAATGTGGGATTTATACACTTGGAATGATTTGTGAAGAGGGTATTGAAGAGTTCATGTATACTTTCATGCATCAATGGATTCCCATTACATGGATCATGCTGAGGACATAATAATATATTATCAATTTCTATATCGTTTTGACTTAAATTTTCCCATGGTTATGTTAATTAGTTTTATATATTCATTTAGTTGTGACCACATATTGATAATGTGGGGATATAATATTTTATTCATCTTATATAGTGTTCTTTAAAATAAGTATATTGTGGAATCATAAATTTGAAATTTCCTAAGTGATATCTTGATGAAAAGATACAAATAATTTGATTGTTAAATGTTTCTTTTGGTTTAATAGTTAGAAAATATGAATCCTATATGTTGTTTTCTCTTATAGATTTCAAATAACACATTATTTGTATTAAATCATGGAAATATAAAATCCTTTGATGTAAGAATGCTTTTAAATGTGTTTTTTTGAAAGAAAACAATTCTAAATCCAATTAAATATTTAATTTATGATATTTTTGTAAAGATAAATTCCATAAAAATTATGAGTATGTAAAACCACCGATTATGGTGCTATAATTTTTTTATTTACATATTAACCATTAATATGGGTTGTTAAGGATATTATTATAACATGAGTTATGAGTTATTATTGATTGTATTGAGATAAATGTTATTGGGGTGGTCAACCATGGTTATATATATTGTCAACCCTAGTAATGGTGGATGGGGATATAAAGAGATCCTCATTTGAAAAATAATTAATAATGTGTCATGTAATTCATAATTAACACAACAACCAATGCATTCTTATCTTGATATATGATCTTTTGATATTTTGATAAACTATAATGAGTGTTTGAGGCTTGTGATCCTTATGGTTTGTGTATGACCCTAGTGATCTTCGTATGTTATTCTTTTTTTTGAACTAGTGCCTTATGAACATTGAGGGTAATCAATGAGAGGCATTATTTGATTATTGTGATTTCCCTTTAATAGGTATGGAATGATTATATATTTAATCAAATGTGGTAATTGAATGTTTTGTGCTCTATATATTTAGTGTACTCATGGTTGAGTACCCCTAGTTCTAGTTTCATAGTATAATGATCAGATTCTATGGGATAAACAGTTAGAGTACTTAACTTTGATGACCTTAGATGTATTCTAGTACATGGTGTAATCAATGGTATATAATTTTGGGTTTATAATGGTTCAAGATGATGTCCAAGTGTGTGGTCATGGTTAAAATACGTGAGTATTATATTTTTTAGAGAAGTTCCTAGAGTGATCCGAGTTGGTAAGAACTAACATCCATTACGAGGAACATCAGTAGTCTTAAATGGTGATCCTTGGCATCGATGAGATGGTTGGGTCATTTTTTGGGCAACAATGACTATGGTGTTTTTGCTTTAGTGATATTTACATGTAAGGGGAATAGTTTTTAGTAGAATTGGGCAAGTGGACATAGTTTTTATGTGATCCGTAGATTAGGGGATTATGGTTCGGGTTCTATTGACTATGTGGTATGGAATTATACGACAAATTTTTTGGGAAAAATTGAGGTTATGTGACCTATTCACATAAGAATACTAATAAATTTTATATCACTATTTAAAGATAGATTTTATAGTATCAATGAGTATTTTTAATGTCGGTCATAATAATTTCATGATTCCTAGATTAAAAAATAATAAATTCATATTTGTGGTTGAAATTACACCAAAATAGGATATGGAGTAGAGTAATTGATCAAGGTGTTGGTTATAGGGATGTGATACTTGATACGAAATTAGTATAGATCATGATGAGTGAAAATTATGTGTTAATTGGAAGACCCATTATGTATTCACTAAGGGAGGTATATGTGGTGAGCCATGTGGTGGGGAGTGAACCAGTGGATGGTTGATGTTTGTGACCATAATTAAGAGTTTAAATTAGGTTTATTCCATGAATGAACTTGCCCTGGGAATGGAATATGAAATGAATTTTGTTTCATGATGGAAATCAGTTATAAAATAACAAAGTCATGATAGTTTTAATGTTTGATGATGGAAAAGGAATGTTTTTTTGAGTGTTTGGGTTGATAAGGATATGATAAATATACTTATATAATGTAGGTAATTGTATCAAATACTAGTAAAAACCCATCGTGATTAATTGTATGGGGTGTGGAAAGACCTATCATTCGATTATTGAGGTTTCAGAGGTGTTTTTGTTCATGATATGATATAATGTGATCAGGTTCCTTAATAAAAAGACGATTTTTTACAAACCACCAGTGATACCCAAGTACACTAGTACCTGAGTTAGCTTTTATATATCCCAAAGTGTTCTCTCCATCCACATGGGTTGGATATTAGAACCTAACATTATTACACTAATAAAAATTAAAAAATTCTTTAATATAATACAAACATTAATATACTGCAGAGAAACAAAAATAAATAAAATGTCAATATTCAAAATAAAACTAAAGAGGAAATGTACCAAAATCATACATATAAACAACCCAATTTAAAATATCATCCAAAAGATAACATAATATCTATAAAGGATAAAATAATATACTACATGCAATGAATAGACCATTTCCCCATTGGTCACCACTATAACTCAATGTACCATGAATCAAGAATAACCAACACCTCTGAATGGAACATTCCATTTATTATATAATCACTATTCGAAAATATAAAAACACAAAATGTAAAATTTACCATGTGATTAAAATAGAATAGTATTATTTCCCCTAATATTCCCTAGGATGTTTCAATTAAATTAAACCATTAATTATTTAATTCAAATAATACAAGGATTGATGAATATTTTCCTCAAATTAATTAAACATTATTTCAAATAATGTTAATGGTAATTATAATAAAATGGTATTTAATGAACATTTTTTACAAAACCTAAGGGAAAGAAAAAATAGTTCTATAATCAATGGAGTATAATAATCAAATAAAAACCATGAGACACATTCATAGTCCCTAAGGGTTATTTTATTCTTTGATATATGAATCAGACACTTCTCAATCAGTCAACATGGCTCAAATGAGTGGGCACATCCCTAATCCTCAATACAATTGGATAAAATTATTCAAGACCTTATCCTATAAAACCATGATAAAGATGATTTTGTTAGAGTTATTATTTTAAATCCTTTCCAAATTAGTTAGAGTCTAGTGTGTTTTCCAGATTAACCAACTAATTACCTAGGATCTCATTTTATCCATGCAATCCATCAATTATGGGAAAATAATTCATTTTAATTCAATTCCATTTTAAATATTAAAATGATAAATTTTAATTTGAACAATCCATTTCAATTTTTAAATGAAATCCAAAAATTTCATAAATTTAATTACATTAAAAATTATATTTCATTTAAATCCAATTTTCTCAAGATTAAACATCAAATAATATCAAGAAACCTTTTCTAAAAATAATTAAATATTGAAAAATCACTTAGAAATAACTTTTATATCCCAAATTTCATGTCTTTGAAATAATTCATAAAATTCATCACAATAAATGATCAAAAAAGTAATTGAAAATTCATTTTAATTCAAGAAAGTAATTGAGGATTCAATTGTAATGGAAATCCATACTAAACCACCTACATTCAATTATGAGATAAAATTATCAATAACATGTTACAAGAATCGCCAAAAAATAATCCAGGGTATGAAAGATAAATATGATCCCTAAAAGCATAATTAATCAAATAAATGATTACATGCATTAATAACCTAGGGATTCATCACTCTAAAAAGGGTATATAAGAGTGGAAATGGGAATTTAGAAATCAAGGGGAAACCAACTATCATAGGGTGATGAAAATCCTAAACATTGACATTAGTAAAAGAAAAAGAGATATTTAAGGATATAATTAAACTCTTTAGAGACTACAAAAGACAAAGTATTAGATTGCGGTTGAATGAGAGGTGTTTAGAAGTTATAATAGGGGTTTTTTACTTTTTTTTCATAGAAAATTAAGGGGATTTAAAAAAACCATCATGGTTGATAAGTTAGGTCGTTTGATAAATAATAACTATTCATCATACCATGATCACTAGTTGTCTTCTAGAATGGTTTCATGTTTTTTCTGAATGCTTTAACTAACCATTAACCAACCATGAAAACCATTATGTCCAAGGTGGCATCTTTTGGGGGATCTATACATGGTTTGGACTAACTATTTTCCATCCATTATCTACCATCTAGAATCACTAAAATGTGTTTCTGAATTGTATTTCTAGTTTATATGGTTTTACCTAAAATTATAATGACTATTAATCGTGATAAGAACCTCCAATTTTTTAAAAAATCCCCAAAAATGATCCAGAGAAATATCTAATAAAAGGATGACCAAGAAAATGATCAATAGTTACCTAATATTCAGTAATGAGAAAATAAAATATCCTCACCATATGTTTTTTCTTCCCCTAGATATCTTAACAAGAATAATCCACAACAAATATATGAGGGTGATGATCTATCTTCAGTTCCTCACACTCCCATGTCTCATGTGAATATGATCCTTGTTTTTAAAGCACATGAAATAAAGATATACAGTTTTTATGAATAATCATTATCTCAAAATCAAAAATGTGAAATGGATGATCAATCAACATTAAATTAGGTTCAACATTATGTTTCATCCAACTCAAAACAATGACATGGGTTAGAGATATACTTTCCTTTTGATGACATGTGAATCACACTATGAATCAACATCAACTGAGGTGGAAAATCTAAACTACATTCCACCTAACCAATCTGATGATCAACCTCAAATGATCCCTTGTTTCATAGCATATAATTTCCCACTTTTCCAAGACATACTAATCAATATAATGTGATAGTATTGAAAAAATATAGATACAAACTAAATATTACAAAGGGATTCAATAATGATAAAAATATGATTCATAATGTATTTAAGCTATCACAATTTACTAATAACTCAACTAAATCCATTCCAACATCTATTCAATTAAGTTTGGTCTGACATAATAAGAATCACTAATCATCATACATCATAATAGTTATTTGAATAATAGTTCATACATAGCCTCAAAGTGAACCATAATTATGAACAATCATTAACTATTTTTATAAAATCTCTCAACTAGTCCCATGTAGTTAAACCATGATTTACCACTAACGAGGATGAAAGCTTGAAACATTTCATCAAGAACATTTATATTTCATTTAGTGTCTCCATCCTTATTTGGATTATGTTCCATGTTAAAACAAATTAAGAACACATTTCATTATATAGGACTCTCAAAAATTGAGAAGTGAATTGGGGATCCCAAATAGAAACTATAAAATTAAAACTCCATGAAATCTATGGATATGATACACATACAGACATCACATGTCTTCGACATTTGTAGTATTCTGAATGGGATTAAGGTAATATAATTTATTTAGTCGATCAATAAATTCCCATATCACACTATCCCATTAAGTTGTATTAGGAAACATAACCACAAAGGCTAAAAAATTCTCACCCATGTTCTATGGGGGCACATGAAGGAGATGATGCAAACATAATGGTCTATGGTGATTGGACATGTTATGTTGACATGTATAAAAAGAATAAACAGTACCAAAAATGTATATTCTAAAACTAGGAAAATAGAATAATTGTCGTCATTCACCAAATATCTTCATGGTTCTAGGTTATAACACTTATTTGGATTTATAAAAATCCCCCATCAAGGGTTTTCACATAGGTATTGTTATGGAATATAGTTCTAAAAAAATAAGATACCCTCAAAATACAAGGAAGACTCACTGATGATATCCCCACTGTAAAGATTATCGTAAAAGTCCCAAAATTCATCATGAAGATGCTCCACTTGTCTTTTACTCATTTAATTTAGTTTATTATATATGAGAAGAGTTAAAAACAAATAAACTAGGTAATTGGTAAAAATTCATGGGGAAGCACTAACTCTCTAACCAATGGGAAGAGAAATATTTTAGAAAAAACAATCTGCAAAACGTGAATCTAATGAACAAATATTTTCAATCAATGATTCTTTATATAGGAAAAAATCAAACACAAATATCTACTTGACCTACTTCAAAAAATGTAGTCCATCTCTACTTTACAATGCATCACATAATCTCTATAAAGTACATCACACAAAGTTGTGCGAAATAGAGAAGTATCACAAAAAATAATAATCAGTCAGGTGCTTATGAAGAATAATAAATTCATTCTAAAGAATGATATCAAAAGGGTTTATATAAATAACCATAAATTTTTAGGTGATATAAATCTCTGATAAAGATAAGACACATGAAATAAATCAAAGACCTTACTCTCTCTTTATTCTAGGAGGCAAAATAATATCCATCACATAAGACATAATCTCCAATATAAGTCATAGTATATTGAAATCCTAAGTCTCTACGAATGAATGATACAGACTAGTGTCCAATAAAGTGTACTCTAAGGAATAATTTATAGTGATGGTACCTCTTACTATTAATGAACTCCTCTCAGATTCATTTGGAGACTCTTCCAATATATGAAGTAGCTTTTTTCTAGATTATTGAGGCTTGAAACACTAACATCATGATGCAAGTGATTTTAAAAAATTACATTTATTTAATTTTTATCCTATGACACGATGCAGTGTAGAAAATATTTGATAAAACTTTTCCAGGTGGCCCGAGTGACTGCATGATCCAAAAATCATCAAGTCCTTAGTACAAACATGTATTGAATGTCCATCCTTTACATAATAATAGCAATTCATTAGACTACTTCTAGACAGTTCTTATGTTCTAGATGATTCCTATTTTTATAATTCACCATGATAAACAACACACATACATTTTCATTTAATGGAAGAAAACATCCCCTAGAAGTTAGAGGGTCAACCAAAAATACTAGAATACTACCACAGATATTATCATCCATCAATTCCATCCCCATAACATCCAAATAAGAAGATAATTTTAAAATTAAAACCCATTATCAGATATCTTGTCAAAGAAACATCTCAAATTTTCTGGTCATTATTTTATCATTCATCTCTATTTGAACAAAAAATAAACAATTACATCACATCATTTATTTTTCTATGTCACATTTCTATAAAATTAATGCCAGATAATAAATTCCATTGAATTTTCAGAATCCATAGACGCTAGATAGAACTTCTCTATGATAAGGGCTCTAATGACTTTCCGCTATAAGAGATCATGTTATTCACTATAACCATCAATCCCAACCACCACCTTCTATAAAATATAATCATGAAGGTAATAAACATCACATTTATTTGATTAAGGGATTATAAGAACATAAAAAAGCATGAAAATATTTTTTAACCTATCCTCTACCACTTAAGCATTATAAGATAATTGAAAAGTAGGTGTTTTATGCTAAATAAACACTTCAACAGTATCTGCAATCTCATCTCTTATATGGTCCACTACAGGATCTTAAATGATAACGAGTGAGGTTACATATACCATAGAATGGATAGCATATACCACTACCTCTACTAGATTATATCCCATTAGAGGGTTTTCCTTCCATGGTTAATTTGAATCTCCCCACTGAGTTCTATTTGAAGAATTCTTGGGGGCATGAATATACACAACAATAAACGTCAACACAGAACATCCCAAATGGTACATTTACCATCAAATAAATAAAGAGATATATGAAAACAAATTAAATCATATATAAATCTAATTTATTAAGTTTCAATTTTTTAAGATCTAATTGAGAACATTCTAGAATCAGACCATTTTATTCATAAAAAATCGATTTACTTAAGCACCCATTGTGAGTTGAGGATTGCTATGGTGAGAGTTAGTCAGAAAATCACATGTAACTACCAATTAAGGCATGATGATCCTAACTAAAATCTAACAGAACATCTCAAACTATACACAAACCTCAACGAGAGACATATTACCACCCTCTAAAACCATTTTTTTACAAAAAAAACACCATGGATACCCTAGTAAAACGATTCAAAATTAACTCTGACATAGCCTAAAGGGAATTCCTGATCCTCATAGGTTGGATACTAGAACAAGGAATCATTAAACCGATCGAAAGGGAAAAAAATCTCCATAAGAACATACTATTAACAAATAATATTAGTAAAATGTAACAAAAGATCAGAAATCCAAGCACTCTCGAAAGATAAAATTACTAAAAAATTGATGGTAAACATACAAATATAAAACATCACTGAAAATGCGCCCTAATATCTATTAATAATAATCTTAGAAACTCTATGAAATGAGTGTATCCTAGATCTAGCAGTCCCAACCATCACCCAAGGACTATTTAATCAAGCACATCGTCTATATCTAAGTGGTACATTCCCTTTTCCTAGATGTGGAATAAGATAATCTAAAAAATCGTAATTGAAAAGATATTGTGTAAAAAAATAGCCTAAAAAGATTTCAACAAAAATTACATACGTTGATACAATAACAATAAACCATTTATGCATAATTTAAAATAGATGATAAATTAAGAATCATTTTCATATTTAAATAACATACCACTTTTTTTATGAAGCAATTGTCAGTTATAACTAAATATGTTGAAATAAATAGTTTCATAAAATAAAAGTGCATCAAAAAATAGATCTTTAATCAATGTGATATAATAATCTAATCAAAATAATGAAACATGTTTATAAGAAATAATCACGATTAAAAAACTGTTTTATTCCACCATTATGGATTTAATAGTTCTAGCCAAAATACCTCTTAAAGGGGGCCATTAACAGTGGTAAAATCACTATTAAATGTGGTCTTTTATTTTCACTTGTAAAATAATGGTAATAAAGCCCCCCTTATCAATGCTATTAAAAAATCACTGATAAAGGGTATACATAAAAATAAATTCATTAAAAAATACATATTAATATATTTATATATTTATACTGATAAGATATATTATTTACTTTTTAAAAAATGATTTAGACAAGTCTAAATAGAAATTAACACTTAATATATAAGATATTTGGGGAAAATGACATATAGTGTAATTTAAAAAATATTATTAATTAATAATTGTCCATTTATTATCATGTAATAGTCATTTCATAATAATTTGTTGATAAAAATATCAAATAGTTAATAACAAAACAAAAAAAAGATAAAAATGTAAATCGAAAATCAAACAACCAAAACTTTTGATTCCAGTGTTTTTTTGGGATCTACCATATATCAATTCAAATCATGTGATGAGATCTACACAATGTTGGCCAGGTGTACCCAATTCACTATTTTCAAGGTAAAAATATTCCCATAAGCCCTCCAAAACTGATTCTTTATTTGGTGTACCCCATTTTATTAACATTGGATTAAATTTAACCATCTTTTAAGGGGGTATATTGTCTTTTTTCAGTGTAGAATGAATTTATTTCATGGGATTACATTCATATTGATATTATGGTTTTGATTTATTTTAATTTTTCTCAATGTACTACTTTTTATAATCAAATATTTATAAATATATTCGTATTATTTATATATTCATAGATACATGAACTCACAAAAATATATTTTATAAATGTATTATAATATATATATATAATGATATATATAAACATAAACATAAACATAAACATAAATATATATATATATATGAAATAATATATATATATATATATTGATATATCATAAAATTGAAGACAAAACAACATAGTGAAGTGGAAAAGGCACTGTGATCTGAGCAGGAGATCTCATGTTCATAACAGGATGGATGTAGGGGTGCATGCAGGGGGTGGAATTATCTAAAGTGATGCTAAAGGGGGTGGGAATATCTAATAAAGGGTGTGGGAAGCTCCGATAAATTTTGTAATGGAAAAAGGTTCAAATAAAATAAATTATTCCCCTTTATCAGAGGGGGAATTATTAGTGTTTTTAGTGTTTTTAATAGTATCCGTTAATAGTGTGAAAAATTTATTGATAAATATAGACTATAACCGTCCTAAACAAATTTAAGGCCTAATTTATCAGTTCTAAAAAAGTGATGTTAAATGCCAAATTTTTCATCTCTTTATGGCACTATTATTGTGGGCCTTTAGCAGTACCTTTTTCAAGCACTATTATATACATCCCTTTAACATTACACACATTTTCAGTCATTCTAAACTGATGATAAAGCACTTTCACTACCAGTATTAAAGTCCATATTTGTAATAATGAAGGATATTGTTTCCATGTCTCTAGGTTCATGACACTACTAATCCAATCCCAATTGCTCAACTGTGTTATCACATTCGTAATGCTCATGAAATCAGGTTAAAATTAATCAACACCCCATTTGGGAAACCATGAGAATCATGTATTCGTTATATTTGTCATCATTAATCCATTTCTATCTTGTTTGAGTTTTTGATTTTGTTCCCTAGTCACCCACTATATAATAAATCATAACTGTTCTTAAACAATTCAATAAATCATGGGGAAATAATTGATTTCAATTTAAGTGACCATATAAAGTTCAAATTCTAAATTAGATGTAGAATTTTCGATTTCAATTTCAAAACCATAATAATTTTTTTTCATGTTAATTCCTTTAAAAATAATTGTTCATTTAATATGATTTTTCTCAAGAATTTACATCAAATCATTTTAATCAATTTTTCTCAAAGAATAAACATATTATTATAGATATTGAAAATTGGTTTAATTTCCAAAATAACATTCCATTGGAATCATTCATCAATATCATCACAAAAAATGGTTTAGAAAACAATTGAAAATTAATTTCAATTAAAAAAGATATCTGGGATTCAATTATATAGAAAATCCTTATAGAACCACCAACAATTATTTAATTGATTAAACAATCAGTCACCCATGATATAAATTTACAAAAAAGAATTTAGGGAGAGGAAGATCGAATGTGAATCCCTAGATTCAATATCCATCAAATAAATATTTATATCCATAGAAGCAAGATTATTTACCACAATCAATTGTGGCGGAAATATATAAAGGTGAAACTAAAATTTATAGAAAAACCACATACCAAAGAGATAAAAAAAACATCCATATGTAATATGATCTGATAATAATAGAGGTTGGGGGATCCAACTAACCCCTTATGAGTCACTAAATTCCAAATGAATGGATTACTGTTAAATTAGAGGTATTTAGAAGTTATAAAAATGGGTTAGAAGTATAATTATAATTTTTATGGTCATTATGAGAAATTCACAAGGTTTACTAGGTTAGTCTATACAATTAATACATACCATGTGCCTAACCAGGTGTTCCCACTAGTCTTCTAGAAACAATTCATAGTTTTTCTGCATATGTGAACTAAAAGCGTAGAATCCTTAGGCACCATGCCCAAACACTAAATTGGGAGCTTAATTTTATAAAAAAACACATTGATTTCCATACACCATTCATAACCATGCATGGTCTTGAAGAACATACGAAATTTATAAATGTCATAATAAAAAATCTAGAATAATATTTATACCAAGGTTGATGGAAAAAATCAAGAAGTATCTTAATGATGGTAATGGGATGCTATAATATTTGAGATTCGAATGTGGTTCTAGATAGAGTTACTACATTGGAATATGGTATTAGGTTATATTATAGTTAACAAGGGTGATTTTTGGGGTGATCCATGATTCATGGAGTGTTGTGGGGTAAAACACCATTTTTTGACATTATTCAAGGGGTGAACTAGTTTTTTGAATATTGTTTATGAGTGAAACCCAATTTCATCAAATGGTTTAGAAGGAGAATAAAGTGATGAAATGTAATGAATTTCATGTATTCAGTGAAAATTATTGAATTTGATTAGAGTTAGTGTTGTGGCTCAAACTAAGAGATGATCCATGTGGGTTCATTAGGTAAAATACTAGTTTTATGTTAACTGTTTTCTTAAGGATGAATCAGTAGACACATTTGAGTTTTTTTGGAAAAAATAAAATAGAGGTAACCCGAATAGTGATCATTATTGTTGTTGAACATAGTAAGAGGGTAACCATGTCAATAAAATCATGTGGGATGTTATTATAGGATCAATGGATTCAAAGAAAATCATTTTCGATTTGTGATTTCCAGAATTAGAGAACAATTGTTGGGAATCGGCCAAAAATTATAGATTTTTTATTGTGGGTAGAACCATAATCCTTAAGATTAGTCATTTAAATTCATTATAAATTATATGGAGAGATGGGTGTGGTGAGAACTATCTCAGTTTTTTTTATTATGAGTGGTAAGATCTATATCCAATGAATTGTGTGTTTTGTGTTTAGAGTCATTTAATGTAACATCGTTTTTCATTTCGAGATAGGATATAGTAATTTTGTAATGAAAGGATGATTGGGATAGATTAGTGGGACAAGATTCTATGTTTACGAAAACATTTGTGGAATATATGTATAATTTTTGGGAGTTAGTAATGACCTGAATTATCAATAATAAGAAATTTTATGAGGGAATTTAAATATTTCAATTTGTGGGATGATTTATTTTGAGAACATGAGTTCATGTTGTTAATTTAAGGTTATTTATTCCCCTAAAGGGTGTTTCTAGGTAAGGGATGTGTACTTGGAGAAATATAGAGTGTATGGAAGTGATCTCGAGTGGATAAAGTGGGACCTACAACTGTTCAGGATCGGCATGGGGGGATTCAGCGCATTACAAAAACAACAATGTTGTGAACTATTGGGCTAGGTAGTTTAGGGGTTCAAGATAAAAAATTCGTGGAATGAAAACATTATGTGTGATATAAATAACCATTGAATATTGTTTTATGTGGTTCAATAAGATGGTCTATCTTGGGGGACCCATGATTCTCTCACTCAAACTTCCTATAATTTTAGTATTCCTTGAGATCCTCCACCATCGCTTCTTATGGGATCAAATAACTGTTTAATTCTATATAATACTATTCATAAGTATATCCCCATTCATTCTCATTTTTCCCTTATTTTCATTTCATATTGATTTGGGTTGTTTTTAGGGTTTATGTTATCATTCCACCATAGCATGGTGGAATCAACCAAGCCTTATGTGGATTTATTTCTACTTGTGATGGGGTTGTCCTAAGATCCCAATCTTGTTCTAATATTTTGTGTTTTGATTAGGAATGTCACATTGGATAATTTCATATATCAACTTCCTTAAATTAAATTATATTTTTGGGTTATCAGCATAGGTTGTGGATTTCAATTGGTATGGATTCAAGGGTGTGAAAAGGGTGGCTGACACCCCATTTCACGAAGAAGTGACACAGAAGGCTTCCCACTAAATTAATGGTAATTTTTACTAATTGAAGATAATTTTTTAAAATAATTTCAATGGTTATGATTAATTGATTATTTAATAAGGGTGTGATTTTAGAGCTCTGGGGAGTTAGAGTGCTTGTCCACACCTTATCAAGCCCTATCAGTGCTTCCATCCATTAAATTAAAGTGGAATGAATTATGGATAGGGTATGTGGTCCTCATATTAAAATGATTGTGTTATTTATATTCGGATTTCTAGTTTTTCGAGATCTCACAAATTTTTCATTTGATGATGCAGGACATAAATAAAGGTTTAATATTGGGTTTTTAAAGTTTAGAACATTTACTATTTTATAGATTTACCTTTCTTTACCAAGACCTAAAAATGTCTATGATATTTTATAATTGTTAAAAATTTGTGGATATGTTTTTAAAAATGATGATTATAAATTTAAACATAACAATAATAAGTTTAATTAATTGTATTTGAATATTAAGTTAATCTTTTTAAAATCATAAAGTTGTTTGTAAAATGATTACTTGCGGTTATATTAGATTAAATGATATTTACTGATGTTTTCCTTATTTATGCATTTATTTTAGAACTATTAATTTGGTGTTTTAGTGTTATGAATAATAATATGGTTATTATGGATAAATAATGTATTTGTTAATTTTTATTAAATGGAATGTGGAATTGTGCATTGTTTTGATTATCAGTTTTGGGGGATATTAATTTCAAAAAAGTATTTTAATTCTATGAAATGGTTTAGTAAAAAATAAATATTTTTAAATTTTTTTGGGAAATGATATTTCAATTTTTTGTTGGAATGGAATCCATGGTGCTAATATGATAAATTTTTTTCTTAGGAAAATATTTTAATGTAATGTAAAATAACTCTTAGTGGTGGTTGGGATTATAGGTTTGGAAATATCCTATAAGTGTTGTTATTCTACCTATTTACCTATAGATTAACTGATAAAATAATTGTAAGGGGTGGTCTGTGACAAAAAAATATAACACTTGCAATGATTGGTGTGTGATAATTAAGAAAACACATGTAATATATGGTCAAGGATAATTATGAAAACAACCATAAGGGTTTTTTTTGTTATAAATATGAAAAAACATGTAATTTATGGTATAAGAAAACTAATAATATACTTGTGAGTTTTATTCTATGATGAAAATAAAGAGAACACCCATTCTCGTAGTCTATGAACCTCTTATGGAATGAACCCAATTGGTGGCCAGGATTCTATGGTTGTAAAATTCAGTGCAATGTTCTCAGCAACACTGCATTTTCTGAACGAAATTATGGTTTATTTGGGTCTCAAGACTACAGATAGAAATTTGTAACCATCCTTGGGATTCACTGTCAAAACATTATATAGTGGATCTTTATATTTTTATTTAAAAAATTGGTTTTAAAATGATGAATTTTTTATTTATGGAACTTCTAAAGAAACATTTAATGTAGGCAGGCCCATTTAGGGTAATCAATGAATTTAGACTACTATGTGGTATTCAACCACTACATTGGTAGACATGGAACTTTTGTACCCAGTAAGATATACGTAATTGGTTGTAGGTTATTTATTTAGGGAATTGATCCATTCCGTGATGTGTTTTATGGAATGTTAGGACAGAGTACAAATTTTGGGAGCCGGAATAGGTCAAGACCACTCTGAGAAGAGTGGGTATTCAATTTTTTATTTTTACAGCAGTTTTTTTATGATCATCCCCTTACGGATTCATTGAGATATGAATTAATGAATTTATTTTTTATAGCATTGTGATTTTGGTTTATTTAAATGAAACTACCCTATTAATTTTTTGATGGTTTCATGATTTTATTATGTGACTGGTGATTTTTTTCTACTATTTTTAGTTTGACCAACATGTACAACCTACCCACATTATTCTTATCGACCCTCACTATTTCTTGGTATCCTCTCACATATTCATTGGAATACATGAGATGATTTAGAGAAAGTCGAGAAGAAAAAAATTATTGGGATAATTTTGGGAGAATTACTAAATAATATCCCTCCATAAACATTTCCTACTAGTAGGTAATGATCTATGTTCTCGAGGGCTTAAAAATCCCAGGTAATATTGATTTTTTTAATTTTTTTTGTCGTATTCATTTTATATTTTTAGTGTTTCTACATATTTCGGAATTTTTTTATGATGGATCTAAACATAGGGGATTTTTTGTTCTTGGGTGAGTACATATGTGAGGGTGTGGTTACCATGGGGTTGTATTTTCTGAAAATAGGGAGAACCACTACAAATGGATTTCTATGGTTGTGCACGAAACACCTGTAATAAGGAGATATAGAACATGTATAGGATTAGTTTATGGAAAACCTCACATGTCGTAACTCCTAGGTTATGTGAGTGTTTTTTGGTGTAGATACCTTGAATTCATCCATATAAGAAATATATTGCCCAAAAAATTCAACGATGGATAATTTATTTAGATATTTTTGATTCTAGAGGGGTTTTAGAATTGGGAAGTATTTGGTGAATTTTCTGGCATAATGGGTATGGCGGCCATGGTGGTTGTGGCACCCTACTTGTTTCCAAATGAAAAAAGGATAGTCAAATGCCTATTTTTTAGGTTGTGGATCTTTTGGAATAAGTGCTATGAGATTGCACTATCCATTTTTAGTGGTCAGGGAACCTATTATAAATAAATAGTTGTAAGGTTTTTTTAACTGTGAGATGTTTTTATATTTGAATTATGAATTTCATATTATTTTTCTATTTTTAAATAGTGAATTTAGTTTTATTATTTAGGATACATTTTTAAATTATAGAAAATTTATTTTAGAATGTGTAATTATTTTAAAATTTTCTTTAATTACTATATTGAAGAATTTTTTTATTTTTTTATTAAATAATTTTACACATTTAATATATAAATATATTTAATATAAATTCGTGATATGAATATTCCTCAGGCTTATATTGAATGACATACAATATTGATGTATTTTTTTATAATGAAATCCAATTTTTATCCACAATGTGTTTATAAATAGGAAAATGAGGTAAAATAAAAAGGTTCTTATATTAAAATAGTATGTATTCATAATATTTAATGTGAAATGTTCATATTAAAAATATTTATTTGTAAAATAATTTTAACCATATCAAATGGGGTTTTGGTAATTGACATGATAATGATTCCTCTAATAATTAATGATGGAAATTATGAATATTAAAAATGTTAATGTTTTAGATAATAAATATTAATTTTCTATATTTCAAATAACTAATCACATTCCATATAATATTATAATATTAAATATTTCAAACTAGAAATTAATATAATGTGTTTATATTTACTTATTATGAATATCCATAATATTTGGTTTAATTTAATTGATTTTATAATTGTTCAATTTATTAATTGTCTATAAATTTATATCATAGGTCAAAATTTTTAAAATGTCCATATATTTAGTTTTATTTCATGACTAATTTATATAGTAAAATATATAATAGTTTTAATTTGGGAAAGGTTTATCTTAATTATTTAAACACGTTTTATAATTTATCATACATTAATATAGTGAGTTACAATCATATATAACTAATTATTTTAATTTTCCACTACGTAGACCATGGATGGTATTGGGTTATGTTCATAAATAAGAATTTAATATATGTTTATAAAAATTATATATCATAGTTATAAAATAATTTAGTATAATACTATGGATGGATGGAGATTATGATGAACAAAATTATTTCTTAGGAGCTTAGTTCTTTTCTAGAAAATTAGGGGATGGCTTATGATTTCTCATTAAGTACCCTTGTGAGGATTACATGTTTCATATGATTTTAATATTGTACATTAAATATTTTCATGTACCTTATTCATGGAATTCATTTTTATATAATAGAATATATTTTTCATTTACATTGTGTTAGTAACATAAGATATGGATTCTGTAATGAGTTACATAATTTTAGTTAAACATATTTATTTTTTTCGATGGAATAAAATTAGAACCTAAACTATAAAAAACATTCACACTTGAATGAAAAATAAATCAGATAATACAGTGGGATATTTATTACCAATTTATATTAATAATTTTTAATTTATTTAAAAAATAACACTTATAAGGACATCATTCATCCAATATGGTTGGTTTTACAAAAGAAAGGTTCCCAAGGATACTATTGTGTAAGGAATGAAAATTATAGGAGGCCCTAATAAAAATTAATGCCTTAATTTAAAGACAATCTTTTTTTAAAATTATTAAAGAAATTCATTGGCACATAGTCGAATATGAGAACGACATATCATCCTTAAACAAATAGAAAATATGAAATGATGATGAAAAAGTTTGAAAAAATTCATATGGATTTTGTAATAATTTTTTATGGATCAGGGGAGGAGCACATACCATAAGTGGAGTTCTTATATAAAAAAACTTATTAGGCCTTGATACATATATATCCATTTTAATAATCATATGGGAGTATTTTTTTCCTTATACACTTTGTTGTGTGGAGACATGAAAGACTCTACTGGTTGGACCAATCCTTGTGAAATATACAATAGATAAGATTCATTTGATTATGATGAGAATGTAGTTGGCTTAGAGTTTTCAAAAGTATTATCCTGGTCATCATCAATGGTCAGTTTTATTCAAGGTGAGTGATCATGTGTCCATGAAATTTTTTCTATGGTTTGGGAATTGTTTTTTTGGGAAGGTTGTAAAATTTTCTCCTCAATATATAATACATTTAAAGGTACATGAATGGTTTGGTGGGGTGGCATATCAGTTTTATTTTCGACCAAGATTCAGTTCAATTCATAATTTGATTCAAGGTTCTTATATGAAAAAGTATCAGCATCATACTAACCATGATATTTTATTGGATCACGTTTACAAAGATCCATATAGTTTACTGGTTCATGTGAGAGTGTATATTTTTGATAGGAAAGATATCATATTTAGTGGGTAAAAAATAGTCTAGTGTCGTTATTTTTTCAACAAGGTAATATTCATGAAGAAACTCATGAATGGGAGAAAGAAATGGTAATAAATAATCCCTAACAGTTTCCATTAAATGGTGGTTTTCAACTTTTTGAGGGTTGAATGGATAATGGTGGAGGGAATGTACCACCCATGGTTTCAATTTGTAGAATTTATTTCTGTATTTTAAGTATATAATGTAATTAGGTTATGTGTGGGAAGATTTTGTGGAAATTTAACATGTTTTTTAGAGATTTTATGGTGGTGCAGAGTTAGTAGAAACAATGTAACATCATTTGGGAAATCCTGAATTTGAAATATTGGGCACTAGGAAGGCACACAATTTGGTGCACGGTTTGGAATGTCATGTGGACACCTAGGAGAAACCATGGGAAGTGGAATATAGGGGTTTTCCACTTTTTTCACGTAGTTTTTTTAACATTCATGCTGACCATATTAAGGGGTTTTAGAGGTAGTGGCTAGCACACAGTTCTCACTCGAATTTCTTAACCATGCACCCAAATCATGCACCATTAAAAACAGTATCTGAAAATTTTTAATATAATAGGGATTTACCCCTAATGGTTCGTTTCCCCTTCTTAACAGACCCAAGTATGATTTACTCTCATTAAAAAGTCTTTAGAGACTATTCTCAATTATATGAGAGAAATCTGTAGGTGAATCAGGGTGTGTTAGAAGATGGATTCTTTCGTTAGCGATCATTCTTGGGGTTATTCCCATATATTCATATTCTAAAATCTCTTTGATTCATGGATATAATTAGTTTTGGATAGATTCATGATTATTTGTGATAATCTTGGTGATATATGATTGTTTGGTAGATAAGGATCGTGATCTATGATTGGTTTTTGGAGGTTCAAGCCATTTTTATCATGAATTTTTGTCATTATTCATCTTTACTAAAGTTGTGAGATATGTGGATTCAATCCATCCAATGTAATATTTTTTTGTTTTGGTAGGAATTTCCCACAACAAAATGAAATTATTTTAGTCTAAAGAAATAGTGGCCGAGAGAATCCTCCCTAGATAAACTACTAAAAGCTTGTGGGAGGGAACCCTACATGTAAAATAGAAACCTCTTATATGAATTCGTAGTCTTCGAACCAATGAAATTAGAAAACGTTTTCCCCTCATTCTAGCTATGCCTAATAATCACCCATGAGGCCAGCAACCTCATTCATTTTTGACTGACGTAGGTGATTACACAAGGAAATTTAAGCTTCCCCTAAAACGAATCATAGACAATATTTAGACCCATTTTCACGAGATCCATCATGATGCTGTGAGATTGAAATAGATCAGTTTCTTTCATTATCACTCTATCCACTTCCATAAAGTTTTTCCCCTACCCAAACCTAATTCTTAACGCTAAAACGAACCCCCTAATGTTCATAAACCAAACCTCCACCTTGCATGATCCCCAAAATACATGACCCGTAAATGATATGTTTTAATTCACTTCTTGGAGGAACCCATGTCACCCATATCCCATGTCCATTATAATTTTGAGTTGTGTAGGATGTAAAGGAAACAGGTTCTCAATGAGGAATTGTTCTCCCATAATTTAATGAGAGGAACTAGCATAGTCATGGTACTTTTTATTTTGAACACCATTCCTTGACATGAACTCATACAACCTTCATGTCTCTTATGGTTCGTTGAACTCCCTATATTCCAACACTCTTTCATGTGAAGTAGTACCCACACAATGCATTCATGTTATTTATTTTCTTTCCCAAAAACCAATACTGGAGAAAATCCAACTGGTAATTTCTTCGGAAACCATTTTGACAACTTCTTCTAGCCTACTCTAGACTTAATTTTCCAAATCACACCCCAAAAAAAGATGGTCGGGTGATTCCCCTTTCAAGACCCTGCTACATAAGAATTTAGACACCAACGAGATACCTTTTTATCACTTGATCACCCATTAGAATGAAATTATTATAAATATACTAGACAAAAAAATTATACTTAACGGGGATGTCATTACACCAAGTGGCTTCATTCCACCCTTTATTCTCACCAGGAATCCTGCTCAAATCATGATAACCTCTAGCTAAGAACGTCTCATATACTATACCCATGAATACCAATACTTTTTATCCCAATTCCAGGTGATATTTTTTAATACTTCCTTTTTCTTATGGTTGAGTATGCAATTTATAAATGGTTTTAATCTTAATTAATGGGAGAAATTGATATCTGGGGTTGGAGAACTAGGTAAACCAATTAGTGAACCATCTGATTTATCATTTCAGAAGTTAATCTGACCACAACCCAAAATCCATTTACGGTGATTAAGGAACACATTTATATGCATTAAAATTATGTTTCAAAAAAGATATTTTTTCCTACTCAAACTCCCAATTTCGTTTCCATACAAATTACATATAAATAGATCCCACAAAATTTTAATTTCGAAATTATCCCTAGAAATTATAGCATGCATTCCATTCATTTCATCATTTAAACAACTGGAATTAATACCACCACCTCACCCCCTTGACCAAATAGTCCCATGGAGAACAATGGGTTCTTCCTTCAAAATTTGAATCCCATATGAATCTCGTCATCAAACATTCAATATTATTCAACACCTATTTTTAATGATTGAGTACGGACAAAACATGCTTGGGGATAATAGAAAAAACACAGTTGAAAATCATACTTTGTAACACACATGAAAAATACTAATTTTTCTAACTAGTAAAATGTGCAGTGATTTTTTCAACCATCCTATTAAAATGATAGATCTGTTCCCTTCCCATGGCAGTGTGTGCTCCCAAATATTCCATGGGGAAAGATTTATTTTTCATAATAAAATCTTTCTCAATCACATTTCCCATTTTATTTGAGCATCGTTCTGAAATGAACACACTACTCTTTTCCTAGTTGAGTTTTGTACAAGTCCACTTGATGTATGTTTCCATTATTTGTTTTAATTCTCCAATGATCTTCTTTTTTCCGTTCCAAAAAAAACATGTCATCGACAAAAAATATATGTGAAATTCCATGAGATTTAGTTCTACCCTCGTATGGTTAGAGGTTTCTTTTGTTCATAATTCCCTCAAAAAAATATTCTCAAGGAGTCTTGATCCTGTAACATCCTGGTTCCGGGTGTCACCCAATGGTACCCAAAATATGGTTGGCCACAATACCTCAAACAAATTTACACAAATTCCATAGTCTACCGACAAGTAGTGAGGGACACTATGTGATAATGGGGAAATTATGGCCTCATAATATGATGGTACACAGTGGAAAACAAATGGTAAACAATAGAAGAGGAGGTAATACCATTCAACAGAAGTAAACAACAAAAGGATGATAGTAAAAAATTAAAAGGAGCATTTATATAAATGATTCATGTCATTCGTTCCTACTGAAGAATACAAACATGCCACAATGCTAAAAATACAATATAGAATGCAATTTACAAAATAATAAACTTCTATAGCAATGAAAGCCTCAACGTGGCCCCATTATCTGCAGTGGAAACATCAATAAAGTACCTAATGAAAAAGGGTGATTTCCATTATCTATACCGACAACTATATAATCTATTTCTGTCGAAAATAATTTCCTAAACATGGTGTGAGACGAATACCAGTAGGGAACCAACAAAAGATCTGTTCCTACCTGTTAGTGAATATATATATTCAGTAATAAGCGTAAATGATGTAATAAAGTATGTTGCACTCAAAATTAAACAATCATATAGTTTTCAATTATATTCATTTACATTTATTAATCAATTCATTTAATCATGTAACCCTTTGGATCTAGCCAAATTTCTATAACCCTTGTGTAATTGTAACAAATGGATGTCTTAGAAGACTATTTAACAAACAAACAAGACTGATTACAGGCCTGTGATTTGGCCAAGAGGACTCATCACTATCATTCAATTATTCAATATTGAACCTTTTGGAAATGTTCTCATGGTCTAACCCCCTAGTCTAACAAAACAATTCCTTTAAATAAAAACCATCTGGGTATCTCTCATGGTCTAACCTCTCTACACTAAAATAGTACTAATCATTTACCAAAGACCTTATGGGATGCTCACATGGTCAATAACCCTTGGTCAACATGGGATCAGTAAATTATAAATAACACCCGGGCATCTCTCATGGTCTAAACCCCCAGGGTTGATGAAAACATTGCATCTCTCACAGTCAATACTTGTTGGCCAACATGATTGTAAAAATTTCATAAATGAACCTACCTCATGAAGCTCTAACATTCATATTCCCATTAGTCTAAATTCCAAAATGCATATCATAGGCATCTTATAAACAGTAACTCTATTCAACTAAAATAAGGCATCGAATAAAATGCAAGCATAATAGAAATTATAGACCAAATGAACATAAATAGTCAAACTACGGGAAACGCCCCCATGGGGTGTCCCATAACCAAGTCATTTAACCTTATTCATATGAAACTACCCTTTATCAATCAACCAAACCATAATAAGTAATAAACCTATATAAATCCAAAACACGCAATACCCCAAACATGGGTATATGAAACCTTTAGCTTATATAATCTAAGGAAAAACATGAAAAAGGCACAAAACACCTACATTGAGGTCGTACGATCAACACTCAAGAACATCGACCCTTGAATTGGACTAGATTGTTGTAGATCAAGAGAAAAGGTCAAAAATCTTCACCATTGAATAACACAAAAAATAGGATGAATTAAGAAGAAATGATATAGGGGAATTGAGAACTCACCGGTTGGAATCCAACGCACCCAAAAACATATCAAATGGAGTTCAGACGGAGAAACAAGGGCTCTCTCATTTTTCATTAATCCTGAGTGCTCCTAAATGAATCATGTAAAAGAGAAGTTTGTTATAAACATAAGACATGACCATGCTCCAGTATATCATATAAAAATAAAACTACATGGTGTGTTCATTAATGGTACAGAACATGTAGTGGCCTTAACTAGACCTCGCCATAAGTGGTATGCCATGTCACCAACACGACCATGTACTCAACCATTACATGGCCAATACACGGCTTTACGCGGTACCCAAGTACCCAAAAAGTACTCATAAGTATACAACATGTTCATAGAAAATTTTAATTTCATTATTTTTCTTAAAAAACAACCGAAAATCTAGATATTTAAGTGAAATAAAGATAATGTGTATTAAAAACATCCATCCATAATTCAATTCATCCTGAATTTCCCTTCCAAAGGTGGTGAAGAAGAATATTCAAACAACTCTATCCATTGTGATCTTATATAGGACACCCTCTCCCAAGTCTTGTCTTGTACTCGCAGGTGCTGCCATATCACCCATATTAGAGAAAAATACTGACCATAGTGAACGTTTGTTCTATGATCCACAATACGAATTGGGTGATCCATGAAGGATTCATCCACCTCCAACTCAGCCTCCACATATTGAAAAAAAATTGGGAAGGGTCTGAAAATCAGCGTCGTAGATGAAAAACATGAAATAAATCATGCAAAGCCTAGTAATTATGAGGAGACTAAAATAGATAGGCAACCATCCCAACTCTCTCAAAAACCTCAAACAGCCCGACGTATCTCAGTGAATGATTTCCCTATCTATTAATCTTCATGTGCCCCATTCGTAGTGTGACATATTAGAAAACTTAATATATGACCACGAACTCCATGGGTCATCTCCATCTATCAGCATAAAATTTTTGGTGAGACTGTATAGTAGTCATCCTCTACCAAATAAACACCACCAGCTCAGTGGTCTCCTCAAGAACACAAGGTCCCAAAAAAGCTACATATCCTGCCTCAATCCAACAGAGGGTTGATTGGCATGGCCTACCGTAAAAAGCCACATAATGTGCCACATGAATCATTTCTTGAAAACTAGTTTTTTAAGAAAACTCTACCTGGGGTATTTCTATCTGCCATGATCCCATGAAATATAGAACACATGCTTGAATAACTTCCTCCAAAACCTAAATCGTGGGCTTGGACTAGCCATATGTCTATGTATGAAAAGTTGTACTCAGAAGTACCAATGTACCAAAAATCCATTGTAGTCCCTTCCAGACAGAAGAAGTAAACTAGACATCAATTTATGAAATGATAGATCATAAAACCCCAAGAAAACATACATTCTCTCAAATGTACAACCTTCCAAGACCATCAACACTGAATATTTCTTTGATCTGAAAGAAATTTACAACCTTCGTGAGCCATTTGATATTAACCTTAACTGCATCACTGCCTCATGGTGATCTTGTTAACCCGGTCAAAAAATATTTTGCAACATCATTCTACATCCACTTGGAAAGGGGTAATTGCTGAAAAATTTCTTCCATTCCCTGATTCTATGCCTTCACCTGCTGACAAGTGGAACATCTAATGAAAAAGCTACATACATCCTTCATCATGCATGGCCACCTATACTAACGATGTAGATTTAAATACATCTTGTTGACACCAGGATGAAATTTCCATACTAATGCATGAAAATCTCGCAACAGATCCTCACATATGTCTACAGACCCCCATATTCTTCCATGAAAACATAAAACCTCATCATTGCCTATGGTCTACCTAGGAGTAGGTTCCTCGTCTAGCACACTCTCCTCTATGACTAGGCCTTCATAATCTTATAGCTTCCTCATTCTCACTCGATCCAACATTGTATTGTTAACATATATAGTGTAATGAAATGTTTTCCCATGTTTGTCATGCACCTCCAATTTCTTATCATAGAATAGAGTCATGAGCTGCCACTCACTTCTGGCCTCCTGAACTGCCTATATCTAATTCCTCCAGCTCAACGCATCATCCACGAAATTTCCACTCCTAGGCGTGTAGCCAAGATGACTGTCAAAGGACTGAAGGTACTCAACCCACCATCATTATGTCAAATTTAGATATCACTGAGTAAATATATACTTGAGACTTCTATGTCAGTGAATACTAGAAATTTCCATCAGAAAAGATAATGTCCCCAAAACTGAAAATCGTGCAAAACTGCAGCTAACTCGGGATCTTGTGTTGGGTAATTCCTCTAATGTGGCATCAACTTTCGATACTTGTACAAAATGAATCATTCCCTATGTATATGAATTTGATTAATACTAATACCCTATACATCATAGTAAACATTGTATCTATTTACCAACTCTTGGAAAACCTGTATTGGTGAAGAAGTCAAACTCTCTTTCAGCTCATAAATTAATGAATCACCGGAATCAATCCACAAGTACTTTGCACCCTACATAGTCAGGCCCGATATTGGTTCTTATAAGTGTGAAAAATCCTATATAATGTTCCTGTAGTAACCATCCATCCCTAGAAATCCTTGTACCTCAAATAAGTTCTGAGGATGCTCCAAAGAAACTACTGGTCTCATTTTCTTTGGGTCTAATGATATTGTTGTCTCTAAGATAACATGACCCATTAAGTGAATCTGATCCATCAAAAAGTTACATTTTTTGATCTTAACATATAAATAATGCTCTCATAGTTTATTCAATATGATCTCAAGATGGGTGGCATGGTCGAGTCATGTGTGAGAGTACACCAAAATATTATCCATTAAGCCTACCACAAACAAATCCCAGTACAGATAGAACACTCAGTTCATTGGTTCCATTAAAACTAGTGTAATGTTTTTGAGACTAAACGGGATAACCAAATACTCAATAGACCATACCTAATCTGAATGGATGAAAGATGTATATTTGATGGTCAATCATGCAAGTGATCAAAACCAGATCTCAAGTCAATTTTTGAGAACACATGTTTTCCGCAATTATGATCAAAGAGGTTTTTTATCCTTGGTATAGGATATTGGTTCTTGGCCATAAATTAGCTCAGTTTCTAATAATCCACACAATTTCAGAGGGTACCGTCAGCCTTAATCACAAATCGGAGGGGAAAACCCAAGGAGAATTACAACGTCAGATGAAAATATTTTCCTATAACTCCTCAAACAACTTCTTGAGCTCTAGTAAATCTAGTGTAGACATTCTATAATGAGGAATGGACATCGGTTCTAGTCCTCAAAGATGTTCTATGGAGAAATATACATCTCTATCATGAGGTAATACTGATAAGTTATCAGGAAATACATCTATGAAATGGTCCACCACTGGAGGAAAGTCCATCCCTGATGTCCCCTAGTAATCCAAAATATAGACTAGATGTATGGTCTATAATTACTCCCAACCCATGATGCTTGGGCCCAACTCTACTCTCCTGGACATCTCATTCACCATCTTGTAGAAATGATCCACCCTCTAGTGATGTGAATGTCACTCTATGGAGATAGCTATCAACAAATCCATGATGTGAGACGAAATAATACATTCAGGAAATGATATCAAAGTTAGTCATCTCTAAGACATAGAGGTCCCACATGAAGTGACACCACAAACCTATAGAGGGAACACCTTGCACTAATTCCCAACATCTTTCATAATCTCGAATATAGTTTTAAGATTCATATCATCATGATAATTAAAGATACGTATCCCAAGGCTATCCACAATAGAATTAGATGTAAAACTATGGGAATCCACATCATCTAAAAGAGAAGAAGATAAAAATAAAGTTAATAGAATAATACCTCTAACAATAAGGGGTACATGATCCTACTCTTTCTAGGAATTCACTAATATAATTGTCTGACACGTAACACATCCCTGCGACCCTACCTGACTACCCTACACTAATCCACCCTACTATCATTGAAAAACTATTGTATGCCTACCATATCTCAGACCTCATCTTCAGTATGAACAACCCAACAAATTCTAGTTCCCTGGTTGATGAGAGACTGGGGGTCCTGCTCTTGAATATGAAGTCATAATAGATCCCCTATCACTTCCCTCTATTGAGAACATTCAAAAAAACACTAAATATTACCCATCTTTCAATAAGACCGATAATCAACTAGGACCTTCATGCAATGTGGTCTCGTATGCCCAATCTACCTGCACTTGTAGCAAACCACATCACTACCTTATGAAACATTACGTGAATGCTCTCTGTGGAGCATCCTGCTATTAGTCGATGGAGTTCCATCCCTGAGTGCTGAACCACCCAAGCTCGCATCTCCAAAATCCCTCATATTGCACTCAATAATCAGTGTTTGGAATAATATATTAGTCGCTGACCACCTTCCTTGATTTTGTATGATCAATACTCTGGAATTTCGACCCTTGAATCCTCTTAAATCGGCGTTGATATACAAAAAGGTGAAAAACATTCAACCTTGAATAACAACCAAAAGAGGAGGAATCTGGAAGAAAGACTCTAGGGTAATTGAGAAACCCATGAAGGTAAGGGTAGTTCTAAGTCTAGTTAGACACAAATCTATACCAATACCATTTCATAATGCAAGAAATAACTTTTATCATCACAGATGTATTATCCTGGTGAGTTCCTGATCCCTCACATAAAAGGGGACATTGTGAAATGGGATGGGAAATCGTGGTAACTTGATCAAGACCGATACTCATGCATGATTCCTTCCAAAATTAGACTCTATAGACTAGTAGAATAGGTGAAACGTCAACCTATCAATGGATATAGGGCCCACACAACAATCTTTTATGAAATTCTCATTGTAACTAAAGTGGAACAACGATGGTTTGTCCATCTCGAATATTGCAACCAATGTCCATTTGAGATGATGTGAAGCTTCCAACAAGGATGAAACCAAAATACACATCTCCAAAGAATCGCCTTCTCATGATGTGACTGGATGTGGCGAGACTGTAGGAAAATATTCCCCCAAAGATTGGGGTGGCTCTATTCCAGCATATACTCTATTTGAATGACCATCCCTAAGATAGACCGACCGTAGGGTATGGAGGGAAAACCTCTCACTAGGGCACCACAAGAGCCTTCATAGCATCCAAAATCATAGAAACCCACAAGATCGATGCCCCTAGTTCACCCAAGGATGAAATGAAAGAGGTAACAGTTGGAGAAATTTGAAAACCCATCAGTGCGTAAGCTTTATTCTTTTGTGATTGATTGATCATCATTCTCCCTAGTTCTACAATAGTCTCTAATTGTTATTTTAGGATGAAACAATCTCAGAATTCACTTATTACTATATGAAGGAATTATTTCAAATTGATTTAATTTCTTAAATTATGTTGTTAAAATTATGTTCATAGATTGATGAAGACCCTATGATTTCTAAAATTTTCAAATTTGGATGCTTGGGTGGAATGTCAAACTGGCTAAATGATATTAAAATAATGATCTTAACATGGTGGCTGTTTTTTATGCATGATGATTGGTTTGAAAAATGTTTTCAATAAAATGATTATTTTATTGAAATGGTTGGACATGATTGGGAAGCATGGAAGTAGGCATAAATAGTGGGTTTATTTTCTAGTGCATTTGATACAGATAATGGTATATAGATTCCCCATTATGTGGGATGAGTAAGGGAGTTAAATTTACCTCATAAAAATTGTTCACCATGTGATGTCTTCATAAAAGTATGTTTGACCGTTCGTGAGTATTTGGAGGTCCATGTTTGTATGAATTTGTGGAAGTGTGGATACAATAATTTGAATGGATTATGAAAAAAGGGGATTTGAGAACTGATTTTAATGATTTAGTTGGTTTCCTTTGATGGAAATTTATTGTTTTAGAAAATGGTTTCGCATTGATATAAATTATCTTAAATTGTTTTATATGAATTGTTTTATATATGTGCCCTGACAAGGTTTATCCTAGTGGTGTGAGTAGGGAATTAATTTGGGTAAAACCTATTGAGTTTTATACTGATCCCATATTTTGGAACACGGGTGCATTAAAAGATATTGTATATAAAGACACATGTAATGGAAATTTATCTCATTTCATTAGTGATGCAGCATGATACCTTGGGATAGAATTTTTACATAAATTGTATATAATTGTTTGTGTTAAAGAGTTGGTGTTGTGGAACATTTGAGTTATATTTAATTTGGATTCCAAATTGTACTTTTATATGGATTTTTTGTAGTTTGGTATTATTGGTAGTTGATATTACATTGAGTATTATTATACTATTTTTAGGAATAATTTATATTTTTTTTGTTATTATTATCATACTAGAGTTATTTTTTCATTAATGAAAATGTTTCCCCAACTATTTATAACACCCCTTGAATTTATTTCCATCATTTGGGGTCATGGGGATGTCACATAAGCCCTAGTATTTTCCTACATACATTCCAATCCAATGAGGTGTGACGATATATATAATCTAGTATGTATTGAAATATATGGGATGCCTTGAATGTGATGTTGAATTTGGCCTTCCATCCTGATATTAGATTTACTTTCCTTACACTTTTTCATTATAATCAAGGATAGGGGACCTAACGCACCCAGGTAGTCAAAAAAATTAGTTTAAAATTCCATGAAAAAAATTCATTGTTTTAAATGTTTTATAAACATGTTTAACCATGGATTTCATGGTTGGAACCACCAATAGGGGTAGTAAAAATCCCATGTAGCCTCCATTAGTGATTTCAATATCCTTATACATGATTTTCATTATCATATCTTTAGCATAGTTTTGTTTGGTTTTCTGAGGAATGTCTCCTGGGAATTGAACATGATCCTAGAATTGGTTTGAAAAGTTTATGATTTTCTAAGGGACACCCGAAAACTAGATGACATATGTCTAGGTCAGGCCATCCTTGGGTTTACGATAGAACCCAAGAATTAAATATTGTTATTTATTTATATATATAGTTATGGTATTAATTAATTAACATAATATCCCTTGTGTGAAATGAATTTACTAGTTACATAACCAAGAACAAAGGTGTTTCCCTACTATGTTGTACTCAAACCAAGCTCATTATTCCTTGGTAATTGGGTAGTCAATCATCCTTTAATGTTGTTAGGTCTATGTAGGGAATGTGACCCCAGTGTTTTGATCAAGAATGCTTCCCCAAACATGATTTTAGACATAGATGAGATAATTATTAGGATGATAGTAGGGCTTTGTGTCATTTTTTATTTTTTTATATATATGGCCAAACCAGTGGGAGGCTATTGAGACTATATCTCCATGTAACATATCCATTTTCATTTGATATAATATTGATATTGTGTATTGATTATAGAGAAATTGATTTATTAATATAAATTCCCTTAGTTATGTATCATTATTTGTATATAATCTAATAGGGTGGTATAGATTATGCATGATAATACAATAGGCCCATACTACTAGTAGGATACCTCTAGTGTACGAGTATTTGTTCTGAAGATTCCACTAGAATGCCCTATCAGGAAATTGAAGAGTTGTCGTTTGTATTGGTGTTGTACTTTTATTAATAAACATATACAACACTAAAAATGTTCTATTATTTTTTCTTTTTCCACAATATATTATCAATTTTAGGACCGTAAAGGATACTTCATTTTCAAGACAATCTAACATTCTCCTGGGTTATATTCTCATGAATGGTTGAGATTTAACATGAATCTTAAGGAGTTTATAGAACATGAAAAAAATAGAAATAATTATAAAGTACAAAAACAAAAATTTAGAAATATTTTCCTAATTTATCTAAAAAAAACATTTACTAATTGAATTAACATAATAAATAGAAAAAATCATTAACCACATGTGAGGAATCATTAATTACATCTGAAAATTATGTTCATAATTTATAATTCTTTTATTTCTAATTGTTATGCTCTATGGCATAGTATAATTCTTTTTTCTTGTTAAACACAAAATGATGTGTAATCGGTAACATGAAACTTTGATACAAATGTTTTGACTTATGATGTGTATGATTTAATGAAAATTAAAAAAACATGGGGAAAAATTAAATAAATGAGATCATAATGATTTTTTATTAGATAATATTTTATGAGATTATTGATCTTCTAATCATCAAAATGAATTACATTAATGTTTTCAGAAATGTATTTAATAAAATAATGCCTTTTTTATTCATCAATTAAAAAAATATTTTCCTCTTATCAAGTAATTCCTGTAAATGAATAATTTGGTGGACTGAAACTATATTTAAATATAGGATTTTGAAAATAGCTCATTTGTTTATAAATAATTCCTAAAACTTGTTCATCCATTAGGTGGTTGTTTGTCAATGAATAAATACTGATCATGTATATGAAATGTAAAATAGATGAAAGAACATATGAGTGTATACATATAAAATAATTATCATTTTAAAATATAATATAATAAATCAATAACCCTTTTATTTAAAACTCTACACAATGTTTCATCCCTGAGGTTTCCCAGACCTGTACACCAAGATCAAGTACTAAACTATGTACTTTAATTATTATCTATTATTCCAAGGAATATTATTCAATCCAAATATGCGTTTAAATAAATTTTACAGTATATCTCACAATAATTGAACAATCCTTGGTCCCATAGGTTCAGTGTATTTAGAGACTAGTTATAAAAATAAATAAATATTAATTAAAAATTTGTGAGCATTACTCAAAAATATAACCACACTAGACATACCTATACACAAATAGTATTTTATAAACACCGTAATAAACTGGGGAATGTCAATGTATATTGATGGATGAAATCAGTTAATCAATATAGGAAAAAATTTCAATATTCCACCAACCTTTAGATCATAGGTATTTGAGAATACATGATCATCAGAGAAATAAAATACTAGCAATGAGATGAAACAATAATATTAATCCAGAAGACATAATAAAATGAAATAAAAAAATTCTAATATATATGAATCCATAATAGTGTGAAATCATGAGGCAATAATCATGATCCATAGATCATAACATAGGTAAATAATATAGAAATGGGGAAAATTTATAATCACTGGAAATTGTAACATTATAAATATAGATGTCCATATTATTCTAAAAATTACTATTGGAAAAATTGTTATCCAAAATATGTTTATGCTCAATAATATTTAAATAGATAATTTAATCATTTATATGTTTAATTAAATGAACATATATAAGAGTATCATTTCTTTACCTGACACCATTATATAATAAGATATAGACCATTAACTTATGGATTGGAGAGATATATATGATCCAACAAAAATCATAATGGTAGTATATATGAATGTGTAACATAAATACATAATATATCCTATCATAAAGAATCCAAGGATAGAATATGGGTTCAGTAATGTTTCTGAGTAACATAGCATAAAATGACCACAAGAGATTGAATAGTTGATACCCATATTTTAATCACCCAAAATGAGAATCTCATAATGGAATTTAGAGGGGTTTATTGAAACATTTATCTAATGTATATTGTTATTTGTTTTGATATAGTTGAAAATGAATGATAAATCATAAAAAAATATTTTTCATAAAACATTATTTCCATAAAAATATAAATTTATGTGTCACATTTAAGTGGTTTTTACAAAATTTTGGTACAAAAAAAACATCAAACATTTTTTGGATTTTTTTTAAATAATTGATAAATTAAAAAAAGTCATAATCATTTTTTAGAGGGAATTTTGAGTGGATGAAAAATTATATTATCATGAAATGGCGAATGATTAATATTTTAGATATGTTTTTTGAAACTCAAAAAACAAATTGTGTCGTTATATTTTTCTAAATAGTAGTAGAGAAAAATATTATGTTGAAAAGAATGAATAAATATATGAATTCCAAGATAATAAGTGAGAAGATTTTGATGAAGAAAAAGTATTGACATGAATAAGGAAGGTCTCGTTGGATGGAATAAGAGTTATTTTGAAAAACTTTTACTTTTACAATAAATAGATTCATCAAGGATGAGGCATGTACTAAAAAATGTCATTTCCCCTCGGGAAAAATAAAACATTATATATGGTAAAATAATATACCTAAAGAAACCATTTCAGAACAATTATGTTATATAATAAACATTATATCATAGAGAAATGATATTTGAGTTAACAAAATCTCTTTCCTTAACTATTAGATCCAAAAAAATATCTGTAAACTCCTATATAAAATAACCATATTAATAACCCATTTCAGAAAATTATTCATATAAATTCCCATTTCAATCAATTATTTAAAAGCATTCATTATAGATTCATTAGATAGTTGTCATTTTTTTCATCATTGGCAGTTATTAATTTTAATTATTTTATACATGTTTCAAAATTGAGTCATTATGTCATAGTAAATGGTACTAATATTTTCAGTAAAATATTAGGGATGATATTCAAATAAGATGAAATTATTGGATGGTTATTCATACTACCTTTCCTCGTCTATTTGACCCTCCATCAAATAGTCTTTTAATGACATTATGAAAAATAAAATGCGGCTAGTTAGCAAGAAATCCACTCTCAATTACTTGAGAACCATATGGCTGGACAAACCCCTCATTGATAGTGTGAATGTCCATCCAAAGAGATCATATATGACCATTTCTGATTTTATAACATATTCAAACAATCATGATTTTATTCCCAAAATGGATATGCTGGAAATTAACAATTACTCATTTATTATCAAGGATGTTTTTATAAAGTAGTATTGTAAAAAAAGGATGTTCACAATCATTGATCATTATAGGATACACTTTGAATGATTAGTTATTCCACCATCATTTATGATTAATTTTAATTTACATTTCATTAAACCCTAATTGGTTTCTCTAAAAATTGAGAATCTAAAAGAACAAGTTACCTCCTCATGAACATCTTTAAAAAAAATTCATTATGTTATATCATCCTTCTAACTATATTTTATCGATGAATAGAATATAAATAATTTATTTATTGGATTGGAATTTTCCAAAATTCATTGGAATTATGAATCCATCATTTTTTTAATTGATTTTAAAATTTGATTGGCTGTTTAAATATCACATGGACTTCTTCTATAAGGTTTTGCTGAGAAACCATGTACAATAGCTCCTTATTACTCCTATTTTAATGATAACGACCCAAATATGGAACACACATAATGAATGTTTGTTTGATAATCATATTCCCTCTTCACATATTGTTTACTTTGTCTATAAATAAAGGTATATACGGCCTACAAGGTACAAAATGTGACTATTCATAACCCAACCAGTGACTCGCAAATTCAACAAAGACTGTGGGGTTTCTTTAGATGTAAATATCCCCTTGATTTCAAGTAAATATGTTGTATTTATCCGATCTCATATTGGATTTAGGAGAATGTTAATGGTTGAACCTATAGAATGTTAAGACCTTAGGGGGTAGATGTATCTCATAAACTCATTGTGGATTTGTTAATGGTTGGTTTTTTATTATATTTGAATTGGAAATAAATACAAGTCGGAGTAATGAGATATGATTTACACTATTAAATATTTTCTTCATTATTGTTTAATATCCATTTGTGTTTGGATTTCCTCCTGAAACAATTGTGATGAATCTAATGGTGGGAACTTAGAATGTACCTTAGAATATCTAAACTCATTAAATTGATGGTATATATCATGTCTGTCATTATAATTTGACTGATTCATATCTCTAAAGATAAGCTAATCATGTGGTGTGTATTCTTTCATATAGGACGATCATTGAAACAAGCATGATGTGGGAATTTAGGGCCATGAAATATTTTACAAAAATAGTGGATGTAGACATGAAATGAGAGATCTAATCTATTTCATATAATTCCCCTTCCAATATGTAACACCACAAGCTTCTACGATACTCTTCTCTTTGAATAATGTGATAGCGTGTTTTTTATGCAGCACCGAGTTCTAACACACAATAACTAATCAAACTAGCCGTTATGAATAGTAATGCCTACTTTTTGAAATTATAAATATTTTATATTTCCAAATGGACTTCATTTTTGGATTCTAAATATCGAATTTAGCCTAAGGTGAAATTTTGGTACTTTTCAGATAACTTTAGTATTTTGATGAATAGTGAAAATTACTAAATTTTAATTATAAACATCTTTTTTAATCGAAATAATTTATATTGTAAAATTATGAATTTGAGTGGTTTTATAGTATATTTAGAATAACTTTTTACCATTTAATACAATGTTAGTCATTGGACATAATTTCACAATTAAACTGAACATACACAAGTATCAATATTTTGATAGTTATTATATCTTAAAAACACGCATTTTGTTTTGACAGTGAGAATTAATTTTAAAATAATTTCCGCCATTTCATTGTTTTGAATTTGGAAAAATTTATTCCATATTTGGAATCAGGATGTTAAAATTGTGTAAATAGGTAACTTTTGTTTTTAGACATTTTGAATAATTATTTCGGTAAATATTTTATTTACCATGGTTAAAGGGTAAATCTGGTAAATAAAGGTTAAAAAATAATATTATAATAAAACAATTACCCTAAAACGTGTCCTAACCTTATTGGTTGATACATGTTAGACCATGGGCATATTTGGCTCAATTTGGGGACCCCATCGTCCCACATGAAAGTGATAGGGACACTTTATTTTAATTAAGTTAAAATGAATACAAAAATGACACAAGCATATATCTTTTAGAAAAACAATTTTTACATAGGGTTATATATGTTATATTTTCGACACTAAATATTCATTATAAAGATAAAACTATTTCCTACATAATGATATATTATTTATAATTTTTAGACATTAAATAATTTAATTTATTTATGACACAATGATGATGCAGTAATTATAATAATAGTGAAAAAGTAAAATAATTGATATTGTAAATACACAAATAAATATAATTTGAGACTTTTAATGAATTAAACTAATTTTCTAGGATAATATGACAAATTTAGATTTATTTAATTGACCTTTTTTGATGTAATCATTCTGTTATAAGTTTCACAAAAATCAACTATTGAATAGTGACAAAATTAACATAAAAGAGTTTTTAAAACAAATATTATATTATTAATTGATATTAAATTAATATAAATCTAAGGATCGTCCAAGAGACTTATATCAGGTTAGGTGTATAATTAATTGACCACTTGGGGGTCTCTTGGATGTATATAGTATGTTTATTAACGATATAATATAAAAATACAAAGTGACATGGTAAATGTCAAACTAATTAACTAAGAGTTAAAACTAAAATATAAGGTTAAAATAGTAACCCAAACCCGTATAAATTCAATTGGATGAATGTTTTTCGACCTATCCCATCCATAAAATTTGAATAATCAACTTTTGAGCCATTATAAACCGATTATGAATTTATTATAAATTAATATTTCTAGCTTTTCCAAAGGTGCCCCTCACCCATCTTATAAAAGGGCACTCGCCCTTCCCATTACATCACACATTCAAAGCCTTTTGGATCGACCAAACTCTGCCCAAATACTCTCTCAACATCCCTCACTATAAACTAGAGGCCTTATAATGATCATAAAGCCAACCTATGGAGCCATTTTGATCAAATCAAAAGGAACACCCCGAAGAAGAGATAATGATGTCACCACCCTTTTCCAAGTTCCTTTCTTCTTCCACTTCTTCTTCCTTTGTTGTTACCATTCTAAAATAATATATCCAATATCATATATATACTGTGATGTTATTATAAATATGGTAAAACCATATTCAGTATTCTATCCATCATTGAATAACATGTCACCATACGTGCATACATACGGCTTACCATCTCCACGTCGTGGTGTAATTGTTATTCAATATATTATTATTTGGATGGGTATAATAATGACGTGTCACTCATTTAATAATAAATATAACATGATTTTGATTAATTATATATGATATACTATCCAATTATATATTATTTTAATATCAAAATAATGATATTGTCGCTCGTGCGTACGTACGGACTACCGTCTCCACGAACGCGATGAGATTCATTCTCTATCATATCCATTCAAGTATAATTCTCATTTTATGATTAATAATAGTATCTAAGGACTTTATATCATTCTGGATATGGTTAAGATACAACCTATCCATTACAAACATGGCTTATGTAACAAAACATATAAAAGTAAACGAGTAAGTTAACACTCGAAACAACGATAATACTATGATATTATTAACAAATCAATGTTAAAAGATCATATATGATATCATATTAATGTATATGATTATTTTATAATTTCATAACAATTATTTCACCATTATACGGGAGGTTAACCTACCCTAACTAAGGAAAAGTACAAGTAAAGGGTTATTTCATAATCTCTTCATTATCTGAGGTTGTTTTTACGTAATAATCTACTGGGATCTCTTTATCATCCACATCCATGTTTTTAATAATGTATTTCAAAACATTTATACTATTTAAAAGAATACGTGTTAAAGTCATTTATACCCTTTTCTGACTTTTTATAAGAGTTTTATAAAGTAATCTTTTCGTCGTTTTTCTAACAATCTGCTTTTTATCCTTTTTGACAGAATTACGGTAAGAATGTTTTTTTTAACTTATACGGTGGGTGCGGTTATTTTCTCTCATTATAAAATCGTCAAAGCTTCCCTTACAAGATTATAAGAATATTTTCAAAGAAAATGTTTTATTTTATAAATATATGACACTTAAATGATTTCAAAATAGAAAGAGATAATTCTCTAAAAAGAGTTTTGATTTCATCTATGTCAATATCCTTTGATGGATTTTACGCTTATTTGATGTTGATCTATTATGATACAAAACATCTATATTGTATTGATGGTTTTGTGATATATTTGACTGGGGATGTGCTATTTTTATACCATTCATGGTTTATGGTGAAAGTATTGATATTTCGTATGCTAGTTTTAATACGAATCTGTATGTTATGTTTAAACCTTTTCATTTGGGAATGCATTGGACTTAATATGTGACAGGTGGAGCCCACTATAGCTCTTCAATGCATCGGTAGGTCTCATGATACAAACTAGTGTCTTGGCACAAGGCCATGGAAAAATCATATTTGTAGTCTTGGCACGAGGCCATGGCTATGTGGTTATGATAGTCTTGAATTATGCATTCCATCATTATAAAAGTGGTAATTGATATTTCATGTGATTATAAGATTAGTAGAATATCCATGAAAATATGTTAATGACATTATTTCATTTTATTTTTTCCATACTACGTTGATGTTCAAGTTTAAAACTATTTCGTTTTAAGATATACATTGCCTTAAATGTTTATTCTTATTTATGAAAGTTTCCGCTATAATGTTATCCTTACTGGGCATTTGAGATCACCCCTTTTCTATGTTTCATTTTTTCCAGGATGTGAAGAAGTAATTTATGAATGACCTGCAGGGATTGTATGTGGGATATAAGTGTGGGATAAGGAGACTATGTTGTTGTAGTAGTTTTTCACTTTATGATATAATGTAAAACTTTATGAATATATATAGTGTTTCCAAGGATACTAAACCAATCGGTCATTCGAGATTTGATCTTTCTTGTGATAATTCCAATGTTATGTAATAATGCACCGACTCTAGGTAACTGGGGTCGGGGCGTTATAGTTGGTATCAGAGGAAGTTTAGTACAAACCATGAAATCTAGATTTAGATAAACTATGATTAGAGCACGTAGACCTAAGATGAAATTTGAGGATTAGTATAGAAGAACTTCCTTGAATTTTGGTATTGTAGAGATTTCATGAGTTTTCTGAGAAATACATCCATGTCTGGAAACGAGCAGGTAGAGGCGGCTCTAGCACAGTAGTACCTCGGGGTAAAACCTGAAAAAACCGCTTTGAGCTAGACTCGAACGGGAACTGGTGCACGACAACGGGCATTGCTGCACTCTTGGTTACGACACTCCCGTGGGATATGCTTAGGTTAACTCTCATTTTATTTACAAATCATTATGAAGGGTTTATGAGTATATACTTCCTCAAAGAAAACAATTTTATGATTACAGATTATATCCATAAATAGTACAATTTATGTTAAGTGTTTTATAAGTATGGGATTGTGTATTTTGATTCATAAATTGATCTAGTTTATGCCATTGTTTAGAAATGGAACCTAGTGGAAGAAATGGAAACCGTATCAATGCACGAACTCCATGTAGGGATTTCCCTCCTGCTCAAGATAATTATAGTGGAGCTGGTGATGCAACTGGTGCCGATCAGCTAATCACCATACAGGGACAACTTACTCAGGTTATGAATAATAACCTTACCCGTATGGAGCACCCTGATCCACATCATGGAGGATCAATGTAAGATCGCTTCATGAGGCAACAACCACCAACGTTCAATGGGAGTACAAATCCCTTAGTAGATAAGCAATGGATATTTTCCCTAGAGAAAATATTTTAGGCATTGGTGAGTAGTGAAAGGGAAGAAGTTATCATGGATGTGTACCGCCTCACTGGAGATGCTGATCAATGGTGGTCATTGATTCAAAATATTAAGGAAGATGATGAAGTATCAAATATGGAATGGAGGGAGTTCAAAGATCTGTTTTTTGAGAAATAATTTTCTTGCGACCATCGAGCAGATATGGAAAGGCAATTTATGAGTCTGAGACAAAAGGAGAATGAGAATGTCACAAAGTATGAGGCTAACTTTACATGGTTAGAATGGTATTCTAGAGATTATATACGTAACCCAATAAGTAATATTGATTGTTTCTTTGATTGGTTAAAACCATTTCTCCGTTGAGCATTAGTATCACAATCCTTCTCATCGTACAAAGACATGGTCTCATGTGCTATCAAGACTAAAAAGGAATTCTCTAAGTCTTATGACTTTAAAGAAAATCAAGAGAAGAAGAGATCTACTGATCAATCTGGGAGTGGAAATAAGCAGAAGAAGGGAAATATTGAATATCCATCATGTGGTAAATGTGGGAAGAAACACCCCAGTACTTACATTAAGGGAATGGGAGTTTGTTACAAGTGTGGTAAAAAAGGCCACCATGCTCGTGATTGCAAAGGGATGAAGGAAGCTACCAATGTTCAGTGCTACAATTTCAGGGAGATGGGGCATTTTGTAAATGAATATCCTAAGAATCAGGGGAACATGCCTTAGAAAATTCCAAGGGATCAATGCCAAGCTTATTCTATCACTACTTCGGAGGTAGAAGCTCCGAAAGACGTGGTGGTAAGTAATTTAATGGTTTCATCAAGTTTATCAAATGAATTATTTGATTCTGGATCATCGCATTGTTTCATATTTTCCCAGTTTAATAAGAAAATAAGATATTTCCAATTTTATTTAACATGGGAGTTGTCAGTTAAAACTCCTAAGGGAAGTATCATTGCAATAATGTTTTGTGAATCAGTCCCCATTAGAGCACATAAATGTTCTTTATCTGCTGATCTCATCGTCATACCTATGATTGAGTTTGATATAATCCTCGGTATGGACTGGTTTTTGGACCATGATGTGAAGATTTATTGTAAGAATAAAGAGGTTACGATTCTTGATGATGATGATAATGAACACCTTATCCTTAGAGCAGAATCGCCACCACCTAATTCTTATCTAGATCCACCCCAAGTAGCTCAACTAAATTCAATCATTGGGGAGGAAGATAATGAAATGACTATGGGTGAGGAAAGGAATGTTCAAATAGAGGATGTACCCATTGTTAAAGAATATGTAGATGTGTTTCTAGATGATTTACATGGACGTCCTCCAGAACGAGAATTTGAGTATTCCATTGATTTAATTCCTGGATCATGGCCTATATGTAAGACCCCTTATAGAATTTCCACTGTAGAATTAGTCGAAATAAAGAAACAACTAGAGGAATTGAGTAATAAAGGATTTATTCTCCCTATTGTTTCTCCATGGGGTGCCCCTTTTCTTTTTGTTAAAAAGAAATATGGATCCATGAGGTTATGTATAGACTATAGGGAGATCAATGCTATAACAATAAAGAAGAAGTATCCCCTACCTCGCATTGATGATTTATTTGACCAACTGCATGGAGCTCAATAATTTTTAAAGATTGACCTTCAATCTGGATACCATCAGTTGTGTTTGAAGAAGGAAGACATTCTGAAGACAGCATTTCGAACCAGGTACGGGCATTATGAGTTCACAATAATGCATTTTGGATTGACTAATTCACCCTCTGTATTCATGGATCTGATGAATAGAGTTTTCAAGGACTATCTTGATGAATTTGTGGTGGTATTTGTTGATGATATCTTGGTATACTCCAAAAGATACGAAGATCATGAAAATCACTTGCGCATTATCCTGAAGACTCTGAGAAGACATGAATTATATGGAACGTTTAGCAAGTGTGAATTCTGGATTCATGTGATTTATTCTCTTGGCCATATTGTCTCTAAAGATGGTATCTCTGTTGATCCTTCTATGACCAAGGCAATCCAAGAATGGCCAGCACCAACGAATATAACTGAGGTACGTAGTTTTATTGGTTTGGGATGTCATTATCGATGCATCGTCCAGAATTTTGCCTGATTGGCTAACCCATTAATGAAGCTCACACGTAAAGGGGTTAAATTTGTTTTTACAAATGAGTGTGATGAATGTTTAGAAGAACTGGAGAGAAGATTAGTCAATGCTCCTATATTGACTCTGCCATCGGGGAATGATGGGTTCATTATTTATAGTGATGCATCGAAGAAAGGACTTGGTTGGGTCCTTATGCAGAATGATAGAGTTATTACCTATGCATCACGGCAGTTGAAAATTCATGAACAAAACTGTCCTACTCTAGATCTCAAGTTATCAGCTATGATCTTTTCTTTCAAGATTTGGAGGCACTACCTCTATGGGGAAAAATGTGAGATTTATACTGATCACAAGAGTTTGAAGAATATTTTCTCACAAAATGAACTCAACATGAGGAAAATGAGATGGCTTGAATTACTCAACGATTATGATTGTACGATACACTACAACCTGGGGAAGGCAAAAAAGGTGGCAGATGCTTTGAGCAGAAAAGATCATGGAGTTTTGAACAATATGAGAATTGAAAGGGATTCAATGTTCATGGATCTAGTGAATATGGACATGGGAATAACTAGGGAAGGTGGAACATCAATGCTTTTTCAAATGGTTGCCAAACCATCTTTACTAGAAAGGATTAAGAGTTCTCAGACCGATGATGAAGAATTTCAAAAGAAGATTAAAGTTGTGAATGATGGGAGATTGGGAGACATTGTGTATGAAGAAGGAATTTTGAAATTTGGTAAGAGGCTTTGTGTTCCCGATATACCTGATCTAAGAATCGAATTGTTGGATGATGCTCATAGTTCCAATTTCTCTATACACCCTGGGAGCACCAAAATGTATAGATATTTGAAGGAACATTTTTGGTGGGACAACATGAAGAGGGATATTGTCGATGTTTTGTCAAGATGTATGGTTTGTCAACAAGTGAAAGCTGGAAGGCAACAGCCTGGTGGAGTATTGCAACCTCTTCCCATACTAGAGTGGAAATGGGACAATATTATGATGGACTTTGTCATGGGGCTACCAAAGAGTCTTAGAAGGAATGATGCAATATGGGTTATTGTTCATCGTCTTACCATGTCAGCACATTTTCTTGCTATAAGAGAAGATCTACCACTGGAACGTCTAGAAAGACTATATATTAATGAAGTTGTGAGTCTTCATGGAGTACCCCTATCGATTGTTTCTGATCGTGATCCCCATTTTAATTCAAGATTTTGGAAAAGTATTCAGAAACCCATGGATACTGAACTTCATTTGAGCACTGCCTACCACCCTCAGACAGACGGAAAATCTGAACGGACTATTCAAACCTTAGAAGATATGTTGAGATATAGCTCACTTGACGTTCAGGGTATGTGGGATCAATATTTACCTTTGGTAGAATTTTCCTATAACAATAGCTTCTGTTAGAGTATTCAGATGGCACCATATGAAGCGTTATACGGAAAGAGATGTTGAACACCAACCTGTTGGGATGACGTTGGTGAAAGAAAACTTGTAGATCCAGAACTGGTGGAGGAAACGATGGAAAATGTGAAGTTAATCCAAAATCACATCAAAGCAGCTCAATGTAGGCAAAAGATCTATGCCGATAATCGAAGGAAGGATTTAGAATTTCAATTCAGTGATCACGTTTTCCTGAAGGTATCTCCATGGAAGGGAGTCATAAGTTTTTGTAAGAAAGTTAAATTTGGTCCCAGGTACATCAGACCTTACGAAATTCTAGAACGAATTGGGATTGTAGCTTACCGATTGGCAATGCCGCCAAGTCTCTCCAAAGTTCACGATTTGTTCCACGTATCTCTATTAAGGAAATACATGCCTGACCCAACGCATGTACTCACCTATGAAAAATTATAACTGGAACCTGATCTATCTTATTGTGAAGATCCCGTCAGGATTCCTGATACAAGAGAACAAGTACTGAGAAACTGGACGACGTGCCTGGTAAAAGTTATGTGGAGAGACCATAAGATGGAAGAGACAATGTGGGAACCCGAGGAACTTATGATGAAGAACCACCCCAGTCTTTTCATGCGATAATATTATTGAAATTTATATGAAGAAATTATTTGAAGTAGGGGATAATGTAACACCCCAAGCTTCTACGGTACGCTTCTCTTTGAATAATGTGATAGCGTGTGTTGCACGCAACACCGAGTTCTAACACACCATAACTAATCAAACTAGCCGTATGAATAGTAATACCTAATTTTTGAAATTATATATATTTTATATTTCAAAATGGACTTCATTTTTGGATTTGGAATATCGAATTTAGCCTAAGGTGAAATTTTGGCACTTTTCGGATAACTTTAATATTTTGATGAATAGTGATAATTACTAAATTTTAATTAAAAACAAATTTTTTAATCGAAATAATTTATGTTGATAAATTATGATTTTGGGTGGTTTTAAAGTATATTTAAAATATATATTTATCATTTAACACAATTTTGGTCATTGGACATAATTTCACAATTAAACTGAACATAAACAAGTATCAATCTTTTGATAATTATTATATCTTAAAAACATGCTTTTTGTTTTGACAGCGGGAATTAATTTTAAATTTATTTCTGACACTTCTATGTTTTGAATTTGGAAAAATGGATTCCATATTTGGAATCATGATGTTCAAATTGTGTAAATATGTAACTTTTATTTTTAGACATTTTTAATAATTACTTCGGTAAATATTTTATTTACTATGGTTAAATGGTAAATCTGGTAAATAAGGGTTAACAAATAATATTGTAATAAAACAAAATTATCCTAAAACGTGTCCTAACCTTATTGTATGATACATGTTCGACCGTGGGAATCTTTGGGACAATTTTGGGACCCCATGGTGCCACATGTAATTGATAGGGACACTTTATTTTAGTTAAGTTAAAATGAATACAAAAATGACCAAAGCATATATCTTTTAGAAAAACAATCGTTACATAGGGTTATATATGTTGAATTTTAGACTATAAATATTCATTACAATGATAATGAGATATCCTACATAATGATATTTTATTTAAAATTTTTAGACATTATATAATTTAATTTATCTATGACACAATGATGATGCAGTAATTACCATAATAGTGAAAATTTAAAATAATTGATATTGTAAATACCCAAATAAATATATTTTGAGACTTTTAATGAATTACACTAATTTTCTAGGATAATATGACATATTAGGATTTATTTAATTGACCTTGTTCGAAGTAATAATTGTGTTATAAGTTTCAAAAAATGAACTATTGAATAGTGTCAAAATTGACATAAAAGAGTTTTTAAAACAAATATTATATTATTAATTGATTTTAAATTCCTAAAAATCTAAGGATCGGAAAAGAGACTAATATCATGATAGTTGTATCATTAATGGACCACTTGGGGGTCTCTTGGATGCATATAGTATGTTTATTAACTATATAATATAAAAATACAAAGTGACATGGTAAATGTCAAACTAATTAACTAAGAGTTAAAACTAAGTGATAAGGTTAATATAGTAACCCAAACCTGTCTAAATTCCATCGGTCGAATGGTTTTCGACCTATCCCAACCTTAAAATTTGAATAATAAACTTTGGAGCCATTAGAAACAGAATATTAATTTATTATAAATTAATATTTCTAGCTTTTCCAAAGGTTCCCCTCACCCCTCTTATAAAATGGCACTCCCTCGTCCCATTACTTCACACCTTCAAAGCCTTTAGGTTTGGCCAAAATCTGCCCAAATACTCTCTAAAATTCCCTCACTAAAACCTAGATGCCTTATTTTGATCAGAAATCCAACCTAACGGGCCATTTTGATCAAAACAAAAGGAAGATCCCGAAGAAGAGGTAATGATTTCACAACCCTTTTCCAAGTTCCTTTCTTCTTCCACTTCTTCTTCCTTTATTGTACCCATTCTAAAATAATAAATCCAGTATCATATATATACTGTGATGTTATTATAAATATGGTAATACCATATTCATTATTCTATCCATCCTTTGAATAACATGTCACCATACCTGCGTACGTACGGCTTACCGTCTCCACGTCGTCGTGTAATTGTTATTCAATATATTATTATTTGGATGGGTATAATAATGATGTGTAACTCATGTAAATAATAAATATAACATGATAATGATTCTTTATATATGATGTAATATCCAATTATATATTATTTTAATATCAAAAGAATCGTATTGTTGTTCGTGCATACGTACAGACTACCGTCTCCACGAACGCGATGAGATTCATTCTCTATCGTATACATTCAAGTATAATTATAATTTTATGATTAATAATAGTATCTTAGGACATGATATCATTCTGGATATGATTAATATAAAACCTATCCATTACAAGCAGGGCTTACGTAACAAAACATATAAAAGGAAACGAGTAAGTTAACACCCGAAACAACGATAATACTAAGATATTATTAACAAATCAATGTTAAAAGATCATATATGATATCATATTAATGTATATGATTCTTTTATAATTTAATAAAAATTACTTCGCCATTATACAGGAGGTTAACCTACCCCAACCAAGGAATGGTACAAGTTAAGGGTTATTTCACAATCTCTTCATATCTTGAAGTTGTTTATACGTAATAATCTACTGGGACCTCTTTATCATCCACATCCATGATTTTAAAAATGTAATTCAAAACATTTCTACTATTGAAATGAATATGGGTTAAAGTTATTTATACCCTTTTTTGATTTTTTATAAGAGTTTTATAAAGGAATATTTCCGTCGTTTTCCTAACAAGGTTCTTTTTAACCTTTTTGACAGAATTAAGGTAAGAATGTTTCTTTAACTTATACGGCAGGTGCGGTTATTTTCCGGCGTTATAAAATCGTCGAAGCTTCCCTTACAAGATTATAAGAATATTTTCAATGAAAATGGTTTATTTTATAAATATATGACTCTTAAATGATTTCAAAATTGAATGATATATTTCTACAAAAATAGTTTTGATTTCATCTATGTCAATATCCTTTGAGGGATTTTATGCTTATTTGAAGTTGATTTATTATGATACAAAACATCTATATTGAATTGAAGGTTTTTGTGATATGTTTGATTTTGTATGTGCTATTTTTATACCATTCATGGTTTATGGTGAAAGTATTGATATTTCGTATGCTAGTTTTAATACGAATGTGTATGTTATGTTTAAATCTTTTCATATGGGAATGCATTAGACTTAATATGTGATGGGTGGAGCCCACTATAGCTCTTCGATGCATCAGTAGGTCTCATGTGACATACTAGTGACTTGGCATAAGGCCTTGGAAAAATATTATTTGTAGTCTTGGCACGAGACCTTGGCTATGTGGTTATGATAGTATGTCATTATGCATTTCATCATTATGAAAGAGTTAATTGATATTGCATGTGATTATTCGATTAGTAGAATATCCATGAAAATAAGTTAATGGCATTATTTCATTTTATTTTTTCCATACTATGTTGAATTTCAAGATTAAAAGGATTTCATTTTAAGTTATACATTTCCTTAAATGTTTATTCTTATTTATGAAAGTTTTTGCTATATTGTTATCCTTACTGGGGATTTGAGCTCACCCCTTTTCTGTGTTTTATTTTTTCCAAGATGTGAAGAAGTAATTTATGAATGACCTGTTGGGATTATATGTGGGGATATGAGTGTGGGATAAGGAGACTATGTCGTTGTAGTAGTTTTTCACATTATGATGTAATGTAAAACATTATGAATATATATAGTGTTTACGGGGCTACTAAACCAATCAGAATTTCGAGATTTGATCTTTCTTGTGATCATGCCAATGTTATGTAATAATGCACCGACTCTAGGTAACTGGGGTCGGGGCGTAACAGTTGGTATCAGAGAAAGTTTATTACAAACCTTTAAAGCTAGATTTAGATAAACTCTGATTAGAGCATGTACACCTAAGATGAACTTTTAGGATTAGTATAGAAGAACTTCCTAGAATTTTTGTATTGTGGAGATTTTGTGAGTTTTCCGAGCAATACATACCTGTCTGGATACGAGTAGGTTGAGGTGGCTCTGCCACATATGTACCTAGGGGTAAAACCTGAAAACACCACATTGAGCTAGACTCAAACGGGAACCGGTGCACAACAACGGGCCTTGCTGCACTCTGGGTTACGACACTCCCAGGGGATATTATTAGGATAACTCTCATTTTCTTTACAAATAATTATGAAGGGTTTATGAGTATATAATTCCTCAGAGAAGACATTTTTATGATTTTGGATTATATTCATAAATAGTTCAATTTATGTTAAGTGTTTTATAATCATGGGATTATGTATTTTGATTCACAAACTGATCTAGTTTATGCCATTGTATTGAAATGGCGCCTAGTGGAAGAAATGGAAACCATATCAATGCACACACTCCATGAAGGTATTTCCCTCCTGCTCAAGATAATTATAGTAGAGCTGGTGATGAAACTGTTGTTGATCAACTAATCATCATACTGGGACAACTTACTCAGGTTATGAATAATAACCTTACCTGTATGGAGCACCCTGATCCACAGCGTGGAGGATCAATGTTATATCGTTTCATGAGCCAACAACCACCAATGTTCAATGGGAGTACAAATCCCTTAGTAGATGTGCAATTGATATTTTCCCTAGAGAAAATATTTCAGGCTTTGGGGAGTAGTGAAAGGGAAAAAGTTATCATGGCAGTTTACCGCCTCACTGGAGATTCTGATCAATGGTGGTCATTGATTCAAAATATGAAGGAAGATGATGAAGTATCAAATATGGAATGGAGGGAGTTCAAAGATCTGTTTTTAGAAAAATTCTTTCCTCACGACCATCTAGTAGATATGGGAAGGCGGTTTCTAAGTATGAGACAAAAGGAGGATGAGAATGTCACAAAGTTTGAGGCTAACATTACAAGGTTATCAAGGTATGCTGGAGATTATATACGTAACCCAAGAATTAAGACTTATCATTTCATTGATGGGTTACAACCATTTCTCTATCGAGCATTAGTATCACAATCCTTCTCGTCGTATGAAGTCATTGTCTCATGTGCTATCAAGACCGAAGAAGAATTATCTATGTCGTATGACATTAAAGAAAAGCAAGAGAAGAAGAGATCTGCTGATCAGTCTGGGAATGGAAATAAGTGGAAGAAGGGAAATGTTGAATATCCATCATGTGGTAAATGTGGGAAGAAACACCCCGGTACTTGCTTGAAGGGAATGTGAGTCTGTTACAAGTGTGGTGAAAAAGGCCACTAAGCTCGTGATTGCCAAGGGAAGAAGCAAGCTACCAATGTTCAGTGCTACAATTTCAGGGAGATGCGGCCTTATGCAGATGAATTTCTTAACCGTCAGGGGAACTTACCTTAGAAAATTTCAAGGGATCAAAGCCATGCTTATGATATCACTACTGATGAGGTAGAACCTCCGAAAGATGTGGTGGCAGGTAATTTAATGGTTTCCTCAAGTTTAGAAAATGCATTATTTGATTCTGGATCATTGCATTGTTTCATATATTCCCAGTTTTATAAGAAATTTAGATATTTCCAATTTGATTTAATAAGGGCTTTGTCTGTTAAAACTCCTAAGGGAAGTATCATTGCAACAAAGTTTTGTGAATCAGTCCACATTAGAGCACATAAATGTTCTTTATCTCCTGATCTCATCGTCAATCCTATTATTGAGTTTGATATATTCCTCGGTATGGACTGGATTTTGGACTCTGATGTGAAGATTTATTGTAAGAATAAGTAGGTTACGATTCTTGATGATGATGATAAGGAACACCTTATCTTTTGAGAAGAATCATAACCACCTAATTCTTATATAGATCCACCCCTAGTTTCTCAACTAAATTCAATTATTGGGGAGGAATAGAATAAAATGACTATGGGTGAGGAAAGAAATGTTCAAATAGAGGATTTACCCGTTGTTAAACAATATGTAGATGTGATTCCGGATGATTTACCTGGACATCCTCCAGAATGAGAAGTTGATATTTCCATTGATTTAATTCCTGGATCATGGCCTATATCGAAGACCCATTATAGAATGGCCACTGTAGAATTAGTCGAACATAAGAAAAAACTAGAGGAATTGAGTAATAAAGGATTTATTCTCCCTAGGGATTCTCCATGGGAAGACCATGTTCTTTTTGTTAAAAAGAAATATGGATCCATGAGGTTATGTATCGACTACAGGGATATCAATGCTATAACAATAAAGAACAAGTATCCCCTACCTCGCATTGATGATTTTTTTGACCAACTGCATGGAGCTCAATACTTTTCAAAGATTGACCATCGATCTGGATACCATCAGTTGTGCGTGAAGAAGGAAGACATTCCGAAGACATCATTTCAAACCAGGTACGGGAATTATGAGTTTACAGTAATGCCTTTTGGATTGACTAATGCACCCTCTGTATTCATGGATATGATGAATAGAGATTTCAAGGAATATCTCGATGAATTTGTGGTGGTATTTATTGATGATATCTTGGTATACTCCAAAAGCTAAGAAGATCATGAAAATCACTTGCGCATTATCCTGAAGACTCTGAGAAGACATGAATTATATGGAATGTTTAGCAAGTGTGAATTCTTGCTTCATGAGATTTCTTTTCTTCGCCATATTGTCTCTAAAGATGGAATCTCTATTGATCCTTCTAAGACCAAGGCAATCCAAAATGGCCAGCACCAACAAATATAACTGAGGTACGTAGTTTTATTGGTTTGGCAGGTTATTATCAACGTTTCGACCAGAATGTTTCATGATTGGCTAACCCATTAACGAAGATCACACGTAAAGGGGTTAAATTTGTTTGGACAAAAGAGTGTGAAGAATGTTTTGAAGAACTGAAGAGAAGATTAGTCAATGCTCCTATATTGACTCTACCATCGGGGAATGATGGGTTCGTTATTTATAGAGATGCATCGAAGAAAGGACGTGGTAGTGTCCTTATGCAGAATGATAGAGTTATTGCCTATGCATCACAGCAGTTGAAAATTCATGAACAAAACTATCCTACTCATGATCTCGAGTTAGCAGCTAAGATCTTTGATTTGAAGATATGGATTCACTACCTCTATAGTGAAAAATGTGAGATTTATAATGATCACAAGATTTTGAAGTATATTTTCTCACAAAAAGAACTCAACATGAGGAAAAGGTGATGGATTGAATTGCTCAAGGTTTATAATTGTATGATACACTACCACCCGGGGAAGGGAAACAAGGTGGCAGATGCATTGAGCATAAAAGACCATGGAGTTTTGAACAATATGAGAATTTAAAGGGATTCAATTTTCATGGATCTAGTGAAGATGGACATGGGAATAACCAGGGAAGGTGGAACATCAATGATTTTTCAAATGGTTTCCAAAACATCTTTACTAGAAAAGAATTAAGAGTTCTCAGACCGATGATGAAGAATTTCAAAAGAAGATTAAAGCTGTGAATGATGGGAGATTGAGAGAATTTGTGTATGAAGAAGGAATTTCGAAATTCGGGAAGAGGCTTTGTGTTCCCGATATACCTGATCTAAAAAGGTAATTGTTGGATTATGCTCATAGTTCCAATTTCTCTATACACCCTGGGAGCACCAAAATGTATTGAGATTTGAAGGAATATTTTTGGTGGCACAACATGAAGTGGGAGATTGCCGATTTTGTGTCAAGATGTATGGTTTGTCAACAAGTGAAAGCTAGAAGGAAACAGCCTGGTGGATTATTGCATCCTCTTCCTATACCGGAGTGGAAATGGGACAATATTACGATGGACTTTTTCATGGGGCTACCAAAGAATCCTAGAAGGAACGATGCAATATGGGTTATTGTTGATCGTATTACCATGTCAACACATTTTCTTCTTATAAGATAAGATCTACCACTGGAATGTCTAGCAAAAATATATATTAATGAGGTTGTGAGACTTCATGGAGTACCCCTATCGATTGTTTCTGATCGTGATCCCTATTATACTTCAAGATTTTTGAAAATTCTTCAGAAATACCTGGATACTAAACTTTATTTGAGCACTGCCTACCACCCTAAGACAGACGGACAATCAGAACGGACTATTCAAACCTTAGAAGACATGTTGAGATCTTGCTCACGTGACCTTCAGGGTATGTGGGATCAATAATTACCTTTGGTAGAATTTTCCTACAACAATAGCTTCCATTCGAGTATTCAGATGGCACCATATGAAGCGTTATATGGAAAGAGATGTCGCACACCAACCTGCTAGGATGACGTTGGTGAATGAAAACTTGTAGGTCCAGAACTGGTGGAGGAAACGATGGAAAAGGTGAAGGTAATCCAAAATCACCTCAAAGCTGCTCAAAGTAGGCAAAAGAGCTATGCTGATAATCTAAGGAATGATTTAGAATTTCAAGTCGGTGATCATGTTTTCCTGAAGGTATCTCCATGGAAGGGAGTCATACATTTTGGTATGAAAGGTAAATTGAGTCCCAGGTACATTGGACCTTTCGAAATTCTAGAACGAATTGGGGTTGTAGCTTACAGATTGGAAATGCTGCCAAGTCTCTCCAAAGTTCACAATGTCTTCCACGTATCTCTATTGAGGAAATAAATGTCTGACCCAACGCATGTACTCACCTATCGAGAATTAGAACTGGAACCCAATCTGTCTTATTGTGAAGAGCCCGTTATGTTTCTTGATACAAGAGAACAATTACTGAGAAACCGGACGACGCGCCTGGTAAATGTTTTGTGGAGAAACCATATGATGGAAGAGGCAACGTGGGAACCCGAGTAACTTATGATGAAGAACCACCCGATTCATTTCATGCGACAATATTCTAGAAATTTTGAGGACAAAATTAATTGAAGGAGGGGAGAATGTAACACCCCAAGCTTCTGTGGTACGCTTCTCTTTGAATAATGCGATAGCTTGTGTTGTACGCAACACCGAGTTCTAACACACCATAACTAATCAAACTAGCTGTTATGAATAGTAATACCTAATTTTTGAAATTATAAATATTTTATATTTCAAAATGGAATTCATTTTTGTATTCGGAATATCGAATTTAGCCTAAGGTGAAATTTTGGTACTTTTCGGATAACTTTAATATTTTGATTAATAATGAAAATTATTAAATTTTAATTAAAAACATATTTTTTAATCGAAATAATTTATATTGATAAATTATGAATTTGAGTTTCTTTAAAGAATATTAGAATATATTTTTCCCATTTAATACAATTTTGGTCATTGGAAATAATTTCACAATTAAACCGAACATAAACAAGTATCATTCTTTTGATAGTTATTATATCTTAAAAACATACTTTTTGTTTTGACAGCGGTAATTAATTTTAAATTAATTTCTGCCACTTCTGTGTTTTGAATTTGGAAAAATGGAATCCTTATTTGGAATCATGATGTTCAAATTGTTTAAATATGTAACTTTTATTTTTAGACATTTTGAATAATTACTTCGGTAAATATTTTATTTACCATGGTTAAAGGGTAAATCCGGTAAATAAGGGTAAAAAAATAATATTATAATAATAAAAAACTACCCTAAAATGTGTCCTAACCTTATTGGTTGATACATGTTCGACCATGGGAATCTTTGGGTCAATTTTGGGACCCCATGGTGCAACATGTAAGTGATAGGGACACTTTATTTTAATTAAGTTAAAATGAATACAAAAATGACACAAGCATATATCTATTAGAAAAACAATTTTTACATAGGGTTATATATGTTGGATTTCCGACTATAAATATTTATTATAAAGATAAAACGATTTCTACATAATTACATTTTATTTATAATTTTTAGACATTAAATAATTTTATTTATTAATGACAAAATGATGATGCAGTAATTAACATAATAGTGTAAAATTAAAAAAAATTGATATTGTAAATACCCAAATAAATATTATTTCAGACTTTTAATGAATTAAACTAATTTTATAGGATAATATGACATATTAGGATTGATTTAATTGACCTTTTTAGAAGTAATCATTCTGTTATAAGTTTCACAAAAATCAACTATTTAATAGTGTCAAAATTGACAGAAAAGAGTTTTAAAAAAAAATATTATATTATTAATCGATATTAAATTCCTAAAAATCTAAAGTTCGGCCAAAAGACCTGTATCATGTTATTTGTATCATTAATGGACCACTTGAGGGTCTCTTGGATGTATATAGTATGTTTATTAACTATATAATATAAAAATACAAAGTGACATGGTAAATGTCAATTTAATTAACTAAGAGTTAAAACAAAATGATAAGGTTAATATAGTCACCCAAACCTATCTAAATTATATTGGTGGAATGGTTTTCGACCTATACCCACCTTAAACTTTTAATAATAAACTTTGTAGCCATTAGAAACTGAATAGGAATTTATTATAAATTAATATTTCTAGCTTTTCCAACAGTGCCCCTCAACCCTCTTATAAAAGGGCACTCCCCCTTCCCATTACTTCACACCTTCATAGCCTTTTGGTTTGGCAAAAATATGCCCAAATACTCTCTAAACTTCCCTAACTACAACCTATAGGCCTTAGTTTGATCAGAATGCCAACCTATGGATCCCTTTTTGATCAAATCAAATGGAAGAACCCGAAGAAAAGGTAATGATTTCACCACCCTTTTCCAAGTTCCTTTCTTCTTCCACTTCTTCTTCCTTTGTTGTTACCATTATAAAATAATAAATCCAGTATCATATATATACTGTGATGTTATTATAAATATGGTATAACCATATTCAGTATTCTATCCATCCTTTGAATAACATGTCACCATACGTGCGTGCGTACGGCTTACCGTCTCCACGTCGTGGTGTAATTGTTATTCAATATATTATTATTTGGTTGGGTATAATAATGGTGTGTAACTCATGTAAATAATAAATATAACATGATAATGATTCTGTATATATGATATAATATCCAATTATATATTATTTTTACATCAAATGAATGATATTGTCGCTCGTGCGTACGTACGGACTACCGTCTCCACGAACGCAATGAGATTCATTCTCTATCATATACATTCAAGTATAATTCTCATTTTATGATTAATTATAGTATCTAAGGACTTGATATAATTCTGGATATGATTAAGATACAACCTATCTATTACAATCATGTCTTACGTAACAAAACGTATAAAAGGAAATGAGTAAGTTAACACCCGAAACAACGATAATACCAAGATATTATTAACAAATCAATGTTAAAAGATCATATATGATATCATATTAATGTATATGATTCTTGTATAATTTAACTAAAATTATTTCACCATTATACATGAGGTTAACCTACCCCAACCAAGGAATAGAACAAGGTAAGTGTTATTTCATAATCTCTTCATTATCCGAGGTTGTTTATACGTAATAATCTACTGGGATCTCTTTATCATCCACATCAATGTTTTTAAAAATGTGTTTCTAAACATTTCTACTATTTAAAATAATATTTGTTATAGTCATTTATACCCTTTTATGTCTTTTTATAAGCGTTTTATAATGTAATCTTTCCATCGTTTTCCTAACGAGGTGCTTTTTAACCTTTTCGACAGAATTAAGGTAAGAATGTTTTTTTAACTTATACGGAGGGTGCGGTTATTTTCCGCCATTATAAAATTGTCGAAGCTTCCCTTACAATCATATAATAATATTTTCAAAGAAAATGTTTTATTTTATAAATATATTACTATTAAATGATTTCAAAATAGAAAGAGATATCTCTCTAAAAAGAGTTTTGATTTCATCTATGTCAATATCCCTTGATGGATTTTACGCTTATTTAACGTTGATTTATTATGATACAAATTTCTATATTGTATTGATGGCTTTGTGATATGTTTGACTATGGATGTTCTATTTTTATAAAATTCATGGTTTATGGTGAAAGTATTGATATTTCGTATGCTAGTTTTAATACGAATGTGTATGTTATGTTTAACCCTTTTCATATGGGAATGCATTGGACATAATATGTGACGGGTGGAGCCCGCTATAGCTCCACGATGCATTGGTAGGTCTCATGAGACAAACTTGTGTCTTCGCAGAAGGCCTTGGAAAAATCTTATTTTTAGTCTTGGCACGAGGCCTTGGCTATGTGGTTATGATAGTCTGGCATTATGCATTCCATCATTATGAAAGTGGTAATTGATATTGCATGTGATTATTATATTAGTAGAATATCCATGAAAATAAGTAAATGGAATTATTAAATTTTACTTTTTCCATTCTATGTTGAAGTTCAAGTTTAAAAGGCTTTCGTTTTAAGTTATACATTGACTTAAATGTTATTTCTTATTTATGAATGTTTCTGCTATATTGTTATCCTTACTGGGCATTTGAGCTCACCCCTTTTCTATGTTTTATTTTTTCCAGGATGTGAATAAGTAATTTATGAATGACCTGCAGGGATTGTATGTGGGCATATGAGTGTGGGATAAGGAGACTATGTTGTTGTAGTAGTTTTTCACTTTAGGATTTAATGTAAAACTTTATGAATATATATAGTGTTTCCAAAGCTACTAAACCAATCGGTCTTTCGAAATTTGATCTTTCTTGTGATCAAGCCAATGTTATTTAATAATGCACCGAATCTAGGTAATTTGGGTAGGGGCGTTACACAATACATGACTTTGTATATTTCATTTATTTAATAAATTTTTTTCACTACCATTTCCATGTCCAATAGAATATTTCTATGATGCTGAAATCATCTAGCTTCAATGATATATATATACATATATTCATTGGATGGAAACTATGACCATGGTTAGCTATAATAGAACCATTACATGTTTTTTGTGAGTAATTTATAGTTATCAAGGGATTAAATTATAAGGATAATAAATTTTCATATTATAAATTTCAAACCATATTAATTACATATATTATTACAAAAACTTACATATATATTGAAAATATTTTATAACCATGCATGTAATTAAGTTATCAAAATAAAATAAGTAACTCATAGTTATAGTAGGCCACATATATGAATGTGAGATATTTTACTTTATACTAAATCATATTATTAATAAAATTATAAATCTATAATTATAGAAACTTATTTATCAAATAAATATCATGTTTATTCTGTGATAAAATTCCCATAATCAGTAATGTGATTTGACAATTGAATGTTTGATATGTTTCTCATTGATGTTTTATTTCACTTGTACACATGGGAGACATTTTCATTTTTCATGTGATTATGGAGGAAGGTAAAAATTGATTATTCCATTAACATAATAACATTTATTTACACTACATATACTAATTTAACTATGTTCAAATAAGTAAAATATATTGGGAGGAGCTAGAAGAATAATAAATGGAATTGAAATGAAAAGAGAGTGATTATGTATTTTTAACTTTTTCCATGGAAAATATCCATTGAAAATTAGGTTATGCTTTTGATGTGTACTCCTTTTATAAGGTAAGGATATCTATGATGTGTATATGTGTGTTGGGAAGGGGTTTGGATAGTGTTTCATTGTTTTAACAGGCCTATAGTGTGGGGAAGACTTGGGTGGCTAATGGATTATATTATAAGTGATAACAGTAAATCTAGTTATTAAATGGTGAAATACTAAAGGACTTTGGATTAAAATATAGAGAATAATGGAGAATGGGAAAAACATTTTCAATATACCGCTTATCTATAAAAAATTGGTTACTGTGAGAGATATTTTAAGCTGATTATCCTTACTATTTTTATAGTAATTTACATTTATCATTATAAATCATTTGAGTCCTTAAAAACATATATTTTTGACTCAAATAATTAAACATATTACATAACAGAGATTTCATTATTCAATAGATGAATAATATTTTAAAATTATTAATTTGTAAAATTTATAAAAATAAATTTTGAATTAAATAATGTGTAACAAATTAATTTTTTTTGTGAAAAAACATTGGATATAAAATGTGAAATTCTAGTTTATAAATATATAATAAAATTTTAAATGTATAGCCTTTCATATAAAATACATATTATTTTAAAAAATAATTTATTTATTTTTAATTCTTACTTATGTGAAAATCACATCTTAACCATCATGGTATTCGTCAAAATAATATTCTTTGCTATTCCCTAAAAAATAAAAATGTATGGAAATTTCATAAAAAATCAAAATATAATATTTTCATTCACTATATTATATAGAAGAGCTTATTTTCCAATTGAAATTTATAATTTGATAAATTTTTCAATTAATTGATCACATATAATTGAATGTAATATTTTTTTAAGAAAAACTAATTTTTCAAATATTAGGTGTTATTATTTCTATTTTATATTAATTTAAATAGTGTTTGTTTATTATTAATATTTAAAATATTACTTATTGTCCCAATATATTTATTTCAATAGAATATAAATATATATAATTTAGAAAATATAATGTTTCGAAAATTAAATTTTATTCCTAAAAAGACTTTTTATGTTGTTTTACTATAATAATTCAATTTCATCGATGTATTAGTATTAAAAGATAACATTATAATATATATATACATATATAATGGATAGTGAGTTTGACATAAATTATATATTCCAATTTAATAACTATGACACAACCGTTGTATTTATATTATTAAAATGTGGTGTGGTTCATTTTAGTTAGGTGTTATAGGAGAATAAAGATTTTAAACACCATATTAATTAAAAGGAAGATTCACTAAAAATATTAATGTGTTTGATTATCAAATATAAATAAATTATTTCTCAAAAATTTGAATTATATATTGATAATAAAATTAACTATGATTATATATATTATATAAATTTCTCAATATATAATTCATAGTGAGGTGATAAGATTACTATCATAGGTTAGACTGGGTTACATGTATTTTTACTCTTAGTAAACTTATGTAAATTTTTTTAATTTTTACATCCATTTATTCCAAATTTTATTCTTCATGTTTCTTATAATAAATATTATTTTATAGAGACATACCTTTAAAAACATCATTTTTAAAATACTCATTAAGACAAATTCTAAAACAAAATTTTTGGTGTTATTATCATATAAAATTATAGTAAATGATCATATAAATATTAAAACTAAAACCTATGATATATTATCCTAAGAATCCTTCATTTAAACCTACAAAATAATCAGTTAAATTATGACATATTTGGATTAATATATAACAACATTAGTTTAATGGTAGTTTCCATCACCATTTTCCTGTTAGGTTCCCTAACATAACTCTTCATCTCATTCCAATACATTTAAATCCACATTAATTCTACATAAAGAAAATATATATAAACTAAATCATATCTCTAGGGAGTATCAAAATAGGTGTTTTTTTAACCTCTTTGTCATGAACAAGTTGAATGTCAAATAATACCTAATCATTTTTTACATGGTTATTAACCCTGTGTGAAATCATGTAATTGCCTACATCCAGTTCTTTATATCCAGATATGGATTTCATTTATACTAATCCAAAAAATCTCCAAACATAATTTGTTTTTTTTTCTTTGTATACTATATTTTGGCAGATCATTAGGGATTTTACACTTTTTCTCTCATCTAAATCACTACAAATAACAAAAATAATCCCCATAATTTCTGAACCATACTTATATAGAAACTATAGTATTCCCAACAGGAACTCTTCGATATAGTGATAAAATAAATAATATAATATATATAGTAAATAATATATTAGATAACTCAATTCAGAGATAAATATATTTCCAAAATTAAGGTAAAAATGAAAAAAATCCTAGAACGCAATGGTGTAGTGTCTTCATATATTATCTCTAAAAAATTTAATTTTCCAAATTAATAAACATTTCTCTATAATAGGACCATAATAGAAATCATTCAAGTCATATCCTATTTTTTAGGTATTTTTATAACTTGAGGAATGTGAAAACATAAGTGGTGAGATCAATTTTCTGTTAAGAAAAAAATATCAACATGTCAACAAGGGCTAGATCATAATCATAATAGAAAATAGGATCATAGTAGAATTATCTTTTTAAAAAGAACATGGACCTATAAGGGTTATCCATAAGTTATTATATAATAACATGTTATATCAAATGATAAATCATAAACCACTTCCCAATATTATGAAATCATGATAGAATAATCATGGACCATTTATAATAACATATACATATAATATATAATTGAGGCTTACCTATAAGCATAAAAAATCAAATCATTGTGATCATATCTAGGAAGATCATGTCTACACCCAGTATTTAGAGCATAACTGTAATTCCTATAAAATTAAGATATCTTTTTGTTTTGGTTGCACGTTTTACATGAACCATCGAATGAAAATAGACCATGCCATAAATAAAATATTTCAATTGTAACGTAGATATTGATTTAATTGTAATAAATAAATATAAACATATAATGAAATTAATACCATAAGTAGGGATACAGATGTTATAAATACATAATTATCAATTTAATAAAATATATCTTGTATATTTATATTCATTTTTAATTTATACTCTTAAAATAAAAAAATTGTTAATTTTAATAATTTTTTTAACTATAATAAACCTAGATAATTATCAAATAATTTTTTTATGATTACATATTTATGTTACAAAATCTTTCTATTTATTCTCAATAAATTTTAATTTTTATGAATATGGAAACATTATTATGATATTGATAAATTATATTCTTGAAATGAGTATAATACAAACTTTTTATATAATTTTTAATTTATACGATACAAGAAACGAAATTCCAAATTTGTAAAAAGCAATATTTCAAAGAAAATATCAATATATATATATATATATATATTCTATCTCTTCATTTGAAATTTTAATTTCCTATATATAAAAATTCATTATAAAAAATGGAATGAAAAATTAAGTTCAACACATTAAATTTTCAATAGAGGGTTTATGTAATATTTTAGTAAAAAAATATTTACTATGGTTAATTTTTAATAGAGATTATTAATGGTAAAAATGAGTAACACAAATTGTTTCTAATATTATAAAATCAGTATAAATATAAGAAATTAGATTAACACTATTATATTTTAATTTAATAACTATATATATAAACAACATTTTATCACTTAACTCACCCAACATTCCTAATACTCTATTCTTACCCCTGAAAATAAATTTAATTCCATGGTAATATACCGATTTTCACTAATAAAATGTGATCACATTAAAACACCTCATTCCACCATTATCCATATAATTCATCTTTAATAACTCCATATTTTACATCTCATATAATCACCTCAATCCTTTGGTGTCTCTTCTTTACATGAAGATCCCATAATTCCATGAATTCCTAGAAGTTTCTCATGAGAAGAATCAAAACGTCAACATGTGTATTGTACCCAACATTATCATTCATTATTCATCATTATCATCCATTCTAATTTGAATATGTTATAACCATAATAATTGAATTGAATAATTATAATTTTATTCTGAAATTTATTTATATTTATGTCATAAATATTATCTATTTTCCTATCATATATTCAAAAAAAATTAAACATCTCCCATACAAAGGTGAAAATTATCGCCTCTAGGAAAGGCATGTTTCATTTTTGTTGACCTCCATAAACTGATGGCACTAATAATTTATTTAGTAAAAAGTACCATATAATATCATATTAATTATTATAGAATTATAAAACCTTGGCATCCTTCGTTACATTCATTCATTCAATAAATGGAAACATCGGTAAGGTTACATGTGGGATAACTACTCGATAAATGATGTTATTTATTTTTATTCACTGTAATAAAAGGAAAATTATAAAAACAATACCATTAAATTAATTTTCATAACATGATTTTTATTCTTTAATTATAGACCATATTATACAATTAAAAATTCAGTGTAAAATGAAATTTTCATCTCTATGTATGTGCAAACTACCACCATTCTGAATGAACTCCTTCATTTATCATTACTACATTACATGGATTGTGCTAAAAATTTATTTTATTAATTTCTATGATATTATGTAGAAATATATTTGAGTAAAATTATTATTAATAGTTTACCCACAAATAAATGATCATTATAATAAAACCCATTGGTATCAGTAAATTTTCCATCACAAACTCATTTCTGATTTTGTCTTCATCAATCATGAATAAAAATCCCATGGAAGGAAATTAAATCATAATAAATCATGAAGGAGTATATATTATTGTATCATTAATATTATAGGAATGATGAACAAGGTATCTTGTTTTAAGGATCAATATCTCCATTATGAAACTTATAAGAAATAATCAAGGATACTAATAGCAGATGATGAAAATAAAAAATAACAAACTCATACATGTTTTTTGATTGACTATAATTAATGTTTATAAAATAAAATATAAATTATTAAATTAATTAAATGAGTTATTGAGATGGTTATTTTATATATGGGAGGTTAAATCACTTTCTTGGAATTTTGGAGTGAATATACTTGTTTCTATTCGCAATTTTCATTCCTTGAGAAAAAATATTAACGACCTGTGTTATTTTATATGCACTACATAATTCAATGTATATTTTCTTAATCATAATTTTCATTAAAATTAATGTATTCTAAAAAATTTACCATGTTATCTATTTCGTGGGATTTTTATTTTCCTGAAACCATATTTTTAGGGGTTATTCATCTCATGTTTCCTTCATTGAGGAATATTTTTCATTATGCACTAATTTTCATTTATATGGTATTTATACTACCCATTTGAAATACTTTACCTTGAGTATGTTTACTCATGGGTTTTATTTTTATATTGAATGTTTTCACTATTGAGGTATTTTTATTAAAATGTTGCCAATGACGTAACAGTTTATCATCTAAATTTTCTTTTTGAAAGAGACTCTACATTGATCACTTATATTATTTTGTAGTACATATATATTTCATGATAGAATTTTGTATACATATATTTATTCTATTAAATGTAATAATAAATGCATCAAATTTTTATATTTCAATAGTTTTTTATTTAATAGTACCATTGTCGTAATGGGTTTCATCTCAATTCCACCTCAGTGAGTTGTGATTTTATATTTCACACATATTCTGTTTCTAAATGTTTTAATTAAAACCATTATGAATTATTCAATAATAAATCACTATTAATATTTTTATTTAGAATCATATTTAATAATAAATATGTAATTTTTTCTTAATTTATACACTAACCATGTTGGATAGTATTGTTCTAACTCAATTTTTATTCTCTGACTTGTAAGGTCTATTCATGAATGGCATTCTTATATGTCCCCAAATAAATTAGTTTAATATTTCATATGATATTATGACATCTATATGCAGGGAAATGAAAATTTAAATCATATATTATTCCTTGATGAATTTGATTCTTATACGATTATAAAATTGTTAAGAATAATTGCCATCCTATGTAATAAATATTTTCCCCATATTCATATTATATATTTCAAAATATAATTTATATTTATTATTTTTAAATATAATTTTTTTATCATGTGATGTTATTATTATTATTATTTACATCAATTAAAAACAATGTTTTTATACATTTCAAGATTTTTATTAAATTAATGAATTTAAAAATTAAAAAATCCTTTTAATTTTAAATGTGTATACATGAAATTTCAAAAAAAATTACTGTATAAATATTTTATGTCTCTTAAAAATGTCTTCATGTATAATTTACGTTTTTTTTAAATTGGATTATAGCTTCCAAATGTTTTGGAAAATTTCATGAAATGTTAGAAAAAATATTTTTTAACAGTTTCACTTCAATTTTCTAATCAAACATTAAATATTTAATCATAGTTTTTGTAATGTTCCATGAGTAACCCTCTAAAATCTATAGTATAGTTTCGAATTTTGAGATGGAATATATGTTGTTAAAAATTTAAATTCCTAAAACCTTGTTATTTTGTAATGTTCAATGATTTTATTCATCTAAAATTTTATTTAGTCTATGTCAATATTCATAAATTTAAATTTTTCTTCCTTGGGGATATTCTATAATGAAACCATCCACCATGGTTCTATGTATATCTTATGATAATGTTATTACATTTTCTTAGCTAGGGAATGTATTGACATTTTGTATGATGTTTATATTAATATAGATGTTTATTTATTGGAAGGAAAATTTTATTTTATATTTTATTGATATTCATTCAATTATATAGTAAATTCATTAGACATAATTGTGTGATAGGTGTGGCCTTGAATTATATTTCTCCTAATGCATCGATATATATCATTTGATAATCTAGTTTTTGTATTTGGTTAGTTCCATGTAACACCCCAAATGGATTTACTTGGTCTACGCCAAGGTTCTATATGGCCTCTTGTAAACCTCCCCATATCCAAGATGTTTCCAAATCATAGTAAAGTAATAAATGATACATGGGGAGACTACACACTAATTATCATGTTAGTATTATTTTGAAACTTAATAAATAATAAATAACTAATGTTTAAGAAACAATAATGTAATTTCATGAAACAATTTAGATAATTAACTAAAAACTTCATAACATTTTATAACATAGTGGTATTATAATATAGCGAGTGTAATTTTTCTTACATGATTATAATCACCTGAGGATGTATATGAAACAATGTAGGAACTAAAGGCTCGGTAAGGGAAAATTACAAAATAGAAGAAGTAAGAGACTTGAATCAATAGAGAATGGGTGAGAATAATAATCATAATCATATCTTATGCATGGGATCATTATGAAAAGTATGAGGAGAACATTTTATAATGAAATGGAATGTGAAAATGCATAAAAATTAATCATCTTGTCAATGAGGTCAAATTTCACATATAGTTGTGAACAATGCTAGCATCATGTTAATGCATAACATATGAGAATAGTTATAACATATATATTGTAAAAAAACAAGGCATCATTTTCATGAATTATAAATTTATCACATGAGATAAATCACATTACCCAATGTATTATATATATATATATATATAATTTCATTGCCACTCAGAAAATCATAACTTTTACATAATCATTTATGCCTCATAGAACATCTAAAAAACACAGAGATAAAATAAACCATGTAATGGAATATGTTTTATTTGAATTTCATAATGTATAAATTAATGAAAAATCTTCATGGATCACAAATGAAAAAGAAGATCATAATTATTAATAAAATAGCATTTTTCGTTTGATTTGAAACAATACATGGGTAGTCGAATATGTTTTATGAAAATAAATTTATTTTTTAGTAAATATTATTATTCGAATAAAAAATAAATTTTGAAATATTTTTATCCACAAAAATAATATTTTAATGTAGTTAAACATTGTTTGTAGAATATTAGATGATTAACCGTATAAAAAATGATGTTAAAAACGGGTAGCCCAGACAAAGGGACTTGGTTTCAAGAATCCCCTAACGTTAAATCCCACTGTATTTCATCACTTTCCCACCTACTAAATCGTAAAAATTTGTTTTCTGAAACTTTGATTTAGTATTGAATAAATTTTAATTCACCACAATTTATTAAATATAATCATTTGGTTATACTTCTTAATTTCCTTGGATAATGTGAAGTAGTGTTGATGTCAAGTTTTCATTAAATGTTTCATATTTTTCATTAATTTTCAATTTTTTCAAGGTTATTTATAACTTAGTAGAATTAATTCCAGAAACATAAGGAAACAATATTAATACCTTTATATCTTATAAATAATTTATTTATACCATCCCTTTGGTGGGTGATAAGAAAAATGTTATAAATATCCTCATTGGTTGTTAAACAATTGTAAACAAGAACATTGACAAGATATAATGAAAACGATGTGTAAAGTATAATGAAAAATAATACAATTTTTAGAACTGGTTAAAAAATTAAATATAATTTATCATTTTAAATAATTAAATCTCAAATGTTTTCAATTTTCATAATAAATTAGAATATAAGAAAAGAATAAGAAAACAAGACAAGGGATTGAATAATTTAAAAAATACTTAGTGTGACTTGTATAGTATGATACAAGACTTCATTGATGAATAGAGTCAGTTTAATAATGAAAACACCAAAATCATCTTTGGGAATAAGACAGAGGACTATGAAATAACATTGGATTTGTAAGGTGAGGGTGGTGTGGGTTTTCAAGGGTATAGAGATGGGTTCTTTATGCATGATGAGAGGGGTTTTTTAGAATAAAATATTAAATAAAATTAAACATCAAAGGTAAAACATGTAATAATGAATTTTTTACAATTTAAATCATTTATATATATATAATAGAATTGTTTTTTACCTTAAAAACCATTATAAATATGTTTCACTTACTTTGTTTATAAGGAAATTGGAAAAATAAATTTTTTTATTTTAAGGGATCAATTTGTACTCTATGTTTTGAAAAAAAAATTCTCAAAATTATTAATATTTTATTTTTATGACACAATTTATTAATTAAATATATTTTCTCAGAACATAATATTATATAAATTTTTAGGTTATTATAAAACATTAATTATGTAATTTAAGATACACATTGTATGTGAAAACTTTGTTTTTAATATTCACCTAAAAAATTAATTATTTTAGAAAATTACATAAAAATCAACCTTAAATAAATTTATAAATATTGATCTCAGAAATGATAATTATATTTTTAATATAAATTTCAACCATATGTAATTTTAATTTTTAATAAAAATAATGTTACTTTTTTGAAATACATTAAATTACAGTTTTTTAAAATGTTCCCATATTTTTCTTGTGATTTGTAATCATGATGTTTTTTTTGAATTATAATATTTATATTTTCATATATTACGCATGATAATTATTAATTATATCAAACATCTTTTGTGGTAAAATTACAATTCCAATGGAAAAGATACTATTCCCAATAGTTATGTTATTATTTCCAATGATGACGTTACTATACACAATGGTTGGGTTTAAATATCTATGAACGCATTACTATAGAAATAGTCGCATTTCCTCCTATAAATAACACTTTATTTTTTGACTAAATATTCACTAAAACATATCATAGGATCATATATTTTCTTTTTTTAATATGTTTATTGTTTTAATATTATTTTGATTCATTTTTACTATTTTTGTCTTTGGGGTTATTTTTCAAGTAGATTAGGGCTATCCAATTTTAACATTTTAGATTTTCTATAATATTTGTTTTTCGAAATTTAATATTTGTGAAATAAATTGGTTTCATGGATTATTAATGTAATGATATTTATTTATTAATTATTGTTTTTTTGGTACTTCTTGGTGATATATGCATAAAATAATTATATAATCAAATTTAACAAAAACAATTAATGAAAAATTATTATTTAAAAATACTAGATCATTACAATATTCGCCCATATAGAAATTTCATCCCTTAAATTTCAACTCATATTCTCGGTTGCGAATACATGAGGGTATTTCGGTTTCATTATATTCAATTATTCCCATGTTGTTTTTTTATACATATGGTACTTCTAACAAACATTGAGAAGGTACATTTTCTATTGTATGGATATTTTTCTACATAGTCCAAGAAAATACCCTTTTTCTCCCCGTAAGAGTGGTCATTCGCACGTTAAACCACCTTCATATTTAGTACATGGGAGATGTCATGTATTTACTTCCTCAAGAACGATACACGGAAGCCAACATGAAATTGATCCATATTTGGTAGACGTGGAACCTAATAAGGAACTTCTTCTATATGATCAAGGATCCAGAATTGGCCAATGTTCCTAGGGATAGGATTCCCTTTAATTATAAACCAATTCAATCTCTTCCTTGATGATATTCAAACGAAAACATTTTTATCCAACATCAAACTACATGTCCCCTTGATAGTTAGCATCATAGCACATTCTTTGACTTTAACTCGATTTTATATGTTGTTGGACTTATTTAAACATTTCATTCATCTCTTTTATAATATCAACATGAAATATATTTTATTCTCTAACTTCATCCCAAAATATAAGAGGTCTAAATTTTTTCCCAGGCATAGTTTCTTATTGATCAATTTGAATACTTGAGTAGAAGAGTGTGTCTTATGAGAACTCAACTATAGGGAAATGTTGATCCCACGATACTTTTAAATATATTGTGAAATATCTCATCATGTACTTGAGTTCATGAGTTGTTGTTTTAGTTTCGACAAAAATTTGGAGGTCATTGGACATACTAAAATTTAGATTAATACTCAAATCATGTAGGATAATTTTCTAGAAATTTTATGCGAACATTGGATCATGATCACTGATAAAAAAATTGGAACCCCATAAAGCCTCAACACATATTTCACATATGTCATTTAATGTTATTCTAATGTAAAATATACCTTAATAGCAATAAATTGGGTAGTTTTGGTGCTTCTACACCCTTAATATCATATTTTATTGTTTCCTTTGGATTTATTTTAGAGTATACTGAAAATATCCAAAGTGAAATTATACCATTTCCACATGTTTATAGGCAATGGTTTCATAATCTAATTAAAATTCCATTGCACTGAATCATCTTGTTGACCTACCAAGACCCGTGATATAGACTGTAAAATATCATTCCTCGTGTTTTACCACTAGTAGGGTTATCGATGATCACAATTCATAATGGAACTTCTAGGAAGTTTATAGGATTATGATATTTGTTCGTTATCCAAAAACTCTATCCTTTTCCCTTTTCACTAATTAAAAATAAGTTTGTTTTAAAACAGAATCATACAATTATCATTGATGTGGGACTCATGTCGATTCTGTTACTATAACATTGTAACATTATTTTTAATATCCAGACCATCTCGTCAGGTGTCGTTGATATTATCAAAGATAGATGGTTAGATAATCATCTAGTAAATACAACAAGTATTCCCTACTAATATAATGTCAGGATTATTCATTTTCTTATCCATGAAGATTTAGTCGTTTTCAATCTATGTCTTAGATAAATTTACCAGTACATTTCTACTATGATCATTAGCTACATTTTCACCTTTTTCTAAATGGTATGGAATAGAGTAATCGTAGTTTTTAATTACCTCTAACTATCTTATTTGTCAAATTTTTTGATACTTTTATGTAAATATATACATTATAATCTTCTGAACTATATATATAACACATTTCTATCAAATAACATACTGAAAAAAATATTCAAAATGAGGATAACAATTAATATAGCTAGGTCAAATGTAAAGTAGTTTTTCTCATGGATAATTAAATTTCCTAAGAAATAAGTTATCAAATTTTCCTCATACAATAGTACACAACTGAATCCATTCATTGAAGAATCTCTTTATAAAAAATATACAATTATTGTTAGTGTGAGTGAAGACACATTTATTATCCTTTTCCTGATATCCCCAAATCATTCCTTACCTATATTGGTATATTAATACATTACCCAATTCAACATTAACATAGTTAGAGGAATATAAAATAATGAAAAATTTATCACAAAACGAAGGAAGTACCATTGTAATCCCTAGAAAATATACATTCCTTTGACCAGAGTGGGTTTAAGTAGTTCCTCAATTGTTGTTTCCTAAAAATGATCAATAAAAATTCTCTCACATGTGATAGTGTTCCCAAAAAATATGAATTTCTATTTCCAAATTTCACACATTATAAATATATAATAAAACATTCCCTTCCATAATTTGACAAAAATAATCATGAAATTATCATCATGTTTTCAATTTCTGTAGGTGTAAATTAGATTATAAACTATAAAAACTACAATACATATGACGAGGTAGAATAAAAATATGATATTAATGAAAGCCATGACGATTTAAGAGGAATTAAAATTTCAAAATAGAGTCAATATAAACTCATAGTACCCATAATTTTATTTTTATGTTGTATTATAAATATATACCTTCTTCACATTTAGTTGATGACATATGTATTGATGATCCACCATTGAGAAGTACTGAGCTCCAAATAATTGATTGATAAATTCATAAATCCTTAGTAGGGGATACTATTTATTTTTATTTATCTTTTGAGATCCCATCAATATATATACAACCACAATGAAAAATACATCTACATGAAATATAACATTTCACCCCATGTAAATTCACTTGGGATCATAAACATAATGTTCAAAATCTCTTGCAACTACTTCTTTAACTCCTCCAGTTATATAGGGGACATCCTATAAGATAATTAATATATATTCGTATCTTGAGGTATATGTTCTATTGATTAATATACATCTTGATTTTGGGGGATGTATAGATACAATTTAAGCAATACATCAGTGTATTCACCAAAATGTGAATTTCCTCTAGGTTGATACCTTCATTTGACTCATCAATCTTGTAATGGTATCCTTACTCATTGGGTATAAACACACACATCATTGAATGGTTTTATAAAGTAGATTCATAAAATTCGTTGAATTGTTATAGGATAATTGGATAGTTCAACATATGAAAATAAATTTTCCTTTCATGAATTTTGATTTCTGAGATATATAAAAAGATTCAATCCATGCCTAAATTAACATCAAAATCTACCTAGGAAGGATTAAAAGAGTCATCGGAATGATATTCCCCCAAATTATAAGAGGATAAGAGTACAACACATGGGTTATAATGATAACTAAACATTGTGTTTTTATATATTTATATACACCATGGTATCATGGATTGAATTCAACAGTTCTAGATGACATGCATGACATAAACGAATTAATAATACTTGTAATATAAAATTTTTCCATTTGGGAGTGAATAGGAGGTGTAACTTATACAACAAAATTTTCATGCTCCACTTTAGTTGTAGAGATGGCATAATTTTTCCATATCGCCTTTGGATTTATGGTTTTTGATACTGATTACCCTCAAGGACCTGTGGGATAGAGGACTACATTGCATAGTTCTATTTATCCCCACATTTGAAGAATTGATACATGGGAGGTGCATTAGGAGGTTCCTTTATTTCATCTATCATCGTAAACTATTTCAGGAATTCTCTTCAAAATTCAAAAGCATGGTTTCCATATCTCCAACACTGATTTCATTTTCCCATCCGTTTAAAGCAATTGCCATGATGTTTGATCAAAAAAATTAGACATTTGGGTGCTATGATCATCTTTACCATTTTTTACTCGACCCATCAGATGGATACACCATTATTGTCTCCCTATATATATAAATATGGGAAGATTATCCAAACTCCATATATACATTCAAAGAACATCTAACAACTTATTCATAACTCCCAATTTCATTAATATCTACATCCATTCGAAGGTGTGGCTTTAAACCATTAATGAATTTATCTATTTTACTATAATTCATGATAACAAAAACCAATGAATATGTTGAAATACTTTTTATGTTTTACTCATAATACATGAAATATTTACCTTAATTTCATTATATATATATATTTTATCAAATTATTTATTATAATTTTTTGGGGATATTCTTTGTTTAGAAATATTTTGTTATATTCTTCCCACTCAATCTCTTATATTTCATATTGTATACTGTTCTTTATCAATAACCACCATTGATCGGATTCTCCATATAAATGATAGATTAATAGATCCATATTATTCATCTCAGAAATATGGATCATGAAAAATATATTCCCCTTTGTGTTTCCCCAAAGTGTCATGAAAATTTGATCAAAAGATCCAATAAATGTTGGTGTTATTTTCCATATATATTACACTATATTGAGATACTCATTATTTGGTGAAGGAGGTTATTCCATATAATTTATGTTGCTTTTCATATCCAAAGATAGTTGGATAAGAAATGACATAATGTTGTGACCTCAACTACCCATTCAATTGGGGATGTAGTTTAGAAAATCATTGCATTTCTCCATACATGGGTTTTTGGGCTGGTTTCTTCTGGTTATCACCATTTCATACAATAGAAAATGTTCGACCAAACTTTCTGTAAAACATTGATTAATAAATAATTTATTATTTTGTAAAATTAACTCAATTGTAATTTTTTATAGGCTCCCATATTGATAATTTTTTTGATGAAATTTTTTTTGATGTTTACATATTCATAGACATATAATAATAGATTTCACTAATGTTAATTAATCCAAATTCCCAAATTAATAGAATCTGGCCTCTGATACAAACTATAAATAGCCAAATTTTTCATAAATGAATATGACCTCATTTTACAGATTATTACATAATAGTTATACATTTAATTATTGGGAGATTTAAATTATTGTGAAAATTAGGATCATATGTCACTTATATATAACAAAACATATACATTATTAAAGAACTCTTATTTATACATATAAAACTCACTTATTCTATAGAACATATAGTCACCAGAGGACGTAAATCAAATAAAATGTTACGTAAAAAATATTAGTAAGGTTAACATTAACAAAGAAGAAGTAAGTGAAATGAATTAATATAACCCACGTGATAATAATCATCCTAATAGTGTTATAATTATGTGATCATCATCAAAATAATGAGTAATATATTTTACAAAGGCATTGAATGTGGAAATTCTTAAAAATGAAAATTCATTTCATAATGGTCAAATACCACACTTAAATGTTATCAAAATTATGTTAATTTTACACATAACATGTATATATAATCATAACATCATATTTTAAAAAAAACATAAGATCATGTTCCGAAATATTAAATATTATCGTATGAGATACATCACATTTTACTATGAATTATCAGGATATAAATTTTTGATCCCACCTATTACATAATAATATATACATAATCATTCATGGCACAATGAACATATATTAAGCGTATTCCTAAAATAACCCCAGAAAAGTAAGGGTTTCTTAATAATTTAATAAATAATAAATTCATGAATAAACATTAGGGATTTGAAAGAATATACCACTATTTGGAATAAAATATCATTTTACTTTGGATAAGAAACAACTCATGTAGTGTTGAATATTTTATTTAGGATGATAAATATTTTTGGAAATATTTTCACATATATTTAAAATAATTATTGAAACATATATATCTCTAAAAATTAAATTAAATAATAGTTAAATAATACTTATTTATTATTATAGGAGTACCCAAACTAAGATACTATTTGATATAGGGCTAACTAATAGAAATGGATTTTTGTTTAAGAACCCCCTAACATTCGATCCCACTTTATTTCAACTATTTTCCACCTACTGATTAATAAACAAGAGATTATTAAAATAATAATCAATTAGTAAACTATTATCATTATTGAAACTATTTATATATTAAATAATTTGATTATATTTCTTAATTTTATTTTTAAATGGTAATTCATTTTGATATCATGTTTTCCATAAAAGTTTCCCATTATTTTTCTTATATTTCTATTCATGGTAATATATATATGTTTATTTAATTCCATAATCATAAATATATATATATATATATACATTTATATGTTATAATTATTTTTTTATTACCATAAATTATGATGGTCGTAATTAAGAAAATTTGGAAATGTCCTCATAGGCATTTTACCAACTCACAATTTGAAAAGAACCATACACCCAGTGTTTTGAAAAATAAAATGTGTATATGATACTCCTATACCCATAGTTTTCAAAAAACCGTGGGTATATGGATTGGTTGGGAACCTATACAAATGGTTTTTCTAAACAATGGGTATATTTTATGCCTATACACAAGGTTTTGGTGACTTTTTGGTATAGATTTCCTGTGATAGGGTGGGGAAAATAGACATGATTTTCTTTCCCACCAGAATACTTATTTTCTTGGTTTTCCACCTATAACCACAATTTAGATAAATATATATAAGTAAATATAAATATATATATGGATAACCCAATTTGGTTCAATGGATGGGTGCTATAAATGTATATAGACAGTGAATGGATCAGAACTAGTGGCATGCAATTTTTTAAATCCTATACCCAGAGTTTGAAAACTGTGGGTATTGTGTTATTGACATGTTGGCATAGGCATATTCCCATGACTATGAACCGTGGATATAGAATTTAAAAATTTTAGATATATCACAGAGATATACCAACATGTTTAGCTCACATAGATCACTGAATCTAGGGTATAGCCTATACCCACAGTTTTATTGGCTATACACATAGTTCTAAACCGTGGGTGTAGGTTAATTTTCTAGTACTCAAGGTTAATTGAAACATTGTCCAAATATGAAAAGATAAGTATAAAACATAAATGAATAAAAATAGAAATTTTATTTTAGATGTTAATCATTTATATAATGGTAAAAATATACCTATTTTAATCTTATAACATTTGATTTTTGAATTTAATTGGAAAAAGTGATTGAAAATTAATAAAATTAAAGAAGAGTTTGAAAAAAACATAATATTTCCCTAGTGGGACTAATTTTTTACAATTCTAGAATTCTTTAATGAATTTATATTATCGACTCTGGAATTTCCCTAAGGTTTACAGGGGATTATGATAGAGTATTTATGAATACCTATGCCTTTGAAAACTGATTGAGGGGTGGTTTTCCAAGGGGGGGAGGGGAGTTATTATTACATATAGAGGGTGATATTTTTAAAATTAAATATTAAATAAATTACTAAATCCAAGGAAAAAATATAATAGTTAATTTTTGACAACATGAATCATATAAAAATATATTATATGGTTTTAGGAATGAAAAACATATTAATATTCGAAATCAAATAGTATATTAAAAAGGAATTTGGAAAATAAATATTTTATTTTAAGGGATCACATTTCACTTTTGGTTATGGAAAATGATTTTTAGTGGTTAAATTATGGTTATTGTATTTTAATGACCCATTTATAAAATTGAAAATATTTTGGATGATAATCATTTTATAAAAATTATTAGTTCATTATTACATCATGAATGATGTAATTTAAGATACAAAAGGTACATGAAATACATTATTTTTACTAATCTCCCAAAAATAATTTATTTAGGAAGATTACCATGAAACCACCATTGTAAATGTTCCTCATTATTACATAAAAAATTATATTAATTTTTATAATATATTTCTAATATCGGGTAATTTAAATTATTAATATTAAAAATATGATTTGGATGAAATAAATTATAATACAGTTTATAAAAAAAGGCGTCTATATTTTCTTAGAGATTCTAATCCATGATATTTATTTTTTAGTGTTATTATATTTTTATTTACTTATATTAAGCAACATAAATATAATATATATCACAATTTCTTTATTTAAGGTTAAATTACTATTCCCACTATTAGGTTGATATTCCAAATGGCCAGGTTACTATTCAAAATAGTTAGGTCACTATTCCCAATAGTCAAGTCACCATTCTAATAACCACATTACAATTCATACATCGAAATCACCACATTTAAATACTAATCCATTAATAATTTTAATATTCACTGAAAATAATCCTATGGATATATATTTACATTTTCTAGGATTCATATTGGTTTAAAAATAGTTTCTTTCATTACTATCATGTTGGTTCTGGGTATAATGATTCTAGAATATTGGGGTGATCCATATTTATGTTTGAGAATATTTCTTAAGGGATCTTGGGACACTCCTCAAAACATAACATTAATTTTAACTAGAAATAATGATGAATCTACAAAAATTTACACTTAAAATGATCGATACATCTTTTAAAAATACCTTATACATAAAATACAATCTTTATCTGAATCATTGTTTAAACCATTAAAACCATGAATATAAATTTGTTTGGAAAGTCCATGGTTGAATCCATTTTTATCCATTACAACCCTCCTCGTTGTATGTGAAAGATATTTTTATGTTGATGTGTGTGGGTGAATATGATTCAATGTAGAAGAGATAAAGCATATTGTAAAGAGAAACCTTGTGGGTGCTAATTATAAAAATAAATAAAGATTATTCAATTCGTATATTGGATATTGAGTTGTTTCCCTTCATGAAAAAAATAAAAAAAATTATTTTTGTGAATTGAAGAATAAAAAGGCCCCATTACTAGAACGGTGATTTTTATTATTTTTTTTCAGGTGGTGGATTGTAGGTTTATTCTAAGAATACCATTCAAAAAATAACAATAAAATTTAAAAAGAACATTGAACAAAGGGTATACATGTAGAGAAAAATTCATGGTGAAAATAATTCATTATTATTTCATTTATCATAACATTTAATTTGAGTTTTCGGTTATGTAAAAATTTCTACTTTAAAGAGGTGAATTTCATTAGTCTTTCACTTTTGATTTCAATCACAAAACATATTAAGAAAACTCCTCCTTCATCCATGACTAAAAAAAATCCAACCAACCATAAGGCTTCGAAACATTAAAAACCCAATTTAAAGGCCCTCGTGATATCATGTGTCTTTTATTTGCAAGGTTGAATTATAATTTCTTTATATTTATATTGATATGGAGCACATTATCATGATAGGAGTGTAACTATATTTTAATTGTATCATAACTGATGAGTGTAATGATTTAGAAGCGGTGTATGTAATTATTTATAATGTTTAATAATAAGTAATTGAGAAATTAAATGAATAGATGGATAAGTTCCCTCATTACTAAAAGGGGAAAATTAAAATGCATGAATTGATTGTTTCCATTAAAAATGAGATAATAAACTGATATTTTTTGAGTTTTTTATTGAAAATTTGAAACGAAATTGATAATTGTTTAATTTTATTACTTGGAAATTTAAATTTTGGTAATATTGGTGACCTCTAATTTTCAATGTTGAGATTCTATGCTTGTAGAAAATCATATCAAATGTCTTGGGGTATTTTATATACTCATTTTATCATGAAAAGTTTAAACTTGTTCTAAATATTTTTATGGTTTTTTAATAAGTATAACCATGAAATTATATGTTTTAGTAAATTATGGAATGTTATAATTGAAACACTGAAATTTATTCAAATAGTTAAGCGGGAAATTATTTTGAAATTAGAAACCTATTTTCAAATAGGATATTATTCGTTAATTTTTTATGTGATTTATATCATATATATTATTTTTTAGTTGTTCATAAAAAAATAAGTCTCATTGTCTAGTCCTCAACCAAGGGATACCCACAATCCACAAATCCAGGTCCATGATTACCCAAACAACCATAAATAGCCCAAGTAAGGCCTTCCCATTATCCCACAAGGGTGAATTAGGCCCATCCGGGGCATTGCTAGGACTATGAATTTTTTTTTGTGGGGACTCGCCAGTCAGTCCCACATGAATAAAAAAGTATAGGATCACAGGTATGGGGTGGTTTATGAAAACAATAGGTGTCCTCTAACTCTAGTCTGACTTCACTGGCCATTTGGAGTCACATATTCAATTATAAAGGAGAATGTAACACCCCTCCATTTCAAAGTGGGATACAGGAAAATATATGTTCTATTCATTTTTAAATAAATAAATATATATAATTCCTTTCTCTTTAGACTCATGATTGAACACCATACTCTACCAAACTTATTCACATTACCAGCCTTTTCATTGTTCGCCACGATCTATGATGTCGCAGTTCAACTAACTCCGATAACGAGAGACAGATATTGGATGGTCTTCAGTTGATAATTTTATTCTTTTATATTTTCTTTTATTTACTTTTTTTATTATTATTTCATATGTAATTTAAATTTTATTTAATTAAATGAATTCATGAATTCATTTTTCATTAAGCATCCCTAAAATGTTTTTTTTCTTCTGCGGATTTGGCTCAAATTTTTTACTTTAAATTTTATATTCTTATTTTATATTATATTATTTTTTCTCCCTTGTTATAATTATTTTATTTTATTTCTTTCATTTCACATGTGGCCTTCATTTATTTTATTATAGTTCATTCTATATCACTATTCAGTGTTTCCCTTATTTTAGTTTTATTTTTATTCTATTATTTCTACTTCATGCATTGTAAACTCCGTCTCCATATAATCGGAGTCTATCCTAAGGCTTGTTCTGGGGGAGGTCAATGTGTTCTGGATTTTTTTATTAATGGTTATTTTATGATTGTAGTATATTTTAGTAGCATGAATGGGAAATAAAATAGTTCCCCCTAACATGAAACTAAAATAACCATTTATTATTTAATTTTATTTATTTTTACTATATTCAATTGATTAGTTATAAAGATAATGATGTTGAGAAGATCAATGGATAAAATTTCATATGACGGATTCTTGCCCAAAAGTTTTCACACTCTCAACTAAGGTGTGACTTCAAACATATTTATAAGAGGATGTAAACTTAGATTGGTTTAAGGAATTTATGATTTCAGAACACTAAATAAAAGGATAATTATACATCATGATATTTCATTTTGGGATTATCAGAATAAATTTTAAAAACTACTAGAGACTAGTTATTGAACACAAAATTGAATCTAGGACAATGTTATTTCTATGTAACCAATTTATATTCATAATTTCATTTTACTATAAGTTTAACATTCTTTTCTACATTCCATTTAATTTTTTTAGAAATTAATGAAAACCTAAATTTTTATTATTTTCATAACATAATAGAAAAAACTAAAATTATTAGTTATTAGGTGAATTATAAAAATAAGGTGAAGAAAGTGATAATCTTATCAAGTTAGATAACATTGGTTAGCCACTATGCTATTTTCGGAAAACATATAGAAATTTACTATTCCCACCCCCTGTGATAGTCGTGCTTCAGTAGGTCCTAGTTATATATTATCCCTTGATGAATTGATAGGTATCATGAGATAAATCATTTGAAAAATTAGATGATTTTCTACACAAACATTTGTCTGGTTTTTTGAATGGTATTGACATCATTTTTCAAATGTCTAACATTATGCATTCAATAATTACGATTTCAATTTGTGATATCCATGTGACTATTTTATTAGTTGTTATATTCATGGTTAATTTTAAATATTATGTGATTATGTATATGAAATTATATGACCATCATCTATTCCATATATATTATCCTCAATTTATTGTTTAAATGATATTTTTTTAATTATTTATCATTTGATGTTGATTATGATTATATATTCATCATATCATTATCTATATGCATACCCTTACTATTAATTTATTAATTCCCCTTTCCTATTTTACATTTCACTAGCATTCATGGAATTGAGGAATTATTTATATGTGGGGATATGATAAGGGTAAATATGGTGTTGAAAAGGAAAGCTCATTTTTGAAATTTATATTTTCAATTATAATTATAATTTCATGTGTGTTTTTATTTTACTATGAATATAAAACAATTTAGTCATTTAGGATGTGTTTCCCTATGTCATATTCTAAAGTAATAATTTAACCACCTACTCTGGTCTACTACGGTTAGGGACTTTATAGATAGTATAAGAGGATATTTAGTATAAACTATGGGTTCTAGATTTTGGAAATCATTTATTAGGGAATATAATCATATGAATTACTTTAACAATGGTTCTAAATATACGATGACTTCTTAATGTTTTGGTAAGGTAGATATTATGTGATTTTCCTACAATTAGATAACAATTTGGATACTACATGTGGACATGGTTCTCAATGATTTGTACATAGGGTCAATTAATCAAAAAAAGTTTGTTTTTATTTACTCGAGGATTACATAGAACATGATAATGGACCTTACTAACCACTAGGATTGACACTCCCATGGGATATGATAAGGTTAATTTAAATTTTCTTTTAAACCCATTATGATGGACTATAAAATATTTATTTGATTTGAAAATCTTCACATTTAAACCATGTTTACTATTATGAGACTAGAAATGCAAATAAAATTAAATTTATTCTAATAAATTCACTAGTATTGTGAATATACATTATATTTCAATATATTATAGTCAAATTTATTGGTTGAAATTATTTATAGATGGGTCTTAATGGACGGAATGGGAACAATATCAATTCACACACCCCGTGTAGGGATTTACATCCTATGAATAATATTGAAGATACATCTTGAGTTGTAGATGAAACAAATGAAATTATAACAATATTGGGGAAGCTAATGAAGGTTATTAGAAACAACAATATTCCTACGGCGAAGCATAATGATCAACCAATTAATTTAATAGATTTACACTTCTTTATGGATTAACAACCTCCATAATTATATTAGAATACAAATACATTTGAAATAAAATTACATTTTTATTATTCAAAAACACTTAATGGAAAGTGAGAAATCTTGGGTTCAACCACAAAAATAGACCACATAGACATTGAAAGTTATTATATGTCACCCCAATTTAATCTCCCTTAATAACTACTCAGAGATATTGCATACATTGGTATCTAGTTTTTCCATTAGAAGATATTCAAACTGAAAATCCATCTTGTCCCAAGATAGGATGTACTTATCTATATTGATCGTCCAATTGATGAATCCCCTTACTAATCTCTGGTCTTTATTTTCAATTAAGGATTAAATATCATCATTGATGACCAACCCCAATGACCTCCCAATCATCCTATCTACTTACTCATTCCTATCATTGATTTGCAGCACCTCTTCAACAATTTCTTCATCTGAGCTCATATGAATTTTAAGGGATTGTTAAATCACATCACCTTGGTTCTTATGGTGGCGAGAAACCTTGGATAAATATTATATGTTATTGTTCAAATTTTTAGCTTTCATCTTCTTTTTTTATTGAGTCTCCATCGGTAGAGGTAAGTATGATTAATACTTATTCTCTATATGATTTCCCCTCTTACTCATTCTCTTCCTTGGGATTAAGAGATGATATCTTAGTACCTCATTATAATAATCAACAAAATAATTGTTAGAGCATCCATCACTAGATCTGTTCTTCAGATCCTTCATCCCATTCATGGATTCCCTGTCCAAACTATACCCAATAAATTGGACTAGACCATCCATCAATAGCTGTTCAAAGTGGTTGCCTAACTCGATTGTTCCAACCACACTCCTCGGACATACCCTGGTTATGAAATCACCCTTTGAACCATTACTCAATGTTGTGAATCATGTATGAGGATCCTCCCTTGGTACTCAATAATATTCTTATTTGTTGTTTGTACCACTCACTTTACACACCATTTCAGCAGTTGAGGCACCCATCTTATGACGTCACTCACATTAATGATTTAATATTAATTGAATCCCACTACCACCCTAGGGTTGACAAGTAATAGAGGATCCAGAACTACTACATTTATTCAACCTATGGACTCCATTTCTTCAGAATGATCTCTATTGACTTTTTGGGGTCTAGGTTTTTCTCGACCAATGGAATATGACTACCACCAAGGGATTCCCATCTCATGGTCTACTATGAGTTTCCTTTTCCACAATCTCCTCACCCAATTTCCCCTGACCAGAGGGGCCATCACAATATAGGTCCTAGAAGAATTTCTACCACCTATTCCCACAACCTTGTTCTAATAATGTTATTGACTTCCCCATCTATTGGTCTCTGGTGAATGGACCGGTAGCTTGCAGTCAGATGAAATGTCAACCCTCGATTCATATACCACCTTCTACATATAATGACATCCATCTCCAACTATAATCCAAATGAAATAAAATGAAATTTTGGAGGCATATAAATCCACACACACTCACGGATTAACATGTGTAAAGACCAATTTGGTTCAGCTATGAGAGCACTAGTACCTACCTACTATGTTCCTAAACATTCAAATAAATGAGGGATTTTGAAATCGGAGGGAGAGGTTAGGGAAACTCACCCAAATATACATCTAAGCTGAGTCATTCCCCGAATGGATGTTGTATATCCTTCTATAGAGATACAATTGGGTCATGATGTAGCAGTGTGGCATGATAGACAATGATTTGATGATTTATAATTATGATGAAAAGTGTATCATAATAATCCTATAACTGAGAAAACCCGCATTTCACTTCCAAAATTTCCCATCATATGAATATACATTGTCATGTTCTATAATGATAGATAAATAATTATTCATGTATTATGACTAGAAAGTAAATAATCGGAAGAAGAAGAAGATAGACTTAAATATTGATAGACCGAAGAAGGTAAAGATAGATTTTCTGACATGTGATAATTGTGTAATGAAACATTCCTTTACATTATTAATGGGAAATGGAGTTTTCTAAGCGTGTGGATTAGAAGGACACAATGCCCATAATTTAAAGAGAATAAAATAAGTTTTTTTGGACTCATCATGTTTTAATCTTGTTTTAATGATCACAGATCCTATTAAACTTGTTTAATATATCTCAAATCATGTGTAGAGATGGTTTATTTCATTTTCTTTAATGTTTAGAACCCATAGTATAAACATGTACAAGATAATGATTTGGAATCGTATAAATCATGTTTTTAATATTTTAAACTATAACTGATATGTTTAAATAATGTTTTTTACATTAATTATTAAGTCTAATTCATTCTGTTAATATTATTTCCAAAGACAATTTTACAGATATTTGGATACGTATTAGAACATATAAGACTGGCACTGGTTCTGGATTTTTGGAAGGTCTCACACACTATAACACAAACACCATGTCACAAACACCATAATCCTGACCCTAAAACTTAGACATTGTAACCAAATTCATATTTCACAAAGACTGTGACACCAGTGCCTTACTATCTTCACAAGAAACCACTCAATGCTTTGAAGAATGACTGGACACTATTACCTGAGACACCATGATTCTGACACCGCATCTATGCTATCGGTTGAAGATCTTAACACAACTATGGCACCGTGAAAATATCTCCATTCAAAGGCAACATAGAAGAAACCATTTCCCAATGACATCATCTCCAAGTGATAATGTTTTATGAAATTATGTTACACTGGTCTTTAATCTATTTTTTCATTTTGAATTTATTTTATAACTGTCGTATTTTATTTTTTTAATGGAACTAAAATAATTAATGATTATTTATAGACATGTAACCTAACATTATGAGTTATAAGGTGTAGAACTTTTTGCATTATGTCCGCTCCAGCACATGCACTCCAAAATAAATACCCGAACATGAGACTTAAAGCAAGAGTAGAGGGAATGTTTTAAAAAATAACTTATGAATGAAACAATATAAAACTGGAGAACAAGCCAAGTACTCTTGATCCCTGAAGGTAGAAATACTATAGATTAGAGCCTCAAACATCTTCACAGTATCATGTTAATGAATAAAATGATCAATGAAACTTAATTCATCAAACTGGAAACCAGAGCACCAGACTCACGATACTATATTTTGAACATTAGGACTCGATAATTTCATCTGATTCATCCTACAAGTCCATAGATTCCATGAGAAACAGTTAGTGAATTTATAATCTTTTCTCGACATCCTTGCTTTTTTGTGTACTATTTTTAGCTATCGATCAGTGAGTATATCTATATTAAAAACCACATTTTCTCTTATATTTAACTGATTGATAAAAGATATCCTATGTCGTATATCTTCTTACATCTATTTACATCCCTTGATAAGTGTGGAATATGACCTTGTGTGACCTGGTAGTTTATTCCCATGAAGAATGGTGGAAGAGTTCATGTGACCTGGATAGTCCTAGGTGCTATTGTTTTCTGTGATCCATGGTGTGGATCATGTTTATTAATATAAAATTTTTAGTGGAAAGTGATCATAAAGTGGAGTGGATTAGGTCTCATCATGAGACATAACAACTTTTTTTTTCCACTGTGACATTTAATTTTGTTTTTATCAACCTTAATTTATATTTTATAAAATTATATTTTATATAAATAGGTTTTAATTGATAGAAGTTATAACTGTTTTTCCTTATTAGAGTATCATTAAATGTTGTATCAATAACTCACATTTATATTACTGAGAATTAATCAATATTAGGAGAAGTTATTTGAACAGTCAAACTATTATAACCGTATTATGTTGATTAACATGGATGCATTCATTTTTATTGGGGAATCTTTTTAAGTGACATTTTAAATAGAAATATTTATAGATACTCAATTCACCCCATCCACTTGAGTGATATACTCTGACCAGAATTTTTTTATCAAAAGATCTTATTCTTATTATGGATCTGTTTTAATATAATTTCAACTATGATTTAAGTGTTACATTGAAGATAAATAAATTTCTGTTAGTTCTAAATTTCTAGATCATTAAAATTATTTCTTTATTATAGATAATATACTATAAGGTGATGCTACAAACATACCTCCATTATTTAATGTGACCAATTATTCCCTATATAAAATTAAAATAAAAATAAATTTAGAGAGTATGGGTTTTGAAAATCGGTCCTCATTTGTATATTATTATGACATTCCCGATACTACAAAAACTACTTGGGATAATCCAACTAAGTCTACTTATAACAATAATTGCAAAACCATGTTTACCTTATACTTCTCTTTAGGAGATGGGGAATTTAACAAAATTTCTACACGTACAACAGCCCATGGACATTGTGATACATTGTTTATTTCACATGAAAGAAACTATATTGTTAAGGAAATGAGACCATTCACATATTATATGAAATATGATAATTTTAAGATGATAACTGGTGAACTGATTTTTGACATGTATCTCTGGTTTATTGAAATAGTAAACAATATGATCTCTCTGGGAAGATATGTTACTTCTAAAGAACAAATAATGAGGATTCTCATATGCCTACATGCCATATAGAGAGGAACATCTATCTATATTATAGATTCATGTTACATTAGAAAATTACCAGTCAAAGAAATCATTGGGAAAATAATGATGTACGAAGAAGTGCTAAAATTCATCTAGGAAGGGGAGGATGATCCCAAAAGTAAATCTATGGAATTTAATACCAATACTATTAAACATGTAGATAATGAAAAACTAATTGACTCTATAGAATGTTACATCAGTTAACATTCATCACCTGAAAATTAAGAGGATATGGATCAATTAGCATGAAGGTTTAATAAATTTTATAAAATAAATAAATTTTTAAGAAACAATAACTTAAAAGGTAAATATGATCAAAAGGGAAGCTAGAATAAAGATTGGAAATGAAATGAAATGTATGCTGAGATATTATGTTATGAATGTAAGGGAAAAGGACATAGAAAGGCCGATTGTCCCTAGATCATGTATAAAAATAAATACGAGGACAGAGATTGAAAGTAAAAAAATACAATGAATGCAACTTGTAGTGCTTCTGAGGACAGATCAAGGGACTTAGAGTCCTCACAAGACGAACAACATACCAAATCCAATATGTGTTTCATGAAAAACACATATGAGGTATTCCTAGAATCTCCCATAAAAAAATTTTATTCTTCTGTAAATGAATGTGATTCTGAAATTATATCTAAATATGAAATGATATAGTATTGAAACATTTTGGAAGGGGAATTTAATGAACTAAATTATTAATACATTTCCATAAATATATATTATGATCTTAACTCATCTTTTAAATCTGAACTTGTTTTAGAAAGATATTAAAAATGTTCAATTACATAAATAAAACAATTAGTTAACGATATCTATTGAGAAATAGAAAAAGGACCTTGAAAGGTTTACTGATGGAAAAGATATATATGTAAAAATTCTAGATAATCATATTTCCCCTAAATACACAACTAGTATTTGAATTCAAACTGGTAAAATAAATTATGGGAAAACCAATTTTTTTCTAAATCTAGAATATACAGCTTTATTCCTAGTTTAGGAAAACATTCTGCGAGTTCAAACTATGATACAACCTCTAGTGTTTTGAGTATCTTTAGACCAAATAATTTTATTTCTCAAATACATTACATATTGGTTATATGAATCCTATGATGAATTGTTGGTTCCTAAAGCACTAGATACTAATATTACTAAACCCAAAAAAATATGGGAAACACAATCTATTTTTATTTTTTCTATTTTATAGGAAAATTGGTTGAAGAGCTCATATAAAAGATTATGGTACTTGGAATTTTTTTTTCAAGACACATGCCATGAGACTATTCATTTTTCAAGAACCTAACAATGATTGATGGTGGGAATGTCACTTTTGGTGATAATGCTAAAGGAAAAATCATTGGGCTAGGACAAATCGGTAATTCTAACTCATTTTTAATTCCTACTGTCCTTTTTGCTGATGGATTGAAAAATTATTGGCTTAGTATTCCACGACTATGTGATGATGGATTTCATTTAATATTTAAAAATGATTCCGACAATGTTTTTAAAAATATAAATGAATTATTATTTTCCATATTAAGAAATGAAAATGTATATTCTGTCAACATAGATTCTTTAGTTTCTCAAAATGCTTCTTCATTAAGTGTATTTCACGATGTGTCATGGCTTTGGAATAGATGACTTGGACACTAGAATATTCACACCCTTATAAAGATAACTAGAAAAATATTAGTCAAGGATTTACCTAAACTAGTGTTTCCAATTTATAAAGTGTGTAATTATTGTAAAATGGGTAAACAACACAAAATTTACATCAAACCAAAGAAAGAAGTGTCAACTTCTCAACCTCTCATGTTGTTTCACATGGATCGATTTGGAGTATCTAGAGTTTCTAGTTTAAATTGGATTCACAATGTTTTTGTTATTGTAGATGACTTTTCTATGTATACATGGACATTCTTCCTAGCTCACAAAAGTGAAGCATGCTCTCATTTCACCATGTATGCTAAAACTATAGAAAATATTTGTGGAATTAGAATTAAATCTCAATCTTGTAACCTTGGTCATGACTTTGAAAATATAGAGTTCAAATCCTTTTTCTAGAAAATGGATATAGTCATAATTTCTCTACCCCTATAACACCTCTTCAAAATGGAGTTGTAGAAAGTAGAAAAATGACTTTGTATGAAATTTTTAGAACCAGCCTTTGCGAATATAACATACCCATTTAATTTTGGGCTGAAGCTGTAAATATTTCTTTCTATATTATTAATATAGTGTTGATTAGACCTACACATAAAAGAAAACCACATGAGTTATGGAACAACAGAAAACCCCAAGTGAACTACTTCAATGTCTTTGGATGAAAATTCTATATCGATAATACAAAGGATAATCATGAAACATTTTTATCCAAGAGTGGAAAATTAATATTTTAGGATATTAAATATCTATTAAATCCTATAAAGTGTTAAAAAAAATAACTAAATCTATGGTGGAATCTATCGAGGTCAAGTATGATGAGAAATATCCACATTAGTCTAAGAAATATGTAGAGAGTATTGTGGATGCTAAGTCAAATCTAGAAATTTTTCATAAACACTCAAACCATCTCATAATGGAATCTTTAAAATCTTCCAGTTCTATAAATTCTCCAAATTCAATCCAAAATGAACATGAACATAATGAAGAGCCTAAAATCACTAGCCCCATTTTTCTAGAGATGTTTCCACTATTTTTAACCATTAATTAGATGTTGTTTCTGGATATTTAGATAAAGTAACACAAACTAGAGATTCTCGTAGAAATCAGTTTGTAAATAATCTTTCTTCACACAACTTAAACTGAAAAGCATTAATGATGTTAAAAATGAAGAATTCAGGGTGATAGCTTTGTAAGAAGAACATAATCAGTTCGAAAGGAACAATGTTTTGAAACATGTTCATAGAAACAAAGACATTTTTACCATTGGAACTAAGTGGGTGTTTAGAAATAAAGTACATGAGGGTGGTAGCAAATTTATAAATAAGGATAAATTGGTTTTACAAGGATATAATCAAGATGAATGAATTGTATATGAGGATACATTTTCACCCGTAGCTAGACTTGAATCCATGATAATCTCACATGAGTATATATAACATCTGAATTTCAAAACATATCAACTGGATGTCAAGAGTGCATTCCCAAATGAGTATATATATTATGATGTTTTTTTTGAACAACCCCAATTTTTTCCCAAATCCTCACTTTCCAAATCATGTTTTTAAAATATCAAAATCATTATATGGGATAAAACAAGCTCTATGATCTTCTTATGATATATTATGTACATTTATTATTTCCAAAGGTTTTAAAAAAGTTATATATAATTCTACTATTTTGATAAAACAAATTTTGAATGATGTTTTAGTAATTCAAATTTATGTAGATGGTATTATTTTTGGATCTTCAATAAATTATTTATGTCTTGAGTTTTCTAAAATAATTCAAAATAAATTTGAAATTAGTTTAATGGGTGAATTAAAATTCTAACTTGGATTTCAAATAATTAAACTAATTATGGTCTTGTTTAAAATAAATGAAAATATACTAAAGACCTTATAAAAGGTTTTGGCTTTGAAAGCACTACAAGTGGTGATACTCTAATGAGTACTACTTGTAAATTGTATGTTGATGAAGAAGAAAAATTTGTTGATCAAACCACATACAGAGGAATGATTTAAATATTAATCTACATAATTTATAGCCAACCTAATATTATGTTTAGTTTATGTATGTGTTCTCACATTCATGAAAACCCTAAATAGTTTCATTTAAAAGATGTTGAAAACATTTTAAAATACCTCAAGCATACACCCAATTTAAGATAGTTCAATACTAGATGACAACCAATTGAGTTATTTTTCAATTAGAATACTATTTTTGATGATTGTATGATAGATTGAAAAAGAATCTCTAGAACATGTCTCATTTTAGGAAAGTGTCTAGTATCTTGGTGTAGTAAGAAACAAAACACTATTTCATTATCTACAACTGAAGTTGAATACATAGCTACTGGTAGTTGTTGTGCATAAATTTTTTGAATGAAAAACACATTACTATACTATGGATATTGATTCATGCTTGCACATATAAATTGTAACAATAAAAGTTATATTAAAATATCAAATAATAATATTTCACACTCTAGGAAAAAGCATATTTATGTAAGGATTTAATTTTTGAGAGATCATTGTAAAAAAGGTGATATCACTTTTGAATTCATTGCCATTGAACATCATCCTGCTAATATATTCACTAAACCATTAAATTATGAAATGATAAATTACATCATAAATGAATTATGAATGATAAATCTTATGTTAAATATTTATGGTCTCAAACTTACTATCTCAGACAAACTGTGTCATGTTTACTTAATAATTATTTATGGTTTCATGATTCACAGTTTCACAAGATACTATCATGGAATTACAATATAACATTTATTGTCTCTCAATTATTTTCTTGCGCTTACTACCACAATTATACGATCACACTATTAGGAGTCCAACAATGATGATGACACTGTGATAATCTGTTCCAGTCTCATCATAAAAACTCAATTTTCCATTTTTTCTCATATCACAATGTAGATTATTTTATTGTTTTTATGATGAATTTTTTAATTTTTGATGATTGAAATACCTAAATGATAAAAATCAATATCTTTCACTCCTTGATTCAAACAAACCTTCTTCTCTCGAAATCAAAACCCCTATATTTCAAACTGCTACTCCCCTTTTAGGCTTTCCTCTCCCTCGATCCCACATTGAATCCCCATAATGAAGTTCCCATCTTTATAAACTCTTTAAAATTATAGATCTTAAATGAAAGTGAAAACGACACTAAATGGGATGCCAGACGGATCGTTGAATCTGAATCATGCTGATATACCCATAGTACAAAAGAAGGAAGTCTGTCCACAGTGGTTTATGACAAGTAAGTCACTAGTTTTAAAAGTACTGGAATAGAAGGGATCGATGAACTAGTTCATCAAAGAGAAAAGGATGATTTATCCAAAACTATTTCCCAGTTTTATCAATATGTCTTGTTTTCATTCAATGTAGAAGATGAATTTACTATATGAAGTTGAATTAATTATCAAGGGTGTGATTTTTCTTGAGTTTGTGGGATGGAAACCAAGGGATACATCATGATGGAATTTTTAAGGATTACCAATGAGGTCAGCCTCCTCATTGTGATTTTTTTAAAGAGGAGTCCCCATAACATTTGACTAAAAATAAGAAGAATATAATGGAAATTTCTGATGAGTTGTATTGGGAGGCCAGTTTGGTATTTTATTTTATCCATAATAATATTTGTCCAAGGAAAGTGGATTTTTCTACTCTTAAGTTTCAATTTGTATTCTTAATATATCATTAGAAAAATTGGAATAAGATTAATATATGTGAGTATATTATACATCATATTTACGATTTAATTAAGGCAACCATAAAGTATACCTATTTGTTCTATTCATGGTCAATATCTACAATGCTATTTGATAAAGGAGTGGTTGGCCCAAATGAACAATTCATTGAGGATTATGAGTTCTATAACACAAAGGATACAATCAGAAAGTAGAAAATAAACTAGAATCCTTGGAAGAAGTCTTGGGTGGAGGATGATGAAAGGTTGTAAGAAAATTTCAATCTAGTTGAGAATCCTTCATGACCTCAGGACAAATATGACCCTTTTTTGAAAGCATATGATGTTGTTAATTATTCATATAATTATGTAGGAGATGCTGTTGTTGAACCTAAGGAAGCAATAATCATGGAAAATGAAGAATGTGGTATATTTGTTACAAAAAATGTAATTGAAAATGATATACATGTTACTAAAAGAAGAATTGATTCAATGGAAGAACATGATTTTGTAAATGAACCTGATACTAGTTTAAAATAACAAGTTGTTCTATGAGAGCATTTAGAAGAAGAAACTGCTTTTGAGGAAGAGGCTACGATTGGGGAACAATTAAAAAAAGTTGATTCTGAATGTATCATATCCGATGTGGAATGAATTGAACAGGACATTCAGCTAGCTAGAATGGAAATGGGTGAGCCTATTAGAGATAAAAAATTTGGATGTAGGTCAAGGGACTGAATCTCTAATTCTCATAAGAGATGCACCTATTGAGGGGGAGAAACACACCAATCTAGATTGTGTTAATGTTTTCAATAATGTGGATTAAAGCACTGTGGAGACCTGGTATAAGATTCCTAGATAATTTGATGTGTACAATACCTAGTAGGGCATTTTTAAAGGCATATATCTTTCTACTATTTATCAATTGAAACCATTTTTATTCTCTAGAAATAATATCTGCTAAGGAGATTGAACCTATCTCAGCACCTTTTCAAGAACCTAAAAAAGAACATTCTGCTACTGTGAATCTATGTTATATGAAAACATTTGTATAATCTTTGTAAGATCGATTTGAAAAGATCATAAACTAATAACATACTCCTGTGAAAAACCAAAATTAAAGAGATTTTTAGAAGCTTTTAGAGAAGATCATATTGTAAAATCAACCAAAAATGCTTCATAAAATATATTAAGTTATGATTTAGAATCATAATTTGAGTGATGAGGTGATGTCTCTCAAATATATGGTTGAAGACATGAAAAAAAATGTTTCAAACTGGACAAGCTCCCACTGCTCATCCAGTTGAGGATGTTAGTGATTAGATCCCACAAAATATTTCATCTCTGATTCAACCAAATTTGACTACAATTTATGGAAATGTGGATGATAGAAACATTAAGATAGTAAATTGGATGCATGAGCTTGTTTTCAGTCTTAAAAATATGACTGATGAGCAAAATGGATGTTTACAGAATGTTCTAAATTAGCTTATGTCTATCACTTCATCCATTACATCTTAAAATGCCTCTAGAATGTCACATTAACCTATAGACAGTTGTCAAATATGAACTATTGTTAAATTAAAACTTTAGTATTTTTTAAGTGGGTTTCACAAGGAAATATTATCTTCTATCATCAAGAATAGAGATTGAGTACATGAATTTGTAAGTATTCACTCAAATATTTCCAATGATGCTCAATAAGAAATACCTATGAATGTGAATTTCTACATTAATAGGATTTTCTCAAACCATGATCTGACCAATCATTTCAATTACCATTAAGATAAGTTTAAAATTACTCTTTTCACTCAAGCCATCAAGACTCAAGTCCAAAATCTGAATGAATTCACTCCTCTATTGGACAATTTCATGGAGAAAAAAGTCGATTTCAAGAAAGTAATGTAGTATGGTGGTGAGATCATCACATATTTCATTCAATTAATGAATCCTTATATTCATGTGCAAAACACTACCATTGTTTCTCTTGTAGCTGCACGTTTACGACATGGCTCAACCCCTTCTTCATATATAGATTTTTCATCTACCTCCATGTTTGTATATAATGTTTTGAGCCATATCAGTCTTGTTATCCTTGAACAGTCCTTACCTTAGTCTTCCAACCAACCCTGTATTGAAATTTATATTATTTAATGGATACCTCTTTCTTCCCGGATAGTTGGATCAATCCATTACTCAACCTCCCATTATACTTCTGTATCCCCTTATGATACTGCTTCCAATGACCAAGAGAAGACTACTGACTTTGAAACGAAGTGTAGGATGTTTTTTATAGTAACTAGTACTCCGCCCGTGCAAATGCATGGGACTATCAAATTTTTTTAAAATCATCTAGTTTTATGTCATTCAAAAAAATATAGTCAATATAATGCTTAAAAGAAAATGATTATAATTATTTGAGTGGACATAATGTGAAAAATGGAAATAGAGTGAAGACTATTGCTGGAAGAGATGGGACATGATGGAATGGTAGACGCGGGTATCAAAGACCGCGATGAAACGAATGATGAAGGTGGAGGCTAAGATGGAGGGAAGAGGCGAGATTGAGATAATTTATGTAATGAAAGATAGAGATTTTTTTATAGTTTATGGATTTTAATAGGATTCTATGGGCTTGAAACGATGCATCTGTGCAGATGAGTAGGAAACCTGAATTAATTTCATATGCTGTCGTTGAAAGATAATTATTATCTAAAGAGAAAAATGGATCAGACGATTCATCAATATGGAAGTTAATTTGCATCCCCTTGATAAAAATTAAGGTATTGATCATCAAAATCATGTTGATGGGAATAAAGGAGTCCACAATTCTACAGTACTCATATTCAAAGACCTTAAATACCTAAAAATGAATCTACCTTGGAACTGCATAATTATCTATCAATTCAAACTATATATATATACCCATTTTCTCCAATCACCACTATATGACCCCACGAAGGTAGTTACATAAGAGATTTAATGTTTACATATGAAAATAAATGACAATAAACACAAAATATAAACAGAGGCCAATCAAGGGTATGTCGAGCATTCAACCACTTTAGAAAACCTGATAAAATGAAGTATCATACATTTCAAATATGAAAAGGTAAAAAAATAAATAAAACATGGAATTTGAAAGACCAATTATGTTAGAGGATATTATGTTTTCGAAACAACAAAATAGCACTGCATGTTTTCACATACGGTTACATCTGAAAAGAGGTGGATTTAAAATCGGATAGTAACTAATGTTTTTAATAGTATTCAATGACCCATTTGGTGTCAAATAGTCTGCATCATTCTGTGTTGGATATATCTTCCATGTAATGGCTTGATATATTTATGTAGTAGATGTAACGCCCCGACCCTAGTTACCCAGAGTCGGTGCATTATTACATAACATTGGCATGATCACAAGAAAGATCAAATCTCGAAAGACCGATTGGTTTAGTAGCCTTGGAAACACTAGATATATTCATAAGTTTTACATTACATCATTAAACAAAAAACTACTACAACAACATATTGTCTCCATAATCCACACTCATATCCCCACATAATATCCCTGCAGGTCATTCATAAATTACTTCTTCACATCCTGGGAAAAATAATACATAGAAAAGGGGTGAGCTCAAATGCCCAGTAAGGATAACAATATAGCAAAAACTTTCATAAATAAGAATAAACATTTAAGGCAATGTATAACTAAAACAAAAGCCTTTTAAATATTAACTTTCAACATGGTATGGCATAAATAAAATGAAATAATGCCATTTACTTATTCACATGGATATTCTACTAATCGAATAATCACATGAAAAAATCAATAACCACTTTCATAATGTTGGAATGCATAATGCCAGACTATCATAACCACATAGCCAAGGCCTCGTGCCAAGACTACAAATAATATTTTGTCAAGGCCTTGTGCCAAGACACTAGTTTGTCTCATGAGACCTACCGATGAATCGAGGAGCTATAGCGGGCTCCACCCGTCACTTATTAATTCCAATGCATTCCCATATGAAAAGGTTAAAACATAACATAAACATTCGTATTAAAACTAGCATACGAAATGTCAATAATTTCACCATAAACTATGAATGGTATAAAAATAGCACATCCATAGTCAAACATATCACAAAACCTTCAATACAATATAGAAGTTTTGTATCATAATAAATCAACTTCAAATAATCTTAAAATCCATCAAAGGATGTTGACATAGATGAAATCAAAATTCTTTTTAAAGAAATATCTCCTTTTCTTTTAAAATCATTTAAGATCCATATAAAATAAAACATTTTCTTTGAAAATATTCTTATAAGCTAGTAAGGAAAGCATTGAAGATTTTATAACGGCGTAAAATAACCGCACCCGCCGTATAAGTTAAAAAAACATTCTTACCTCAATTCTGTTGAAAAGGTTAAAAAGGACCTTGTTTTGAAAATGACGGAAAGATTACATTATAAACCACTTATAAAAGTCAAAAAGGGTATAAATGACTATAGCTCATATTTTAGTAAATAGTAAAAATGTTTTAAAATACGTTTTTAAGAAACATGGATGTGGATGATAAAGAGATCCCAGCAGACTATTACGTATAAACAACCTCGGATAATGAAGAGATTGTGAAATAACCCTTACCAGTTTGGTAACTTATGAAACATACAACCCATGAAAGAGGTATCATACAATGAATATGTAAGTTCACATAAATTAGAGTGTATTACACAAAGAATATAATTATGGGCAGTACATACACCACACAAAAGGTAATGGTGGCAATATGGCATGAATCTCATGAGAATAAGGAGTGAGATGAAAACCCCTTACCACGTTAATCAACTGAGTCGTATGGCCAAAAGTTAATAACCACCAAATGATTTACGGAATAACATGAATATAAATAGAATCATGATAATATATATCAAATGGCAGTACACAATACACCACTTTCAATAATTTAGTGGCTAACAATGGAAATATCACGGAATTGAAAGTGAGATAAGAAAATCCCTTACCTTGTACTTTTCCTTGGTTGGGGTAGGTTAACCTCCTGTATAATGGTGAAATAATTGTTAATAAATTATACAAGAATCATATATATTAATATGATATCATATATGATCTTTTAATATTGATTTGATAATAATATCTTAGTATTATCGTTGTTTCGGGTGTTAACTTATATGTTTTGTTACGTAACACATGTTTGTAAAGGATAGGTTGTATATTATTCATATCCAGAATGAGATCAAGTCCTTAAACATCATTTTTAAATCATCAAATGATAATTATACTTGAATGGATACGATGGAGAATGAATCTCATCGCGTTCGTGGAGACGGTAGTCCGTACGTACGCACGAGCGACAATATCATTCTTTTGATATTAAAATAATATATAAATGGATGGTATATCATATATACAGAATCATTAACATGTTATATTTATTATTTACATGAGTTACACATCATTATTATACCCATCCAAATAATAATATATTGAATAACAATTACACCACGACGTGGAGACGGTAAGCCGTACGTACGCACGTATGGTGACATGTTACTCAAAGGGTGGATAGAATACTGAATATGGTTGTACCATATTTATAATAAAATCACATTATATGTTAGATACTGGAGTTATTATTTTAGAATGGTAAGAACAAAGGAAGAAGAAGTGGAAGAAGAAATGAACTTGGAGAAGGGTGGTGAAAACATTACCTCTTCTTCGGGTTCTTCTATTTGATTTGATCAAAAGGGATCCTTAGGTTGGCTTTCTGATCAAACTAAGGCCTCTAGGATGTAGTGAGGGATGTTGGGAGAGTATTTGGGCAGAGGTTGGCCGAACCAGAAGGCTTTGAAGGTGTGAAGAAATGAGAAGGAGGAGTGCCCTTTTATAAGAGGGGTGAGGGGCACCTTTGGAAAAGCTAGAAATATTAATTTATAATAAATTCATATTCGGTTTCTAATGGCTCCAAAGCTGATTATTCAAAGGTTAAGGTGGGGATAGGTCGAAAACCACTCAACCAATAGAATTTAGACAGTTTTGGGTACTTATATTAACCTTATCTTTAAGTATTAACTCTAAGTTAATTAGTTTCACTTTTACAATGTATCTTTGTATTTTTATATAATATGGTTAATAAACTTACTATAGACATCCAAGAGACCCCCAAGTGGTAAATTAATGATGAACCTATCATGATATAAGTCTCTTGGCCGAACCTTTGATTTTTAGGAATTTAATATCAATTAAAAATATAATATTTGTTTTAAGAACTCTTTTATGTCAATTTTGACACTCTTCAATAGTTGATTTTTGTGAAACTCATAACAGATTGATTACTTCGAAAAAAGTCAATTAAATCAATCCTAATATATCATATTATCCTAGAAAATTAGTTTAATTCATTAAAAGTTTCATATTATATTTATTTGGGTATTTATAATATCAATTATTTTAATTTTTCACTATTATAGTAATTAATGCATCATCATTGTGTCATAAATAAAATAAATTATTTAATGACTAAAAATTATAAATAAAATATCATTCTGTAGGAAATCGTTTTAGCATTCTAATGAATATTTATAATCTAAAATCCAACATATATAACCCTATGTAACAATTGTTGTTCTAAACGATATATGCTTGTGTCATTTTTGTATTCATTTTAACTAAATTAAAATAAAGTGTCATTATCACTTACAAGTGGATCCATAGGGTCCCAAAATAGACCCCAAGATTCCCATGGTCGACCATGTATCAACCAATAGGGTTAAGACACGTTTTAGGGTAATTTAGTATTATTATAATATTATTTTTTAACCCTTATTTACAAGATTTACCCTTAACCATGGTAAATAAAATATTTACCGCAGTAATTATTCAAAATGTCTAAAAATAAAAGTTACCTATTTACACAATTTGAACATCCTGATTCCAAATATGGAATCCATTTTCCTAAATTCAAAACACAGAAGTGGCAGAAATTAATTTAAAATTAATTCCCGCTGTCAAAACAAAAAGTGTGTTTTTAAGAGATAATAACTATCAAAAGATTGACACTCGTTTATGTTCGGTTTAATTGTAAAATTACGTCCAATGACCAACATTATATTAAATGGTAAAAATATATTCTAAATATACTTTAAGACCACTCAAATTCATAATTTATCACTATTAATTATTTTGATTAAAAAAGTTGTTTTTAATTAAAATTTAGTAATTTTCACTATTCATCAAAATATGAATGTTATCCGAAATGTACAAAAATTTCACCTTAGGCTAAATTCGATATTCCGAATCCAAAAATTAAGTCCATTTTCAAATATAAAATATATATAATTTCAAAAAGTAGGTATTACTATTCATAGCGGCTAGTTTGATTGGTTACGGTGTGTTAGAACTCGGTGTTGCGCACAACACACGCTAGCGTACCGTGGAAGCTTGGGATGTTTCATTTTAAATTTTTGATGTCCCCATTTAGTCAAAAAGTTTAAAATATAGTATCTAAAAAGGGTTCACTATTAAAATTTGGTAAAAGTGAAATACTAAAAATGAATTTGTTCTTACATTATGTCTAAGAAACTCATAATATGGATTCTAAAATTATAAGGATTATATAAAGTTTAAAATTTAGTTAACACTATTCATAACCTCTTTTGAACAGCTTGTTTGGTAAGTCATGGTGCGATTGAACTTGGTGTTGCGTGTAGTGAAAGTTATTGAATTGTTTGAAGAAATAACACACTATAAAATCTTGGGGTGTTACATTCTCCCCTCCTTCAATAAATTGCGTCCTCGCAATTTGAAATTGTTCTTCGAAAATAAAATGTTGAAAATAGAAAATATATTTGTGGGAAAACCCACATCGGAAATTGGGTTACTAAAATTTAGTCTTAATATGAGGAAAAGAGAAATCAAAGGGTCACCACCAAATTATGATCTCGATTAGGAGAACATTGGTGGAAATTGGAGACATATAATCGGAGGAAAACGTAAATATTTATAGGTAGTGATTGAGGTCATCAATCACAAACAAGTATAAAATTGAGGTCCTTAAATTCATCAATATATGATGATTTTAAATACCATCGGTTCAACAAAACATAGGATATTAGGATAACACATTTTTGACGTTTCAAAATATCTTAGTTGAAATCCCACATCGAAAAATGAATTAATGAGGCCTCTATTTAAAATAAAGAGTCGAAAGTATGAAGATTACCGAAAATAACTCATACTAGGATTCCATGTAGGAAAATATGGATATGGAGGAAAAATCTAACCATCAATTATCTGATGGAGAGTGGTAGAGAACATGGCTATGAAAAGGCCAACAATCCCAAAGCCATAAATTAGTGATGATTTAAGGTACCATCTAGGAAAACATTTTTGTTCTAATTTGATTTTCTTAATATTGAGGAATTTTTTATGAGATTGGCTAAGATCATATGGAGATATACATACTTTATAATTAGTGTTTTATCCATTAATAAATTTCTACCACAAACTCATCTTTCACTCTAAAAGATAATAGAATGTAAAAAAAAATTCTATTTACACTATTCGTATAGGGTTCCAAAATAAACGAATTTATAATTCATCTACAAGATCTTTTAATAAAAACTACATTATTTAATCCAGGACATCTCGTGGGATAGTGGTAGGTGATACACCCTTGTCGCCCTTCGGTTGCGGGTTCAAGTCTTGCGGCCTTGCCGGACGCGACGGGTTGCCGCCCGACCTCCGGGTTGTCCTTTTATGGAAATCCAAAATAATACAAACTAGAACTATCCAAAATACTTCTATCCAAACTCACAGTCCAACATTTATAAGAAAGGTAAACATAATGTAGATCATTTTTACCCCATAATAGCATATGAATACCTTCATCTTGTATTCTTCTAATATACTGAAACAACCTGAATTACCATATTCCTTATTGATTACATTCATGCTCCCTTATTCCATATAGAAAGCTGGATATACTTCATTGATCAAAAAATGTTTTAAACCCCAAAAAATGATGGAATATACAAATCATTAATCAGTTCGAATGTAGTCAAGAATATCCAATATAATTTATCCAAAACAATCATGTATTATTCCAAAATCACTACTTCGGTATCAGAACTATATTATGGTTTATCATTCTCTCAACCATATATTTTCCAAAAATTTATCCTGCTATTGAGTCACTTTTCTTTGTTCCACACAATCTCAAGTCCTTAATGAAATAGTACTGCAGTACAATCCTTATATACTCCATAATTATTATAACAAGTACATTGTTGATACAACACTCAATTGACATAATCAACATAAGAACTCTAATCATTCCTCTTCATCTGTGGTAGTATCATAACTTGATTATTATCCAATAGCATCATTTGCGTCATAGTCTGATGACTGGGACATAGGTTCGCGTAGTGTCCAAACTCCTTGCAAATGAAGCATTGTACATTTGAAACCATTTTCTTACCCTTGCAGTCACGTACTTTGTGCCCTTTTCCTCCACACTTATAACAAACTCCCATTCCATTCAGGCAAGTTCCAGGGTGTTTTTTTCCACAGTTACCACATATGGGAAAATTCTTATTTTCCCTATTCCCTTTATCCATCTTTCTCTCTTCTATCCTTTTCTTCTCTTGCTTCCCTTAAAAGCCATAGGACTCAGTAATCTCTTTACTTATCTTATCAATATATGATATTATTTCTTCATATGATGATAATACATGGGAGACTATTTCTCTTATAAATTCTAGCTTAAGACCATGAAAGATATGATCCTTCCTTCTCTTTGGATCATGTGCATTTCCGGAGTTCTCATTCCTTTTACTGGGCGCCATTTCTAAACAATGGCATAAACTAGATCAGTTTATGAATCAAAATACATAATCCCATACTTATAAAACACTTAACATAAATTGAACTATTTATGGATATAATCCATAATCATAAAAATGTTTTCTTTGAAGAAGTATATACTCATAAACCCTTCATAATGATTTGTAAAGAAAATGAGAGTTATCCTAAGCATATCCCCCGGGAGTGTCGTAACCAAGAGTGCAGCAAGGCCAATTGTCGTGCACTAGTTCCCGTTCGAGTCTAGCTCAAAGCGGTGTTTTCGGGTTTTACCCCTAGGTACATCTGTGCCAGAGCCGCCTCTACCTGCTCGTATCCAGACAGGGAAGTATTGCTCGGAAAACTCACAAAATCTCTACAATACCAAAATTCTAGGAAGTTCTTCTATACTAATCCTCAATGTTCATCTTAGGTATACGTGCTCTAATCAGAGTTTATCTAAATCTAGCTTCCAAGGTTTGTACTAAACTTCCTCTGATACCAACTGTAACGCCCCGAACCTAGTTACCCAGAGTCGGTGCATTATTACATAACATTGGCATGATCACAAGAAAGATCAAATCTCGAAAGACCGATTGGTTTAGTAGCCTTGGAAACACTAGATATATTCATAAGTTTTACATTACATCATTAAACGAAAAACTACTACAACAACATATTGTCTCCATAATCCACACTCATATCCCCACATAATATCCCTGCAGGTCATTAATAACTTACTTCTTCACATCCTGGGAAAAATAAAACATAGAAAAGGGGTGAGCTCAAATGCCCAGTAAGGATAACAATATAGCGGAAACTTTCATAAATAAGAATAAACATTTAAGGCAATGTATAACTAAAACAAAAGCCTTTTAAATATGAACTTTCAACATGGTATGGCATAAATAAAATGAAATAATGCCATTTACTTATTCACATGGATATTCTACTAATCGAATAATCACATGAAAAAATCAATAACCACTTTCATAATGTTGGAATGCATAATGCCAAACTATCATAACCACATAGCCAAGGCCTCGTGCCAAGACTACAAATAAGATTTTGTCAAGGCCTTGTGACAAGACACTAGTTTGTCTCATGAGACCTACCGATGCATCGAGGAGATATAGCGGGCTCCACCCGTCACTTATTAAGTCCAATGCATTCCCATATGAAAAGGTTTAAACATAACATAAACATTCGTATTAAAACTAGCATACGAAATGTCAATAATTTCACCATAAACTATGAATGGTATAAAAATAGCACATCCATAGTCAAACATATCACAAAACCTTCAATACAATATAGAAGTTTTGTATCATAATAAATCAACTTCAAATAATCTTAAAATCCATCAAAGGATGTTGACATAGATGAAATCAAAATTCTTTTTAACGAAATATCTCCTTTTCTTTTGAAATCATTTAAGATCCATATAAAATAAAACATTTTCATTGAAAATATTTTTATAAGCTTGTAAGGAAAGCTTTGAAGATTTTATAATGGCGTAAAATAACCGCACCCGCCGTATAAGTTAAAAAAACATTCTTACCTCAATTCTGTCGAAAAGGTTAAAAAGGACCTTGTTTTGAAAATGACGGAAAGATTCCTTTATAAACCACTTATAATAGTCAAAAAGGGTATAAATGACTTTAACTCATATTTTAGTAAATAGTAAAAATGTTTTAAAATACGTTTTTAAGAAACATGGATGTGGATGATAAAGAGATCCCAGTAGATTATTACGTATAAACAACCTCGGATAATGAAGAGATTGTGAAATAACCCTTACCAGTTTGGTAACTTATGAAACATACAACCCATGAAAGAGTTATCATACAATGAATATGTAAGTACACATAAATTAGAGTGTATTACACAAAGAATATAATTATGGGCAGTACATACACCACACAAAAGGTAATGGTGGCAATATGGCATGAATCTCATGAGAATAAGGAGTGAGATGAAAACCCCTTACCACGTTAATCAACTGAGTCGTATGGCCAAAAGATAATAACCACCAAATGATTTACGGAATAACATGAATATAAATAGAATCATGATAATATATATCAAATGGCAGTACACAATACACCACTTTCAATAATTTAGTGGCGAACAATGGAAATCTCACGGAATTGAAAGTGAGATAAGAAAATCCCTTACCTTGTACTTTTCATTGGTTGGGGTAGGTTACCCTCCTGTATACTGGTGAAATAATTGTTATTAAATTATACAAGAATCATATATATTAATATGATATCATATATGATCTTTTAATATTGATTTGATAATAATATCTTAGTATTATCGTTGTTTCAGGTGTTAACTTATATGTTTTGTTACGTAAGACATGTTTGTAAAGGATAGGTTGTATATTATTCATATCCATAATTAGATCAAGTCCTTAAACATCATTTTTAAATCATAAAATGATAATTATATTTGAATGGATACGATGGAGAATGAATCTCATCGCGTTCGTGGAGACGGTAGTCCGTACGTACGCACGAGCGACAATATCATTCTTTTGATATTAAAATAATATATAAATGGATGGTATATCATATATACAGAATCATTAACATGTTATATTTATTATTTACATGAGTTACACATCATTATTATACCCATCCAAATAATAATATATTGAATAACAATTACACCACGACGTGGAGACGGTAAGCCGTACGTACGCACGTATGGTGACATGTTACTCAAAGGGTGGATAGAATACTGAATATGGTTGTACCATATTTATAATAACATCACAGTATATGTGAGATACCTGAGTTATTATTTTAGAATGGTAAGAACAAAGGAAGAAGAAGTGGAAGAAGAAATGAACTTGGAGAAGGGTGGTGAAAACATTACCTCTTCTTCGGGTTCTTCCTTTTGATTTGATCAAAAGGGCTCCTTAGGTTGGCTTTCTGATCAAACTAAGGCCTCTAGGATGTAGTGAGGGATGTTGGGAGAGTATTTGGGCAGAGTTTGGCAGAACCAAAATGCTTTGAAGGTGTGAAGAAATGAGAAGGAGGAGTGCCCTTTTATAAGAGGGGTGAGGGGCACCTTTGGAAAAGCTAGAAATATTAATTTATAATAAATTCATATTCGGTTTCTAATGGCTCTGAATATGATTATTGAAAGGTTAAGGTGGGTATAGGTCGAAAACCACTCAACCAATAGAATTTAGATAGGTTTGGGTACTTATATTCACCTTATCTTTAAGTATTAACTCTAAGTTAATTAGTTTCACTTTTACAATGTCTCTTTGTATTTTTATATAATATGGTTAATAAACATACTATATACATCCAATAGACCCCCAAGTGGTACATTAATGATGAACCTATCATGATATAAGTCTCTTGGCCGAACCTTAGATTTTTAGGAATTTAATATCAATTAACAATATAATATTTGTTTAAAGAACTCTTTTATGTCAATTTTGACACTATTCAATAGTTGATTTTTGTGAAACTCATAACAGATTGATTACTTCGAACAATGTCAATTAAATCAATCCTAATATATCATATTATCCTAGAAAATTATTTTAATTCATTAAAAGTTTCATATTATATTTATTTGGGTATTTATAATATCAATTATTTTAATTTTTCACTATTATAGTAATTACTGCATCATCATTGTGTCATAAATAAAATAAATTATTTAATATCTAAAAATTATAAATAAACTATCATTATGTAGTAAATCGTTTTAGCTTTCTAATGAATATTTATAATCTAAAATCCAACATATATAACCCTATGTAACAATTGTTGTTCTAAAAGATATATGCTTGTGTCATTTTTGTATTCATTTTAACTAAATTAAAATAAATTGTCATTATCACTTACAAGTGGATCCATGGGGTCCCAAAATAGGCTCAAAGATTCCCATGGTCGACCATGTATCAACCAATAGGGTTAAGACACGTTTTAGGGTAATTTAGTATTATTATAATATTATTTTTTAACCCTTATTTACCGGATTTACCCTTAACCATGGTAAATAAAATATTTACCGCAGTAATTATTCAAAATGTCTAAAAATAAAAGTTACCTATTTACACAATTTGAACATCCTGATTCCAAATATGGAATCCATTTTCCTAAATTCAAAACACAGAAGTGGCAGAAATTAATTTAAAATTAATTACCGCTGTCAAAACAAAAAGCGTGTTTTTAAGAGATAATAACTATCAAAAGATTGACACTCGTTTATGTTCGGTTTAATTGTAAAATTATGTCAAATGACCAACATTATATTAAATGGTAAAAATATATTCTAAATATACTTTAAGACCACTCAAATTCATAATTTATCACTATTAATTATTTTGATTAAAAAAGTTGTTTTTAATTAAAATTTAGTAATTTTCACTATTCATCAAAATATGAAAGTTATCCGAAATGTACCAAAATTTCACCTTAGGCTAAATTCAATATTCCGAATCCAAAAATGAAGTCCATTTTCAAATATAATATATATATAATTTCAAAAAGTATGTATTACTATTCATAGCGGCTAGTTTGATTGGTTACGGTGTGTTAGAACTCGGTGTTGCGTACAACACACGCTAGCGTACCGTGGAAGCTTGGGATGTTTCATTTTAAATTTTTGATGTCCCCATTTAGTCAAAAAGTTTAAAATATAGTATCTAAAAAGGGTTCAATATTAAAATTTGGTAAAAGTGAAATACTGAAAATGAATTTGTTCTTACATTATGTCTAAGAAACTCATAATATGGATTCTAAAATTATAAGGATTATATAAAGTTTAAATTTTAGTTAACAATATTCATAACCTCTTTTGAACAGCTTGTTTGGTAAGTCATGGTGCGATTGAACTTGGTGTTGCGTGTAGTGAAAGTTATTGAATTGTTTGAAGAAATAACACACTATAAAATCTTGGGGTGTTACAGTAGAGAAGCACTAAATGATGTCTGTTTAGAGTAATACGGTTTCCTGAAGCAGTTAAGTATAGCTAAGAAAATTGTAAATTGAAAATATGTTCACTTAACATGCTATACACATCATAAAGGGTCTATTTGATCATTAAACATGTTCTTACATTCATCCATGTAGTCTTTAATAAAGGTGCAAATATTAGTGAAAGTAAAAAAATGTAAATGGTTATAAGAAAACAACATATTTAATATGGTATTTAAAATACCATGGAATATCATCACCGAGTTTTAGTCAGTTTTGTCTGTTTTTTTGTAAATAACCTTCAAATGGGGATGCAGTTCATGGCTTTCTATTTTGAAAATTTTAAGGCATTTTAACAATTCATTGGACTTCATCATCAGCATCAAAATCTGTTTGAGAGAGTGGTAGTCATAACACATCTGCTATTTAATGTAAACTTTATTAGATTTATCTGGTTTAATAGGTGAGAAATAAGGTGAAAGTACAGTATGTGTTGATAATGTTGAAGGACATAAAATATATGAAGACCAAGAGCATGCTTTGTGGGGTTTTATTAGGATACAATCGAACATGAACTGAACACTATATGGACAAATTCTATCAGTAGTGTCTAAAAGTTCCTCATTGTTGACATGGATTAAAGAAAATACAATAGTAAAATCAAAAAAAATTATCAATAATTCTTATAAATAATATTAATTCTAATTCTAATAAGAAGATTTTTGTAATGGAAAACATAATTTGAAACTGAAGATCATTATAATGGATCCAAAAATGAATAATAAGCAGCATAAATTGTTTTCTTAATTTATATAATACTGAGTTTCTTTAAACTATAATAAAATATAGTATATAAATTGTACATATTACTAAAATTAAAACATGTTATTTACATTGCATATGAGGTAAGGACAGAAAACATTAAAATTATGAATGAATTAAAATGATTCTACAACTGTTGATTGGATGTGTAAATGTATAATGAATGTAATTTAGAAAAATAAAATTTTATGTCAACCCCAAATAGCTTTCCATTTCCATGACTTCAAGAACATGTACAGTGGAAAAGTTGTTTGGCCATTGACGTCAGCCTGAATCATATTATGTCATTTCTTCTCAGAATTAGTAATACCAAAATTAGAAAGGTGCATAAAAATGACTACAATGAATGTAAAGTCAAAAAATAATAACAAAAAATAATAACAAAAAATAACAATAAAAATAAAATACACGTCTCAATGATCACATATAATTCATTATTCCATATTTTCTTAGACTACAAGACAAAAAAACACATGTTTTACAAATATTTATTTTTTTGAAAGACAAACGAAATGAGAAAAATATTGTAATTATTAAATTCCACACCATTTTGATGTAAAAAAATTTTAAATACGTATTTAAATTATCCATATAGTAGTCTTATTAAATCCGTCACCATTAGGGCCTAATATTTCACCAAACATAAATTAGAAAATAATCATTTAGTCAATGATGAGAAATATAACATGGTATTGGTAGTCTATATAAATTAACACCCAAAACGCCTTGCATTGAGGACCTCATGCAAGCCTTCATAGTAATTATAAAGTATAATGAAACCTAATCTGTTAATGTGAATTAAAAAATTACAACATTACCCGGTTAGGACACATCATCCATCATTTATTTTCATGTTAAATAAAATAATGCCCACATGATGGACCTGCCACTGAAAAATGGTGTATACAATTACAATAAAAAATTCCAAAAGATAAAAATTACAACCCATTGACCCATATGTCACTAAAAATAGAAAAAACAGAAGTTATAAAATGTACACAGTATAACATAAAAAAAGACTAAGAAGAATTAAATATTTCAAAAAATAAAAAAATACATGTGGATAATCATATGATGTTAACTATTCCATGTTTTCTCACTCTTCCATCAAAAAAATAAATGTATTAAAAAAATGTATTTTTTGGAAAAGAAAATGAAGAAAAAATGGAAAATTTTAAATACAACGTCATTTTAAAGGAAAAAAATTGTAAGGATTAAAAGTCTATTGAGATAAAAACCTAGTATTGCATAAATACATAAAAACGCATGAAACATCAAGCATACCTCAGAATATTAGAGTTAATCAAAATCTCAACTTCTGAAATCGAACCTACAAATCAATAAATAGAACAATCATCATCCTAATAAACCCTACCACATGAAAATAAAAGGACCAATTTAAATGAAACGTCATTTTGAATTAAAACAATCCCAATGAATAAGGGTTTATTGAGATTAAAATCTAGTACACCAATAATATATGAAGACATATGCAACATTAAGCATAACTGAGAAAATAATAGTTAATCAGAACCACATCAGTAGAAATAGAACCTTGATTTGAGTAAATAGAACAATAATCATCCATCTAAAACCTAACACATGAAAATAAGATGTCATTATTCATGGAGCGTCGACCGATGCCTAGAATGTGGGATAACTGTAGAGAGGTGGAGGCATAGTCTGAAGATATAGGCTCAGGATATGTCTCAGGTGGAGGCGGGTATCCAGAAGGTGGAGTCAAGTAGACATAAGGTTAATACAGAGACTGACAGTGGGAGGTAGATATTTAGACCAGGAGGAGGGTCGGGAATGGTGAGAACGGGAGCGCGGGAGCGGGGGAGCGTGGGTACTGAGGGAGAAGGGGGAGCAGAAGAGTCGGGACATCTGTTGAGTTGTTTATTTACTGTAATCATAAGATGATAAATGTTGAAGACAAATAATAATCAGACTACTGAAATAGGATATAGTATTATGGATGTCTCATTACCTTGGGTGAACCAGCAAATAATATAATGAATAACAGAAGGGATAAGTATTGCAATCTAGTAAGATAAAATATTGATTTTAAGAAGATAAAGTAAATCCTCTTGGATTAATTTTAAGAAGATAAAAATAATTTCAGACACCATAATCATGGAGAAAAATTCCATAGTATCCAAGCAATGGAACTTTTGATTGATGAATTATTCTCATAATCCTCAGTAATGGACAGTTCTAGAACTATCAAGAAGAGTTGAAACACACAATCTAAAACCAATACAAGATGAAATTGCATAAAATTATAAAGAAATTTATTGTAGGAATGGTTAATTCTAAAGTTTATAAACTCTATAAAGGCTTGATCTAGTATAAACATCATAGAAACTGAATGTACACCAATGCATACAAATTAGTCTGGTGATGGATGATATTAAAAAAGGTTATAGATAATATTGAGATGAGGTTAGAATAATCAATATGAGGGTAATCCATCTGCGATACTAACTTAATATTTTCCATGTGAGGGTAAGACATATGGTCTGATATTAGTATATTGAAATATAACCCATTAAATCATGTTATGAAACCTACATGCAAAAGAACACAAGAGGTTGTAGAGCAGATTTGGCGATTTGTCTAGAAAAAACAGAACATATCCCATTCAACCACTATATTCCTGGAATAGGCATTCTATATCATAGATAAGTTTGAAATACATGTACTTACCCTTCAAAATGTCAATATCTTCAAACAGAATAAGTGGGATCTTTCTTCCAAGCTCCAGTGAAAATATGCTTCAATACATCATTGAAAAGGTTAGAATAATCCATGTGAGGGTAATCCATCTATGATGAAATTAATATAATGAAAGATCATACATGGAATAGAGTTATGAAACATACATTCATATGAACATGAGATATTGCAGAGTCGATTTGTCCATTTGTTTATAAAAACAATACACAGCCCATTCAACCACTATTTGTTGGGCATAACCATTCTAAATCATAGATAATTTTGTAATACATGTACTTACCCTTGTTAATGTCTTCATCATCAAACATAATATGTTGGCTCTTTCTTCCACGATCCAGGGAAACAGGCTTCCATTGAAAAATATATTTACAAAAAATGAAAATTCTTATAAGGTGACATCAATGTATACAATCATCGTGTTAGAAAATTTGAATGACCTTAACCACATGATTTGATAAGACCATACAAAGCCACTTCATTTGACCAGAGCACACATCAAGAATTAAGAAAATATATTTTGGATAGGAAACATTCATTATAAATACAGTCACAAATAAGTTCTATAAGAAGTGTTTAGAAAGTGTTGTGAAACAGATCCTTACCTTTTTTTATCCATACATGGCATTTCCATGTTGTTCGAATTCAATACATTGATATCCCATGTTTTATATAGCATCTCAAAACACAAAGTTATGAAAAAGTTTATATGATGCTTAAACTTTTGAGAAGTATAATTTTTCACAATACCTATGGATTTTTGTACCACCTTATCATAAGGGACATGAGCAGTTTCATCCACGTGGTTGTATTTAACTATCCTTAACAGGCCCCAAATGTCTCTCCACGTGCAACATGGCAGTTACTATCACCACCATCTATAAAAAATTGCCGAAACACAAATCAAATATAAAACATAAACAATGATGTAATGAAAGTAATAAAATTATTAAGAATATGGTAGTTATTAGTGGAATGTGAAAAATGAATTATGGGATAACAGAGCTGTAAAACAACATTCAAAATTATTGAAAAAAAACTATTTTCTGAACCAACTCAATTTTTTATCATTACAAAACATGATTCATTTCACATAGATCTCACTTCATTTCACATAGAGCTCACTTCATTTTACAATAGCATGCTTGAAGTAGTAAGAAAATATATGTTGGATAGGAAACATACCCAATAAATACACACCGAAATAAGTGTTATAAGCAGTATTTTGAATGTTTTCTCAAACTAACCCGTGCCTTCATCATCCATACATGGCATTTTCATATTGTACAAATTAAATACATTGATATCCCTTGTTTAAAGAGAATCTTGAAACATATCTTGAATTTATGAAAGAATGTTTCTATAAAATGTGTAATTTTGAGAAGTGGAATTTAACACAATACAAATGGATTTATATAACACATAATCATAAAGGTTAGGGTAAATTCTTGCAAAAATGATGTATTTAACCATCCTTAACAGGCCCAAAATGCCACTCCACTTGCAGCATGGAAGCTACTATCCCTTGTCATCCACAAATAATGACCGGAACACAAATCAAAGATAAACATAAATGATTCCATGAATGTATTAATCACTATTAAGAAATAATGTAGTTATTATTAGAATGTAATATGGTCAATGAAAGAAAAATAAAAGTTCAAAATACATTAGCTGAAAAAATAGGTTTAAAAAGAGAATCAAGTGGGTAGTGGCAATTGTATTATGCTTGATGCAATACACTTTGTGTCATCTAAGTAGAAGAATAGAGAATATTTCCATGTAGTAAAATCGTGTGAAGAGGAATAAGAGCTATAAGCACTATTTGGAAAGCGTTGTCAAACTAACCCTTACTTTCTTCATCCATTCATGGAATTGTCATATTATTCAAATTCAATACATTGATATCCCTAGTTTTAAAGATCATCTAAAAATAGATACAAAAATTATGTAAAAAAAATCTTATGAAATGTGATGTTTTGAGAAGTGTAATTTTACACAATACCTGTGGATTTATGTACAACATAATCATAAGGGGTAGGGGAAATTATGGACACATTGTTGAATTTAATGATTCATAGTAGGCCCCAAATGCATCTCCACTTGCAACATGGAAGGTACTTTCCCATGACATCCACAAATAATGACTGGAACACAAATCAAAGATAAACATAAATGATGCCATGAAATTATTAATCATTATTAAGAATAATGTTGTTATTAGAATAAATTAATATGTTATATGACTGAATAATTAATGTTCAAAAATATTTAACTAAAAAACGGTTTTAAAAATAGAATCAAGTGGGTAGTGTGAAGTGTCTTAATCTTGATTCAACACACTTTGTGTCGTCTAAGCAGAGGAAGAGAAAATATTTCCAAGTAGTAAAAGTTCGATATTATCACAAATCAATGTCAAAGTGAATAATATATGTTGATTAATTACAATACATGAGTTAATAAATCATTACAACAATATCATACATGAGATAATCCAATAACTCACAAGATCCCAAGGTTCTTAATATCTTCACTAACCGCTAATCTTAAATTGTTTAAAGAAAAGATCGTTATAATATAGAAATATGGAGTAAAATGGAGGCATTTTGAAGGATTCTACATAAGAAGAAAACATCACAAGAAATTCTTAAATAAAAAGAAAAATAATATAAATATAAATTCAATCCATACAATGTCACTGTTCAAACTGAATAGAAAAATGGAGACTTGAATCACTATTGAATAGAATGGAAGAATTTAGTGTGCGTAATTTCAAAATAACTAACAAAGAGATAAACCAAGGAGAACCTGAGTGAATGGGATGAGTAGAAGATTGTGGATTTTAGAGAAATATGGAGGATAATTTGCCAGTGGTTGATTTAGAAGATACCATATAAAAGGTACAATAAGGCAGTAATCATTTTTTTTTAAAAGGTGATAGAAGTGCTAAAATGATCAATAGGGAACATAGATTATTTGAACCAAAAATCATAAATTACATTACTCATGTAGTGAAACACTATTATAAAATTAAGAACTCACGAATGTATATAATATGTATGTGAGGAATAGAAATATTTTTCTATATACAGTCCACTGAATAAATCTAGCTAGACATGCCTAAAATGTTATATGTCTTGATATGATTGAACAAAAAGTGTGAACCTTGAAAAAAAATGTGAATAAATATTCTCACGGAGTGAAATTGTTTTTGTCATTGATAAATTGGAAGAATAGTTTTACTATTATGACATAATAAAAATTCTTAAGAAAATAGACGTACTGAAAATTTAACAAAAGTTATTAAAAACTACAGAATGTTTGAATATGAACATACCTGACGCAGAGGAATAACCAATAGAGAGCAGGAATGTGAACGTAGCTTGGGAGCTGAAGTGCAGTGAACGGAGGTAGGGAGGCAGGGGTCACGGAGGCTATAGCGGTGAATGGAGAGCTGAAGTGATGGGCATGAATGATGGAGATGGGGAGTCTGATTTTTGTGAACGGAGAAATAGACGATGAGACAAGGAGACGAGAACTACTAGATACAGGGAGCAGTAGGAGACGAATATGAGTATCCAAGAGTGTCAGAGATTGGTATCCAAATAGTGGTGTTTGTAGACGGAGTACCGGAGGTGGGAGCCGGGAAGCGCCAGAAAACCTAAGACATTGAGAGGGAAATCACAAGATTGAGATGATAGATATTGAGGGAGTGAAACCATATGGAGAGGGAATATGGAGACGACGAGACGAGGAGTGCTGGAGATGGACAAGAGGAAGAGACATTGATGAGGATCCAAGAGTGTCACATATGGGGAGTAGAAGGTTGTTGTCCATAGATGGATCAACAGAGGTAGGAGTAGAGACGAGGCACAAACCATAGATTGGTAGTGGAAAATCGCGAGATGAAGAGGGGGCCGTTCGAGGTTGTAAAATCAGGTGAAGAGGGGTTATTTAAGTTAATGTCTTAGAAGGTGACACATGTCCCGAAAATACCATTCTTTAGTATTTATATAGATGTTTTTTATTTTTTCCACATAATTATATTGACCTATATCTCTATTTCATATTCAATGTGCACTATTGTTTTTTATGTTATTATTTACCTTCATTCCATATTTATTTTCATTTCTTCTTTCTTTTTGATAATCCCTAAAGGGGGAGAAAAATAAGAACAGAAATCTAAATCCTATGATTTTTTATCATCAAATAGGGGGAGATTGGGTGACTCCTCAAGTTTTAATCATGTTTTAATTATCAGAAATCCTATTAACATTATTTTATATATCTCAAATCATGTGTAAATATAGTTTGTTTCCCTAAGATTTAATGTTTAAAACTCATGGTATAAACGTTCACAAGATCTAGATTTTGAAACTTATAAATCATGTTTGAATATTGTAAAATATATTTGATCTTGATATATAATATTCAATTATATAAATTCTTATGTATAATTCATTGGGTGAATATTATTTACTAATATTGTTTTACAGATATTTGGCTATGTCTGAGAAACCGTAAGTCTGCCACTGGTTATGGATTTTGGCAATGTCCCAGACACGGTAACCTGGACATTGTGACCCAGACACTGTAATCCAGTCACTGTGACTTAGACACCGTAACCAGTTTCATATTTAATAAATTATGTGACACCAGTTCCTCAATACCATCACCAAGACACCATTCAATGTTTTTACAAAAGACTAGACACTCTTACCAGAGACATTGTGATTCTGACACCAAATATGTGCCATCAGTTATATATCACAACACAACTATGACATAAATAATGTATGACCGTTCAATGTAAAAGGAGAAGACAATGTTTCCCAATGACACTATTTCCAAGTTATACTATTTCAAAAAACACTTTGACAGTATTCAAAAAAAAATCGTTTTCATTTTAATTTCTAACGGTAATATTTGAGTATTTTTATGGAACTGAAATAATTAATGTTTCCTTGTAGACAAGTCACCTAAAGGATTGATGTATGAGGTGTAGAAATCATGCTTCCTATCAGCTCCAACACATTTACCCCAAAATAAATACAAGAACATGAGACTTAGAGCAACAGTAGAGAGGGTGTTTAAAAAGCTCAATCATGCATGCAATAATAGAAAACTGAAGAACACTTGAAACACTCTTTATCCCTGAATGATGAAATTCTATAGATTAGTGCCACAAACATCTTCATAGTACCAAATCAAAGAGGAACACGATATATAAAATTTACTTCATTGAACTGAATACCGAATCACCAGACTCACGATAATCAATTTGGAACAAAAGGACTCCATATTTTTACATGCTTCATCCTACAAGTCTAGAGATGCATTGAGACACACTCGGATAATTTCTAATCCTTTCCCATCATCCATGATATTTTGTGTAATGTTTTTAGCTTCCGAGAAGTTTGTGTTTCTGTATTAAGTCACACATTGTCTCTTGTATGAAACATAAGGATACAATATATCAATCCTGTCATATTTGATTTCATATATTTACTTCCATGGATAGGTGTGGAAGAGGTGTTTGTTTGACCTTTTAGATTGTTCTCACGAAGAACAGTGGAAGTGGTTGTGTGACCTCGATAGTCTTGTGTACTATTATTTACATTGATATAGGGTATGGATCATGATTGTTAATATAAACTGCTCAGAGGTAGGTGATCACCATGTGGAGTGAATTAGGTATCATCCTGAGACTAAGCCACTTGTTTTATCTGCTGGTCATTTTATTTATGTTTTCTTTGATTTACTTTATATTTCAGAAAACTAGATTTTACATTGATAGTGATTCTCAAATAGAAGTTATAACTATTTTCCCTATTATAGTATCTTCAAAAGTTATACCAATAATACACATTGATTTTAAATATAATTAATCAGTCTTCTAAGAAGTTATTTGAATATTCAAACAACTATAACCATATTACCCTTCTTAACAGGCTTTTTTCATTTTTAATGGAGAATCTTTTTAAGTGGCCTTTCTAACATAAATTTTTATACATAATCAATTAACCACCCCCCCCCCCCCCCCCGCCCTCTTGAGTGATCTAATATGACCAATAATTTCCAATATAAAATTATTTATCTCTAAGGATATGGGGAACTATGAAAATGAATGTCCAAGGATTCAAGTAAATATACAATAGAAGAAGCTAAGGGATCATGGTATTAATTAATCTATTGATATAGAAAATGTTGAATGATTAAAGTGTTTGAATTTGGTTTCTTGAAATATATTATAGAACTATTTTATAAATGATATTCCTATAATAAGAATCATAAAATGTATAAATATTTTATTACAATACCTATTATTTATGGATAAAAAATCATATGATGAATATTACAAGTAGTTAAAAAATTTTATTCAGTGGCAATTTATTCTTTCTTGGGAAATGTTTGATACAGGAAAGATAAACCTTAATATATTATTGATGTTGGGATAATAATGGTGAATATATGTTTATGAAATATTATAGGTGACATCGACTTTGGTTAGGGATTTGGTAGTTTATTTTTTCATTTCCAGAGTTTAATATATTTTTGGATTTGTTTATTATATTAAAAATTTGAGAATTTATTTATTGATGAATATACGTTCTCATTATGGTTTTATATTGATCAATTTTTTCACATATTTGGAATTTTAATTTAAGGTAAACACAATATTTTCTGGGGAATCTAATGATGATTTAGTGGTATTAATTCATAAAAATTTGGACTTTGAATATGGATAGACATATTTTGGATGGTTATTAAGGTTAACTATATATAGTGTGGATTAATAATTCCTTTGGGCGTTATTTGATAACTTATACTAACCATTTTGGTTTTAGAAAATATAGAGTAATATTATGAAGGACATGTCATTATAATGAATTGTTAAATGTGTTTTAGGCACAAAAATCCATTTTGGATATCCTTTTCTTAGAGTATGAAATTGATTATAAATTTAGTAAAGAAAATTCAATATTTGAAATTATTAAAATGTAATATAAATACATCGTATAAGTATATTTTCATAAATTTTCTATCTAGATGGTAATGTAAATCCTTAACTCTAAGAAAATGACATTGAAACAAAAATGTTATCATAATAACTTCATTTTATTGAAATGAATATATTTTACTTCATCATAGATTCATGGAATTATGTTTATTAAATTTTCAAGATTATTCACTTTTGTATGATTAGTGATCTCTTACACTCTCTGTAATTATTTACTATTTTCTTTTATGTCCATATATTCACATTCCAATAATGCTTTTCTATTCTGAAACATTATATGTCTTATTACAAATGTCCATGATTCTTATTTTCCCCCCTTATGAATGGGGAGTTTTATTAACCATTTGAATGATGTGGGTGTTAAAGAAGGGTATTTTCAAATTTAATACCCATAGTTATGAAAATATACATTAAATTATAGGATACAAATTATTTAAGAGGGAATAATGTTTCACCCTGAGATTATAAAATAATATAATCAAATTCCATAAAATATATGAATCAAAATACCGATATTCGATGATAATTAAACAACCTAATAGTTTATGACAATATATATTTTAAATGAATTAAATTTCATTGATAGCATTAATGAATGGAAACAATGGTTTTAAACAGAACATAATAGTTTAATAAAATATTATTATTTAAATATTACCATTATAATATTGTTGTTTTGTTGGAATGTAGGAATTGGAATAAACAACATATAAAAATTGTTATGTATAATAATTAATAAAGAAAATAAATTGTTTTCTATTTTTTTCAATAAAATAATAAAATTTTGAATATAAATGTTATTGTTTTAAAAGAACCGATTTTTTCATAAAGGAGGTGTACTAATTTTTTTATCAAATTATTTAATATTAATTTATAAAAAATTTCATTTGTTTGAATATTTAATTTCTTTTTTTAATTCTACATGTCAAAATTATCATTTAGTTAATATATTTGTTTTTTTGTAAAAAGATTAATTTTTTATTAATAGTGAAAAAACCAATTTTATTTGAAAAAACTCTTTTTATTTAAATGATTTACAATGTTAAATTATATTTTAAATTCATTTTAATGTAAAATGTGTTAAATATTATTTTAATTTAAATTATTTTGGTTATTGGAATTAGTTTCATAATTAATTTTGAAATTAAATCATTATAGACTTATGTGAATTTTATTTTTGTGAATCCTCTCCTTCATCGCCTCCAAAATCTAATTTTAAATTTAATTATGGAACTTCTATGAATTTAATTTGGAAAAATCTATTCCTTTTTTAGAATAATAATAATTTATATTATCTAATTATGATAACTAAATTTTTGAAAATAATCAATATTGAAAATAGAAGAAATTAATTACCATGGTTAAAGTAATAATTAGATTACCATCGGGTTTTAATATAAAAAGATGATGGTAAAGAATTACTTAAAACATGTCCAAAAATAATTTCGTAGAAATATTTTTTCATGATCACTTCTTAGGAAATAGAATGTCTCATTCTGGATTCTTGTGACAAGATAAAAACATGGGAAATACCTTATCATTTCAAAAATTCCATCTTTGTCCTCACCCCCACTTATAAAAGGCCACAATATCACCCTGAATCAATGATTCTAGAAAAAATTATTAAAATGATGCATATATTTTTATTATAAACATATAAAAAACACACCTAGAATTTATATATCTATGACCATTTACTGGTCTAGGATCTAGATAATTAGATACATTTATTAAATTAATATTAATCTGTACCAAATGAAAATTAAATAAACCAAATATTCATTAGAGCGTTACCACCAAAATGAAAAATACATCATTGATAAATATAAAAACTAGTAAAAATGAATTTAAAACAAAGGGTGAAAATTTAAAATTCTTAGTATGGGGTTTTAAATGAATTGACATAATCATACATGTATAAAATTAATTTTTATGGTCATTTTTATAATAAATAAATAATTTATAGAATCATCAATTTGACAAAATAATTATAATGGAAAAATATCATGGAATTATCCTTCAAAAATTATACTTTCCGTGTGGGTATTTCATGATAATTGGAAGACCATAATAAAAAAATAACATAAGGCTGCAAATCAAAACCCATTTGGAAGAAACCTCACATAGGAATTATGGGTTCACTCCACATAATGTCACATTACAGATAAGTTTCAATCATTGATTACACATTCCATGGACTACAATTCTCATTATTATCCCAAAAAATTTTAAAATACATACATAATATTAATTTCTTCAAAATAAAATAATGTTTAACATAACATGTCATGAACATTTTCTAAATAATTTCTAAAATTAAATAATTGAAAATACCATGGGTGAAATAACTGTCTTTAGCGGAAGAGAAAAACAAAATAATAATAATGAAATAAATTCAAGCATAATCTATATAATTCATTGAATTTGACTTATAAATTAGATAAAGACCATACATATTTATAAATGTCATACCATGGGGTGCAGATACAAATTTCTATATGAAATGATAGATTATTTAGAATTGTCACATAAAATGAAAACTATTATAATTATTATTGAAAATGGATATAGGTTGATCCTCTTTTTGTCCCAGAGAAAATAGAATGTGGAAAAAATACCACATGAAACCAAACAAATCTTTCCCAAAGTAAAAAATTTCGGAATCTCACTTAGTGTACTTGACTTTCTTCTCAATATTTCACATAGATTTGTTTATTCCATCTGAATTGCATCTCAATACGCTCTTCTATATCCATGTCCCTAGCCTATGCTTTGGAACCTGTTGGAATGAAGGTCTTGGAGCCTTTTATATAGCAACTCAACATTAGTACTATTCGAGTATGAGCATTCTACATACTTCCTATTATATTTATTCAGGATATCAGTATCATTCCCCTAGAGTTATAATTCATACTTTCTCTATTCCAGCATAGGTAGGTGATTCATGGTGTGTTGTGTCTCCATGGGGTAAACCTGAATTTCTGATAAGACCATTCTTTATGTCTTAAAAACATCAAATTTTTTAGCTACAAAAGTAATAATATTACCATTATTTCGTGTGTTACCCTCTACATTAGAATTAATCAGATCTATTGACTTCTTGTAAAATAACAGTAGGAATCCCTCTTTATACACAATACATTATGAAGAAGATTATTTCAAAACTACTAATGAATTGTACATAAAAGACAGAACAATTTTTGTGGTCACTTGAGGAACATATTCATGTAACTTCTTACCCTTTTGGGATCCTAAAATAGCCTTCCATTCATGTGAAGGTTTTTGATTAACGTGTTCTTTTATGTCATCCCCATTCGCCTCATAAACCACCAACTCAGTCTCAAATCTTGTGATATTAGTATGATTTCAAATGTTATCAATGGTTATGCCTCCAACATCAATATCTTAATCATTGAAGATGTCAACCCATGTTTTAGTTTTTGAAGAAGTAGGGGCATTAGCAGTTGGAGACCCACTTAGTCTACCAACCATGTTTTTATCTAGTGTGTTCGGCTCAGCCAGAGTAGATTCATTCACTGTTAGTATGAAATTCCCATTAGAAACAACCCCCATGTTAAGATATATAGTATTTTGGATATTCATAACAAGTTTAGGCCTCTCCAGATGAGGAGAAGAATCATTCTTCTGAGCAGGTAAATCTTGTGTCTTCTTAATGAAGTTACTCAAATCATGCCCACCCAAAAATCATAAGATATAGACTATGGAGCACCTAATGTTTGAGTATTCATGACCAATAACATTTCAATATTTTCATAAATTTTGGATACATCTCATACATGATCTTTAACTCAATTATATCATCTTTGGATGCAATCATATCATTGTCAGCAAAATCTGAACCTAATTCATCCAAAACCAAGTACCTCGATAAGTGACCAAATCTAGCCACTTCCATTTCCTTATCGATTTTAATGATCATACCTATTGACAATGAAATTTCATATAGTATTTTTGGATTCCATAGTATGTAGTTCAATCCATTAACCCTAACCTAGATTTGAGTCATGCTGCAACTAGTATCTAATGTGTTAAATTTTTTTATCCCATTCAAATAGGTGAATGATAATGGTTTTGAGAGATATCGAGTCAAACCCCCACGCACAAACTTTTATATATTCTGAGTGGAAGATCATATTGAAGTGACCCAACCCAAGAGAAACGCATTTACAATTGAATAATACATAAATCAAAAATATTCTCTCCATTAGTTAATCAAATTTCGGTGGTTTAAATCCTTTAGGGAGAAATGGATGAGAGCTGATTGAGCATGCACCTATTTTCATATGATCTGAAATATGTTCTGGATATACTTTGATGTGAAATTTTTTTTCCATTGATTAAATGGTATGTATATGTTTCTCCATTGAAGATGGTAAAAGAGAGATTCTCCCTGGTCTCAATATCACCACTTTGTGCATGACACCTCTTTTCACCTCCAAATCATCGAAGCGATGGGAGTCAAATCTCCTAGTCCAATGAAAATAATCATCCATGAAGACCGAAGGAATTAAGAATTAAATTAGGGAATAAACAATAATTGTATGTGGTTTTTTAGAGATATTCTTTCTATATGTATAGTTCATCCTGCCAATCAATTCTGACTATTATCATTTAAAAACTAATGATACACATAAACATATTCAATTAATTGATAAAATAAGAAAATGTATGTTATAAATGTTCAATAAAGATAAAAAAATGAATGATTACCCCTTTTTAATAAATTAAATTGATATATATATATATTTTTACATACGTAAATATATATATATGTATACAAAAAAAAATTTGAAAATGCACGAAAACTGTTTGAAAAATAGTTTTATTAGCTTAGAATTTATTTTAAAAAAACCACTATCTTATATGTTTTAATGATAAATAATTATATATATATATATATGTCTGTGTATATATATAAACTTTTACACACACACACACATATTTATATATATAAATCATTGTAAAACGAAACAAAAATTTGATGATCAAACAAACCCTTGCAAACATAAGGTTTTAGAAATAATATTTAAAAATAAATAAACCAGATTCAAATATACGGGAAATATATAGTTATATATGTGTCTATATGTATATATATACATGGATATGTATATTTATTTATCCCTTTGTAAAAAATTAAATTTTATGAAATGAAATGAACCATTACAAAATATTGGTTCAAAGATAAAATTTATAACATAAACCTTATGTTATATCATACTAAAATAATTGGATATATAGATATATTTAAATTCAAACACACACACACACACACATATATATATATATGTATATATTTATGAAAAAACATAGTTCTTTAAAAAATAATTACACTCTTGAAAACCATAGGTTATATAAATATTCATTTAAATCAAAACCCTTATGACACACACACACATACATATATATATATATACTAAAAATATATATGGTTATTTATATGTATATATTCATATATATAGACATATATATGTTACAAAAAAAATTAGAAGAAGAATAATCATTAATTACATTCTTATAAATTGGAAATAAATTTAACACTTAAAAACCATAGGTGTTAGGAATATTCATTTATAATAAAACTTATGTCATATGTATATATATATTCTGAAAAATTATTTTTGTATATGTGTGTGTATATATATATAACAAACACACGCACACAAACATAAATCCTTTCAAAAGGAAAATAATTCGATGAAGTAAAATATACCCTTACATAAATTCAAAAGATTGACATATTATAGGGGATCCTTTATAAGTTTAAAAAGAGACATTATTTAAATCAATCATAAAATCAATGAAAGATACATATGTATTTATAGTTTTTATATTAACAGACATATATAACTGTATTGTAAAATCAAAAATATAATGACCCCTTACATAATATAAGTTTTTGAATATAATTTAGAACATAACCCTCAACTTATATCACCGGAAAATAATACGTTACATAGATATATTTAAATTCATATAAATATACATACATATGCATATGTATATCATTATAAAAACAACATAGTTCGATCGAAAATAATTAAACCATTTCAAAAGTTTGGATCAAATATTGGATTTGAGGCTCTTGGAAGTGGAGTATAACAAAAATAGAGGACTTATGTGGTGAGTTTTATGTGTTATTGGGTAGAAAAGATGGATATAAATAGATATATTTTCTATCTCTTGTTTCAATACCATATTGACCAAATAAAAACTAATTTTTTTTGATAATTAGTGAAAAATAATAATTAATGGGGTTAATAAAATAAATAAATATATATATATATAATTGACGTTTTTTGGGGAGGCAGATGAGGTTCAGCTTATAATAAAACTATCATTGTCAGACTTGTGGAAAATGAAGCTGGTTGGGACCAAGGATGGAGATGGGAGAGAATCTCCAGTTTAAGGGGAGAAGAGGGACGACATCTGTGTGACGTGGACTAGTGTATCATGATAGGGCTCAATGGAGGAGAATACTAAAAATTGGATGGATGACCCAGATTGAAGGTATGGTGATCCAAGGGCTAAAGAAAAAACCATACCATTAAAATTGGTGGTGAAACCATTATAGAAAGGGACGACTGGGATTATGTCTATCAAAATAGTACATACAAGAGTTGAAAGAAGAAGGTTGATCAGGAATAAGAGTGAAGTGCTTGGATCAGTGTGATCACTGAGAGGGGGAGGGGGTGAATCAGTGATCCTTTTAAACTTTTTACTAATTTATTCTTTATTAGTTAAACCTCTATGACTTGTTAAGGCCTCAATCCACTCTTCTTGTATCTATCAGCCTTTTCTCGAGTGATGTAGTAAATGTAAAGGCACATGACACAAGGATTTAAAGGTTCGGCTCCAAAGGCCTACGTCCTTGCCATGTTGGTTAAACGCCCCAACAAGGTTTCTCCGCTCTAATTCGGTTAGTAATTACAATGGTCGATATAGAGTCACACTGTATCTATCTTGAGTCCCACATGAGGGTCTTTATACTTCATCTCACAGTGTCACCATAGTCCCGCTGGCCTACTTCAGCTTCCACTGAAGACTTCTCCACCCTGAGTCTCACAGGGGGTCTTCTCATAGCTCCTCGAGTCACACAAGTAGCTCTTCTTCTTTATGCTCTTCAAGAGTCCTCAATAGCCTTGAGTAAGGTATGTTGTCCTTGCTGACTTCTTCTGATCACATGTGGTGTTCAGGACTCTTCTTTTATTGGTCTTTATCTCATTCTTCTAAGGATGAGACGGCCTCTGTCTTCAAGAATCATGATGGGAAAATATGTTCTTTAGCTGATTATGCCCACTCAATATTCTTGGTCTTCTCAACTACTTAAAACTTAGATAAATGATGTCTTTAACTTCAGTCTGGCTTCAGTATCTCTTTAAGTCAACTTTGTGCACTTAGTCCATGTCATCTCCGAATCATCATTCAATTTTTGCATGGCATCTCAATTATCTTAAAGAACCTTTGTTCATGGAATTCTCAACTGCACAGACACTAATTTAAACTTTTTTCACATGTGCATGTGCATGCATGCAACCACACACTCCCCTTTTCTTCTTGGTGTGATAAAACCCTCAATGGGTGTAAACGTTTTTTTCACACACACCTTCTTCATTTCCATTATTCGTTTCTTCTTCTTCAATGTGTGTGAACTCCACTTGTGCGCACACCAAGGTAATGTCCTCTTCACATGTTTAGCACACAAAACCCATAGGGCCTTGGGCATGAACTCTTCACCCACATGTGTGCTCCTTTGGGACACCTTTTCTTAGTTCCCAGATCAGTGTGATCACTTAGAGGGGGAGGGGGTGAATCAGTTATACATTTAAACTTTTTACTAAATGATTCTTTATCAATTAATCCTCTATGAATTGTTAAGTCCTTGATCCACTCTTCTTGTATCTATCATCCTTTCCTCGAGTGATGTAGTAAATGTAAAGGCACCGAACAAAAGGATTTACAAGGATCAGCTCTAAATGCCTATGTCCTTGCCATGCTGGTTAAAAGCCACTACATGGTTTCTCAACTATAATTCAGTTAATAATTACAATGGTCGATATAGAGTCGCATTGTATCTCTCCTGAGTCCCACAGGAGGGTCTTTATACTACATCCCAAAATGTCACCAGAGTCCCACTTGCCTGCTTCATCTTCCATAGAAGAGTTCTCCACCCTGAGTCTCACAGGGGGTATACTCTTGGCTCCTTGAGTCACATGAGTAGCTCATCTTCTTTCTGCTCTTCAAGAGTCTTCAACAGCCTTCAGTAAGGTCTGTTGGCCTTTCTCACTTCTTCTGATCACTTGTGGTGTCCAATACTCCTCTTCTGTGTTTGGGATTTGTCTCCTTCTTCTAAGGGTGACCCAGCCTCTGTCTTCAAGAATCGTGATGGGAAAATATGTTCTTAGACATAGTACGCCCACTAAATCTTCTTGGACATCTGAACTACTGATAACTCTGATAAATGATGTCTTTAACTACAGACAGTCTCCAGAATCTCTTTATGTTAGCATTATGCACTTAGTCCATGTAATCTATGAATCTTCATTAAATGTTTCCATGGATTCTCAATTATCTTCAAGATCCTTTGTTCTTGGACTTCTCAACTACACACACTGATTTAAACTTTGTTTATGTGTTCATGTGCATGAATGAAATCATGCACTTCCCTTTTATTCTTAGTGTGATAAAACCCTCAATGGGTGTAAACACTTTTTGCACACACACCTTCTTCTTTTCCATTATTTTTTTCTTCTTCTTTAATGTTTTCACACTCCACTTATGCACAAACTAAGGTAATGGCCTCTTCACTTGTTTAGCACACACAAACCATAGGGCCTTGGGCATGCAACCTTCACCCACAAGTGTGCTCCTTTGGGCCACCTTTTCTTTTATGCACATGCGGCCTTCCTTCTTCAACCCGTGCACACACACACAAACCCAAGTGGGGGTGGCCTTCCACTTCAGCACCTCTTCAAAGGAGGGCGTGCAAGGATACGACCACCTCCTGCCTTCAACCGTGCAGGGTGCGGGAGAAACAAGTGCGCAGATGCAGGAGAACTTCTGACCGCGCGGGTGGTGGGACAACTCCTTCAGCTGCGTAGGTGCGACATCTCCCTCCAACTATGCGGATGGCACAGTGGCTTCCTCCTGCCATGAGAGTTCGCGGGCACAGAGGGCGTGCAGGGTGTGGCCACTTTCTACCGCTCAAGTGCTGCGGGTAGGGGGCATACACGTTCGCGTGGGTCAACTTCTTCCCTCTCACGCAAGGGGAGCACACAGGGTGGCCTTCTCCTTAACTTCATTTGTGCAGGGGTTGCGCAGAAGGCTCTTTCGAAGCCTCAGGTGGCTCTGGGCTATTCTCCCGCACAAGTTGTGCGTAGAGCTTTTCTTCGCGTTGCTTAGAGATTCACGGGAATTCTATTTTTCTCAAGTGATCAGCAGCCTACTTCAAGGAATCAGATCCTGTTATTGTAGGCTAAGGATGCATCAGATCATCCACGTAACTAAATCTGGATTTCTTGTAAACATCGGTATTTCAAGATTTTCCTCAAATATTGTTTTTAATCTCTGTTCAACGTGGTTCCATTCTTCTTCACCTTCCTTCACATGCATCCGTCTACGAATGCATGCAAACCTTCTTCAAGACTTATCCATGCAGGAACACAGTACCTCGCAACTCTGTTTTCTTCGGCCTCATTTGAATTCTTTATCTCTTTGCATTCATGCGACTTTTAACCCATGCATGTGTTCGTGAGGAGGAGACGAACACACTGGTGGTCCTATCTCCAATAGAGACGGTCAAGAGCTCCATCTACCTTGCTCGGGTGGCTCTGGTTCGCGGGAGATGTCACGGGACTTCCCTTAGCTGGTGGGAGGTTGAAGACGATGCCACTGCCATTGAATCAACATTTAATGATCACGGACGGTGGAGATTATATCGTGGCGTAGTGAGATTAGATGAGCAGTCGCGATTACACGTGGATCATATAGACGACGCAGATCAGCTCCGCGTCTTTAAAATTCCATCCCACATCGAATCGAGTTGCGGATTTCTTGCGGTTTAACAAACAACACCTCCCAACATCACCTCATATTACTCCTCTCCCCCCTCCGGTGCCTCCCCACACCAGTTCTCCTGCGGGCACGCTCTATCGCCTACTATGCTCCTCCAGGCGCGCTCTAGCTCCCGCTATGCTCATTCATGGGCTCGCCCTTGGCGCCCACGCTGCGTGGGCTTGACCTCCGTGTGGATCGCGATTACACATGTCTCGACCGCTATTGGGATGGCCCCTACAGTTCCCCCCTGGGAAAGGTGACCTAGTCCCACATGTGCCTTGGGTTGAGGCCCTAATGATGGCCCAATAGTTGGCATATTTTTTGCATAAGCTCCACCTTGTATACTTGGTTAAATAACAAAGTGGGAACAAGTCTTCTTCATGCCATTCTCCTCTCCTTCACCGCCTCTTCTTCATTAGAATTCCATACTCCTCTAAACTTGTATTCTTCACTTAAAAGTGTATTCCTGAAGGTTCTTCTTCAACCAAGACTCTTGAATCAAATGTTTCTTCAGTGTTATTCAATGATCCAATCAGAGATGAGTTTGGATAACAAATCCTCCTACACTAAGAGATAGTTCATGGTCTTCTTCATAAAAATTTATCCATTTAGTAGTTGTGGATGGTTCATCTTAACATCATCCTCTTATGGATGGATCTCCTTCACTTCATCCACCTAGTGATGTGGATGGTTCTCCTTTCATTCCTCATCCACTTAGTGATTTTGGATGGAACCATTCTTCATTCCTCATCAACTTAGTGATAGTGGATGGCACTTCTTTATCTCTTCATGCATTTTGAATATAATGCACGGACTTCTAACAATGATGCGACATTGTATCTTCTTGATACAAGTTCTTTGAACTTATGATCAGCTCAAAAATCGTCTGATTTGTATGGATAATGTTTCAACCATTACCTCCTATGCCACTTAGTGATTCTCCTAAGTGACATGCTTCATAGTACCATGGTCATTCTTCAATCATCACAATCACCATCACTTCCTTTGTAATTCACATACTAACACTCCTTGTCATCCATTCAATCCTTGACACCTTATTGACAACAAATGCAACACAGTGCACAACAATCTTCCCCTTTGTATTTGTTGTCAATATCACTAGAGCAAATATGAATGGGTCAATAAGTGTGCCTAGCTTTTATCCCCCTTATTGGAAACCAAATGCAATAGTGTGGTGTGGTTCTCTTCAAAATATTTATTCCTCCCTTTGAATATCATTTTTTGAAAATCACTAAAATAGGGATGATGTCACATGTTCACTTTTGCTAAGTGCCTTTAGTAAATCATCTTTATGTCTACTTGGGCTAACCCGGTGTAGAAAAGAAGAGTGATGTAACCAAGTAAGTAAATGTTGTCCACAATTCACTACATATGTGAGATCATGCTAAGGCTTCAAGTGGTTGAAAGTTTTCAGATATATCAATGAATTGATAAATCTTGCACAAACTTCACCAAACTCAGTTAAAATTCTAGGTGCAAAAATAAAGCTCCCCCTTTCAACCTTTTGTCTTCAATCAAACACTCCACCTTAATTGACATGTTAAATACAATTATAAAACAAGGGATGAAATTGTTATTGGAATACCTACATTTTTTACAAGATGATATGAATCTCAAAATATCATCTTCTACAGATTGGCTCCCCCTCAAGGGGTGCACTCCATTTTTCCCATACCATTCACAATTTGAGAGTGATCATCATCTTCAATTCCCTGAAATGTAAGCACAAGAATATACCAGTGATTAGGGTATAAGATGGAACCTCCTTGGTTCATCTTTTGGAATAATAACGTTGAGAATATTCTCTCAACTAATATGTTCCACTTTCTCCATTCATCACACATGCACATTTTATCTTCAATGATGTTTGTGCTGGTGTGGATCTTAAAACCTCATCAACTTCTTTGTGTGTGAATCCTCTCTTTCTAAGTGCCTTCTGAGCACAAGAATCACCTGGTGCAATCTGCATTCTCGCGAAGAATTATTTTTGATATGGAATGAGTGTCATGCATTTATTACTAATATGACCAGTTTTATTGCACCTCACACACTGAACATCATCTTAATGTGAAATATTTTGTTTCCCTTTTGCAAAAACATTGGCATGTGAATTTTCTTCCTTTCCCGTTCTTTCCAAATCTTCTGGCCATAAGATTAATATGTCATTTGGAAGTGAGGCTTCAGATTTGGATGTTCTAGATGGTTCCTTTGATGTTTTTAAGTTACATTTCTTAGGCAACTTATTTTCTCTCAATCCCTTCTTCTTCTTCCAGATTGATTGTCCTGCTTAGTGCTGTTTGCTTATATTTAGTTCCATGGGTTGTTTAAGAAGATCCATGGTATGACCATTCCTTCAACAGTAGAAGCATTTTTTCTTGGTGGTCCTTCTGGATGAATCACCCTTATTAGATTTTGAATCCAAAGACTTCTATTTGTTTTTCAAAAACATCTTGGTAGAATTTTCATCTTTCTTCAGCTTTCATCCCATGTATACTTGTTCTTTTTTAGCTAGGTTTTGTGATATTTTCTTCTTTTCAGCTTTGGATTCATTTGGAGATTGGTATGTATCATTATTGTGAGCACTTTTTCATTCATCACAGATGTTATCAAACATTCCAAATCTGTTTACAGTAAACAGATGTTTCTGGACCTGTGGGTGTTTCTTCTTCTTCTCTGGCTGGATCCCCCTTGGCCTGGGCTTCCTTTGTGCTTTAACATTTAGTGTATTATACCAGCAATCCATTGCTCAATGCCCATACCAGTTGCAGCACCAACATTGACCAATAAATCTTTTCTTCTTGACTTCTTATGATTGTTGGATCTTTCTCTTGAATTGTTGTTTCTTTTCAAGAGAGTTCACTTTCTTCATCTTCTTCATCCATACTTGTTTAGAGTTACTCTTCCATCCTACACTTTTTGTGGAAACACATTTAGAAGCATGATCACAAGATCGGATGGATGATACATTCATCTTACTAGATGTTTCCCTTTCATTAGAGGATGTCCTTCTTTTGGAATCATCCTTCTCAATACACACTTGAGTGGAACCATTTCTACTTCCACCTGACTGGGAGGTTTAGGCATAGGGTAATTGCTGATTTTTCAATATCACCTCTAGTTCTATGCATTTCATGTTGAGAGAGTTATTCTCATCCTCAACAAATCTTATCCTTCCTTCCCAGTTATCTTTTAGTTGTTTCATCTGGTCTTCGTGCACCTTCTTCATTTCCTGCAATGAATTGTCATTCTCCTTTACCCTTTTTACTTTGTCTTCGAGTTGATAATCTTAGAAAACCATTGACACTCTGTGCGACTTTTCCAGTGCATGGAAAACTTCTTTGAACACTATCTCAATGAATTCATTCTCACAAATGCTTATTTTCAATTCCTCACTAACATCTTCAATTCATTCATTGCAAAGGGAAATTGTTTCATCTATGGCCTTCACCAGCTTTGTGGGAGTGTTGGTTATGACAACCCTTCTTATCAATTGTTCATCCATAGAATTGTCTTCTTCTTCTGGCAAAAATTTTTCTTCTTCAAGATAACAAATGCTTGTAGTAATACACATTTCCACTTCCCGGTGGACTATCTTCCGAAGATATTTGAGTGAATTTAGAAGATCATTGATAGTTCCATCATCATCATATCTAGATTAGGCTTCAGTAGAAGAGTGATAAAAGGAATTTTCATCTGTTGTGACTTTCACAATACCTCAATAGAAGGTTTTTCTCTATTAGTATCAACTTTCTTCTTCATCTTCATGGCCTGTTTCTTCTTTCTATTTTTCCGAGTCATGGATGATATCTCCATTTGAGGGTGTTCTCTCATTTCCTCAAATCTTCACTTCATAAATACTCCCTTGGATCTTTTAGAGGGAACCTCACTCTGATACAAATTGAGGTTCCAAGATCAGTGTGATCACTAAGAGGGGGAGGGGGTGAATCAGTAATCCTTTTAAACTTTTTACTAATTGATTCTTTATCAATTAATCCTCTATGACTTGTTAAGGCCTTGATCCAATCTTCTTGTATCTCAGCATTTTCTCGAGTGATGTAGTATATGTAAAGGAACATGACACAAGGATATACAAGGTTCAGCTCTAATGTCCTATGCCCTTCCCATGTTGGTTAAACACCCCAATGTGGTTTCTCCACTATAATTCGGATAGTAATTTCAATGGTCTATACAACGTCACAATGTATCTCTCCTGAGTCCCACAGGAGGGTCAATGTACTACATACCACATTGTCACCAGAGTCCCACTGGCCCGCTTCAGCTTCCACCGAAGACTTCTCCACCCTGAGTTTCACATGGGGGTCTTCTCATGGCTCCTCGAGTCACACAAGTAGATCTTCTTCCTTAATCTCTTCAAGAGTCTTCAATAGCCTTGAGTAAGGTCTATTGGCCTTGCTCACTTCTTCTGGTCACTTGTGGTGTCCAGGACTCTTCTTATTTGCTTGAGCTTTATCTCCTTCTTCTATGGATGACCCGGCCTCTGTCTACATGAATCTTGATGGGAAAATATGTTCTTGCACAGAGTAGGCCCACTCAATCTTCATGGTCTTCTCAACTACTGAAAACCCAGATAAATGATGTCTTTAACTTCAGTCTGGATTCAGTCTCTCTTTAAGTCAAATCTATTCACATAGTCCAAGGCATCTCAGAATCATTATGCAATGTTTTCAAGGCTTCTCAATTATCATCAAGAACCTTTGTTCTTGGACTTATCAACTACACACACACTGATTTAAATTTTTTTACTTGTGTATATGCATGAATGAAAGCATGCACTCCCCTTTTGTTCTTGTTGTGATAAAACCCTCAATGGGTGTAAACTCTTTTTGCACACACACCTTCTTATTTTCCTTTATTCTTTTCTTCTTCTTCAAAGTGTCCGCACTCCACTTGTTCACACACTAAGGTAATGTCCGCTTCACTTGTTTAGCACACACAACCCGTAGGACCTTGGGCATGCACCCTTCACCAACATGTGTTCTCCTTTGGGCCACATTTTCTTTTATGCACACACGACCTTCCTTATTCAACCCATGAACACACACAAAAACCCAAGTGGGTGTGGCCATCCACATCAGCACTGCTTCAAAGGAAGGCACGCAAGGATGCGACCAGCTCCAGCCTTCAACCGTCCTTGGTGCGGGAGAATCAAGCGCGCAGGTGTAAGAGCACATCCTACCGCACAGGTGGCGTATCAACTCCTTCTGCCGCGCAGGTGCGGCAGCTCCCCCTTCCATGCAGGTGGCGCGGTGGATTCCTGCTGCTGCAAGAGTTCATGGGCACAGAGGGTGCGCAGGGTTCGGCCACTTGATACCGTGCAAGTGTTACGGGAAGCGGGCGTGCAAGTTCACACGGCTCGACTTCTTCCCTGTCGCGCAAGGGGAGCACGCACGGTGACCTCCTCCTTAACTTAATTCACACAGGGGTTTCACAAAAGCCTTTCTCAAAGCCTCGGGTGGCTCTGGGCTAATCTGCCGCATAGGTTGTGTGCGGAGATTTTCATTGCGTCGCTCAGAGCTTCGCAGGACTTCTATTTTTCACAAGTGATCAGCAGCCTTCATTAAGGCATCCGATCCGATTTTTTTAGGAAGAGGATTCCTCAGATCATCCATGTAACTAAATCTTGATTTCCCGCAAACTTCGTGATTTCATGATTTTACTCAAATCTTATTTTTCTTCTCTGTTTAACGCGGATCCATTCTTTTTCACCTTCCTTAATGGGCATGCATCTACGAACGCATGCAAACATTCTTCAAGACTGATTCATGAAAGAACACACTGTCTCGCAACTCCGTTTTCTTCGGCCTCATTCGAATTCTTTATCTCTTTGAATGAATGTGACTTTTAATGCATGCATGTGTTCGTGAGGAGGAGACGAACACACTGGTGGTCCTATCTTCATTAGAGACGACTGAGAGCTCCATTTACCTTGCTCAGGTGGCTTTGGTTCGTGGTAGACGTCGCGGGACTTCCCTTAGCGGGCGGGAGGTTGAAGACGATGCCACAGCCGTTGGATCTGCATTTAATGATCGTGGACGGCAGCGATTATATCGTGGCGCGGTGAGATTAGATGATCGGCCGTGATTACACATGAATCAGATGGATGGTGCAGATCAGCTCCGCGTCTTTAAAATGTCATCCCACATTGAATTGAGCCACGACTTTCGCAGGTTTTATCAAACATCGCCTCCCAACATCAACTTGGATTACTCATCCTCCACCTCCAATGCTGCCCCACACTGGTTCTCCTGCGGGCGCGCTCTAGCGCCCTCTATGCTCCTCTGGGAAAATTCTAGCGCCCACTATGCTCCTTCATGGGTGCACCCTTAGCGGCCACGATGTGCGGGCTTGACCTCTGCTTGGGTCTGGCTTACACACGACCCAACAACAATTGGGATAGCCCCTGTGGTTTCCGCAGGGTCATGGTGACCTAGTCCCACATGTTCCTTGTGTTAAGGCCCTAATGCTGGCCCAATAGTTGGCATATTTTGTTCATAAGTTCCACCTTGTATACTTGGTTAAATAACCCCGTAGGAACAAGTATTCTTAATTCCATTCTCCTCTCCTTCACCTCCTCTTCTTCATTATAATTCCATAATCCTCTCAACCTGTATTCTTCACATAAAAGGGAATTCCTGAAGTTTCTTCTTCAACCATTACTCTTGAATCAAATGTTTCTTCAGTGTTATTTAATGATCCAATAAGAGATGAGGTTGGATCATCTTCAAATCCTCATGCACTATGAGATAGTGCATGACCTTCTTCATACCACTTCATCCACTTAGTAGCTGCGGATGGTTCATGTTAACTTCATCCACTTATGGATGGATCTCCTTCACTCCATCCACCTAATGATGTGGATGGTTCTCCTTTTATTCCTCATCCACTTATTGATTTTGGAAGGAACCCTTCTTCATTTTTCATCCACTTAGTGATTGTGGATGGAAATTCCTTATCTCCACATACATTGTGAAGACAATGCATGGACATTAAACAATGTTGTGACATTGTATCATTTTTATATAAGTTCTTTGAACTTAAGATCAGCTCAACAATCGTCTGATTTGTATGGAGAATGTTTCAACCATTACCTCCTATGAAACATAGTGATTATCCTAAGTGACATTCTTATTCATACCATGGTCATTCTACAATCATCACCATCCCAATCACTTCCTTTTTCATTCACAAATTGACACTCCTTGTCATCCATTCAATCCTTGAATCCTTATTGACAACAAATGCAACCCAGTGCACAACAATATCCCCCTTTGTATTTGTTGTCAATATCACTAGACCACATATGAATGGGTCAATATGTGTTCCATACTTTTCTCCCCCTTATTGGAAAACAAATTAAAATTTGTGGTGTGGTTCTCTTCAAAATATTTCTTCCTCCCTTTGAATATCATCTTCTTGAAAATCACTAAGAGATGGATGATGTCACATGTTCACATTAGCAAAGAGCCTTTAGTAAATGATCTCTATGTATACTTGGGATAACACGGTGTAGAAAACAAGGGTGATTTAACCAAGGAATTAAATGATATCCACAATTCTCTATACATGTGAGATCATTCTTAGGCTTCAAGGGGTTGAAATGTTTCAGATATATCAATGAATTGCTAAATCCTGCACATACTTCACCAAACTAATTAGAAAGTTCAGGTGCAAAGATAAAGCTCCCCCTTTCATCCTTTTGTCTTCAATAAAATACTCCCCTTAATTGACATGTTAAATACAATTAAGATACAAGGTATGAATGTGTGATTAGAATAACAACATTTTTCACAAGATGATATGAATCTCAAAATATCATCTTCTACAGATTGGCTCCCCCTCAAGGGGTGCAATCCATTATGTCCAAACGATTATCAATTTTAGATTGATCATAATCATCAATTCCCTGAAATGTATGTACATGAATATACCAGTGATTAGGGAATAAGATGGAACCTCCTTGGTTTATTAGTTTGAACAACAAGGTTGAGTAGATTCTCTCAACCGAGATGTTCCACATTCTCCATTATTCACATTTTCACATTTGATATTCAATGATGTCTGTGCTGGTGTGGATCTTAACACCTCTTCAACTTATTTGTGTGTGAATCCTCTCTTTCTAAGTGCCTTCTGAGCACTTGAATATCCTGGTGCAATCTTCATTCTCTTAAGGAATTATTTTTGAGCTGGAATGAGTGTCATGCATTTATTAGTAATATTTCCATCTTTATTGCACCTCACACACATAACTTCATCTTCATGTTAAATCTTTTGGTTTCCTTTTGGACAAGCATTAGTATGTGAACTTTATTCCTTTATCATTCTTTCCAAATCTTCTGGCCAGATGATTAATATTTCATTTGGATGTGAGGCATCAGATTTAGATGTCCCACATGGTTCCTTTGATGCTTTTATGTTACCTTTCATCAGCAACTTCTTTTCAATCAATCCCTTCTTCTTCATCTGGATTGATTTTCCTATTGAGCGCAGTTTGATTCTATTTAGTTCCATGGCTTGTTTACAATGATCCATGGTATGACCTTTCTCTCCACAGAAGTCACATTTTTTCTTGGTGGTCCTTCTGGATGAATCACCCTTATTTGATTTGGAATCTAAGTACTTCACGTTCTTTTTAAACATAATCTTGGGAGCATTTTCAACATTCTTTATCTTCCTTCACAAGGATACTTCTTCTTTATTATCTAAGTTCTGTGATCTTTTCTTCTTTTCAGGTTTCGATACATTTGGAGATTGGAATGTATCATTCTTGTGACCACTTTTGAATTCATCCCAGATGTTATTAAACATTCCAAATCTGTTTGCAGTAAACAGATGTTTCTGGACTTGTCGATGTTGCTTCTTCTAATCTGGCTTTCTCCCCCTTGGCATGGGATTCCTTTGTGCTTTATCATTTAGAGGATTGTACCAACAATCCATTGAACAACGCCCATACCTATTGCAGCACCAACATTGACCTATAAATCTTGTCTTCCTGGCTTCTTCTGATTGTTGGACCTTTCTCTTGAATTGTTGTTTCTTTTCAGGAGAGCTCCCTTTCTTCATCTTCTTCATCCATACTTTTTTATAGTTACTCTTCCATCCTGTACTTTTTTTGGAACCACGTTTAGAAGCATGAACACAAGATATGATGGATGATACCTTCTTCTTAGTAGATGTTTCCCTTTCATTAGAGGATGTCCTTATTTTGGAATCATCCTTCTCAATGCACACATGATTGGCAACAATTATACTTCCAACTGACTAGGATGTTTCGACATTGGGTAATTTCTTATTTTTCAATATCACCTCCAGTTCTAAGCATTTCATGTTGAGAGAGATATTCTCATCCTCAACAAATCACAGCCTTCCTTCCCAATTCTCTTTCAGTTGTTTCATCTGGTCTTTATGCACCCTTTTAATTTCTTCAATGAATTGTCAAGATCCTTTACCCTTTTTTAACTTTTCTTCTAGTTGAGAATCTTTTACAACCATTGACACATTGTGCCACTCTTCCAGTACATGGAAAACTTCTTTGAACACTATCTCAATGAATTCTTTCTCACAAATTCTTCTTTGCAATTCTTCACTAACATATTCAATTCTTTCATTTAAATGGGAAATTGTTTCATCCTTGTCCTCCACCAGTTTTGTGAGAGTGTTGGTTATGCCAAAACTTTTTTCCAATTGATCTTCCATAAAATTGGCTTCTTCTTATGGTTGTAATTTTTCTTCTTGAAGATCACAGATGCTTGTATCAACACACATTGCCACATCCCCGGGGACTATCTTCTGAAGATATTTGATTGCATTTAAGAGATCATTGATAGTTCCATAATCATCACAGCAAGAGCATGCTTCATCAGAAGAGTGATAAAAGTAATTTTCATCTGTTGTGAATTTCACATTACCTTCAATAGAAGGTGTTTCTCTATTAGTAGCAACATTCTTCTTCATCTTCGTTGCATGTTTCTTCTTTTTATTTTGTTGATTATTGGAAGAAATTCCATTTGAGGTTGTTTGCTAATTTCCTCAATTCATCACTCCATAAAGAATCCCTTGGATATTTTAGAGGAAACCCGGCTTTGATACCAATTGAAGTGTCCAGATCAGTGTGATCACTGAGAGGGGGAGGGGTGAATCAGTGATCCTTTTAAACTTTTTACTAATTGATTCTTTATCAATTAATCCTCTATGACTTGTTAAGGCCTCGATCCACTCTTATTGTATCTCTCAACCTTTCCTTGAGTGATGCAGTAAATGTAAAGGTATAGAACACAAGGATTTACAAGTTTCAGCTCCAAAGGCCTATGTCCTTGCCATGTTGGTTAAACTCCCAAACATGGTTTCTCCACTATAATTTGGTTATTAATTACAATGGTCGATATAGAGTCACTCTGTATCTCTCCTGAGTCCCACATGAGGGTCTTTATACTGCATCCTAGAGTGTCACCAGAGTCCCACTAGCCTGCTTCAGCTTCTACAAAAGACTTCTCCACCCTGTGTCTCACAGGGGGTCTTCTCCTGGATCCTCAAGTCACATGAGTAACTATTCTTCTTTAAGCTCCTCACGAGTCTTCAAAAACCTTGAGTAAGGTCTTTTGTCCTTGCTTAATTCTTTTGATCACTTGTGGTGTCCATGAATCCTCTTCTATACTCGTGCTTTATCTCCTTCTTCTAAGGATGACCCGGCCTCTGTCTTCAAGAATCTTGATGGGAAAATATGTTCTTGTACTACGTACGCCCACTCAATCTTCTTGGTCTTCTCAACTACTAAAAACTCAGATAAATGATGTCTTTAACATCAGTCTTGCTTCAGTCTCTCTTTAAGTCAACTTTATTCACTTAGTCCATGGCATCTCTGAATCTTCATGGAATGTTTGCATGGCTTATCAATTATCTTCAAGAACCTTTGTTCTTGGACTTCTCAACTATATACACACTTCTTTAAACTTTGTTTATGTGTGCATGTGCATGCATTCAAGCATGCACTCTCCTTTTCTTCATGGTGTGATAAAACCATGAATGGGTTTAAACTCTTTTTTCACACGCACATTCTTCTTTTCCTTTATTATTTTCTTCTTCTTAAAAGTATGCACACTCCACTTGTGCACACACTAAGGTAATGGCATCTTCACGTGTTTAGCACACACAACCCGTAGGGCCTTGGGCATACCTTCACCCACATGTGAGCTCCTTTGGGCCACCTTTTATTTTATTCACACACGACCTTCCTTCTTCAACCCGTGCACAACACACAAACCCAAGTGGGTGTGGCCTTCCACTTCAGGACCACTTCAAAGGAGGCCTCGCAAAGTTGTGACCAGCTCCTGCCTCCAATCGCGAAGGGTGCAGGAGAAACAAGCGCGCAGGTGTTGGAGCACTTCATTAGAATTCCATACTCCTCTCAACCTGTATTCTTCACATAAAATGGAATTCTCGTTGTTTCTTCTTCAACCAGTACTCTTGAATCAAATGTTTCTTCAGTGTTCTTTAATGATCCAATCAGATATGAGGTTGGATCATCTTCAAATCCTCATACACTAAGAGATAGTGTGTGGTCTTCTTCATACCACTTCATCCACATAGTAGATGTGGAAGGTTAATCTTATCTTCATCCACTTATGGATGGATCTCCTTCACTTCATCCACCTAGTGATTTGGAGAGTTCTCCTTTCATTCTTCATCCACATAGTGATTGTGGATGGAACCCTTCTTCATTCATCACCCACTTAGTGATCGCGCATGGAACTTCTTTATCTCCTCATGCATTGTGAAGACAATGCATGGTCTTCTAACAATGTTGTGACATTGTATCTTCTTGATACAAGTTCATTGAACTTATGATCAGATCAACACTCATCTTATTTGTATCTAGAATGTTTCAACCATTACCTCCTATGAAACTTAGTGATTCTCCTAAGTGACATGCTTATTTGTACCATGGTAATTCTCCAATCATCACCATCATCATAACTTCATTTTTCATTCACATATTTACAGTCCTTTTCATCCATTCAATCCTTGAAACCTTATTGACAAAAAATGCAACACAGTGCACAACAATATCCCCCTTTGTATTTATTGTCAATATCACTAGAGCACATATGAAAGGGTCAATATGTGTTCCATGATTTTACCCCCCTTATTGGCAGTCAAATGAAAAGGTGTGGTGTTGTTCTCTTCAAAATATTTGTTCCTCCCTTTGAATATCATCTTCTTGAAAATCACTAAGAAAGGGATGATGTCACATGTTCACTTTAGCAAAGAGCCTTTAGTAAATCATCTCTAAGTCTACTTGGGCTAACACGGTGTAGAAAACAAGAGTGATTTAACCAAGGAATTCAATGTTTTCCACAATTCACTATACATGTGAGATCAGGCTTAGGCTTCAAGGGGTTGAAATTTATCAGATATATCAATGAATTGCTAAATCCTTCACATACTTCACCAAACACATTAGAAAGTTCATGTGCAAAGAAAAATCTCCACCTTTCATCCTTTTGTCTTCAATAAAACACTCCCCCTTAATTGACATGTTAAATAAAATTAAGAAACAAGGGATGAAAGTGTGATTAGAATACCTACATTTTTCACAAGATGATATGAATTTCAAAATATCATCTTTTACAAATTGGCTCCCCCTCAAGGGGCGCACTCCATTCTATCCATACCATTCTCAATTTGAGTGTGATCATCATCTTCAATTCCCTGAAATGTATGTACATGAATATACCAGTGATTAGGGAATAATATGGAACCTACCAGATTCATCATTTTGAACAACAAGGTTAAGAAGATTCTCTCAACCGAGAAGTTCGACGTTCTCCATTCTTCACACTTTCACATTTGATATTAAATTATGTTTGTACTGGTGTGGATCTTAACACATAATCAACTTATTTTTGTGTGAATACTCCCTTTCTAAGTGCCTTCTGAGCACTAGAATATCCTGGTGCAATCTTCATTCTCTTGAGGAATTTTTTTTGAGCTGGAATGAGTGTCATGCATTTATTAGTAATATGACCAGCTCTATTGCACCTCACACACATAACTTCATCTTCATGTGAAATCATTTTTTTCCTTTTGGACAAGAATTGGAATGTGCACTTTCATCTTTTATCATTCGTTCAAAATCTTCTAGCTAGAAGATTAATTTGTCATTTGGAAGTTAGGCATCATATTTGGATGTCCGACATGGTTCCTTTGATGCTTTTATGTTACCTTTATTAGGCAGCTTATTTTCAATCAATCCCTTATTATCCATCTGGATTGATTGTCCTATTGAGTTCAGTTTGATTATATTTAGTTCCATGGCTTGTTTACAAAGATCCATGGTATGACATTTCTTTCCACAGAAGTCTCATTTTTCCTCGGTGGTCCTTCTAGATGAATCAGCCCTCTTTGATTTGGAATCCAAGGAATTCTCTTTCTTTTTAAAAATCGTCTTGGGAGTATTTTCAAATTTCTTTATCTTGCTTCCAATGGATACTTATTCATTCTTAGATAGGTTATGTGATCTTTTTTTCTTTTCAGCATTGGATACATTTAGATATTGGAATATATCATTCTTGTGACCACTTTTTCATTCATCCTAGATGTTATCAAACATTCCAAATTTGTTTGCAGTAAACTGATTTTTCTAGACCTGTGGATGTTGCTTCTTCTTCTTTGGCATGTTCCCCCTTGGCATGGGCTTCATTTGTGCTTTAACATTTAGAGGATTGTACCAACAATCCATTTAACAATTCCCATACCTGTTGCAGCACCAACATTGACCTACAAATCATGTCTTCTTGACTTCTTCTGATTTTTGGACCTTTCTATTGAATTTCTGTGTCTTTTCAGGACAGATCTCATTCTTCATCTTCTTCATCCATACTTGTTTAGAGTTACACTTCCATCCTGCACTTTTTGTGGAAACTCGTTTAGAATCATGAACACAAGATAGGATGGATGGAACCTTCTTCTTAGTAGATGTTTCCCTTTCATTCGAGGATGTCCTTCTTTTCGAATCATCCTTCTCAATGCACACTTTAGTGGAAAACATTTCTACTTCCAGCTGACTGGGAAGTTTCAGATTTGGGTAATTTCTTATTTTTCAATATGACCTCTAGTTCTAAGCATTTCATGTTGAGAGAGATATTCTCATCCTCAAAAAATCTTAGCCTTCCTTCCCAATTCTCTTTCAGTTGTTTCATCTAGTCTTCATGCACCTTTTTAATTTCTTGCAATGAATTGTCAAGCTCCTTTACCCTTTTTACTTTGTCTTATAGTTGAGAATCTTTGAAAACCATTGACACACTATGCCACTCTTCCAGTGCATGGAAATCTTCTTTGAACACTATCTCAATGAATTCTTTCTCACAAATGCTTCTATGCAATTCTTCACTAACATCTTGAATTCTTTCACTTCAAAGGGAAATTGTTTCATCTTTGGCCTTCAACAGTTTTGTGAGAGTGTTGGTTATGCCAACCCTTTTTGCCAATTGATCTTCCATATAATTGGCTTCTTCTTCTAGCTGTAATTTTTCTTCTTGATGATCATAGATACTTATAGTAATACACATTGCCACATCCCTGGGGACTATCTTCTAAAGATATTTGATTGCATGTAGAAGATCCTTGATAGTTCCATAATCATCACAACAAGATCATGCTTCATCAGAAGAGTGATAAATGTAATTTTCATCTGTTGTGGCTTTCACATTACCTTCAATAGAAGGTGTTTCTCTATTAGTAACAACCTTCTTCTTCATCTTCTTGGCCTGTTTCTTATTTTTATTTTTTTGAGTCTTGGTAGATATCTCCATTTGTGGGTGTTCGCTCATTTCCTTAAATCATCACTCCATAAAGAATCCCTTGGATCTTTTAGAGGCAACCTTGCTCTGATACCAATTGACGTGTCTGAATCAGTGTGATCACTGAGAGGGGGAGGTGGTGAATCGGTGATCCTTTTAAACTTTTTACTAATTGATTCTTTTTCAATTAAACCTCTATGACTTGTTAAGGCCTCAATCCACTCTTCTTGTATATCTCTTCCTTTCCTCGAGTGATGCAATAAATGTAAAGGCACGAGACACAAGGATTTACATGGTTCAGCTCCAATGGCCTATGTCCTTGCCATGTTGGTTAAACTCCCCAACATGGTTTCTCCACTATAATTCAGTTATTAATTACAATGGTCGATACAGAGTCACACTGTATCTCTCCTGAGTCCCACAGGATGGTCTTTATACTGCATCCCACAGTGTCACAAGAGTCCCACTTCACCTGATTCATCTTCCACCGAAGACTTCTCCACCCTGTGTCTCACAGGGGGTCTTCTCCTTTCTCCTCGAGTCACATGATTATCTATTCTTCTTTAACTCTTCAAGAGTCTTCAACAGCCTTGAGTAAGGTTTGTTGGCCTTGTTCACTTCTTCTGATCACTTGTGGTGTCCAGGAATCCTTTTCTTTACTCGGGATTTATCTCCTTCTTCTTAGGATGACCCGACCTCTGTCTTCAAGAATCTTGATGGGAAAATATGTTCTTGCACTAAGTATGCCCACTCAATCTTTATGGTCTTATCAACTACTCAAAACCCAGATAAATGATGTATTTAACTTCAGTCTGGCTTCAGTCTCTCTTTAAGTCAAATTTATGCACTTAGTCCATGGAATCTATGAATATTCATGCAATATTTGCATGGCTTCTCAATTATCTTCAAGAACCTCTGTTCTTGGACTTCTCAACTGTATACACACTTATTTAAACATTGTTTATGTGTGCATGTGCATGCATGAATGCATGCACTCTCCTTTTCTTCATGGTGTGATAAAACCCTCAATGGGTTTAAACTATTTTTTCACACACACTTTCTTCTTTTCCTTTATTATTTTATTCTTCTTCAAAGTATGCACACTCCACTTGTGCACACACTAAGGTAATGGCCTCTTCTCTTGTTTAGCAGACACAACCCGTAGGGCCTTGGGCATGCACCCTTCACCCACATGTGTACTCTTTTGGGCAACCTTTTATTTGATTCACACACGACCTTCCTTCTTCAACTCGTGCACACACACACAAACCCAAGTTGGTGTGGCCTTCCACTTGAGCACCACTTGAAAGGAGGGCATGCAAGGATGCGACCAGCTCCTGCCTTCAACCGTGAAGGGTGGGGGAGAAACAAGCGCGCAGGTGCCGGAGCACTTACTACATTGCGGGTGGAGCGACAACTCCTTCTGCCACGCAGGTGCGGCAGCTCCCTCCTACCGCACGGGTGGCGTGGTGGCTTCCTCCTGCGGCAAGATTTTGCGGGAACAGAGGGCACACATGGTATGGCCACTTCCTACTAAGCAAGTGTTGTGGGCAGCGGGCGTGCAAGTTCGCGCAGCTCGGCTTTTTCCCTGTTGCCCAAGGGGAGCGTGCAAGGTGGCCTCCTCCTTAACTTCTATCGCATAGGGGTTGTGAAAAAGGCTATCTCAAAGCCTCAGGTGGCTCCGGGATATTCTTCCTTGTAGGTTTTGCGCGGAGCTTTTCTTCTCATTTCTCAGTGCATCGCATGACTTCTGTTTTTCTCAAGTGATCAACAACTTTCTTCATGAAATCATATCCTCCTTTTGTAGTAATAGGATTTCGTGAATCTTCTGTTTAACTAAATATTTATTTCCCACAATATTATGGATTTCATGATTTTCCTAAAATATTTTTTTTCTTCTCTACTCAACATAGGTTCATTCTTCTTCACCTTCCTTCATGTGCATGCATCTATGAACGCATGAAAACCTTCTTCATGACCGATCCATGCAAGAACACACTTCCTTGCAACTCTGTTTTCTTTGACCTAGTTCTAATTCTATATCTCGTTTCATGCATGCGACTTTTAACGCATGCATGTGTTTGTGAGGAGGAGACGATCACACTGGTGGTCCTATCTCCATCAGATATGGCTGGGAGCTCCATCTTCCTTGCTCTGGTGGCACTGGTTTGCGGGAGATGTCACGGGACTTCCCCTAGCCGGCGGGAGGTTGAAGATGATTCCACGACCATTGGATCCGCATTTAATGATCGCAGATGATAGCGATTATATCGTGGAGCGGTGAGATGAGATGAAAGGCCATGATTACACATGGATCATATTGACGACGCATATCAGCTCCGCGTCTTTAAAATGCCATCCCACATCGAATCGAGTCGCGGACTTCTCACGGTTTAAAAAAAATCACCTCCCAACATCAGCTTAGATTACTCATCTCCCCCCTCCGGTGCCGCCCCACACCAGTTCTCCAGAAGGCGTGCTCTAGCGCCCACTATGCTCCTCTGGGCGCTCTCTAGCACCCACTATGCTCCTTCACAGGTGCGCCCTTGGCACCAACACTACACAGGCTTGACCTCTGTGTCCGACCACTATTGGGATGGCCCCTTTGGTTTCCCCATGGGCGTAGTGACCTAGTCCCACATGTACCTTGGGCTGAGGCCCTAAGGCTGGCCCAATAGTTGGTATTTTTTTCATAATCTCTACCTTGTATACTTGATTAAATAACCTAGTAGGAACAATTCTTCATCATGCCATTATCCTCTCCTTCACCTACTCTTCTTCATTAGAATTCCATACCCCTCTCAACCTGTATTCTTCACTTAAAACGGAATTCCCGAAGGTTCTTCTTCAACCATTAATCTTGAATAAAATGTTTCTTCAGTTTTCTTTAGTGATCCAATCAGAGATGAGGTTGGATCATCTTCAAATCCTCATGCACTAGGAGATAGTGTATGGTCTTCTTCATACCACTTCATCCACATAGTAGATGTGGATGGTTCATCTTAACTTCATCAACTTATGGATGGATCTCCTTCACTTCGTCCACCAAGTGATGTGGATAGTTCTCCTTTCATTCCTCATCCACTTAGTGATTGTGGATGGAACCCTTCTTCATTCCTCATCCACTTAGTGATTGTGCATGGAACTTCTTTATCTCCTCATGAATTGTAAAGAAAGTGTGTGGATTTCTAACAATTTTGTGACATTGTATCCTCTTGATACAAGTTCTTTGAACTTATGATCAGCTCAACAATCGTATGATATGTATGGAGAATGTTTCAACCATTAAATCATATGCCACTTAGTGATTATGCTACGTGACATGCTTCTTAGTACCATGGTCATTCTCCAATCATCACCATCACCAGCACTTCCTTTTTCATTCACATTTTGACACTCCATGTCATCCATTCAATCCTTGACACCTTAGTGACAACAAATGAAACACAGTGCACAACAAAGAGGCAGACCACTCAACCAAGCGTTGTTTTTTTAAATAGTTGTAGTTTTTGTCTCTCTTAAATTTTCTTTGATGTTGTCATTTTTTTAAACAATTCTATCATATTTGGTTTTATATATCAGCTTTTTTCATTATATTTTTTTCAATTAATTATTACAATTTTACATTATCATTTTCTTAAATTCATAACTATTATAATAATATATTAAATCATCATTCATTTGTTTTTCAAACCTATACATATATTGAACGTTTTTATAAAATAATAAAATATATTTAAAAAAGTGTCTCATTTTTATAAGTATATATATATATATTATTTTAGAAAATTTAAATTTTTATATATATATAATTATATTTTTAATATAGAAAAATAAAATTTATTTCTTATTTAAAACATAAATATGATGTGTGTTTTTTCATAATATAATATTTATAGAGATTTATAATTTATTAATTTTATAAAACTAAAACATAATATATCTCATATATTTATAAAATATATCATCTTAAGAATTGTAATAATAATTTTATAAACCAAATGGTGTTATGAGGAACCTTAGAGGTTACTATGAATGAACCGGGCTATCCCATTATCGAAATAGAGATAAGGATAATAATAAAAAACAATTTTAATGGCCATGGTGATATTATAGCCCTGGTGATGTCCATTTATCATTGATGATATAATAAGATATTGTAAATAATAAACCCTTCATACATACCCCTGTATATTCTCCCTATGTTATGATTGTTAGATAAGGATTTAACAACAACTAGGGGACCGATAATGAGGGATCCCATTGTCAATTGTCTTTAATGAAGGTGGTGATTTCAATTACCAAATATGATCCTTCACCATCAGCATCATTTAGTGCGATGTCCTTTATGCTCCTAAATCGATGCATTTTAGAGATCCTATCCAAGAGGGTTAATTGAATAGGGAGTGTTATAAGTTATCAGAACCCTCTCCCTTAATATCTTCATGTATGAGTGGAATTTTACTCTTTCCCAATTATGGACTATTCCACTAACACCACCAGATTTTTTTTAAAACGTATAGGTCCCCTCCCTTCATACTTGGATGAGCTTGTATCATCCCCTAAAGATGCAGGTGAGAATTTAATTACTCTAGAAGAACCCTCTCTATTGTGACCAAAACTTTAAGAGGAAGAGATGGCTGATATTCCATCATAATTATGTTTGATTACTACCAAAAATCTCAATCAATCACTCCATTTTAACTGGATTAAGATAATATTCTCATGGATTAGACTAATACACATAGTAATTTTGCTACTATGTTATCCTCGATGGAGGTGTTTTTCATGGAAGATGAATACTTCTTCAAAAACTAGATACATGGTATACATTGTGCTATATCGACTCATATAACATTTATACATGTATCCCTAAAGGGTGGAGAGAAAATAATGAGTCATCTCCATGATCTTATATCTTCGTTTTAGTCATTGGATAGACTATTATATGTGGTGGTTCCTCAATATTCATGATATCATTGAAAAAATCATCTTAACCTTATATGTTGTTGCCATGTATTTTTTTATTCATGATGTGCATGAGATTTCATTGATCTGATGTTGTTTGAATCATTAATAATATCCACCCTTTGTATAATATAAAGGAAACCAAAATTCTTATAATATATTATTAAAATTACAACCGATTATACAAATGAATTTTTCCTGAATTCCCACAAATAAAAGATATCATTCTAATGTATATGTTTCAGTTATCTGACGATTACATTATACAAATGTGGATGAATTTTTTATAATATATTTCCCATAGGGTGAAATCTCAATATTTAGTTTAATTAAATTTACTCAATGGGAATAGAATTATTTTTGATATGGACATATGTTGGGCCCCATAATATTTATATCTCTTCATTATATTTGGTCTTAATTTTTTTCATACGCTTCATATGGAGGAAGAATTAACATGCTTGGACTCATATATTTCTTAGGCCTACCTCTTATAATATTTTGACAAGATTTGGTTTTTACATTTTTATAATCATGAAAACAAAATTTTATTTTTACTATTGTTGAGACGCTTTTAGGACCGACCTTCTATTTTTATTGTTTATTGTTCATTATTTCATAACATCTGTTATTATATTATTTCCTCTTTTCACTCAGATATTGTTTCTCCGGTAATATAATATTTATGAATTAGCATCCTCTGTGTAGTTTAAATTCAATTTCTAAATAAATTATTCTTGTATTTTAACAGCATGACATGAATAAATATACTATTATGTTTAATATCATGTGTTATGTACATAGATATGTTGTCATGTTTAATGTCCGGATTCTTGGACATGAACTACTATGAAGTTTAATGTCATGATGTCAGGACTCGAAATTCTATTCAGTTTAATTTATTGCTTCTAGAACATGATTATAAAATATGGAACATGAGGTGCACATTATTGGGATAACCCAAAACACTTTGATGTAATGAGTTCCATTGTGTGGTTGTACTGGATCCTATGGAAATGATTTCCTTTCCTAAAATAAGGAGATGACACTAGTTGGTAGTAAAATACCTAATGCATTGATTTAATTTTCAAATAGATGTATCCCCACACTTTTCCAAGTGAAACAAAAGATTTATGGGTGTAATATTGGTTGATGATGAAATACATGGGAAACCAGGAAAACATGGTTATTTGGAGAATGTGTGGAGTAATTTATAAAAAATAAGTTTGATTTGAGTAATATATAATAGAGAAGTTGTATTGGGGTTGACCCATAACCCTTTGATGTCTCATGTTCATCCATGGTGTTTTTTGGGCTCATAAGGAATGTATTATCATTATTTAAACGAGAATTCACCCTTGGTTCATTGGTCAAATCCAATATGTATCTATAGAATTATATACAATGTTATCCCAATTCATTTTTGAGTTCCATTAAATGTTCGTTAAGAATCAAGCATCTAAATGATGAAGATGCTTATAGTGAAAAAGATATCCATGATCATTCTGGGAACCCTGTTGAAGATTACCTCTATATTGTGCATTTCGATCCCTAAAACCTATGGTTATGAGTTATTAGGTGCAATACATAAAATGTTTTGGGAATGGAATCTCTCATTCCATCTTTAAGAATGTTTAAACAACATATTGACGTAACGTTGAAGATTTCAGATCATTTTGAGTAGATTGTTTATGGGAATTGTAAATCATTATTTGATGTTCTGGGGTTATTAGGATGGTTTGTGACAATCATATTGGTAATGTATCAGAACATACAAGGGTCATTTATTGTCTAGAAGAGGGTCCATTCATTCCAAGAATCTTTTTTCCTAGTGTCATGGATTCATTATGGTGATCTAAATTTCTCAAATCATGATGTGTTATTTTAATAAAATATAAAATCGATGAAGGGTTCATGCACCATAAATGTTGTGTTGTCACCCAGTGAATATGTTATCAGGGATATGAGATGTGAAGAACCATTATTATATCTTTTTCCTCATCCAAGTGGTACAACCATTATAGATTGAATTTATTAGGGCCCCAAATTGGACCCTGTGAGATATATTCCTCATTTACGTAAACCCTAATATATTACCTAAAATCTCTAGTTTAATAATTTAGTTATTGAGGACTTGAATTTTTCTCAGGTATCCAGTGTAGTTTTTTCAACATGACATGTTTGTTCACATTCTCTAGTATTTTAAGATATTCAGATTCAGACAATCTTGGGATATAATAAATGGTTGTACATATTTGACCAAAGTACATGCATTTTAAGGTCGTGGAACCCATCGACTAAACATGATAGTAATTTTCAATGAGAACCTAATTATGATACCCAGGGTCATGATTACTCCAACATCCTTTTGAAATGGAGAAAAAAGTGTTATAAATTGTGGCTCCAGAATATCATGTCATGAGTAATGATATGTTAAAATAATGTTGGGGATGGAATAGAACACTATCAAGTGAAGAGTTCTACCATGGTTATGTCAGGATCATGATGATAAAAACCGAATTTTCCTATAGAAATAATGCATTTGGTTGATTTTCATATGCGTAAAAAATGTTACATAGCCATACATGCATACTCCAGAAAAGGGACCCTTGATACCTAGTATCCTTTTGCAAGGGCCGTGTATTGTGCATGTAAACTTGAGGTTCTCAAGATATGAAGTGTGATTTATGTGATGGGGGCTTAAAAGATGAAGTAAGCAACTGATTCTCATGTTGAGGTAGATTAGATTTTTGTGTTCCAATTATTAGGGATGGAAATGGATGATGGAATGAATCTTTTAACATCATGTTGTGGGGTTTTTTTCTTTCCCTTTATATTTAACGTCATTTAATAAGGATGTGGGAACCAATGTGAAAAAATGTGCATGATTTCTCTAAGGAAACATTACATTATCTGTGGAATTTAGATATACGTAGAATATTTTATCCATTAATAGGATTATTCGTGGATAACTATCAGTTATTTCACTAATCTATCTCATGAGTGGGGCATCAATAAAAATAAAAGATTTGGGAAAAGGAATAATTTGATTTCATAACATGGACCCTTTTTGAAAAGATGTATACGATATTATTGTCTTATAAATTAAAGTCATGATAAAAGGATTTTCAATGCATGTGTTCGGAGAATATGATGTTACTGGAATATTTTTATATTGATTTTTGTTGATGGACCCTAGATTAGAGATCAGAGTATCACTACATATATTATAATGACAATAAGAAAGCCACACATAGTTCACGAATAGGAAACAGTCTATGCACATCTAGATAGTTCAAAGTGGGGGTAATTTTTCTCATTGATTGTTGTAGTTGGATGTAGAGACCCGAAGCTTATCGTACATGGACATTACATTACTTTTGCGGAATACTTTGTACATAACAAAAACACACACACAAGGATCGTAATAGTTTAGTGTCTTTGGAAACTCAGAACGTAATCTTCTAATCATGGTGAAAGATCTTCAATATCTCCCATAAAGATCTTCCTTTTTTTTACATAAAACCTTTCTTTATATCCTGGGGAAAAGAAAGCATAAAAGGGTGAGCTCAAATGCTCAGCAAGGAAAATAAAGGAACTAAAAATCATATCATATCTTTTTGAAAATCATAACCTGCAAAAGAGATCATAATATCTTAACATGGAATAAATCATAGAAGTGAGAATGAGATCCCCATAATCATAACATAAAACTTGAAACTTTGTGGTATACACACATAATCATAGAGAATCATTTCTTGTTAGTCAAGACTCATTTCCAAGAATATCTTAGTGGACAAAGTCCCTTTCTGAATCGAGTAACCCTCGTTTCAGTCCTGTTTCACTGAACCGGTATAAGCTACCGTTCCAGCCCTGTCAATCTCATGAGATATAAAATCTTTACCCAATGCATTGGAGGGAGATATAGTTCCCACCCATCTCATAATGATACTATTATTATGTGTTCCACAAATTTATAAATCATACATCATTGCATAACCCATGTAATAAAAATGGGATTCTCAAACAACATGACATCATAAAACAATTCATATATGATAAAGGAATTCATAAAAATAATTTCATCACAACATAACCAAATAAATGTAATTATAGGGATAGAAACATAACCCTATGTTATCTTAGATGGAAAATAATTTTGATAAAACACTTGAAATGAATTCTTAAGGAAAATATCCTTTCTTCTTCAAAATCAATTTCTTTTCACAAAACGTCATTCAATTTTAAAAGAAAGAGATTTTATTGAAAATAGTCATGAAATAATTTCGAGGAAGCTTCATGAAAATAAGGCTTTATAAAACTGTAAAAATCCATTCGTGCCGTATAAGTTAAAAAAACATTCTTCGTACTTTTGTCGAAAAAGTCAAAAAGTACCTCGTATGAAAAACCACAAAAGATTACTTTCATATCTTTTACTAAAAATTAACCAAAGGGTAAAATTGGATTTAAACAATTGTTGTTGTATGGAAATAATATTAAATATTGAGGGAACATGGATGTGGATGATAAAATACACCCCAGTAAATACCAAAGTATAAACAATCTCGGATAAAAATGAGATTGTGATATTCCCCTTACCTTAGGTCCGATTTGCTTCGTAAGTGTCCAAACCTCCTGTATAATGATTTAAATCATGTTATTGACTTATTTCAGAATCATATTCATTGTTATTATATCATATATGGTCCACTTATGACTTTATATTACCCGTTCTTTTGTAAATTCATGTTAAAGTAGCGTTTTGGGTAAAATCGTCTCATTTGTCGTTTGTGTTTTTAACTTGTAATTATTCATATGATTACTTAGATCATGATTACTTAATTCCAGAATATAAAACATGATTTATATATATATATATTCAGAATATACATATATAATAAATCTGTAAATGGAAAGAAATACACCGTTCATGGAGACGGTAGTCCGTACGTACACATGAACGCTGTTTTCGTTTCCTTATTGAATTGAATGGAATTAAGTAGATGACATAGATATAAATATAAATAATTACAGTATCATTATTAGGTAATATATTTCATTAGTACTTATTATATATAATTTATAATCATTCATTAATGGTTAATCATTGAGAATGAATCTCATCGCGTCGTGGAGACGGTAGTCCGTACGTACGCACGAGCGATGATATAGTTCCCATGGTCATGGAATTGCGTTGAAGTGTATTTATACTATTTCAGTATCAATATCACTTTATAATAATCATATAGAGTTACTCATTAAACCATTATACCCATCCAATTATGGTGTTGGCGGAAAATAGATTACACCACAGCGTGGAGACGGTATTCCGTACGTACGCACGCGCGGTGATTTCCTTTTTCCGCAGGATGGATAGAAGGTTAATTGGAGTTGTTTAATATTTATAATAACATATCAGTATGTAATTAATACTTATATTATTACTTTATCATGAAACAACTAAAGAAGAAGAAGTTGAAGAAGAAAGAAATTGAAAAGATCGGTAATAGTTATTACCTCTTCTTTGAAACGCCTCTTTGAATCCTTCACTTGGGGAACTAATATTGGTCTTTGAAGAATACCAGGACCTCTAGGATTATTCTAGGGAAGTGGATAAGGGAACATGGCAGGGGTTGGCCGAGCTTGAGTGCTCAAATTGGTGTGAAGAGGTGGGGGAGGAGGTTCCCTTTTATAAGGGAGGAGATGGGCACCTTAGGAATATCTCAAAATATTATTTTATATTAAAGTCAAAATCTGTTTATAATGGTTCCAAAGGGTCTTATTTCGAATATAAAGTGGTTATGGGTCGAAATACTATCAACCAACAGGATTTAGACAAGTTTATGGTATTATTTTATACTTATCAATTAGATTTAACTCTAAGTTAAATAATTTAACTTTTACCGTGTCTTTTTGTTTTCTTTCACTATATGGTTAATACATTTACTATAACAAGCCAAACGAACCCCAAATTGTTTATTATTAATATATATATCCTTATATATGTCATTTGGCCGAACCTTAGATTTTTAGGAATAAAATAACAATTAATAATATAATATTTGATTTAAAAACTATTTTGTGTCAATTTTAACACTATTTGATAAATGATTTTTGTGAAAGTCATAACAGAAATATATGTTCGAACCAAGTTGATTAAATCAACATTAATATATAATAGTAACCTATAAAATTAGTTTAATTCATGAAAAGTCTCAAATTACATTTATTTTGGTGTTTATAACATCAATTATGTCAATATTTCATTACTGCATCATCATTGTGTCATAAATAAATTAAATTATTTAATGTCTAAAAATTACAAATAAAATACCTTTATGTAGGAAATCTTTTTAGATTTCTAATGAATATTTATAGTCGAATTTATCTTATGTATAACCCCATATTAAAAATGATTTACTTATTAAACTTTGATTTTACCTATTTTAACCCTTCTTTAAATAAATTAATAATAAATGTCCTAATCTAATCCAAGTGGGCCTAAATGGTCATATTTTATTCATAAGGTTGTTTTTGGTCGAATTAAACTTATCCAATAGAATTAGGACATGTATTAGGGTAATAGTAATATCATATTTACCCTTAGTTACCCTATTTACTATTAACCGCGGTAAAAAAAGTAAAAAGTTACTATTCACCAAAAAATTATTTTTATCTCATTGAACCACATTTTACTTACTGATATCAACTGTGTCTATCAGATTTTCGAAATTTCATTCACAGAAGCGGTAAAATTAAGTTTTATGGAAAATTCAGTTTTTAACCTACCACTTAGTGGTTTCACTATTCATCAAAAATTGAAAGTTTTCAGAAAAATACCAAAATTTCACCCTAGGCTAATTTCGATATTCTGAGTCCAAAAATGAAGTCCATTTTGAAAAATAAAATTTCTAAAATTTTAAAAGGTGGTAATTACTGTTCATAACGGCTAGTTATAATAATATTTTAATAGCATATTGTTGTTTAGTGAAACTCGGTATTGCGTACTACACACGCTATCGAGGAAGGTTGCGATTGTGTGTAATGCAAGGAAAGTCAAGGATGCGTGTTGTGCAAGCTCCTTTTTGTGTTGCGTACAACACAAGACATTAGTGAAATTAAAAAGAATATTTTTCATAAAATCTTGGGCTGTTACATTGGAACCTGATTTGGAGAGTTGGGAATCATTAAATATACTATAATGAAAAAAAATCAATCCACAAAATGTTGTTGTGAATCCAAAAAGATTAATGACATAATTTATGTACATATGTTCCCCCATGTGGAAATGGAATATTGAAACTGTGACCAATAATGATGGTTTTGGAATCTCTATGTGTCTTTTGATAACATGATTCGATAAGCAAGTAGTTATTTAATAAGAATATATTTATGTATGTGTGACCCATAGTAGAGGGGGGAATGGTATCCATTGATTATAATAGATGGAACATGTTTTTTTTTGATCCATGCATCACTACATACCCTATGATGATAGTAATCATGTCGTAGGTAGTTCTCAAGTGAATGTTTTATTGGATACCAACACCGATGATTGTGGTCTACTCGAGAAATGTCTATGGTAAGGTGTATTTTAATGTCATGCAATAGACATCAACCATGTAGTTTAACATCTTGTAGTGAGGACTCATAGTGTTCCATTTAGGTTCTTTCATTCCTAAACATGCTAACCAAGTCATGAAATTATATTCCTTGGTCATGAGGGAAATCCCATCAAAAATTCAGAATCTCACACGAGATACTATTGGTGTTGGAAAAAAGGAATGGAAAAGGTTCCTCACACCACGAGTGAAATTAGATATTGGAAAGGGGTAATTTATGTCACCTAGTGGATTATAAAATATTAGGGATCTAGGAATAACTATATCTCTCATTGGAATATGAATCAGGTGATTTTTAGTTCTATAAATCCCACTAAATTTTAGTGTCATGTGGAAAATGTATTAGTTATGTTGTTTAAAATTATGCAGTAAGAAAAATAGTTCTCGATGTGAATGTAGAGGAATTTTGTGGTTATGCTTGCGAATTGATTTCTAGGAATCACTTCATATCCCATGGTGGTAGGAAACAATCAACTCATTGTTCATGGAAATTGTGTTTTTTGTGTCATGCAATGAGGAAATTAGCCATGTAGTTTATCATATCGTGGTAAGGATAAATGTAACCCGATGCGGAAAATAGGGCATGACCATTTTACCATAGTATGGTGTCATAGGATCAAGATGAAATATTTTATGGCTATACCCATGATTAGAGAGCTGAGCATCACTCTGTACCCAGTGATGGTATGAATCAAGCGACATAAATTTTTTTGGATAAAGAGATTCTATATTTAGATCTAATTATCAAACATGTACGAGGGCAGATCATTTTCCTTTCACACAGTTCTGAATCAAGTGTGTTGACTCATCTATTAGATGATTCCTCCCATGTAGTTCAATTTCATGTAGTTAGGACTCTCCCCATGAATTCTGGACATTTTATTTATTTTTACAATCATGTGGTTTGGATGATTTTTTTAGTGTAATGTCATGCATCAATGGAGATATTCTGCAGTTAAACATTATGTAACTAGGATGAGTTTGTGTAGATTAACGTCATGAGATAGGTATAAGTGATAATCCTAGATTAGATCTATGATAAGTATTTATTAAGAAAACATTCCTTGTTGGAGTTCGTGACACACACCTAGTTTATTTTGGGTAGTGGGTTAGCTCTATTTTGATATACCTTATTTATGTCATAAGACCCTACCCATTTCGGTTTTATTGTCATAGTTTTCTTGATGGGTAAAATTGGGTTAATACGAGCCAATAAGAATACTCCATGAAGGAGAGAGTGGAGGAGTACCCTTTATTGAAGAACCATGAAATCTAATTTTTACATACATCAAGGTTGTGAAATGTGCACAACATGTTCTGATTGATCCACTTCAATTCTGGCAGCCACTATTGTGATTGATTATCATTTGAGAGTTTCCCATAGATATTAGTTAGATGCGATGGAAACTGGACTTCTATGGGTATCAATTTCTTGGTTCCGTACACCAGTGAATATAGATTTTCTTGTGTAGTTGTGCACGTTTTGGTATGATATATCCATAAAGAATGGATGGTCTTGTCTATCTAGAACATATTGACTTTATTCACCATTTTTTAGATTATATATGAAAGATACATGTTAATGGACTCTATTATTCCATTTGTTTTCATTTGATACAAATATGTGTTGTTGGAATTGATGTTGTAAACTTTGTATAATTTCATGACCTCTATAGAATTGAATTTTGTTATGTTTTCCATCAATATGATATGGTGGATCCTAACATGGTGATGATATGTTACCTCATGAATTCTATGATATTATTCATCCCAAATTCTGTTAGGGTAATTACATTATCCTACATGGAAAATTAATTGGTATTAGTAATGACATACTTACAGTACTAGGCTATGTATTGGGGAAATAGGCCCAAAATATCAATTCTCCATATATAAAAAGGCTATTAATATTTAACTTCACATAGAAATTGAAGGTTTTATGGATAATTTTTACATGAAATTTTCATACATGAAAATTGATGGATAATTCCACAGTCATGTATCATTTTTTCCAATAGCTTCTTATCCTTGTCATTTTTTTGGGATAGTGTAGTCTCATACTAAAAAGTGCCACACGATCCTTAATAGACTTATTTAATGATGACATAAATATCTATTTCTTTTAGGTAACTGTGGAGGATTCTATCGAAGCCATTATTTTTGTGGTATTTTTCTATTTCAGAAAATCATGTAGGGTAAATTTCACTACTCGACACTGGATATATTCTATTTTGGATTGGTATGTCAAAAGGAACCCATTTTGGAGAAAACTAATTATGGGATCCATCCATCTAGGGGTGGATATAAATTCCTCACCCTCTAAGGTGGTTTTGACCTAAATAATTTATTCCAAATCACATATGATGATTGATGAGATCTTTATTTGGTTCTTGATATAGAATATTACCTCATACTGACCATGTTCATCCTATAATAGTATTGAATTAGGAAACACATTGACTAAAGAATTATATGAGTTAGGAACATGATACAACATACAATCAAAAGGAAAATTTTCCATTACTTCGTTGTTGTAGCCAGTGCTAGGGGAAATGTGTTCCTTTTTTATGTTTTATTCTTTAATGATCTTCTTTATCACTAGCTCATAATCACCCTTGTAGTTCAGGTATGATATTTACAATTGTAGAGAGAGCTTCAAGAATGTGATTATAGCATGGTATTCACCATCATCATTACTGATGCCTTCGTATAGTTGGAATGATTAGGTAAAAGGTATTTTTTATAGGGAAACAATAATAATCCCAAAGCCATATGAAATGAGCATTGGGTTTTCTAGTATTTTTCAAATAGTAATTTTAGTGTCACCATCAAAAATACATCTTCAATGTTCGTGGAGGTTCATGGGAAAAGAAAAAACCCACATCCGGAGGATTGGTGTCTACTTGTGTACTTTTAGGGGTTGGAGGTGCCCAGATAAAATTAGTTAGGCCCTTCCCTTTAACTTAATTCCATGAGAAAAATGAATTTTTTTTATTTTTTGTAATGACAACCCATCGATCCAAACCACCAGTCAGTCTGGGAGAAGTAATGATTTTCTTGAGATAATAAATAAAAAGACCAGGTTTACTTTGTGGTGCAACATGTAATGCCTTAGAATTTTAGCTTCAAAGATTATGTTGAGAAATTTCCTCTCAAAATAATGATTTCATGTCTTTGTACCTAGAATTATTCAATGGAGGTATTAGATACTGTTCTCATATCCTAGAATATTTTACCATGTGAGGAGAGAACCATGTTATCATTCCTTGGAGGATACATATAAAATGAATGAATTTACATTCACTAGTGGAATCGAGATTGGTTGGTGTACTAGGTAAATCTTGAGACTTGAAAATGATTATAGGAAGTCATTATCCCAATGAGTGGAGATTAATTTCATTATTAAACTTTTTAAGGAGAAATAATTTATCTCCCAATTGTCTTTTAATCATCGAGTATAGGCATTGTTCTCTTAGAGCCCCCTCACCTCATTGAGACTTCAAGACGGTTATATTTCTAGAATAGATCTAATATTTTCTGGGATAAACATTATGACATAGTGACATACCTCAAATCTAATTAACCTCCCTAATGTTACCAAAAAATATCATTTCATCATATTAATCTTCTGACTATATTATCACAACTTGTTGATGACTATTTAGGTATCTGTGAATTGATCACATTGAGGTCGAGATTTGACAACATGTCATAAAAAAATAGGTTATTCATCCAAAGAATTATTAAATATATGATTCATGTATAATTGGTATGTATGAACATTATTCATTAATCCAATGGGAATTACTATATATATTCTATGAATGTATTTTTTCCTTATAATCTAGTGATATCATTATTTCATTGTACCTTGAGTACCCATCCATGAAAGAGTGGAATTGGAAGCTAAAGGTTTCTTTTTCAAGATTTATGTGATCAGTAATAGTAAATATTCCTTTATGATATGTCTAATAAGGACTCTAAAATCATTGTTAACCCTAATATTCCTACTCTTTTTCTTTATAGGGAAGATGGTGGAAGTCAATGTATAATATATCACTTCTTATACAATGTTTTATTTGAAAAACATGTCAAATTAGGGCTATAAATTGGTATCATGGGAGGTGTACATTCTCCTACCTACTTGGTTGAATCCTATTCGGTAATCATGTATAATGAGATGGTTCATAACCACATCATGATCCAATTCGTGCATTTCAGTGTGGTTCCATGTTAACACATATCGATGTTTCTTCAGAAATAAAATATATATTTCTTTCTATTTGGGATAAATTTTGGAAATAATTATAATAGGATTTGGGTCTTATTTTGTTCCTAGTTTTACAAGCCTATGATATTCAATTATGGTGAATGTGACTTCCACAAATGTTGTAGGAGAATTCTAGAGGTTATCATCTTCTTCTTCCACCACATTGTGTTTGGAGGTATTTTATATCTAGTTGGAAACTAGAGAAAATATATATCACATTCAAGATGAGAGTGTTTTTTCTGAGATACATTGCCATCCCCTAATTCTAGAGCCATTATAGAGAGATTTTGGAGCTAATTTTCATTTACAATATCATTGGGGAAAGGTGGGTCTTGGACTTGTGGGCTCAATACTATTTATTAAACAAGATTTATGGGTGGCACATAATCACTATAAATCATATTGAAATGATTTTCAAGGGTGTTCCCTAATCTATTGGGGTTTTATACTATATGTTTTCATCCACCATTGGGTTTTTACCTTCCTTTTATGGAAACCTTCCTCATCATATGTGGACTCACAATTCTAAATAGGGGAACTATACCAATATATTATATAAATAAATCCATCGACGATGTATTTCAAACACTAATGGAGTGTTAATGGTACCACCATGTTGATTTAGAGCTATTACTTTCAAGCATGACATTTTATGTAGTGTCTTTCTTGATAATCTCAAACTCAGTGTCAGATATGTGATCCACAAACTGAGTTTTGATCTAGATCTCTTTGAGTGTAACTTTTTGATGCATATTATACACATTAATGGTTAATTTTTTGGTTGATAGATCCCATTTTCAATATCCCCAATTTCATTGGTTTTGGAATTGGATGAGGTCGAACCCAAATAAATATTCAATTACATCCCTTCGTATTTTGACATTATCGAGTCTACATGAAGCATATAGATGGCTGATGTGTTCCTAGATGACGTATTCCGAATCTTACTCTATGAATTAGATGATCACATGGAATTCTGACGACATTTTATATAATAGATGAACCACACCTATGGTGAATTATATCTCAAAATCCTCAGGGATCTGTAGAAATTCAACAAGTTCTTACCTGATTTCATTTTAAGGATTAATCAAATACATGGCTATATGATTGGATGGGATGTCCACCATCAATTTCTAAATTTCTTGTTTTTTCTCGATGTCATCTTTTCTGAAGGTGGTGTTTCTCATTATTAGACAGTTAAGGAGATGAAGAATTTGTTGTAGTAAGTCATGATGCTTGTGAAGCATTTGGAGGAGCATCTTCTTCTAGTGGCGTATGTTGAGCTATCCTTCCTCATTGACTGGAATAATAAAATAATCAAACTCTTAATAGACATTTGTATAAGATCAAAAGGAAAAGGAGATTTATGTAGGGCTATGGTGAACCTCAATGCTTCTTATGGTGTTGATTGAGTGCTCTCACATTGATTGTAACTACATACATGTCTTCTATGGGTAGGTGGTAGAAAAATTGGGCCCGAAAACAAGAATGTTGTAATCTGTATCCTCGATTCTTATGGATCAGGCCTCATGTTCCCTGATCAGGTATATAAAACTCATTCTTCGAGTTATATTCATTGCAGAAAAGGGTTCTACCAAATATATTATGTTAAGATATCAAAATATGATATCATCAAATTACAAGGGTTCTATTGGGTGGGATGGTCCCTATGAATTGTATAATGTTGGTATGAAATCTGAAATAGTTAGAGACTATTTCAGAGATGAATATGACTCTTCCTCTTCTGTATATTTCTATTTATAATGGGAGTTTATACATATGGGAGCCATATTATATGAGGAATCCCAGGGTGATAGGACCATTATTGGAATGTGAAGCTATGTTAATAGGGTGGAAAATTCTCAGTCTAATGTCTTTCTAGTCATCCAGTTGTTGAACTTCATTCCACAATGAGATTTGATTTTCCCCATATTCATATTCTTTTGACTGGGAAAATTTTTTTTTGGTCACCAATTTTGTAGAGTTACCTGAAATCACCTTTCAAATGAAAAAAATTATTTGGAGGGCGTATTTGAATAAAAAATACTAGATATTGTGACCCATCCTTCTAAGGAATGTGGTGTAGTTGGGATGATTGTTGAGGATGACTTCATTGAGATTCCTATTCTATGGATGTTTGATAAGGTTATTGTCCCTAGAATCATAGAAATATCCAGGTAATTTCTCATTTTATAAGGAGTATGTTTTATTCTTATCGCTTTAAATCTATGGTGATGTATATCACTAGTTTCTTCTAGAATAGGGATATTTTGTTGTTGAGGCCAATTAATCAGAGGTATTGGACTATTCAATACCCTCCTTGTAAATTAATTGGTTGTTTCAACCGGCATGAGTGTAATAATTGTTGTTTATTCCTTTCCAAACCTCTTCCCTTACGCTGAGGTAAAGTGTCGAGACATTACCCAGGTCATCTAAATGAAGTCCTCCAAATGTTATGCCATTTTTCAAACTCATGTATTCATCTTACATACTTCAATACAATGGGAGTTGTATACAGATCATCCTAGATATCATCAACCAAGAACTCCAAAAATTACTCTTGTGATAGAGGGATGATGATTAGATATGTCAAACCATTCCATCTGGCTATGAACAAGTACCTACACTAATTTCTAGGATCCATATAATTCGTCAATATGAGAATTCTCATCACCATCAGTGTAGACTAGAACTTGTAATGTAATTGACAATGAAGGAATCCCCATAAAAAAATTGATCCTATAGGTACAATTTTGTACCAAACAAACAATGTAAATATTTTATTCAATAAAATAAACCCTAATCTATGTTTCATCCTACTAATCTGAAGGTCCCATCCTTAAACCCTATTGGGGCACGAATTGTGTGATATATTATTCAGGGTCTCTCATACCATGAATTTTTATTATAGTAGGATTTCCAAAACATGGTGAGAGAACAGTTTTATCAACCCATTAAGGATATGTATTTCTCTTAGGATGTGATAGTACAAGTCTCCATTATATGGATTCCATTTGACTATCAAGAGATGTGACAATGTTGTAAAGTTCAAGAGGCACCATTGTCTCTTTTGACTCTTATATATTGGAAGACTATGGGTTTTGATGAGATGGACACATTTTCATTTCCTGTTGATTCTAAATTCATGCTACAAATGAATGATTTTATTTGGTAGGGAGAGGCTATCATCATAATGGATGGAAGTCATGACTATTTTAAATTTCTAAATTTTTGTACACAGGATTCTTGGATACAATGCCAATCTGATTCTTAGACAATTATCTTATATGAGGATCACATTTTTATATATTTTTAGTAGGATGGATATTCAACTCAACCCAATGTCGATACCCAGTGGGAATGTATCACCTGAGTATATCATTCTCGAGTTTTATGAAAGTCTATTTCTAAATCTCAAATCATGTCATCTATTACTCCATGGAAGGAGCATTAGTTCTTCCAAGAGGTGATTAGGATATAACAACAACATTCCCATTATCAATATATGTGTTTCACCATAGAGGTTGGAACTTGACATTATGATGTTATAGGTTTTTGATCCTCTTATATTTTGAGAACATGAAGCCTTAGTGGGTGCATCTATATCATCCTATCCTGGTATATATTAGGTATTATGTCCCAATATGTTCACATCTTGATCAACATTATAAGTTGTGTTGATATATATTACATTCAAAATGATATATCCACAAATTTTAGTTCTCATATTACTCTCGACACAACATGATGATTCTCCACTTCATATATTAGGGTCATATTCGATACAATAGCCATATTGGGCCTTTTTTTCTAACAACCCCAGCAAGTTATGAATGTCTTCATCATAGGCTCCTCTCATATTTTCTTGTGAGTAATGTCCATGAAGGAGTTTCCAGGTGTGGTTCGTAAACATGCTCCTAATTGAATATGTTTGGCATGTTGTTGGAGGAACTGATGTAATGACAACAAACGATATTTACAAGTAATCCTTTAAAAATGATTCCCTCTATGCTGATGCTGATGAAGAAAGCTATCTCATACCAGTGGACTTTGGGATATTTGGGGACACAATTAGAATTGGTTGATCCTTTTTGTGAGGATTCAATGGTACCATTTGAGGATATGAAGAATCATATAACTAAAATTGAGATATAAATTCTTCCATTATATTAGGCTAGGCATGATTTGAACTCACCATTTAATTCACCATGATTCTCTCTTGGGATGATGTACATGAAAATGAATAGTGATATATAAATTTACAAGCTTAGTGGGATGGGTTTCTTTCCATAATTATTCTGATATGTCTTAAATCACCTTAGGTAATGATGATATAACGGGTGAAATCATTAGTAGAGATTCCCCCAATCCAATGGACATGGTTGTCTCATGGACGACAACTATGGAAGCTAATTTTGCGGCCTGTTTGATGTGGAAGGATTGTTATCATGTAGGATATGGGTGCACTGACAACCAATGGAGGTAGTCAATTTCTATGGATTTTTTTTACCACAACTTCATCTATAGTTTATTATATAAATTCCCATTATTTCTATGTTCCTGGTTTAAACACCTATTTATTATCCACCCAATTTTATATTGATGTTTTGGCTCCTTTGAAGTATGAGAAATATATTTTAGTGACCAAATAGCTCATGGGTAACCCGGTCTGATGATTTTTCTAGATGTTATGACTTTAATGGATGCCACATCATTGGGGATTTTCTATTACAGGGTTTCAGCGATGTATAAGACTCCATACTTTCCCATCTTTGAATAATGATGCATGAAGTGGATTCAATGATTTGTTTCTAAAGAGTCATGGTGAATTGGTTGTAATAATTTTTTATATTTTCACTGTGATTTTCCAGTTTTGTGTCCCGATCCATGGAGATAAAACCCAAGTCTAGATAACTATAGATTTTCTTGATGGTTTGAAGGGGACACTCAAATAACGGATAAGATATATATATGTACATAAGTCACTAATGAGTATCCCACATGTTTTGCTATAGATAAGGCATATATCTTTTATCAATATCGACTAGGATATCATATTTAGAAGTATGAAGGTGTCAAAAGTTGATGAAGAGGATGTTTCTCGATAACTCTATTCAAATTTCAATGTATGCCACCTCCTAATCAGAATTATATTACTCCATATTGTAATAACACAAAAAGAGATTCTCGGGGTATTATTTTTCCATGAGTGGAGTGTTTCTAGATGTTTATGGATATCTATATATTGTTTATCGTGATATTTAGAGAACCACCCTACATGAAGGTGTCGAGTTTACGAACACCTATCTATACCATGATGTCTTAGAAAGTGAAGGATTTCATACTCTTTGAAAGGTATCACTATTGGTAGGATGACCATGGAAGATGTTAGGAGAAGAGTCTATGTGATCAATCTCCATAAGGCATCAAGGTGTAATATCATTGTAATGACCACCTCTTTATTTGGATGGTGAGGTGGAAAACCCTTGGGTTGTTGATAATTTCACTTGAACACTCTCATGAATTATATCAATTAGATGATTTGGATTATGAGTCTTTTTCTACATCATGGTCAAAATATGATGATTTCTCTTTTCGGATTATGTATGGATAGGAGCCTAATCTATGAAAGGTGTTGAAATAAATTGATAACCATTTATTGATGGTGGAATATGAGCCTGGTACAGAGAAGATATTGGAATATTCCAATGAGATTCACTAACATAAATTTTTTGGCTTCCAAAGTAATTATCCAATATCACTTGTTGAGCCTAGGGAATAACATGAATATGATATCGATCATTATCCTTCGATTATGACACTGGTATTTTTCAATAGTAATTCAATCCCATACTAGGCATTGTGCCACTATCACTTGCTTACCCCATGTTTGAATAGTACGAGTATCCGAATATGAAAATTAATTCCTCATTAGAATATATCTACAAACCTCTATAATGGTAGAAGGGGCTTGATCCTCTAAATTTATAGCCTCAGAAGGCTTCCTGTACATTCGTTCTTCTTTGGGGGAATTAATACGAGCCTTAATTATGTGATTTATTAGATTATTCAAGGTAAATTCACAGAATGAAATATTTTTCTATCTTGATCCACTAACACTTGTCATGCCTCAGTCAGAATAGAGATATGATTTAGATCATGATCCTTTATATTACACCTCTATTATTTTTCTAATGGAATATGATCATATCCCAAGACATGTGACACACTAACATAGTGAGACCCAACTAGAATGAGGACATTATCTCGATCATAGATCTTTGGAGTATGATATTGATCTTTTTTTATATGAATCTCATCCTATCCAGAGGCATGTGTCACTGTCATGTAGTGTGTCCTGGTTAGAATGGGAATATGATCCCAGTTCATTGAATTTTCAATTACTAAAACATTCCAATCATACTCCTCAATGGGAGAAACACTATGTTATTATTCTAGAGGAACCACATGTTCATAATGATTAGAGTGTTGTGATACCATATTTATAAAGATAGGAATATTTTCCATTCCATGTATTTATTATAGTGTAAGAGTATGGTGACAATGTTCTTTAACTATTGATAATAAATAGTGACACATTAGAAAAGTTTGTGTAGGAGTGGAAGTATAAAATTTTGATGTATCCACTATATTATAGATGTTGTATTCAATTAAATTAGGGATATGGTCCAACTTATTTCATCCATGTACCACTGGAATATGTCGATGGACATTAGTCACAAGGGTAGGTATTTTATCCCCCCAAAGATTCTTTAGGAATAAGACCACATACTTTTTCCAAGTGAGCATGAATATGAGACTGAACTTTGGTTAATATTAGGCTATACCATCCAAATTCATCATGGAAACCAAGGATATGAACCTATTAATGGTTATTTATATCCTTTTATGAATTATTTTTCTTTCTTATATCTCTCGCATGGGTATCAATGGTGGTCATTTTTTAGATGGTGAAATTAGCATGAGAGTACTGGCTATCGACATGATGGCACTTGTGATGATGGTTGATAGGATCCCTCCTTGTTGGATCAAAAATATAAAGGTATCCATAGTTTACTCCTTGATTCAAATTCATCATACACAAATGGTAGTTTTTTTCACACACCTATGAAATTTTTTTGAAGCATTTGGCCATGTTAATGAGCACCGCTAGCTTTACTATAGTATTCATTGGACGATGAATACTCAATAGGTTTAGAATTTTTGGACCCTCATGAGAGGCATCAATGCTTACGATCGTACAAAGTAAATGGTATTTCTTATTCCATTTCGTTAACCATTTGAAACTGTAGTGGTTAGGCTGGTGAGATCATTCTAATACCTACAAGACTTTAAATCATAGTTGATTTCCCAAGACCATCACAAGATGAAGAGATGATATAGGTTGAAGTGGTGATCTAGTGAGTAGTATTTGAATGAAATAAGGATAATAATGAACAGGATCACTGGTCATTGCATCCTTGTAGGCAATATATTTGATCATTCATATGTTCATGGATAACACAATTATCATTTGTTATTTCTGTTCTTTCTATTCTTCTCATGTGAACATGTCACATCGAGGATGTACATATATCATGGTAACTCTGGATATAAAGGAATTTTAATAAGATTCATTTTAGTTTCAATAATTTGGGATCTGTAGAATATGTAATAAATTTTTTTAACATATAGAAAACATAAATTTTAATAATTTTAGAGATTCATGTTGGTTTAAACTTTTTTATTTTGTCAGAAATATCATGTTCACGATAACAAATTGATGATAGAAAAATAGTCCAATAGTTTGATAGTTGAGGTTTTATTTCTACATCATCATCCATGATTAGTTCCCTATTAATTATCATCTTTTTATTAGACTCCCAATGGTTCCCACATAAATAACTAGGTTCAAACCATCTTTCAAAACTTTTTATGTCATTTAGGGTTTTGTACCAAATGGAACTTAGGAACTCAAATTTGTCGGGAGGATGAGAGGGAAGGATCATCATACCACTGTAGGGGGTTAATTTCTACTATGGGAGTCTCATAAAGATTTAATATATGTTTTCAAATATATCCCTAAAATGGATACATAACCGGTTAACCTAAAAAACTGATCATAGGTTATATCCTTGTATATTTACAAGGGAATATATTAGTGAATCGATATGTATATATATGATGTTATTCATTCATTTCCCATTAATTCGTAGATTCTTTATTTTAAATCTCTATAACCAGGAACATGGAATTTTTATTCCATATAGGAAGGTGACTTTTATGTCAAGGGATTGAAGCTGTATGTGGTGTCATATATATGATGTTCTTAATAAGTATCAAATCCCTTGTAGTTTGTTAAACCTATCCAGTTTATAATTTCACTAAAATGACATATATGAGGGAAGTTAATCACGTATAATATGATATCATGCATCAAGGTGGTGTCCAATATATCTCGGTTATATTAGTAATCACAATTATCATAGCTGGATCACCACCTTTGAACATTTCCGATGGTAAATTCCATTGTATGGGGCAGTCATATCGTACCACTGATTGGAGCCTACACACTAAAGTCACACTAATATGGGGACGTCATATTGTTTCTCGGATCAGGGACTAAGCACTATGATTTTTCTAATATTTCCCTTGGAAATGGTTTTCATGTACCAAGATGTCTTCTTGACACAGCCTGATCATCAACTTGATATTTTCTTATTGTCTGGGTAACATGTATGGGGATTTATGGACATGTACTAGTTTAATATAAAACATGATAAAAGATAATATTATGATATAATTGACTTGTCTTTAGGATAATTCATCAAAATAATGAACCTTCTATAGATCATATCATGATCGATGCTGACATATCTAGAGGGTGTTCTAATATATATCTATATTATATGGAGGACATCGCAAGATCCATGTAGATATGTATAGAGAGTGTGACATTATATGGATGTATTTTTGGGGGACATAAAAAGACATAGATTATTTTTTGGATGGTTATACATGATATATATGACTTTTCCTCTAGCCATCATGAGATATGGATGAATTTTCCTAATATCACCATGATACATGACTAACATGCTTAGAGGCTATCACAACATCTAGTTGGAATGTTTAAAGGACTTCTCAAGACCTAACTGACATAAAATGGTTATAGAACATATTTTTTTTGAAATGTATAGACAATATTTCGTGACATTTATGGGGATCCTAGAGGTATTCGTGAGATTCATGTGGCATTCCCATAGGGGGTCATGTGAATTACCTGACATTTGTGCAGGGATTCACATTATCCTATTGGCATCTAGAGGGGACATCATGTGACTTGGGAGATATGTCTTTGTTTTTTCATCTAATCTAAATGGGTCATGTGAATTTCAGGAAGATTAAAAAAATCAATCCCCACATTATTCTCGTGTATTTTAATCTTTATTCCAGTTTATTTACATATGTGCCCTTTATTTTTCCAGTGTTATCTGATTGTATGTTTCTCATGGCCCAACATATATATGGGATGCCCTTTTCATAATTCCTTGAATGTTCCATATGATATTTTCATGATACTAGATTATCTCATGATATACCTATGTATGATGAGCTTTACATTGATTAATTACCTTGATTTTAACTAATGAAATACTTTCATGATTACATGATCATTCACATTGAGAAGTCTGTTCCTATGATCCCCTATTAGATTTAATGATGGATTAATTTTTTATGATTATGGTTAGGGATTTATATGACTCACCAAATATGTTATAGGATTCCTTGAATGTCATGTATCTCATAAATTTGAGGTGGATTCAATGGAGGGATTTGGATTCACACAGTTCTAGAGATCCTTATGTGGGTTACCCAAGGGAAATTCATGATTTTTAGAAACCGCAAGAACATCCCACTAGTTAACTATTTATTATACTTTGGCAGATCGAAGGGATTTTTTCTAGACATTCTTACATGCCAATGAGACTATACATGGCACAACTGATAGGAAAAGTGGTCTTCAGGAGCTGAATATGGTTATTGAAATGATTCTACGTGATCCATTTTGAAATTATTGGGATATTCCATCAGTTAAAGTAATATTGTATGAAGACATTCATGAGATCAATCTCACAAATTCTGCGGGTCTTACGAGATCATGTGGTATTATGGTGGGGGAAGTCATATGATTAACGGTGATCGCCCGGGGCATGTAACCCAATTCCAGTGATGGAAAATTTTCTTTTTCCTCACAAGAATCTCATTTCATTTCAGCTTATATTTCCATTTTTATTTTAAAATGGCAAGGGGTCTCAAAAATATATAAGAGTGTTTTTGAAGGAAATAACACTCCCCATTAGCAATGCACTACCTGAATAATATGGGGCCTCATGGTGATATGTGAGAATTTTCATGGAAACCTCGTCAGTTTGTCTATGAAACCAAAGGAAAATCATAGATTTTAATGGAAATGTTTGGGACCTTTCACATGATGATGGTGCATGTTAGTGGGCTCTTGAGTGGCATGGAGGGAATGTCACCAGTTCCTCATGGGGTTATGTGGACCATATAATCGTTTTAAAATGATATCAACAACAACAAAAGGATTTTATATTATACAGTTTATCATAAATTATTTATCATGGGATTTGGCTGATTTTCAAGCTTCCATCAATTGAAATGTCACATGACACAGTGGAGTTCACTTACTTCTGAAACATTATAAGGGAATGTATTAAAGGTCTTCACAATAATAAGAAGATTTTATATGGGGGATCAATGTGATATAATGTAGTTCACACATAGTAAATGAACCATTAGGATTACCCTGCGAATGTGATGTGATTTCATATCCATTGGAGGTTTATGCGATCCACAAGATTTTAGAATATTATCTTCCTTTTATTTTCAAAAAATAATTACAAATTATATAGGGGTTTATTGCTTTAAGATAATATCAATTCTCATTTGGTTGGTGTGAAAAAACATAGATATGGTTTTTGATTTTACGGTTCATGGGCTGGACATATTAAATGTTTTAATTGGGATATACTTATTGAATTCACAAAAGTCTAATTTTTTTTTGTCATCATGAAGCATCTATTAATTTCCTATATCAGAGTCCCCATTAGTATCAGTAATATTATGACTAATGTACTAGTCACATATGAATACATCTTCTAGTTCTTGGTATGTAAATATATTATTCAGTTGAATTGGGATTGTAATCTAGAAATGTAGATATTTATCTATTGGTCAATGGGTTTTATGAAGAGTTTCAAAATGATTTTTATGGTTTTTCTTGTGAAATGGAATTATAGTTGTTGATTTAATTGTGTCCCAAACTCAACCAATGTATATGTTTTCATGTCAAATGTATCCTGATGAGTTGAAAGATCAAAATATTGTGTTAGTTGATTTATGATAATATTTTTTATACCAAATTTTGTCCCATTATGTATCTGATGTTCTTGTTTCCAAGAAGGTTGATGGAAATCTTCTCCTATCCAGTGTTAATTGAAAAATCAATTGATTATAAATAATGAAAAAAATTACAGACCTTATATTTATTATTTTTTATCATTTTATGTTAATAAATGGTTCTCTAAAATTGATCCCTAGTATGATTATCATCTACTCAATATAGAAGTGTAAAATATTTTGAAGAAATTATTTTGGGGATGTTATGGACACAATGAGTTCATCGTGATTCCATTTTTCCTAAATAAAATTATGACTATATTCATGGAATTTATAATCATTATTTTACTCTAGTTTATTGACGCTATTGTCATGATGTTATTAAATGACATCCTGATGTACTCTATGATGAAAAAGATCATGTGCATAACATGGAGAATGTTTGTATATTCCAAATGGATTACCTATTGTATGATAAATTTTAAATTTTACAGTTTACAATTCCAATGGTTTCATAATTATGAAATGTAATCTTAAAACATGGTATCATAGTTGATCCAAAAAAGTGATCATATTCATTTAATGGGAATAACCACTGAATTTACTAGATAGTTTTAGATTCTTGATATTGGTTGGATATATTCTATAGTTCATAAAGGATATATTAATGAACTATTCACCTTTGAAAGATAATTCTCAGAAGGGAGTGAATTTATTATAGGATTTTACATGACATTCATCATTTAATGAACTAAAGAGATATCTAACCTCCTAAAAATTTATGACATTACCCAAGGTCGAAAAGTCATTTGTAGTACTTTATGATGTATTAGGTATGGGGTTTGGTTATTTACATATATAGGGACATCATTTTGATCCACATGGATCATGTAATCATTTTCCAAATGAGAGGAATTATTCAAAAAATGATTTGGAACTATGAGTTGTTGTGAATTCCTTGAAAATTTGGATCACTATATTTTTATGTAGAGGACTATCTTTTACAATGACTAAAAATGATTGGGTTCTATATTTTATAAAAAAGATGTGATCCATTGAAATGGAATATGGGTGTAATATATATATTATAATAAATGAATCATTTTATATACTATAGGAAAGCATATTTTGGTCACCGAACTCTTATTATTATGTTTAATTATCAGGATAGGAAAGTAGAGAAATGTTAATGGCACTTAATGAGAATTTTTTCATTTTTTTTCACATGGTAGTTAGGGAGGAGGATAATGGTTTTATTATGGTAAATTTTTTATGCTATTTTCACACTATTTTTTATTATTTTATACGATAATGATTAGTATGATGAGTTATAGAGAATCTAGAAAATGTTAAATAGTGGAGATTCCATAATAGAACAATGTATCTCATGAGATGGTATTATTTTCACAAAGAATATATATGCTTTCCCAAATACTACATTAATGTTTGTATTGGTAAATATATATCATTCATTTAGTGTTTTCAACCACAACACTTAGAAGATATTTTATTTCACAATGAATCAAATTTGGTGCTTAGTTTGAAAAAATATATAGAATTCATTGTATCACTATGTTAAATAGGACAAAATATTTTGGATAAACACTAAAATCCTTCCATATTGATTTAATATATTCCCTAAAAATCATGTAAATTTAATTAAATTTTAAAATATTTTATAACTAGTAAATTTCAAACCACCTAGTTCATGATTGTATTTCATTGGGGATAAATTGATTGAAAAAATGGGAATATTTCATAAGGGCCTTGTGACACTACTAAATTAGAAGATCTAGGGCTGTTGTATGGATGTGTGAAAATATGTTTTAGTTTAATTACTAGGACAATTTACATAGGCATGGACCCTATCCTAAAATAAATGTATAGGAAGGGACTATAGGAGGTAATGGACACTCTGGTTATGTTGAGAACATGAAATCATCCCTAAAATGTTTCCATGATTGAAAGGTATAAAAAAATTCTCAAAGATATCCATCATATATATGTATTGGATATCTATAGTTTGAATTAATGTCATATTTGTTTGATTAAATTTTATTAAAATAACAATTTTTAGTCATCTATTTGAATGGAAATTTTTTAATCATTATATATCCATCACAAAATCTCTCATTTCTATTGGGATAAGGTTAGAGACTCAACATTTGATAGACCAAGTCCTATTTAGGAGATAATTATGAATATGTAATTGATTCATCAGTGTTTGGAAATGTATCAATTATGATAAAATCATTATTACAATCACAAATGTTATCCTTTTTATTTTTCAGTTTTTGACAAATTAATCATGATTGGTCCACACTAGTCATGTCAAAGATGGATCAAAAAGTAAGAGAAGAATACTCTAAGATTTTTTGGACTATTAGAGGTCATTATAATTCTAAAATGGGGGTGTATTTATTTTATTCTCCACATTAGTTTACTTTAGTCAATAATGTATTCGATGTTCTACAACTAAAAATTTATTTTTTAGACCAATATCATATTCTGAATTGGGATGACCTCAACATATATCCTACAATTTCTATGTCATAAAAAACACTTCAAGTCATATATTCTCATGTAATATTTATACATGTGATGCTGATTCCATCATTTATTATTCTATTGAATCTTTATTCTATTTCTGATGATAATTCAATGTGATAGTCAATGATGATTGAACATGGACCTCATCACATTGTAAACCATTTTTCTTTTCAAATATACTTTAGGTGGTGGAAATAAATATTGTGAGGAGAAATTAAATATCTCTATATATAATTTCGGTATGAAAATATCTATGTTTTATTTTTTTATTTTTTATTCATAGAAACTTATTTCTTTTTGTTTTATTTAGAATAAAATGTTTGAGGTTGCATCTTGTGTGCTTGGATATGTGTGGATGAACAATTTATGCTAGTGATGATTTATGTGGTCCACTAGAAAAATGATGAGGTCAACCGGCTTTCTAATGGGAATGTAAGTGGCTATAGAATCCTACCATAGCCATAAGTGTTCTAGTGAGTCTCCCCTATATAGATGGTAGGATAGATCATATATAGAAAATTTCTATAGGTGGATTTTTATAGGAAAAATGGTAGGACATATAGGGGCTTCAAAAATAGTATAGAAGCCACCATCTCACCTGATGTGATGATTTGGGTCAGGTAGTGTTCCTTTTTCACTAAGAATCAATTTATTATTAACATAAAAATGATTATATTTACCTATCCCAAGTAACCATTTACCATAAATATCAGAAAACATCTATTTCTCAAAAATATATGACCCTGTTATGAGAATATATATGTTATAGAAATTAACAGATAAATGAACATATTAAATTTTAATAAATACTCGCAAAAATATACATAAAGTAAAACTATCGAAATATTATAATGAATCATTCTCTCATAATAGGAAGTTATACAGTATTCAATGAAATATTATACAGCTTGTGTAACATAGAATCTTGATTTTTAATATCATATTCTCATTGATCATGTATCCCTTTTTATATACTATCTCCTTAGGTTTATATTCTGTATTTATCATCATTAGTTATAATAACATCAGAAATTCATTTTCTTAATATGAAAGGTTTAGCACATCATTTCTATCTAGTTTTCATTATCTTAATTCACCATTACAATGGTTATGGATTCTGTCTTGTAGAATATAAAATATTATTATGGAAGGATTTTTTTTGTTCTTCAATCCAATAGGCTTTATAGAAGTTTATCTGGAAGTTATTTCTAATGAAATATGTTGATGGTTAGCTTGAATAATTTTAATAGCTTCATTCGGTGATAAATTTTCATATATCATCTTCTGAACATTATAACCATTATATTGATGAACATTATATCTATAAATTTGATGTAAAATGTATATTTTAAAATGGTATGTATGTTGCATCTTATTTCCTTCATTCTAAAAGAATTACAAAAGTTTTAACTAATTTGTAGATCATTCTACCATTGGTAAATCAATTTTATTACGAAAACATTCATAAAATAATGGGAAGTATAAATGTTATAAAATCGTAGTCTTCTAATGAACTGGTATTTTATTTTATAAAATATAGTTATAATTTTTTGGATGTAATCCATTCAACTCAAAAAATATCTTCCAAGGAAAGAAACTAATGTTTAAAACATTTAATATATTTAGTCCCTATATCTTTTATATTTATATCAATTATAATTTTTCAATGAAATGATAGATAATTATTAAACATATTACTGATTGTCTAAAATACCACTCTATAATAATTATATACATTGGTATTCTAAGGCAATTATCCCATATTTTTTTATAATGTTTAATACAATTCTCACCATTTATTGTTTTTAAATGAATTATGGGATATATTACCAAAAATAATGGGGAAAATATTGTATGATAAAATATATATGAAACCCATATTCCCAAATTTTAATAATGAAATTCATAAAATAAATATATAATGAAATTTATCTTACTTTTATAGAAAATCTTCCTTAAAAAATGAAAGAATGAACCTCCAATGAGATTATGTCTGGCTAATTACAAAATATTTTAAGAGTTTTATTGAAAAATGAACTTTTCTTCAAATATTCATTGATAATGAAATTCATTTTCTTCACATTCTATGAATACTTTTATGAATCATCCAAAATTGAATTGATCTTCCCAAAATGTTCTTAAAGGACATCAAAATTCTTATCATTAGTCATTAATTTTGATAATTAATCTTAATTAACATGAATATTCTACCCTTGAATTGATATATATTCATCTTATTATGTATATATATAGATTTTATATAATTAAATTCCCGTTAAATTTTATAATATTTGGATTTGATACATATATATAAATACAAAACAAAATTTTCAAACTATTTTATCTAGTCAACTTGATCATCATAAAATATTATATTACCCATGTTATGTTTTATCCACTTGATAACAATCTTCAACATTCATGAGTCCAAATTTAACTTCATTTAAAACTCATGATCTCTAATATGTTTTAACTTGCAGTATCACTTATGTTTTATGAAATTGAGTATTCAAAAACATCAATTTTCCAATGGATATATTTTCACCGTAATTTTATATCAAGAGAAAATTGGAATTATTTCATCAAGTATATTGATTACATAATTCTATCAATTCATAATCATCTCCACTCAATTGATCCTCTTAATAGGTTCAATTTGAATGGAATTACAGTAAATATCTAGAATGAAAATACCATTAATTAATTAGTCTAAAACTACTTCCCTTATTCTGTCAGACTCATTTTAAAAATCATCCACAAATAAAAAAAGTTCACTAGTTTCTTACTTTTAAAATTCCATGTTTAGTATCTTTTTTGTATTACTCTGTTGATTTTTTCTATTTATAGTTTTCTAAGAAGATATAAATTTTGTGATTGATAAAATAATTTACTAGAACTCTTAATATACATCTTATCGATATTTAATTATTTATTAATCTTATTTTCAATATCATCATATATTCTTAGGAATTCCCTATCTAAAAGTTTTATGATTTTTTTTATGTAAAACATCCGAACAAATTTGAAATATTTTTTTCCAATCATTTTCCTTTCTTAATGAGTAATTTTTCATCAAATTTAAAAACAATCAATATAGGGAAATGCATAAGAAAATATTTTGTTACCAATTCAATTTGTTCCATTCCCTATACGGAATGACATAATGCATTTTCTTTACTCTACATTTTTCATGTGATTTCTTATTTTATTATTTTGTAAATTCATATAATTATCCTCCTTTAAATTAAAACTCATATATTTGTATAGTATGAGTGGAGAACTATCACTATTTTTCACTCATTTCCTTTCGATAAATTTATTAAAAACATCATTTAATAGTGTTTTCCAATATTTCTCTATGTAAGTGTATAAGATTGACCATGATTCCTCGTGTTAATGTTGTTAGGATTTATCATTTTGGTTTCATTAACAGACCTTGATTTATTTATCTTATCATAAAGATTCATCAAGTAAAAAACATCAACAATTTTTATCCGACTAATAGTATCCTCACCAATGTTATATTATTTCTCCCTTAATAGTGATACTTAATTTTTAATATATTAAACTTATAAAATGGTAAATATTTTTATGAAACGTCGATTGAAGATAATTTCTACTTCCTATGATCAATTTCTGACTAACTATATAAAACAATATAAAAACATTTGGAGGTTGATTTTTATTTTTATGAAAGGATTATTAAACTGATAAATGTCTCAAACATCGAGTGTGTCTCTATCACCTTTTTTGTGAATAAGGATGTTCTAAAACAAAAGTGAAATGATTATTGTATTAGTGTTTATGATTTTATCAATCCTTAAAATTTTATATGAAGAAAATTGAGATGTTTCAATATTATTTTCATCAAAAATCCATAAATTATCTTGTAGTTTAAAGGTTACATGGTTTTACACCCCTTAGAAAAGAATGTTACCAATTTCAGACAAATTTTTTATAATAATAATTTATAAATATCAAAAAATTATAATATTAAGATCATTTAGTATATCAAATTCATTAAATTTATCAAAAGAATAAAATTGAATGGATATTGTCATGACCTGTCCTCGGGACACGTGCTGTGACTACCCCAATCCCGCCTTCCATAGGCTAGGGGATAGAGACTAGCACCAAAGGGGTAAATCCCTATGCTGGGAAGGAATTGAATTTATTAAAATTAAACACACACAGACAGAGTGCACAAATGGAAGCAAAGAACTGAGTAACACTGAATATAGAAGAGGTGATGGAAAGTAAAAGGGGCCGTAAATACAAGCCAATCAGTAAAGTACAAGTACAACTGAAAAAGGGACAAACGGATGAAAAGTAAAGAGCAGCTTCTGGATCATCCTCTGGGGTTCCTACATGAAGGGTAGGTATAGATGGCCCCCTCATCACTCCACGTCTTTCAGACTCCTCTGTGTACCATCTCGTCAAACGGTCCACCTCTGGGTACCATCCAGTCCTAGCTCTCTCAGCCTCCGTCAGCGCTGTCCATCGTCTGCATCCAACACAACGAGGTGCAGGCATATCCCGTGCAGGGGTGAGTATAAAGATACTCAGTTGGGACCCCGATACCATCAAGTTATCACAATATCCAACAAGTATAAACCACAATTTAAAAGGAAACATTGGTTAACCCATACTTAGGAATATGCCCATTCATATACCGAAGTTATCAAGTGACCCATCTCAATCATGAGGAAACAAAAAAGTCATTGACTCATCTCAAACCAGGATTTTCATTATCGAAACCACGGCTGCTGAAGAAAATATCCTCGGTCGAGAAAAGTTGGCATGTCGCGACACCAATGCGCTTCTCACTAACCTTGGACTGCTGAGGTACTCATCCTGTCGAGTACCATGGGTCTACTACCAACTACCAGGCGCTCCTCCACTATGGGTCTGCCGCCAAATAGTAGGCGCTCCCCGTAATATCCTACAGAGGTACTTCTACTGTCGTGTAATGTGGGTCTGCTCCCAACTACCTGGTGCTCCTCCGTCGTGGGTCAGCAGCCAACCACCAGGTGCTCCTCACTGGGCTAGTCAAATCAGTCATGCAGTCATCAGGTCTTTCAGCTACTAGGTCTTCTCACTTTGTCTTCTCATCACTGAAAGGATCCTCTCACTGAGCTAACTGGAAAAAATATAACTGTCAATAATTTCCATGAAAAAAGAACCTCAACGGTCCGCCATGTCATATGGGTCTCAATGCAACAGACCGCGCGTCAATCGCACGCCATGTCTGTGAGTTATTTGCCTTTTGGATCCGGGGTCCCAGTTGGTTTCATGTACAAACCAACTTGACCGTATATCAACCATGCGTTGAACTTCCGTGGGGTATTCTCAAAGGGATGGCTTCTTTCAATGAAAAATTGCCACCACTAACAGTTCGTCAAACAGACATCAAGTGCCAAAGACATGGACAAAGTAAGCAACAGGTCGGTAGTGGGACAAGGTCCGGTCCAACCCAGTAAGACCGACTCGGCCCAAACAAGTCTGAGCCAACCCGGTCTGGGTCAACCCAGACAGACCCGATGGATCTGACCCAGCCCGTCGGGCGGGTCAGCCCGCTATGTAAGGCCTCGTCCGCTGGGCCTGGCCCAGTGGACTACGAAGGGGGTTCAGCCAGCTAAGTTAGGCGCAGACCGCTGGGCCCTGCCCACCGAACTATGAGGGTGGTTCGGCCAGCGCCGCGAGGGGAGTGACACGAGAGGCGGATGCTGGGAGGCCAGCGGCAGGCCGTGTGGGGCGTGGGCTGGCCGGCTGGATCCTGGGCAGGCCGGAAGGACACCAGAATGTCAGCGGGTGCACCGAGCAGCGTGCTAGGGCATCACAATGGGGTGCTGGCAGCACGTGGGGGCACCGAACAGGGCATCGGGGTGCCAGGCAGTGTGGCGGGGTGACGGCAGTGCTCCGGGGCGGCGGACAGACTCCGACAGGGGGCCCTGGGGGCGCAGTGTAGGCCGCTGGCAGGGGTCGGGCAGGCCGCCGACAGGGAACACCGATGTCGGGTGGGCCGCCGGCAGATGACGGACAGTCCGGGCAGCGCACGAGGCATGCGGGCAAGCGGCGCGTTCAGTGCGCCGGGACAGTGCACTAGGGCACGGTTTGTGCGCCGGGGCACCGTGGGGGAACCGTAGTTCATGGAGGCCACGAGTAATGTGGCATTGTTTCACCATCTTCATCAGCATCACTGTGTGTACCGCCTCTGTCATCATCAAACAAGAACAAGCAATGGGGTAGGTCGGACCATGTTCGTGCGGTTTGAGCCCTCCTCATCATGGAGATAGCATTTAGCAACAATGTGCTAAACAAATGATGAATAATGGAGGTTTATACTGCTATATAAAAATAAATCAAATTCTACTTAACTCATTTGTCGTTCGGTAATCGTTGACGGATTCAAGGTAGGTCAGACATCATCGTTGGCGAGGTTCTTCATGGGCGGCGTCTTCTCCTTGGACGGAAATGAAGTTCGTTGGATATGTCGTGGGAGTTCTCCATTGGAGATAAATGGCTCCTCCCTATCTCTCCCCTTTCTCAATTCCACCCAAGAATAATTCCCTACCAAATGAAATAATAGGTTTTCCTATTATTTTATTGTTGGCATGAATTTGAAAAGTTTTAAAATTAATTAAGTTATCTAACATAATTTAATGGGTGAAGTTGGCCTAATTAATTGGGGAAGGAAGGTGAATAGGTTCTCCACTTAATTGGGGGTTCCCAAGGGGGATAAGGGAGTTTAATTCCCATGTGGGCCACACCTTAATAATATCCTCACAAGGGAGGTTATGCTTTGGTGGACCCTACCACCATAACCTCCCATGGGAGGTTCGGGTGTGGTGGCCCCCACCTCCAACCTCCCCTTGGAGGTTTCAACCACCAAAATAAAAATAAATTTAACACCTTGGTTTTATTCAATTAAATTAAAAAACCCCAAAATCTGACATCCATTCACGTTATAATGAAACTACGGTGAAGGTCACCCTAAGAAATCATCGACGCTGCGAGTTCAACGGTGCCCTCATATTTCAATTCTGAGCACCAGTTCAAAAGTTATAAAACCCCGCTCACGTGTTTACAGAACATAAATGAAATAAATTTTGCAAAATTATTATCAGTTACCCTCGACCCACTGTGATCACATTTAGGCTCTGCCTAGGTCAAATATGCCCCAACTAACCCAATGGTACTCTAATATTTTCAATCTAAGTTACTATTTAGATGTTATGAATTTTACAATAAAATAATTGTCACTTAATTATTTTATTTGCGGCCAAAAACTAACTTTTTCTGGTGGTCTGTTCCGGCCAATGTTAGTATCTTCTTAAACAAAGCATTCCCTAATGAGTTCAGCGGTGGTCCCAGATTTTTTAATCTGAGCTACCAATTGTGAGTTATAATAATTTTAAATATAAAATAACTTTATTTAATTATTTTATTTATGGTTCTTCCATGTTCGGGATATCTCACAGGAGGCCCACGCCAACTATAAATAAGTCACACCTAGGGTAAACCTGCCATCGCATACCGTCTTATTTCTCGAACTCGTAAAATTCCTAAATATATTTAAAAAAAATTACGTGGAAATTCTCGGTCATTACATTCTCCCCACATCAGTTCTTTACGTCCCCATTAGCTACAACTCAATCTAAGGGAACAAATGGGGGTAATGAGCCCGCATCTGATCCTATTGCTCCCATTTTCTCTCTTGGAGGTTCCCATGCTGCCAACTAACGCGCACCATAGGTATCGACCATCCACATAGGACCCACTCATGTCGATCCTCAATCTCTACTGGAACCTCTGTAAAAGTCACCCCATCTTTGATTTCCATTTCTCCATGGTCGATGATTTATGTACGGTTGTGCATGTATCTCCTCAGCTGAGATATGTGGACGACATCATGCACCCGGTGCAACAGAGGTAGGAGAGCTATGCAGTATGCCACCTCACTAACATTTTTTAGACCTAAAAAGGACCATTGAATCTATGATATAACTTGCCACCTCGTCCAAATCTCTATAGGCCTCATCGAAGCGAGACCCATAGAAAGACGTGGTCACCATCCTCAAACTCCAGAGGCCTCCGTCTCCTGTCAGAATATCACTTATGCCTACTATGTGCAGTCTTCATCCTCTCCTGGATGATCTGCACCTTCTCTATGGTAGATCGTACCATCTCTGGTCCCACCAGTACTGACTCCCTAGGGTCTGTCCAACACAAGGTTGATATGCAAGGTCGTCCGTACAAAGCCTCGAATGGTTCCATCCTGATGGTGGAGTGAAAGCTATTGTTGTAGGAATATTCCACCAATGGTAAGTGATCCTTCCAGCTACGACCGAAGTCGAGGATACATGCACGGAGCATGTCCTCGAGTGTCTGAATGGTCTGCTCTATCAGCTCATCCGTCTGGGGGTGGAAGGTAGTGTTGAGATGAAGCTGCATCCCGAAATCTTTCTACAAACCCATATGTAGGTGGGAAGTAAAGAGTGCATCATGGTCAGAGACAATAGATGATGGTACTCCATGTAAACACACTATCTACTGCACATATATGTGTTCCACACTCTCTACTAAACCCCACTCTCTGACCGGTAGGAAGTGGGCCGACATGGTGAGTCGTGACTCCTGGATGTACGTGGAAGACCAATCACCAAGTCCATGGATATCCCATCTCACTTCCTCTCTGGGACCTTTAAAGGATGAACCGAGCCTGCTGGTACCTGGTTCTCTCCCTTCACATGCTGACATGTGAGGCACTATGAGACAAACTCTACTACCACCTTCTTCATACATGGCCACCAGTTATGTCGTCGATGGTCCTGGTACATCTTCGACACTCTTGGATGTACCTCTAGAGGGGATGTGTGGAACTCCGTCGACACTTCCTCTTGAAGTGAAACTGGTACCATGGTATGTCCTCTAAAAAAGATGACATGCTCCCCACCTTCAAAAAATCCATCAGGTGACTGCCCTGTGGATATTTGAGCACGTCACCTCTCACAGTTAGGGTCTCCATTCTCTGCCTCCCTGACTCGCTGATGAATGGGTGGAGTGAATGTATAAAGGATGCTCCATCCCTATCCATAAATGATATCTGTAAGGTAGATAGTTGCTTTGTCGCCTCGCCTAGAAACTGTATGCCAGTCCACCTGCTATGCGCATTCACAACAACGTTCCCATTCCCAGGAGTATAGACTATCTCGAAGTCATAAACCTGGAGGAACTGAAAACTGAAAACTTCTTCTGCCACTAGGGTTAGTCTGGACGACTCAAGAGTGATCATATTCACCATCCCATGCATTAGTTTAACATGTACTTCCTTGGTTTCCATTTTTTACGATTAAAAAAAACCTCATCACAACATTGTAGATAGACCACAACATTTTTTCCTAATACTGTCAATCTGTGTATGAACTGTGGTTGCCATGTCCATACCCAAAATAACGTCATATGGCCTTGACGTTGCCACCAACAGGTCCAACCGCGACTCTCACCTCAAGGGTTAGATCACTCCATCGACGTGTGTTTTATTATCGAGTCTCATCCCAAAGTTATCTCCAAATGTGAGGGTCAAGTAAACGGTTCAACCAAAAACTCTTGGTATAGGACATGATTTGTTGAAGGATGCAATGATTGATACCAATTTCTATTAATACACCAGCTATTAATAGACACATACCATACCTTGAATCATTCCTAGAGCCCTTGGGTCACACTCCCTGACCGCATGCAGCTACTCTCTTCCTCTTCCCTCCAACTCCCTGAACCTGGCGTGGACTACAAAGGGGGTTGGTTGTAACATGTCAAAATGTACACCACCTCATGCTACTCTCCTTGCTCTGCATCCACGTCTTCTACCCTGCAGATTCATTTGTCCCTATCACATCCTCTTTCCAAAATAGTTTACATGCCCAAGGCTCTGAGACTAACACTAGTTTCCTATTTGCCCACTATTAATATTCACTGGTTGTATCTGCTCATCCAAAGAACATTCAACTGCAAAAGGTTCTCTCTAGCATCCTAACATAGGTAGGAATGCATAGAGGAAAAAGAAAATTGTGGATCAGATGTCCCTAAACACATCTCACTCGGAGGTCCAGGCTCTGAAGCGCTGATCGTTTCGTATTCATCGAGTACCTGAAACGATCGGTACACCTTGATGAATACCCTGCTTCCGACATGTCGTCCTGCTGATGCTACAAAAGTTATAGGGAACTCTTATCCACATCCTTTGGCCAGTCCTCAGCCGCCTATATGATGGGCTCACCTCGGAACCTGAGGGGTATCCGATACTTAAACACGTGTAATGCACTAAGCCTACACGTGTAATCTACTAGTACCACCGGTTGAAACTCCTAACCAACAAGCAGTGATATAGATGACACACTACCTGAAGGTACAATCTCGGGCAATGGAACACATTCCAAATCCTCATCACTATGAGTAACAACCTCATGGCCACTCAGTGGGAAAAACTAGTAACTACGATCACCACCTTCTCTACTGGTGTCTCAACTATGCGATGATCCCTAGAAATCACCCCCAGTTAGTCCTCTGCTGCCTAGGAATTCTTCTTGCCACATAACCTCGAAGGCCTCTGCCGCTGGTGCTCGTGCAACGTGCTTAGTCAGCGTGTATCGTCCTCCAATGCGGCCAGTGGCATCTGCTGCCCAACGGGCGGTGGTGTTGCTGGTACACCACCCTAAGGTGCCATCAATGTAAGAGGTCCATGCACCGGAGCCCTGTCGCTCGGTGGGCCGTCGTCGTGTATTCTCTCAGAAATCCACTTGGCCGTCTTCATAGAGGCATCCTGAACAGATGCAACACGGTCAAATGATTAAACCAGGTGAGATGACCTGGTTGAGCTGACATAAAGAAAACATTGGAAAAGACACATGCAATTAGTGTTTTCTTACACCGAGCCGGAAATTAGAAGTCATGATCCTGGTGTATGGATACGTCAGTCACCGCACCGACACTGGATTCCCAGATCTGAAAACCGCACTCACTACCCTTAACACTATTTCTTTACAGAAAAGAGTAGAGTCTGATGTTATGCGGTAGAACCGACTCCTCTGATACCAATTTGTCGCGACATGTCCTCACGACCCTTGTCGTGACTACCCCAAGCCCACCTTCCATAGGATAGGGGCTAGAGACTGGCCTCAAATGCATAAATCCATATGCAGGGAAGTCATTGCATTTATAAAAAGTAAACACACAAAAACAGAGTACAGAACTGGAAGAAAATCACTAAGAAAAACTGAATAAAGATTAGGTGCGGGAAGGTAAAAGGGTCCAAAAATACAATCCCAACAATAATGTACAAGTACAACTAAAAAAGGGAAAAATATATGAAATGTAAAGAGAATCTCTTGGATCATCCTCCGGGGTTCTTACCTGAAGGGTAGGTACAAATGGCCACCTCAGCACTCCACATCCGTCGGACTCCTCTATGTACCATCTCGTCGATAGGTCCACCTCTGGGTACCGTCCAGTCCTGGCGCTCTCAGCCTCCGTTAGCATATTCTGTCATCTACATCCAACACAACAAGTTGCGGGCATAGCCCGTATAGGGGTGAGTATAATGATACTCTATAGGTACCCCGAGACCCTTAAGTTCTCACAATATCCAATAAAGATAGAACACAAAGTAATGGAAAAATAGGTTATCCCATGCATAGGTATATACACATACATATACCTATGTTATCTAGTAACCCATCTCAATCATGAGGAAACACAGAAGTCATTGACTGAGCTCAAACCAGGATTTTCATTATCGAATCAACAGATGTTGTATAACTCTTCCTCTATCGAGAACAGTGGGAATGTCGCGACACCATGGTGCTTATCACTAACGTTGTACTGCAAAGGTACTTCTCCTGTCGAGTATCTTGGGTCTGCTGCCAACTACCTGGACCTCCTCAGTTGTGGGTCTATCGCCAACTACTAGGTGCTCCCCCTAATAGCCTGTATAGTTAATCCTCCTATCGAGTACCACAGGTCTGCCGCCAACTACTAGGCACTCCTCCACTATGGGTCTGCTGCCAACTACTAAGCTCTCCCAACTGGGCTAGTCGAATCGGTCAAGCAGCCGTTAGGTCTGTCAGCTACTAGGTCTCTGCACACTCTCTGGTCTTCAATGGAAGGATCCAATCCAAGAGCTATTGGGAAAAACTCTATTTGTCATGACGTTCCATGATGATGTATCTCAAAGGTGTGCCTCATCATAGCGGTCTCAACGCAACAGACGGCGTGTCAATCAGATGCCCAATGTGTGAGTTATTAGCCTTTCAGTCCCGGGGGCCTGGTTGGTTTCATGTTCGATCCAACATGACCGTATATCAAATATAACTCGAACTCACATGGGGTATTCTCATAGGGACGACTTCATTCCAAGAAAAAGCAGCTCTGATGGCGGTTTGTCAAATAGACGTCCGGTGCCAATGATATGGTCAAAGTATACAACGATTCGGTAGTGGGCTTGGGTCCGGTCCGACCCAGTCAGACCGACTCTGCCCAACCAAGTCTGATCCGACCCAGATAGACCCAATGGGTTTGACCCAACCTATTCTGGGGGTCATCCTGCTATGTCAGGCCTAGTCCATTGTTCCCGGCCCAGTAGACTATGAGGGCGGTTCGTCCAGTACTGCGATGGGCGCGACTCGGGAGGGAGGTTGCCTGGAGGCCCACGGAAGGCCGTGCGGGGCGCGGGCAAGCCGGCTAGACACCGGGCTGGCCGTCCAGACACCAGGTCAGGCTGCAGGTGCACCAATCAGGGTGTTGGGGTGCCAAGAAGCATACCGGGGTAGCGCACTGGGGCGCGGGCAGACCGTCGCAGGGGGCGCCAGGCCAGCGTGCTAGGGCGCTGGGCAAACATCGAAAGGGTTCTCAGGGGTGCCGGGAAAGGCGCCGGGGTGCCGGATAGGCCGCTCGAAGGGGCCGAGCATGTTGCCGGATAGGCGCGGGGGCACTAGGCCTACTGTCGGCAGGTGTCGGGTAGGTCGGGCAGCGTGCGGGGCATGCGGGCAAGCAGTGCGGGCAGCACATTGGGGCAACACGCGTGGGCGTGGGTAGTGCGCCGGTGCACTGCGGGGGCGGCACAGTTCGCAGAGGCTGCAGATAACGTCACCTTTGTTCTCCATCTTTATCATCGTGGTCGCGTATACTGCCTCCTCCGTCATCATACAAGAACAAGAAAAGGGGGGTTCACACCATGTTTGTGCAGTCCGAGACCTCCTCGACATGGAAATAGCCTTTTGTAACAAAGGGCTCAACAAACGATGAATAAAGGATGTTTATACTCATATATAGAAATAACTCAAATTCCCCCTACCACGTTTGTTGTTCGGTGACCATTGACAGATTCACAGTAGGGCGGATGTCGTCGTTGGCGACGTTCTTCACTGGCGATGTCTTCTCCTTTGACGCGGATGATGTTTGTTGGAGATGTCATGGGCGTTCGTCGTTGGAGAGAAATGGATCCTCCCTATCTCTCCACTTTCTCTATTCCGCCCAAGAATAATTCCAAACCAAATTAAATTATCAGTTTTCCTATTATTTTTTTCGTTGCATGAATTTGAAATGTTTTAAAATTAATTAAGTTATCTCACTTAATTAAATGGGTGATGTTGGCCCAATTAATTAGGGAAGGAAGGTGAAGAGGCTCCCCACTTAATTGGGGGTTCCAAGGGGGTTAAGGGACTTTAAAGCCCGTGCGGGTCCCACCTTAATAATATCCACTCTATTGAGGTTATGCAAGGGTGTTCCCCACCACCATAACCCCCCATGGGAGGTTGGGGTGTTGTGGCCCCCACCTCCAACCTCCCCTTAGAGGTTTCAACCACCAAAATAAAAATAAAGTTAACACTTTATTTTTATTAAATTTAATTAAAAAAATCCATAATATAACATTCATTCTTATTAGAACACAATTGTGGTAAAGGTAGCACTAAGCAATCAATGACGCTGCGAGTTCAACGGTGTCTCCAGATTTCAATTCGGAGAACCAGTTCAAATGTTACAAAACGCCGCTCACGCGTTTACTGAACGTACCCGAAAAAAAGATTGGAAAATTATTATCAGTCACCCTCGACCCAATGTCGTCTAGGTTAGGCTCTGCCTAGGTGAAACACACCCCAACGAGCCCAACGTTACTCTCTGATTTTTAATACGACTTACCGTTTAGAAGTTAAGAATTTTACAATAAAATAATTGCCAATTAATTATTTTATTTGCGGTCAAAAACTAAATTTTTCTGGTGTCCCGCACCGGCCAATGGTAGTATCTTTTTAAATAAAGAAAGCCCTCACAAGTTCAGCAATGGTCTGAGATTTTTAATCTGAGCTACCGTTTGTGAGTTATAAGCATTTGAAAAATAAAATTACTTTATTTAATTATTTTATTTATGATTATACCATTTTCAGAATTTCTCACAGGAGGCCCGCGACTAATCTTATGTTACACCTAGGGTAAACCCGCCATCCTAAGTGCATCGATGCCCTCAGATATCTGATCTGAGAAACCGTTTAAGAGTTATTTCACTTTTTTAGGAAAGTGGCTTACACGCATTAATTTATTCTTAACAAAACTTCGATGGATCATTCCGGGCACTACGAACCTCAGAATCACGTACCGTCAGATTTCACGGAATAGTATCATTCCTATATACTAATAACAATATTCATTGAAATTTCGGGTCTTTACAGATATCCTTGGTACATTTGAATTATTTTCATCTTTTGAAACAAAAATATATTCCAAACCATGATGAAATTTATTTGACAATATAATATTGTATTATTTAGGATTAAAACATCATATAAAATGCCTCCCATTTATAGAAATTATATTTGATAAATTTTTTTATGTTTATATTATCTCTGATTTGTCATAATTTTAGATTTAAATTAATTGGATTGAAATGTTTTGTTGAAAAAATAAACATTAATAACTGATCAATGATATTATTTAGTGGTTTAGGATGTGATGTCTAAATAATCGTTTATATATAAATAATGATAGAGATAGATTATCTACACTTTCTTAATGTCTAAGATTGAAACATTCATATATATATTGATGATTTACAATTTTTTTAACAGATTAAAATAAATGTTTGAATTCATTATGGTTTACAAGATTTAATTTTAATAATTTTAAGATTATATAACAAATTATTTATATTTATAAAAACCTATTATCACAAAAATAATAATGTAAATTCTTTTCCAAAAAATTTTTGTGAAAAAATTGAGAATAAATTTTTTTTCTAAAAATGATTAAGGTAATTTTTTCCATGGAAATATTATGTATGAACTATTTTCAGGGGATTAATTATATTATTTATTTAATAAAAACATAGTATGGAATTGTTTTCCCCAAAACATTAGAAAAATTATCCTAACACAGATAAATATTTATCCAAATTTTTTGAAGAGTTCTTATAATGAAAAGATATGGTTAAATAAAAAGTAAATATATGATTATTTAATGTTCACTATTCTAATAATTTGGGGTGTTTTCTAAAAATATTTGATATTTTTTCTTCCATTTAAATGCATATTAAAATAATATATCCCTATTTTATTGTAATAACAAGTGAAGTGGTTTCTTATATCAATTTTATTATATTATAATTGATGTCATTGGATTTTTAATACCTCAATTAAGCTTCTGTTTTCATAAAAAATAAGAATTTTTTAATAAATTTATGCCAATTTTTGGTTATGTTTTTTGTATAAACAACACATAATCACAAAAAAATACCACAATGCAAGATATTTAGATTTAGTAGGGTAATGAAAAATTGTATATTTTTTATAAAATAAAAATACAATAAATCTTATCCTATTAATTTACAAGTTCCATATGTAATATTTTAGTCATTTTACATCCACCAATTCCATTACATGAAAAAAATTGAAATCATTTTAGGATGAAGGAAATAATCTAAGATCAGTTGTCCCCTTAAGATTAAAATAAAACTATTTTAAATCATTATTTTGTTAAAATTATATATTATCTTGAATTATTACATAAAATCATATAAAAAATATTAAATCTATATGAATAGCTATATGATATAGTAAAAATATAATATTTACTATAAATGTATTTTGATCAATATGTTTCCTAGATTCTTTGAGATAGAATTTTTAGGGTTTTGGTAGGTGTTCTTATACTTTTATTATTATCATGAAAAATAATTTTATTTAAAAATTTTATATTCTATTATGGATATATAATGTTTCCTTATCGTTGTTAAGAAATTTCAATGTTAGGGGAGAATATTAGTTAAACCATCATGTTTATTTCCAATTAAGTCATAATAAGATCAGAAAATTAATATGATTATTATTTTTTATTTGAGATAAATAAAATTTCATCAACAATAATTAAAATAATGATGGTTCCTTAAAAAAATTATATAAAGGGATGGATGTACAGTTCCCTTAAAATGGAATTTTCTAATAAAAATATACTATGTATATAATATCATTCTCTTGGGGAACGTTTGAGTCCATAAGGGGTCTTATTAATTATTAAAAAAATAATATATATATATATATATTTAATATTTTTAAAACTAGGTGTTTTTTACATTAACATCCTTTTAGACATATACGTCTGAAGAAAATATTACACATCTATTTGATAAAAAACATGATTTTAGAATTTTGTATATGATAAAAGAATATTTATAGATTCAATTCAACAACTAGATAAAATTTATCTTCAAAGTATATTCAATTTTATTTATTATAACCGCTTGAAATACGAATTTATTAATTTCAATTAATTATTCCAATTTCATAACATTATTTATAAGAATCCAAATTTACTAAAATTATAGTAAAAACATTAGGGTGTTAAAATAAAGTTCAATTGTGATTACTTTCAATTTGATATAATTTTTTTTACATACTCCAAAAATATTTATGACTCCTTCATAATTTAATTCACCCTACCAAAATATTATTTGTGCAATTCTAACTTCCAATTATTATTCATCACTATTGAGAATTATTCTAACATAAAATAAATACAATTACTTTGATTTGAAATGTATTAATCTATATATATATATATATTTGAGATAGTCCATTTCAATATAGATTTCCTAGGATTTTGAATTAATACTTCTAGAATACCTCGAAACTAATTTTGTTGACATTTTTTATTTAATGAATTTTATCATCATAAAATTTTATTTTACCCTAGGTATGTTTTATCCACTTGATAAAACTAATAAAAACTAATAAGTCAAAATGTGAATTCATCTAAAATCCTTTAACTCTATATTTTTTATTTAATTTCTTGGTTATTAGTTTTATCGAAATCCAGTATTCAAAAACATAAATTATTTATTGGATATATTTTCAAAATGTCATGAATATTTGGGTAAAAATGTCAATATTTCATCATGTCTAATGAATACATTATGGAAGTAATTCATTATCATATCCACTCACTAGATTATTATACAAAGATCATTGTTGGTTGAATTAGTTGAAATATCTATAATGTATAATGAACTAATTCTATTGACAAAAAAATCATCACTTATTTTGTCTGACTAGTTTCCAAAAACATCCATAAGAAACTCATCTATATTTTCCTTGTAAAATGAAATTTTTGATGAGTTTTCTCATACCTCTAATGATTTTTTTAATTTTCTAGTTTTCCAAAAAATATTCTTTTTTATATTTAGTAAATAATTAATTAGATGTATCAACAAACATATTATTAGTATAAAATGATTTATTAATATTATTATCAACATAATCATATTTTTTGGGAACTCCCTTTACAAAATTTTTATAAAACATTTGGACATAAACATAAAAATATTCAGTTTTTTTATTCAGATCCATTGTCCTTATCAATTGATAATGTTTCTCATAATTTAAAAACAAACAACGGAGGAACATACATAAGAACATCAATGGACGCAAGTTAAATTTTATCCATTCCCTATAGTGAATTCCTTGATTTGTTTTTTTTCTTATTTTCTTCAAATATTTTTTTATTTTCCTCTTATCTAAATTCATATAATTTCCCTCATTTAATGTTACAATCACATCACTATCTATTATGAATAGAGAACAATCATTTTTTTTCAATCAGTTTCTTTTGTGAGATTCTTTGAAATATTAATGATACAATTTATTCACTTATTATCCATCATATGTGTTAAACTAGGATTCCCCTATTTAAATTCGTTATTATTTATCATTTTTGTTTCATAAATATACATGGATTTACCTATTTAATCAAAAAAATCCCCAAAGTTTAAAAATATTATATTTTCATACTAGTGATAGTCTCCTCAACAATATAGTATGATATCTCTCTAAATGGAGTTCGTTCATATTTAATATTTTTACCTTATATAATGATAAAGAATATTTTTTTTGGAACATGGATCATTTAAAAATTTCAGTTTCAATGTTTAATGTACGAATAACTATTTGAAACTGAATAAAAACATCATGAAATGTAATTTTATTTAGTTTAATTGGAAAATCAATGTCATAAATGTCACAAACAATGAGTGTGTCTCTATCTCATTTGTTGGGAGTATTAGTGTTCTAAAAAAATAATGAACCATGATCCCTATGTGTGTAAATATGTTATCAAAAATCCTCCCCATGTTTTTATGTTGAAAATAAATATATTTTAGTCTTACAATATAAAAAATACCTAAATTATATGATATTTTAAAAGTTGTAATGTTTTATACATCATCAAAACTATTTATATCAATTTCAACTACATTCTTATGAAAATTAGGTATACTAATATAAAATAGATAATATTAACATCATTTAGAATATAATTTTTATTAGACATATCAGAAAAAAATGGCATAAATATCTCAAGGAAATGTACATTTATTTCATATATTGAAACAAGAACATATTGCAATCATTGGAAAAAATTGTTGAATTAATAAAATGGTATTATTTCTTATAACATATTATTTTAAAAATCCTCCCTTTCGTAGTCAGTCTATTTGATAAATTTATGTAGTTTTCTATTATTTTTTATTATACATACTTTGATATGTTTATTAACAAGACTACAACTGATGGATGAATGTATAACTATTATAATATCACCAAATAAATTAGTTAGTGGTAATAAATATGGTCACCTAATTTTCCTTTGCATATACTTAAGGAGAGTTATAAAACATCTATTCGAAATATAAATATCATATTTAAAAATTCATATAAATCAATGGGTGAAGAATTTTTCTCATAAGATTAAAAGGAATGTCTAAATTCTTTTTGTTTTATAATCATTATTTTGAATAATTTTCCTTTATTGTTTGAAAATATTTTGTTATATAAAAATATAATGATTTTCCTAGTAATAATTAAGGGACACAATTTCATCAAAAAAATTTAAGGACAAATTTCGAATTACCATTGTTTCTTAAAAAATTATAAAATTTTTATGGAAATTGTATGTCTTAATTATTCATTAAGGGGAACAAATGTCTAAAATTTTGATATAGAAAAATAGACACATATTTTAACTTAAATCATTCAAAAATTGATCATAAAATAGAAAAATGTAATTCTCATTTTAATTTAGCTTTTATAATGAATAAATGTGGTGAAATAAAAATTACATAATTGATACTTTTATATTGATCGTTTTATGAATTCCAGGTATTTTTTAAATATATTAGCTAGTTTTTGTTTCATTTTGATGAATTATATAATTATATATATATTGTGTAATTACAAAAGAAATGTAACCTTATATCCATGTGTTTATATCCGGAGTAAAGGTTTAGGTTTTTAATAATATCTATTGAACATAAATTATCATAAAATACATGATTTTTAGAAGAGAAAAAATGCCAAAATTATTTTTGTGTTTGTTTTATCCCGAACACATGATCATAAAAATATCATACTATTACAAATTCATCTATAGTAGTGGAAAGTAAAATTTCATGTTTGTTCATACAAGACTATGAAACTAAATGATATCCTATAAAATTACAAGTACCATATGTAATATTTCAAATTCATTTTATATCATCAAAGGTCACTATTTAGAAAAACATTTGTTTCTAAATAATTTCTAGAAAAAAAACAATGTATAAAATCAGTTGTTTCCATAATGTTATAAAAAACTATTGTACATCATTAAGATGAGACACATATAGATCATCTTTAAAATTTTATATAATATAATATAAAAAACAAAAAAATATATATAATTAGATTTACTATATAGTAAACAACCAAAATTTAATCTAAAGGTATTTTGATATATCGGCTTCAAAGATTCATCAAGATCTAATTTTTATAAGTTTCGTATTGTAGTTCTTATACTTTTATTATTATCATAAAAAATATTTTTCTATAAACAGTTCACATTAATATGTTGATATATAAATGTTCCATGTGGTTTTTAGGAAATTTTAATGAAATTTAAAAATGACTGTTGATCCATCATGTTTATTTCAAATTCAAACATCTTAAGATCTATAACGTAATATGATAGTTATTTTTTAGTTGTTCTAAATAAAAAATAACACACATAAATTTAAATAATTATTGTTTCCTAAATTTTTTTAAACAATTGGATCCAAATTTTCCATGAAAAAATTATGTTTTAATAAATATAAACAATGTAAATCTTACCACTCTCTTAGGGATCATTTAATTATATAGAGGGTCTTTCTAATTCAAAAAAAAATTTAACGAATAAATTGTTTCCAAATATTACATCCTAGGTAAATAAAGAACATATAATTTTCATATTTATTAAATTTGTTTTACATTAATGTGGATTCTATGTTTGATGGCCTAACCGATACGCACTAATGGGTTTCATTGAAATCTTATGTTGCACACAATGTTGAGTCATACTAAAAAATAATAATATAATATTATTTTAAATAGTAATTAACGTCTTTCCATTGTATTGGTGAGAATGGAAAGAATTAAATACCATATGAATATACATGTTTGTTAAATGTTTTTACAATTAACTAATAAATTTTAGAGGCTTAATCTATGAAGGAATTTTATTTTAAGCATAAATATTCTAATGTTCATTAATTGGTCGATTTTCTACTTTTTGATGGAAAACCCTCTTTAAATCTAGTTTTGGTCACTTTTATATATTCTATTTGAAAAAAAGAAAATTCTTTATTAAAATCGGGATATCAAAATTTACTTTGGAAATTTTTTTTTGTATTTTTCAGATAAAATTCATTTTTAATGAATAATAAAAAATAATGTATTTTAATTCAAAACTACATTTTGATCTAATTTATCTATAATGATAGATTATACTTTTAATTGTTTTTAAAGTGTAATTATATTATATTTTTATAATATAATTTAATATTGTTAATTGGATGTAATTTCACTTTTCAATTGGAAATAAATAAGTGTCAAAATTTTGATGGTTATTATTTACTAAAAACACGCTTTTTGTTTTGATAGCGGGAATTAATTCTAAATTAATTTTTCCTACTTCATTATTTAGAATTTGGAAAAATGGATTCCATATTTTTGGAATTAGGAGGTCCAAAATGTGTAAATAGGTAAATTTTATTATTGGATATTATAAATATTTATTTCAGTAAAAAATTTATTTACCATGGTTAAATGGTTAATCTGGTAAATAAGGGTAACAAAATATTATTATAATAATATTAAATTACCCAAAAATGTGTTCTAATCCTATTTTTTGATACTTTTCCGACCCTAGGCATCTTTGGGTAGATTTTGGGACCCCATGGAGGCAGTTGGTAGTGATACAGATACTTTTATTAATTAATAGAAAGTAAAGACAAAAATGACCAAAACATATATCTTTTGGTAAATCAATTATTCCATGGAGTTATTTAATTTATCTCTTTAAATGTAAATATTAATTTGAAATATAAAAATATTTCATACATCATGATATTTTTTTTATAATTTTTAGACATCAAATAAATAAAAGTATTTATGATGTAATAATGATGCAGTATTTACCTCATTAATAATTGATTTAAATAAATAAGAATATAATGATATAATCAATATCCAAAACATGTCCAATTTTATTGGATGATTTTATTTTGAAATTATTCACCTTGTCGTTATCTGTGATGAGTTTTGGACCTTTAGAAATATAAAATCATTATATAATAAAATAATATTTTCAAACATTCCTAAAGAGCCCATCCTCCCTTATATAAAAAGCCCTCAATTCTAACCCATTCCACACACTTCTAAAGCCTCTTGGATCATCGGAACATAAACCCACTAAGCTCCCTCATCCATCCCCTCTTTCTAGAAGACTTAACTCAAGTATAATCCAATTCAATTAAACTTTTTGGTTCAAACCAAAGATAGATACCCGAATTAACAAAAACGCCTTCTGTTATGTTCTTCGGTTTTATTTTACTTATCCAACCCTATAAACTAATTTATTTCCATTATATTATAAAAAAACAGTATCCGAAATATACTAGGTTGTTTTATGAGAGGTATTAGAACTTTTATTATACACACCTCCATGTAATGGATAAAAGAAAAATTTGTTCATTTCGATGGTGAACTAATGCCTCACGAAATGATAATTGTTCAAATATCTCACACAGCCTGTCATAGCGGCAATTATGATGGAACTGTATTTATATATTATATATATAATGATTTTGTTTTCACTATGAATCTGTATTTTTTGTTTTCAATCGTACCATTATGCTTTCCAATATGTGTAAATAGGAAAATTTTACTTGAGAAAGTGCAAACTACCACCCACTGAAGGTGATATGATTCATTAATGACATACATAGAACATATAGAGGACAAAGTTAAGGAAATTATGTACCATATATATCATATGATATTATAGTGTAATTATAATACCTATGTATCATTGAGATTTCATTTTATTAAATATGAAATAGAAATGAAATTTTTGTAATGTGTACGCACGACTTACCATCTCCATGAACGGTGCATTTCATTTCTTAACTCCAAATTTTATTTGATATTATAAATACATAAATGTACAGGATATATATGATATATATGATATGTAAATAATGAATATAATTCTGTAAATAATGGACCTTTGACCACATGAACAACTTGTAATTATAAAAAGCTAATTTTTGACTCTTGTAACAAATATCGAAAAAAGTGCCACTATTATAAAAATGATTGCATATTTTTTATAACATGGTAATAAGTGATATAAAACGATTAATAAACATGAAAAGGATATAAAGTATGTAAAAATTATCTTTATCTTATTATTGAAGATATTACAGAATCAACGGGTCTAGTCGGACACGAAGTAAGGGGTTTCTTATCTCACTTTTAATTCCCTGAGATTTCCATTGTTTTCCACTTATTTATTACATGTGGGATATTGTATACTGACATATGATATATATTACCATGATTATATTTATATTTATGGTATTATATGATTGATTTGGTGGTTATTAATTTTTTTTCATACGACTTGATTTATTACAACGTGATAAGGGGTTTCTTATCTCACTTTTAATTCTGTGAGATTTCCACTGTTCGTCACTTATTAATTGAATGTGGTCTATTTTTTATGGAAATTTGATATATATTATCAGTATTATATTAATATTAATGGTATTTTATGATTAATTTGGTGGTTATTAACTTTTGGTCATATGACTTGATTGATTACAACGTAGTAAGGGGTTTTCTTCTCACTTTATATTCTAGTGAGATTCGTGCTATATTTCCACAATTTCATTTTGTGTGGTGTATATACTGACCATGATTGTATTCATTGTGTAATATAATTTAATTTATGATCATTTATTTCTTAATTTAATGATCCTTATTTCATGGGGTGTATATTTCATATGTTAAGAAATCGGTAAGGGAACATTTCACCCTACTTCTTTTAAAATACTTCATTTTGTTTTGTCTTTTAATTTAAATCATGTTATGTTGGGATATGTTATTAGATATTCATATTGATTTTAATTTTATTTCCAAGTGATGAGATAACTTTTTCCCTCTCATCAACTCATTTTCTGAATTTTAACTTGACATCGTTAGGATGTTGAATTTCGATAAGGGAACTTGTTCACCCAATTTCAATTCTTTAGGTTAAACATCTTGTAATGATTATGTTTGAATATGAATATGTGTGAATATCATATGATATTTTGACACCTAATATACATTTATATTATGTGTATTTATAATTTCCCGACATATTTATCTAGATTATTTATCCTTAATATAAGGATACTTTCTTTATACGTGATTTCGTCTCATTTAACATTCCATTGAGACATCATGGTTGTTATGTGACAATAAAATTTTATATGATGTATATACTATCTTTTGGCATATTATATCATGAATATAGTTATTCTAAAAGTATTATAATCTTGGATTAATGTTATTCCTCAATTATTTATTTTCAAGCGTCTCTCATTTTGTTAAAATCTCAATAACTATAATATCATTTTAAACGTTTTAAAAATTTATTCTTTTAAATAATTCTCATCAAAGTACATGTTTTAAAAATGGATTTTAGGATTTATTTATATGGTAATTAATGTTTTAAAATTTTAATTCCTTTAAAATATTCAATGTGCTATGGGACACTTTGATTCAAAATTCTATTTTTTAAATAAATTGTTTTGAAAATGGTCAGATAAAGCATTGATTATGTTAATATCTTTAAATGATTTATTGTTATTACAAAGAATAAATTTTATCATTACATTATTCTTGTTTTATGTTTTATGAATATGTTATGGTTATTGGGAATTGTTTACATATATGGGTGGTTCTATGATAAACCTTTGGCAGGTGAGCCCGAGATAGCTCTCCAAAGCATTGGGTAATGTGATAGAGGTAATGGTGAAAGTTTCACCTAAGATATTTATGGAATATAATGTGATGAGTATTCAAAAATATAAATCCCTATATAGTTGTGAAAGCTACAATGTATGTTTGATAGGGATTCCACAATTTACGTTTAAGATTTATGATATCTATTTGTTATTCAGAAATCTTATGATTTTATGAGGTATGTTATGATTGAAAAGTATGGTTTCATTTATTTGTATTTATTGATGGGTTAATTTTTCCTTTCCTTATTTTATAACCCTTACTGAACTTTTTATGCTCATCCAATGTTTTTGAAATGCTTTCCAATTGACTTAAAGAAGAATAGGGTCAAGGATGGGATGAAGGAAAAGTAATGATGTCTAATCATAGAACTATACATGTTTCTTTTTAAAGGGTTTTTTATGAAAAAATGGATACTGTGTAGTAGTGTCTATGTGTAATTTTCTAGTTTATATCTAATATTTATTACCTAATTAACTAAAAATAAAAACCTAAATAGATCCCCACTGTGGATTATTCATTTATTTCAAGATTATGTAATGTTGTAAGGTCAGGTCCTTATAGATACTATAAATGGTCGATTTAGAAAACATCAGGGATTTGGTGTTTTCATTAAGCACATCATTAGTCCCTATGTCTATTATTTCAGATAAATCATTGTTTTAAAAATTTCATAGATCTTGGAATTATGGTTACAAATGGATGGAGGAGGACCTCAAATGACAATCATATTTCTTCCTGATGGCTTGCATGTAATAATAACTGCAAAGGCATGTTAAGATGATGGTGAAACTTTTTCTAGTATACAACTCACTTGCAAGCAGTTGTTTGAGATATCAAATTCCTCCACTATACCTCAATATCATCATGGATCATTGGTGGTATTTAATCAAATCCTACTATCTAAATATTCTCATATTTTCATGAAAGGAAAATATTATCAATGCATTTTAAAATACTTTACCTTATCATATGATTTTGAAGAATTTTATGATTTTGAAAATGGTTCTGAAGATGGATACCCTAGAGAAACCTATTTATATTTCCATTTACATTACAGTCTCTTATAACATACATATGGTATTTTAAAAGGACCATTTAATGAAAGTTGTAACTCAAATTCAGTCCTATTGATTTTAAAAAATAATGTTTCATCAGATGTTTTGAAATTATATGTCATACATGATTATTTTCTGAAATTATTTTTCCTCTGAACATCCATATGACCTATGTTGTACAAGGTGTTTTTAGATGAAGGAAGAAAATGATTTTGAAGGATCTCTAATTCAATGTTTCAATGAGAGGACCTTCTACCTACGTGAACAATATGGTGATGAAACCATATGGACGCCATTATTAAGAAATGATGTTTTTTCTATTGGGAAGAGTTTTATTTAATCATATGGAGGTAAAAAGGAATTATAAACGATGTTGAGGTCTTAATGTATTGTGATAAAAAATAATGGTATAGGAAAAAATTTCATGTTAAAACAAGTTAAGTTTATTTTTGAGATTTATAGAAAAGGAAACCCATAAGATAGGTGACAACCCATCATGTCCAGAAAGGCTACATGAATCAATCCCATAACTAAAGGGCGATAAGGGTGCATTTCCTACCACTATCCTATGTGAATTCCCTAGTTAGTATGATATATTCTTTAAAGGTAATTGATTTTTTAGATCAAGAATAAGTTTATTTTGGGAACATATGATTTATCGAATGGATATCCTTAATATAAGAAAATGATTTAGTGATTAAATGATAAAGGTTAGTTTAGAATATTTTTTCTCTTTTGGAAACATTATATGCTTAGGGGAAATAGAATACTATGGGATCTCATTTGTGGAGTAATGGTTGAAATTTTATTTTGATAGAATCTATGTTTTTATTTTAAAAATAAGATGATTTGGTTTATTAATGGAAATGATTAACCTATCATGGAGAATATGTGATTTGGTAAATTAAATTTCAATATGAAACTTTATGAGTAACAGATGTTATTTGGTGGTAAATGATAAAATTTATCTTGGATGAGTATGTTATTAAATCCTTCTAATATTTCAGTTTCGATCACAATTTGTATTACTTTAAGGAATTTTATGGACAACTATTTATTAAATGGTCTTTGTTGAACTTTGGGTATTGTTTGTCAAATATTGGAGATTAAGAGTAGTTTTTATTTAATTAAAAGATTATACCGAATGGGAATTCCATAATCATGTATTAACCATTTTGGATTTGGTTATTGTCTAAAGACATGGGAAAAATATATTTCATCTTTTGAGGATAATGTGATTCTCTAGAAGTTGATTATAGTTCTTTCAATGTGAACAAGTCATATTGAATACTCATTGTTTGGAGAAATGAAGTGTTTTTGGTAGAAATATTATAAAGGATGAATGTCTACATGAAAATTAAGTATGATTCCTTATGTTCTTATTCAAGATCATAAATAAATTACTCAAATTTATGAAAATTAACTTAAAAAAACATTTTATATTAACTTTTCCTATTGGGGAATAAATGACCATTTAACCCATCACTAGTTTGTGATTTTATGGTGGTTAACTTTCTCCTAATCATGTTTTCTTCCACTCTCCATGAAACCTTGATGGGTTTTATCTCTTCTATAAACATAGTGTACTACATGTAATACGAGAATGTGCTATCTTGGGTGACCTTTGAATTTCTCTTTCTTTCTTTTAATCTGATAATTTTGTTGACTCTTTTTTTTGATGTGGGACTTTAAAGGAATTTTCCAATCCCAATTCTAAAATTGTGAGGACACAATTCCAAAAAGGTGGGAAATTTTAAAATACTAGGTAAATAAAGAATATAAAAGTTTCATATTTATTAAAAAAAATTACATTAAAGGGGATGCTATGTTAGATGGCGTACCTGATATGCATCAACCAGTTTCATTGAAATCTTATGTTGCACACATTGCTGAGTCACACTAAAAAATAATAATATAATATTATTTGAAATGGTATTTAACGTCTAGTCATTTAATTCGCTTGAATGGAAAAAAATAACTACAATATTAATATACAAGTTTGTTAAATTTTTTTACATTTTCCCAATAAATTATATCTTCAAAAAATAAGGAAAATCTGAATTTAAGCATAAATACTATTTTATTCATTAAAAGGTCGATTTACCACCATTAGTTACAGATCCCTATTTAAATATAGTTTTGGTCACATTTATATGATCTATTTGAAAAATATAAAATTCTTATTTACAATCAAGACAACAAAATATACTTTGGGAAAATTTTCGCTATTTTTTTGATGAAATTAATTTTTAAGGGATAGTGATAAATACTGTATTTTAATTCAAAATTGACTTCGAATATAATTTATTTAAAAGGATAGATTATCTTTTTAATTGGTTTTAATGTTTAATTATATTATTTCTAACAATTTAATCCATTTTTTGTCATTTAAAGTAACTTCACATTGAAATTGGACATAAATAAGTGTCAATCTTTTGATAGTTGTTATTTCATAAAAACACGCTTTTTTGTAGTGAGAAATAATTTTAAATTAATTTTTGCCACTTTTTTTATTTTAATTTGTAAAAATCTATTCCGTATATGTAATTAGGAGTTCTAAATTGTGTAAATAGTTAACTTTTATTTTTAGGCATTATCAATATTTAGTTCATTACAAATTTTTTTTACCATGGTTAAATGGTAAAGTTGTTAAATTAGGATAACAAAGTATTTTAATAATAATATTAAATTACCATAAAATGTGTCCTAATACTATTGTTGGATATATTTCCGAGCAATGTAATCGTTGGGTCGATTGTGGGGCCCCATAGAACAACTTGGGAGTGATAATGACTATTTATTTTAATTTATTTCAAGAAATGAAAAAAATGAAACAAACATATATCTTTTAGTAAATAAATTATTACATGGGGTTATTTATGTTATCTCTTAGACTATAAATGTTCATTTTAAATAAAAAAATAATTCCTATATCATGATACTTTTTAATAATATTTAGACATCAAATTAATAAAAATATTTTTGACACAACAATGATGTAGTGTTTACCTCAATAAGGAATGATTTAAATAAATAAGATTATCATGATGAAAATAATATCAAAAATCCATGTAATTCATATTGCATAATTTTTTTCGACCATGAATCATCTTATATTCGACATTAACGAGCTTTTTACCTTTATAAATCGAAAATCATTAGATAATAAAATAATATTTTCAAACATTCCAAAGGAGACCCTCGTCCCCCTTATAAAAAGCCATCTCTTATTACCCATTCCAAACACTTCTCAAGCCACTTGTGTCATCAAAAAATGGAAAAATTGAGGTCCCTACATACCATTACTACTCCTATAATCCTTCCCCATGGAAGAATGCAATTAAATAATGCCATTTGGTTCAAACCAATGGTAGATACCTGATTTAAAGGTAACGTCTTCTCTTAAGTTATTTTGTTTTATTTTACATCTCCGACCACTAAAATATTTTATTTTCTTTATTTTATGACAAATATGGAATCTAATATATCCTCTATTTTCGTTATGAGAAGTATTCGAACTACACTAACACACACCCCCTCAAATGTGTAACGAACATACTGTTTTTGTGGACGATAAATTAATGCTTTACGAAATGATGATTGTTCAAATATCTCCAACTGCCTCTAATGGTGGCCATAATGATGGAACATTATTTATGTATATGATATATATTATGTTTATGTTTTTTCTATGCTTCTGTAATTTTTATTTGAAAACATTTATTTTTTCTCTCAAATATGTGTAAATACTAAAATTTCATTTGAGAATGTGCGGACAACCCCCCCCCCCCTCAAGGTGATATGATTCATGAATTACATACATGGAATGTATAAACAATGGAATTAATGAAATTATGTAACAAATATATCATATGATATTATACTAGAATTAAAAAATACATATGTATCATTTAGTTTTCATTCTATTAAATATGAAATAGAAATGAAAGTAACATAATGCATATGTACGACATACCGTCTCCATAAACGGTGCATTTCATTAATTATCTCCAAATATTATGTAATATTATAAATAAATAAATAAATTATATTTATATATATGATATATATGATATCTTAATCCTGAATTTTATTTTAGAGATAGTGGAATTTTGACTGCATGAACAACTTTTAATTATCTGAAGTTCATTTTTGACTCTAGTACCAAATATCAACAAAACGACCATTATTAACATAAATGATTGAAAAATGATTATAACAAAGTAATAAGTAATATAAAAAATAAAAAAACTAGAAAAATGTTCTTAATCAATTAGATATTAAATTTAACGTATTATTCAAGAGTTTAAAGAACGAACGGGTCAAGACGAACACGAGTTAAGGAGTTCCTTATCTCAATTTTAATTCCGTGAGATTTCAATGGGTTTCTATTTATTTATTAAATTTGGTGTATTGTCTAATTCCATTTGATATATATTATCATGATTATATTTATATTAATTGTATTATATGATTTATTTGGTGGTTATTAACTTTTGGTCATACGAATCGATTGATTACAATGAGGTAAGGGGTTTCTTACCTCACTTTTAATTCTGTGATATTTCAATTGCTCACCACTTATTTATTGCATGTGGTGTATTGTGTACCACCATTTGATATATATTATCATTATTATCTTTATATTCAGGGTATTCTGTGATTCATTTTTTGGTTATTAAATTTTGGGCATACGACTCGATTGATTACAACGTGGTAAGGGGTTTAATCTCAAATTTTATTCTCCTGAGATTCATGCTATATTTCCACTATTTCCTTATGTGTGGTGTATGTACTGCCCATGATTGTATTTTTGGGGTAATATAATTTAATTTATGATTATTTACGTCCTCAATGTATGATCCTTCTTTCACAGGGTGTATGTTTTATATGTTACCAAATCAGAAAGGGAACCTTTCACCCTCCTCTTTTTAAAAGAATTATTTTTGTTATGTATTTTAATTTACATATTCTTATGTTGGGATATGTTCTTATATATCATTATTTATTTAAATTTTATTTCCACGTGATTAGATACCATTTAATCTCTCATCGAATAATTTTTTGAATTTTAATGTGACGTCGTTAGGCTATCAAATTTCTATAAGAGAACATCTTCACCCAATTTCAATTCTTTGGGTTAAACTTCAAATTCCCGATTATGCCCTGATATAAATAAGTGTGAATAACCTATTATTGTTTTACACCTAATATACTCTTATATTTTGTGTATTTATAACTATCACACCTTCATATATCATTTATTTATCCTTATTCTTTGAATACCATCTTTATAAGGGATTTCGTGTGAATTTACATTCCATTGAGACTTCCTTACTCTTATGTGCCAATACACATTTATATGATGTATATACTATCCTTTGGAATATTATATCATGAATATAATTATTATTGTGATATTATAATATTTTATTAATGTTATTACACAATAATTTTATTCACGCATTTTACATTTTTTATTAAAAAATCTTTATCTAAAATATCATTTTTAATGTTTTGTAGATTTATTCTTTTTAATATTTCTCATTAATGTACAGGATTTAAAAATAGTTTTTAAGATTTATTTATATAGAAATTAATTTATTAAAAATTAAATTCCTTTAAAAGCATTGAAGTGAAATGGGACACTTTGCTTCAAAAAACTCTTTAATAAATAAATGGTTTTGAAATTTGTTTGATAATGCATTGATTATGTTAATATCTTGAAATGCTATATTGTGATTGAAATGCAGAAATGTTATCCTTCCTTCATTCCAGTTTTATGTGTTATGAATATGTTAGTGTTATTGGGCATTGTTTACTTATACAGATGGTTCTGTGATAATACTAGGGCTTGTGAGCCTGAGATAGCTGTCCAATGCATTGGGTTCTGTGATGAGGTAATCGAGAATGTTTCTGCTAAATGATATAGGGAATATAAAGCGATTGGTTTTCCAAATTTAACTCCCTATGTAGATGTGAATGATACAATGTATGTTTCATATGGATTCCACAATTTACCTTTCCGATTTATGATTTCTATTAGTTATTCATAAATCTTATGATTTCCTGAGATATTTTGTGATTGAAAAGTTTGTTTTCATTGATTTGTATTTTTTGATGGGTTAATGTTTCCATTACATATTTTATAACCCTTACTGAGATTTTTTATTCTCATCCCATGTTTTTAAAATCGTTTCCTCATGACTTAATGATTGATAGTTTCAAGGATGGGATTAAATAAAAAGTCATGCTGTCTAAATCATAGAACAAGATATGTATCTTTTTTAGAGTTTTTTTTTATTTTGGAAAAAATGGATACTGATTAGTGGTGTCTATGTGTAATTTTAAAGTTGATATGTAATAGATATGGCATGATTCTATAATACTATAAACCTGAAAAGAACCTCATGGCGAATGATTCATTTAATTCAATAATTTGATTTGTTTTAAGGTTCGTTCCTTACATAGAAACTGGTTCTTTTTACATAAAAATACTCCTGTAAAAACACATTACGAAAAGAACACAACACATCAATCCCAAAAGGGGTTAAATTTTTATAATTTTAAATAATATTCCAGTCAATGGTTCTACCTAAGTGGCATGGTTTTATTCTTCAGTTTTTTTGGTTTTCTTTGACAAGATTTTGTTTTAGATTTTGATATGTTCTTGCCTATCATGAAAGATCAATTATATGTTTTTTTATTTTTGGATGTGATTTGATAGTTTTTGACCGTAGAATGGATTTCCTATGGGGAAGGCGAGTCCTACGATCTCTGACCCTATGGTTGTGGATTACGGTGACATCAAAGCTGACCATGATCTATCCTACCGGTGAAGGTGAAGCGATGTGTTCGATTACCAGGTTGTATAGTGTAATGTTTTTCCATCCAAGGCTGATGATCTTGGATTGAATATGAATCAAGGTATTATGATCTTATTTAAATATATATGGAGAATGTAGGTTGAATCTCGCCGATGTTCTGTTCAGATGTGATAATGGGACTTCAATGTGATATGGTGCACGTCGGGAGGTGGTTGCACATGGTGCGTACTGGGGGCGACCATCGTTGTTTTCCTTAAGGTGGACACGTGTTTCAAGAGGATTTTTTTCTATGGTCGGTGGTGATATCATGTTTTTTTTAATTTGAATATTGTGAATTTTTTTAAGGCTGCAGTGGCGGTTCTCAGACTACAGGGAATTTTGATTTTGAATTTTTTATAAATTTATTCTGATTTTGGGGTATGTGCTGATGATTTGTCATGGTTTTTGTATAGTCCCAAGAAAAAGAATTTGTATTTTGAAAAAAAGTTGGTTTCTGTGGAATATATTTAATGATTCAATTCAACTACTAGAGAAAATTTCTTTTCATAGTCTATTTTATCTTTTTGATTATAAACATTTGAAAGATGTGATTATTAATTTCATTGAATTATTCCATTTTCATCAAATTTTTTTATAACAATCGGTTTTACATGAATTATAGTAAATCTTTTTGGGCATTTGTATAACGTCCAAATGTGATTATTTTCAAACTAATTGATTTTATCTTGGATTAATTTAGTCCAATGTTCATGACTAAAACCCTTGTCGGGAGTCTTTAATTCAAATTGTTATAAAAAGTCACCATTTTCACATTCATTTCATAAATAACTTCTAGTTTTCTAGGTTTTTTATACACCCCCATTTATATTATTAGTTCCCTGATTTCCCAGGATTGTATAATTTCACGTATTTAGAATTTTTTTTTCTTAAAAAAGGTTTGATTTCATCTTGTGGAATTACATAAAAATACAAATCTCCAATTATCAACTAATAAGATCAATTTAATATGATGGGCTGAAATATAGTTTTATAAAAAACATATGATGATTTTGATTAAGGTCATTTTATATAAAAATTTTCCATTTTTTCAAATTTTGCACGCACCGTTTCCTCAATAATATTTGTATTTTTATTAAAAACTGTATTACCTAGACTGGTCATATAATGACGTAGAAAATTTCCACTTTAATTTTTGGATTATATTTATGTAAATTATATTTAGTAGTAAAGATATATAATTTCAATCCAAAAACACAATGTAAGAAATATTTAGATTTCTTTTAGTCCAGAAAACATCAAAACATTTAATGGATAAAATGTCACATTATAATATGATTTATAGTATAATAATTACTACAAATAGATTCATATTAAAAATGATAATTATTTGAATATTTTATCCACATGGTTCTAGTAATTTCATAAATAAATATCTTTTTTCATTTAACTATACAAATATTTTCGTGTTTTCAAGGAGCGTAAAATTTATAGACGTTAACATTTTTAAAATATTTTTAATAAATTGAATATAAAAATTCACCACCATGGTCACTATGAGTAGTTAACAATGTTATAATTTTCTATTTCCTTACACTAGAATTAATCCTTTTTATAGAAATATGTTATTACTTTTTATCTAGAAAATAGACCCATGTAATTTAGTGTTTTCGTTAAATTGTTAATATACATATTATTTTTCAATAATGTTTATTTTTTGATAGAGAAATCAAGTACATTTAAAATATATATATGGAACTATATTTTTAAACTAAATAATTTATTGAAAGATTGAATTATTTTTCTTTTCAAAATTAAATATATTAAAAACATTTGGTGTGTTAAAACTGAGATCCGATAATTTTTTAAATCACAATTTCATCAAATGTTTTGGAAAATTATATAATGTTATAGTATTTGGAAATAATGACTTAATTGGTAATATTTAGTTTTTCCAATATATTTTGTATTAATTAATTCTATTATAATTTTTATACATTATTATCTTGGCATTATAAACAATCATATATAAAAAATTTTATAAATCCATATGATGTGTAAATTAATTGTTCATCTATTAAGAATCCTCCAACCAATTTCATTCATACAAAAATATTGAAAAAAATACTTATTATTGGAAAATAATTCTACATCTTCTAAATTTACATTCATGTAAAAACATTCTTAAAGTGTAGGTAATTATAAAAGATAGTAATTTAAAATATTTTAGTGGATTAATTTGTGATATTATTACTTTTATTTAGAAAGTGTTGAATGATATCTATTGGACATAGAATATTTTACCTAGAGACTCCCTTAGGAAAAGTTTGGTACTCCAATCCTAACTCCATGGCTGGTCAAAGTATCAATGGAATTCGTGGTCCCCTCATGGGAATTTCATCTCTATTTTAGTAATGGATCCCTTAATTATTTGAATTCCCATTACTTCCCTCAATTGAAAATCCTTTTCTATATTGGTAAATATTTTGTGAATATTTAATATCATATTTATTTTAGATCCATTTCATAGTTAGTTGGTTTTGACTAGACATAGAATCCTCACTATACGTTGTTTAGGAATTGTGTTGTTAAGTGATTCATTTTCTTAATTAATTTAATGCCATGATAATTTGGAGATTTATATTTGTGAAATATTGATTTGATCACCTTATTTGATTCTTTGGATCCCCATTTGGTATTGGATTATTTTTTCAATATGGTTGTCAATATTCCATATGTTTCATGGCTGGTATTTTTATGAATTGTATTTGTTCTAAAAATAATATTTTCCTTATCCATGATTTTTTTATCTAAAATCATTGGAAAACATGTTATATGTATTTGTAATAAAAATAGATTTTGAAATACTTTTAGAGGAATAATTTTGAAATAGTTTTGATTTGGTAACATTTATTACAAAGGATTTTTCCATTATTATATTTTAGAAAATATATTTAATGCATTATTTGTATGGTGTGAATGATAAAATAAACATTGAAATAGTTTTGAATGGTAAATATGTTTGTGATAAATGATGATGTATGGATCCATACATGGGGATAAAATGTAACCCCTAATATATATTATAGAAATGTAATGTCGGAAATAGGGGCCTAATTTTTAGTAGGGATCCACTCTTGGTTGTAGACTCTTACCCCAAGACTAATTCATCTAATGTAATGTGACACCTAGTGGATAAAAGTTGACAATAGTTATACAAGGATCATCACTATAGTAGAATAATATTTACCAAATGAGAATATTTTCTTAGTTGTTATCTTTTAAATACTTGTATGGGGTGTTTATCAAAATGATCTGACAACCATATTACTAGAATACTTTACTAAAATATAAAAAGGGCGATTTATCAATGTTTTTTATTGTATCTACATCGAAATATAGGCCATTAATTGTTTTTAGTTTTATGTATATAATTTTTATATATAACTATGTGTCTTAATGAATATCTTAGGGTATATAACATTTTTATTTTATTCCCAATTTGTTTGGAGCTCTAACTGTATGAATATATTTTGATATTTGATGAGGTAATGGAAAGAAACATATAAGGACCCATCCTTAAACATTAAATATTTTTATGTTTTAAGTCAATAAAATTTTCTAATACATTTAATGATATTTAAGGATTAGAGTTTTATAGAATTATGACATCCCCATTAAACAATAAATACTACTTCACAATGTGGACACTTCAAAAAATAACCATTTTCTGATAAAATATAACGTTTATGCTTCAAATGTTTTCTTTTAACGAAATATCTCTAAATTTTTCATATTCATATATTCCTGGACCCTACCAATCCTTAAAACCATATGGAAAACATTTTACAATGTGGGATAAGAAAAAAAATCTGAGCGAGTGATATATAAAATGAATTAAATAACAGTTCATGAATACTTATATATGATTTTTCTTTTTCAAAATTAAACTGCGGGCTCTAAATAAAAATTTATTACCCAGACAATAATTGTTTATACCAAAATATTTACATAATAATTTAATAAAAAAATATGAAATGAAAAATAGAACTCATAAATTATCATTTTTAATCATTAAAAACATATTATTAATTTAAAAAAACAAAATAAATTTACTCATTAGGTTATCTTATAAATTTAATTTGTCATAATCTCATGATTAATCATATGGGAGCTTAAAATAAATAACATGGTATTATAAGATCATAGAAATGTATGAAATATGTTAGAAAAAAATAATGATATAATAATAAGTCTAGTAAAATTGATTCGAAAACATTACATGGTGGAAAGAGTCACAACATGGATTGGTATTACACAATAATCCCATATATAACATCCCCTGAGACAAAAATATTACCCATCACTATGGATAACTATTTATGTTCACCCATCATAACAAATTCAAGACTATGTCTACCAAAATTGGAAATAAATCATACGGAATAAACATAAGAAATACCCATGAAAAAAAATGGGATGCAATATCCTACCTCGTATCATAATCAAAGGATATTTTATGAAGAAGGATTTGACAAATGAACTAATAGATGGACTTTCTTGATAAATTGAAGATAAAATATGTATTGTAATTATGTAATTAAAATATATATAATTTATATGAAATCCATAAAAGAGAAGGGATAGTAAAATTGATTTACAGTTATAAAGGTCACAACCAAAATAAAAATGTTGGATTAAAGAGATATCCTACATTCCTATGAAAAATATTTAATATATTAAAATATTCACTCAAATTATGAAAATATTAAGGTCAAAGAAAAATATGTATTTTATTTTTAGAAAAAATGTAATAATATAATGAAATAGAAGATACAAATTGTGGTTTTGGTGGTGGAAAATGAGGTTGATGACATATAAATTGAAATGGAACAATTTTTTTATTTTGTATATAAAGACAAAACATTACTTAAAAAATATAAATAAATTAATTGGGAAAGACATTGAAATAATTTCAAAATAGATAAAAATCAATTTATACACTACAGGAAATATAGGCATTTGCGACGGGTCATTTGCGATGGGATCCCGTCGCAAATCGCCCGTTGCGGAAAACGCCGTCGCAAAAAAAATTTTTTGCGACGGGCCCGTCGCAAAAACACTTATTTGGGACGGGAAAAGGACCCATCGCAAATAGATTTGTGGTTTTTTTAAAAAACTTATTTGCGACGGGCCCGTCGCGAATATGTTTTTGCGATGGGCCTTTTCCCATCGCAAATAATAATAAAAAATTAAAAAAAATTTAAAAATTATTTATTAATATATAAATCAATAAACCTATTTATATTGATATAAATATAATATTTATTTTTAAAATATGTTTTAGAAAGGATGAAAACAAATCAAATATGAATGTATAAGATGTTCAGTAAATGTAGGTTATAAAATATTTTACAAAATATTTTTAATTAATAATTACATAATTTTAATCAATTAATAGTCATTTAATAACTCTTTGAATATAAAAAAAATAAAAAAATTAATGAAAGATGGAAAATAAGAAGAAAATGAAACCCAAACTTCAAACGGCCATAACTTCTGATCCGGGACTCCGTTTGAGCTCTACAGCATATCAAATCGAAGCTTGCGACGATCTCTACAGCCCTATGGACTGGTGGAACCTGTCCAAGGTTTTTTCGAGGCCCAAAAAGGCCCTGAAGGCCTCCAAAACTGAGTTTTTAGTCGGGGCACCCCGGTTTTTCACCGTTCAAACAGCTACAACTTCTGATCCCGATGTCTGATAAACCTCTACCATATATCATGTCGAAGATCTTTTAATGTTCTTCGATTTGACTGATTGTGGAGCTGAAACGGACTCCTGGATTAGAAGTTATGGTCCTTTTAACATTCAAGTGGATATAACTTCCGATCCGGATGTCCGTTTGGCCTGTACCGCATATCATATCGAAGATCGTTTCATGTTCTTCGATTTGACTGGTTGTGGAGTTGAAACGGACTTGCGGATTAAATGTTATCGTCATTTTAACATTCTCAGAGGATTTTCACCCCCTCATTTCTATGTATTCATTCATAACTATACATATATATATATATATGTGTGTGTGTGTGTGTGTGTGTGTGTATTGTATATATGTATTTATTTATTTATTTATAAATACACATAAAAACACATATTTTATAAATTTATTTAAAACTAAGCTTATAAATATATATTAATTAATATACAAATAAATATACGAATAAAAACTTATAACTACATATATATATATATATCTATATGTATATATATGTACAAATAGAATAAATATATATTAATATACGAATAAATATATATTAATATACGAATAAATATATAATAATATACGAATAAATATATATTAATATACGAATAAATATATATATTAATATATAAATAAATATATCTATATATATATATATTTATTCATTCATATAACCAAATATATTTATATTAATATAAATCTTTATTAATATATGGCTAAATATAACTATATATATATAACTATAATTATTCCTAATTATGACTAATTATTATTAATTATTCCTATTTATTATTAATTATTTCTAATTATTATTAATTACTCCTAATTACCAGTAACTATGAACAATGAATACTAATAATTTAAATTTATTAAATAAAAAAACAATCTAAAAATAATTAAATTACAACTAATTAAAAAAATTAAAACTAATAAAAAATTAAAAATAAATATTAAATTAAAAATAACATAAATACCTTCAAAATTGATCTAAGGTTGATCTCCGATAAATGTTGAAGACTTCAATATAAAATCTTCAAAAAAAATTAAACTTAAGAAACTGTGAACTCTAAAATTAGAGAAGTTGAGAGTGAATGGAAAAAAACGGCTGGGTGTATTTATAAGTTAGATTATTTGCGACGGAACTATTTGCGACGGGTTTCCCGTCGCAAATAATACTATTTTCAACAGGACCCGTCGCAAATACTTTAGCCCGCATTTATTACGGTCAACGGTTAAATAGTTATTTGCGACGGGACCCGTCGCAAATAATAACCTGCCGACATACTATTTGCGACGGGGGTATATTCCCGTCGCAAATAGTTTCTACCGCCGCCGGTTATTTGCGACGGGGGTATATTCCCGTCACAAATACTTTTTACAACCGCCGGTTATTTGCGACGGGTGGTAACCACCTGTCGCAAATAATTTTCCCGCGTTTTGGCGCGCAATGCGCGCCAACCTTTTTGCGACGGGTGGGATTTCCCCATCGCAAATAAGTAGATATTTGCGACGGGAAAATCCTCCCGTCGCAAATAAGTTTTTAACAGGACTATTTGCGACGTGATTTATTCCGGTCGCAAATAACCCGTCGCAAAAAGCCCTTTTTCCCGTAGTGATAATTCATTTATTTCTATATAAATATATCAATTAATCATTTTTAATAATATTTACAAGGATGATAATTATTTAGAATGAAAATCTTCAAAACATTCAAACTGGGGTATTTTATATAATGTGAAAATTACATAAAACGATGAAATTATTCAATTTTTTAAATAAGAAGTAAAGTCAAATATGGTAAAAATAAACTTAATAACCCATTTGATCATAAATTATAATTTTTATGAAACATTCATAGGAACGTAGACATGGAATAAAATGTTTTGGAAGGGAAATATAAAAATAGAATTTTTAAAAGAAAGTCCATTACTAAGAGTATGACTTTCCATGAATATTATTTATCTTCTTGAAAATAAAAATATATTAAATATTAAATTTTTATGAACATTTATCATATTTTTTATTTTTTATATTATATATATTAACATTTTGTATTCAATGACTTGTTCATTTAATTCATAAGAGATGTTTTCAGGATATCTGGAACGTATATCCAAAATAATTTCAGTAGGGTGAATATGTTCATGAATGTAATTATTACAATAAATAAAGAATAATTATAATTGAATATTTATCATTTTTATACATCAATTATACATTTTAACATATTCATGAATTGTGGTTATGAAAAATAAAAAATTCTACAATCATGAAGATGGTATTCCATACGTACGCTTGTGTAACATTTCGATTTTTCAATGATCATGAATGATAAAAGGTAAGTATTATTTTATCATTACATAATTATAACTAAATTATAAGAAATTTTATATATTAAAATATTTTTATAAATTCCATCCATTTTAAGAAGTGATGAAAAATTAATCACATTATTTCATGGAGGAGGTAATCTTCACAGACACAAGAACATCTACAGAATTTTTGAAAGGGATGGAATGGTATTAAAAACTTGACATATTATATTTTCAAAATGATAATTATATTATTATTATCATATAGAAACATTAAATTATTCATTATAAATGTATAAAATATCATATTACGGAAAAAATTATTTGGTTCACGTGGTTCTATTCCACCATACACATGAACAATGGTTACGATGCCTATTTTATGGAAGAGGAGTTAGATGTACGCTATGAAATTAAAATATTTACATATCATTATATTGGATATAATTATTTAAACGTGTCATCATAGTTGAATAAAATTTGAACGATGTCGAAGAATAAATAAAAAATCCACACTTATCGATAATAATTCTTCTTCAAACTACTTTTTATGTTTCACCTGAAAATCCTTCACAGGTTTGTTTTATAATGAAACATATTCCTAATATATGTGTTAAGATAATTATGTGATGTATTAGGGTTTTTATTTTCTGAAAAAAGTTTTATGATGTTTGAAGTAAAGAGGGTAGGCAGTTCCAATTTATAAGTACATGAAGAAATCTTGAATTTCATAAATCATTGAATTAATATAAATTAATTTTCATCTAAATGTGGAGCTAATATATTATAATTTTATGATAATTGTATTGTGGGTCTATAAAAATATCTAAAATTGTATTTACAAGTTTTCTTGATGTTTATTCATTTATCATTTGGTTTTGACCCATATTAACCCTTCTTAACAATTATTATAGTAGTGAAGTTCCTACTGTTTAAGGTTTAAGATAGTTAATATAAATGAATATTTGACAATAAATGGACAATGGTTTATATATGAAACCATATATAAATTACATGTAATATCATATATTTTTTGGAATTTAAAAAAATTTATAATAAATTATTAATTAAAAAATATCATTAATATCAATTAGGGAACTATTAATTTAATTTGACATTGATATCCACAATATAGAACTGAAATTAATGTATAATATATTACCATATCACTAAAATTTTATCATTTTCTACAAATTTATTTTAGCACAATTATTCATTCAAATTAGTTTTATATGAATATTTTTAAAATTAATTTTTATGTTTTTTTATTAATTGATTATATTTTGTGTCAACATTGCATGAGAATTTAAGGTAATTATTTCTTTACTAATAAATAAAATAAAATTAAAATGATAAAAATATCCTTTATCATTCATATTAATCTTTATACCTAATCCTATTCTTTTATCCATGTCACAATATATTATAGTTTATAAAAGTAAACGAGTAAATTTTTTATCATTATCTTTTACATATTTTATTTTAATATTGAAATAAAATATATAAGGAACTAGGTTACTAAATAATTTAGAATGAATGAAAATAGAAAATTTTATATAATATAATTTTATAATATTTTGTTTCATGGTCAATTATGTGTCTGTATCATATGATTTATAACCTTAATTACATGATTTACCCTTACTATGGTGATAATTATGTATTATGGAAACTATTCATAATGAAAAAATAAATGAGATTTATTGGAAAAATTTGGACAATCTGTTTCAAAATATTTAATTAGTTTTTCATGATTCAATTCATAAAAGTGAAATAATTCAATTATTAATTAAATCCTCAAAACATAATGAAAATTCGTATTTTCATAAAAAAAATGCCTCATAAAATAAAAAAAAATCATACCATATTAATGTATAAAATTACTTCAAAGGTCTATAATAATATTATAAAAAATAATAAACTATCTAATTAAATTTTAATAATAATCCAAAATAAAATATGACTTTGTGAACACATAAAAATAAATTACATTTTAAAAAAATCATATTATTCACTTCTCATTGAATAATCATACATTTCAAAAAAAATATACAAACATCACCAGAAGATAATTTTTATATTATGGTATTAGGAATAATATTATTTAATTAATATAAATTCAAAAACAAGATGGTATTGATTTTATTATCCTCTCAAAAAATGTAATAAAATTTATTTTTTCAAGAAAATTTTTTATTGAAACAAAAAATGATATTACTAAAAATATAATTCTTATTTCATAAAAAATAATCAAAGAAGATATATATTATGAACATTATACATATATTTCGTAATTTCGATAATCCTACTCATACCCACAAAATAAATGGCTAGGTTATAATATTCAAATTTATTTTTTAATATTTTTTGGTTTGTTCCTCCTCTATGTATTGTGTTAGTTATGATATCAAAACTAATTTCATTTTAAATTATTATAGATTTATATTCCCCCCTTATTTATAAATATTAATTACTCAAAATATTATCTAGCTAATATTAATTAATCGTATGATATTTAGAAATAATTGTTTTTTGAAATTTTGTAGCATATAAAGGGTAAATAAAACATCCTTGTTAAAAGTGGGAAAATGAAATATGAAGGTAATATTGAAAAACACATAACGATGTTTTTAAATAGGAAATCATTATTAGTATTTGAAATAATTGACATGGATGATAAATAAAATGTATAAATAATAATGAAGATTCACTAAGATTAATTATAACAAGAATGTGAATGACCAATAGAATGTTATTGACTGTGGATTAGTGAGGCTTAAAAAGTCTATCAATTCAACAAGAAACAAGGTTAATGGGATAAATTTTTAAAGACCCTCCTTCTAGTTCTAAGGAATTAATATACTATATAGATTGAGAACATAAAAATATACGTATGTGAAATTTATAATTTTATCCTTTAATGAATTTCCACTGAAGTCTAATATTATTCATCAAATGAGGCATATTCAAGAATAAAATTTCATTCCAAAGCACTAAAATAATGATCAAGGGGATCAAATAATTCTGTAACAGATAAAAAAGTTATTACTCTTATCTTTATACGCGAACAAAAAAATAATTTTGTTTAGCATATGGTATGGTAATTCCCAAAATGAATAATCCTTCATATGAATGAATAAAACAATGTTCACTAAAAACTCAAAAATATATCCTAAATTTCATCATATATATTTTGATAAAAAATTATCATTATAATTCCCCTAAAAATACCTTAGTTATTTCCAAACACAAAAATCCAAAGGATTTAGTCACAATTTCTTCTGATATTAATTTACCACCAATCACCGATCAACATTAGTCACTGATATTGTCATACACACAGAAATGTGTATAACCTAATCAAATAACATTAAAAACATGATAATAATTAAAAAATATATATATAAATCACCAAAAATTCATATTATAATAAAATATTCTTCCAAAACGTAATCCAAACATTATTACCCATGTATATTATAATCATATAATGTTCAATAAAATTACAGTGATATTAATTTGAAATAACATTAATCACTAATTATCTATTCACTTTTCAATCCAATGGTTATCTATAAAGTAAAAAATAGGTTAAAATTAATCTTAATATTTATTTTTTATATCTTATAAAAAAATAAATGTAATACTAACTAAGAAATAACATTTTCCAGTCGCAGACACTGCACACATATCTCCACTTGGTTGCGGGTTCAAGCCCGAATACCATTCCCAAAGTTGAAAATATTCATATTTTACTAAAACAAATTTAATATAATTTCATTTAAATTCACAGTATGGTTATGAAAATAAAAAAATATAATTATTTTTTTACAAAATAATCATTCATATTAACCCCAATAGTTTAATATAACTCATCCGAATAAAATTTCTCCAATAAAATATCATTATTCAAATTTAAATCACATTACTTAAAACCTAGAAAGGGATTTTTATGAATATAAATTATGATTGACCTTACACATATAAACCCATGAATCCATCTGTGACTCTTAAGATTACCTATCATTAATACATCATTATATCCAATGTTTTATGATCCTTTCATATGTTACAAAATATAATGACCCAGCCATAAACATTACATATTATTGAGTTTTATGTGTAGAGTTTATTTTAATACATTGTGGAATATTTATGGAGTAGAGTTGTAAATAATTACATCATCACCATTACAATAACAAATATTACATTAGAAATTATAATATGTTACTTAGAATCCATTTTTTAACCCCAATAAAATCTTCTATGATATGACAAATATTATTATCATGTCATATATTAAATGATTTCATACTAACCTCATCTGTGTCCCTACTTATCATTAAATCCCAAGGAATAACATTTTTACATTTAAAATGGGAATAAATATATAAGAATGTGACATATACAAAAAACATTAAAAAAATTGTATTCTTTAATATTAATACAAGATTTTTCTTTTTTAAACATAATATGTTTCACTAGAAACCCCATTTATTACTCAAGAAATCATCATTTACGCCCAAATATTTTCATAAAACATTTCTTGGTGAAAAATAATTTCAAATTAAAACATATAAAGGTTCACTTGAAATGAAGAAAAACATATAATTTTTTTCGAAATAATTTATAAACTCCACCATTATGAAATTGAATGTAAGTTAATTTAAACATAATTTCAAGATAAATGACATGGAATCCGAACATAATGAAAATTGTTTCAAAATATCATGGCTGTAAAGAACCAAACATTAATATACGGAATTCTCTATTAAATTAGTGAATTGCCTATAAATTTATTTAGATTTTGAAAAGACAGATACCAAATTTTCTATTTTGGACTATTAGAGTATTAGATATTAATAACCATTAAAAATCATAACCATTCATATTATATATATTGTATAGTAAACATTAATAATAGTATGTTAAGACTCATGATATGCTCCAATTGACAAATAATGAATAAGAGATGCCTTGGACAATAGGATCATAAACTATAAAGCCCATTAATCATAAATTCTAAGAGGGATAAAATTATGGGTTTTTTCCTTCACCAATCCCAATCCATGATTGAAAAACTAATTAATTGGGAAAAAAATTTATTGGGGAATTTAATAAAATATCATGAACCATCCCATGTTCGATGAACTACCTTCGGAAACTCTCACAATAACACACCATACTCTTAGAGAGAATTCTAATATAATATGGTTTTATGTATCAATAATCTATCCATATTAATTTATATTTTTCTATAATTATTATATTTAACATTTATTACTTTATAATGATTAATAAATAAGTTTGAAAAAAATTATACTTTTATAGATTGAAACATTAATGGAATATTTGGGAAATCAATATTTGTGGTCATGAAAATCTATTTTAAGGGATTATATAATTTATGAACTAAATTATATTTTTATATAATATTTTTATTAAATAAATTTTATCTAATATAAATGGATATATAATTTTAAGGTGTCAATTTTTTTATAATTTTTATAAAATTTTTATTGTCAAAAAACTAGTAACAATTCAAAAAATATTAATATTTAATTTAGAATCATGAATTATAATATTTATATAAGTAGTTTTATATTATAAATATTATTTTTGAAATCATAATTTTTAAATTATCTAACATTAAATTATTATATTTTTTTGAGACAAACAATTTTTTATGTAAAAAATAAATTCAATATAATTATATATTACAAATAATGAGATCCCAAAATTTCATAATTATTTTCATAAATAATATAATTTGTACACATAATTTTTTTTTGATTTCCCTTTTAAATAATTCTTTTTGATGTTATTTTATTAATTTAATAAACTATTAATTAATACTCTAAAACCGGTATTATATTGTATGAAATTAAAACCAAATATTTATAAACATTATCAACTTCCACATCACCAAGGGTATTATTTTAAATATCATGGTTATCAGAAATACAAAATAATTAAATCCAATACTATTTTGTAGAATACATGGTAAATTACTATTTGATGGTTTATGGTTTGGATTAATTTATCATATATATTCCAATGCCAAAATTTAGAAATTAATAATTAATTCCCATGAGTTTTTTTATATAAACCCACCAAACCTCACGTTCCACTTTACATAAAAACCCTTATAGTACACATTTATTTCTACCATTTCCCCTCATTATCCATACCAAGGTTCTCCCAACCTCTTATGAATCTCATGAAAATTTGTTAGAAGCACCCTATCAAGGTATGAGGTCATTTCCATCACCTCCTTATAAATGTTTTTTTATATTAATCCATTTATTTTAAATTTATAATGTATTGATATGTTTAAACATGTACCTCTTACTATCCTTTTGATTTTTATTGGATTATTGACCACATTCACTCTCATTTATCCCTTCAATGAATCTTCATGTACACCAGGTATGTTAATGAAATTATCCCATTTTTTCATGCCATCCTTTTATTTTGCGAATACCTTTTACAATTTCCACTCAGCAGTAATCACCTAGATATACATATCAGTTTTATATTTCATAATTCCACATATACTAACCACACTTATTTAACATGGGATCAAATGAGATAAAATAATATCCCATACTCATAATGATATATATGAAACACCATGTCATGTACATTATATAAAATTAATTATTGGGGTTGGAATTGTCTAACCCTTCAATGCATAGGGTAATGAAACTATTTCATGGGATTCCATGTATAGTGCAAGTGTGGTAATCTTAAGCACATTATATATATTTTTCTGAGTATATATACTCAACTTGTGTCTATAAGGTTATTTTTTTATTGCCACATTCTTATGTTCTCTATATACTATCATGTTATATCTTGCCTCATTGTTCATGATCATGATTCTCACCACTTTTATATTACCTTGAAATACCTCATGGATCACATGAACTCATTTACATTATCCCCTGATTTGTTAATTAACTTATTGGGATCTATTTCTCATAATTTTCATTTTCATCTCCCCAGGTTATCATATAGTGTTTTTAAGATCCATGGAATATAAGGAAATATTCTAGAGTATTTAGGTAATGATGTTTTACTAATGTTTTATGTCATTTCTTATACCTAATATCCCATAAAACATTGACCTCTGAATATTTTGGGGTCATATTATGTGTAAATTTATTTAATAAAAAATAAAATAAAACGTGACAATGATATGGTTTTCGTAGTTGGTATCATCAAAAATTTTAGTTAGGTTTGTAGGTTAAGATTTAAAACTATTGTGAAATCCGTAGGGATAAGACTAAACATTAGACAAAGTTTCTATATTTCGAATAATTATATAGTATGAAGGTTCCAAAAAAATAATTCACATTCTTGATTCTACAATTGGATATTGATTTGGAATGGTTATAAATAGTGGTAATAAACCTAAAAAGGGATCATTGATCAAGAATCGATCATGAGATTATGCATGATAATGTGCTTAGCTACACAACTAGTTTGACACTATTAGGGGATATGATTTTTTTAAAATCACTTGGTCATTAAAAATCATTATGAAGGGAAAAAATGAAAAAAATTATATATTAGGAAACAAATCATGGTTTTCCAAGGTTGAATCGTAGAAATTAATTGGTTATTTATTATATGTAATTTATGACTTTTTCATTTAATGTTCATGGTTGCCCTTTTATTTGATTAATAGATTAGACATTCCCACCTCGATGTCAATTTTCATTGATGTAAAAGATTATAACAAGATTGAAATAGTGTAAGGAAGGAATATCATCAAATAATGGACTTAAAAATTTTTATGTGACTATATTTCTATTAATTATTTTTTAAAAGATAAGTTATATAGAACTATACAAACATCACCTGAAAAATATAAATTATGTTATCTATGAAGATGGAAAATGGGTCAATTACTACATATAATGTATATAAATCATACCATATCCATATTTATTTTATAATCATCCCAATCAACTTAATGATAGTCATGTAATTAGAATATTAATAAATTATGGGGAAAGATTGGATTTCTTTATATAAATATGAAATAAATTTCCAAGAAAAGGATATCACTTTCTGTATCGCCAATCTAATTCTCATAATCTACACGTGAAATTAAGAGGATGAATCTCCTTTGAAAAATTTCTTCTAGAATTGATATTATTTGTATATGAGAAATCATATCTTTTATTGATGATAGAGACCATGTAAAAGATCATCCTCGATGGAATAACCATTGTGAGGGAATATACTGATGTGTATCGCCAATAATTTCCCTTCCATTCTCTAATTGATGATGTTGATTTATCAATTTATATTATAACCATAGTATTAACAGTGTGAATGAATCTATATATAATAGACAGTGTTGATCATGAGGGGCACATGAAGAGTCTATTGGGGAATCAAAATACCTGATTTATACCCTCATATGATTCATCATGGTGAATATTAGTCATTATTAACATGTAAAAGGATGGGTTAATATTCCTCAACATTGATTATAATAATATCAAAAATATTGTTATTAAGAAATATTAATTGATTCTATATATTGGTGAATTATTTGATCATCTTTGTGGAGCCCATTAATTCTCTTAGTTGGATTAGTTATTTGATTTTATAAAGTTACAGTTAAGAAGGAGGATATCCCCATGTGTAATTTTCATATAAGGTAAGACCAATAAATGCTAATAGTTAATAATTTGGACTCACTAATGATCTTTAAAAAATTATGGACATGATGAATAATGTCTTTAGGTATAACCTAGATAATTTTCTAGCATTAAATTTAAACAATATTCTTATATTCTCAAAAATATATGAGGAATATAATGTTTATTTTAATGTAAAGTTATGGAAATTATTATAGAAAAAGATATTTTCAATATATAGTTAATGCATGATGATTATACAGAATGTAACATTCCATGGTCATGCCATCGCTATCAAAAATAAATACCTATAGATCCTTAAAAAATCGAGGAAAATAATGGTTGACTAGGACCATCATCTACGATGAAAATCTGTAGTTCATTGGATTAGCTAGATACAATCATCAATTTGTGAAAATATTCAAATGATTATCAAGAGCATAGACCATTATAACCCAGAATGGAATCACATTTTTCCTAATTGAAAAAAACTGAATAAGTATTTAGAAAGTGGAAGAATTGGGTAATTACTACACATGTTGTCATATTACCCACTATTTGGGAATTATTTGTGGTCTACAAAAATTCTTCCAAAATTTGATTTCAGTGTGTACATATCAAAAATATTTTTTTCATAGCCTATTATTCCCACCATTTTAATATTCGTGATGATAACAACCCAACACAATATATATAATTGAGGGGAATGATCATGGGATTTATGATTTTGAGACATTATCTCAATAAATAAAAGTGCAATGTATAATCATTCCATAAAATCCTCAAAAATATATTCACACTAATAAATATTGATATGTAGAAATAATTGTTTTTGTAGATAATTTATGACAATTATTGTTCATTCCATTTCCCTATTAGAAAGGAGATCAATGTGGATGATGCTCTAAGTGGAAAGTATACTTCAACCCTATCCATTATGAGGACTGAAATGGATCCAATATTATAGGAAATTAAAATAATGAATATGGTAATAATAAAAATATATTCATTATAACATCTTAAATGTATTATCAACCATATATAATTGAGAGTTTGAAGGATGATTTGGATGACACCCTGTGGTATAAAAAGCAAGAAAATATTCAATATATTATTGTTTCTAAAGATTTACATATAAATATTATAACCATGATATGTGTCACATAAAAACCAAAAAAAAGAAAGAACTTATGTATGATGCACATAGATAATTCCCCTATGTTAATCAAGGAAGCACTAAGATGTATAGATATTTAATGAAAAGCTTCGGTGGGATAATATAAAGAGCGATATTATAGAGATTTTACCATGATACCAGGTATTCCCACAAGTCTATGTGGAAAGATATAGTTATATGGTAATGATGGAACCATTTCCCATAAATTTATTAATATAGGAAAACATAAGCACCCATTACATTATGGGACTCCACAAGAGACATAAATTCCATAAAAACATCTAGGATGTAGTAGATTTTCACACCAAGAAAGCATATTTTATTGTTATTAAGGAATATTTCACCCTAACCAAATTACCAGTTGTTATATAATATTATTGTTAAGATTTTATATATATACACTCAATATTGTATTTGATCATGATCTGAGTTTCTTCTTGCGGTTATATTGAATCCATCAATACATTGTGCATATGGATCAGAGGTTCAACAATTCTTATCTCCCTCTGGTTGAGGGAAAATCTGAATGAACCATTCAAACTATTGATTAATGTTTTTAAAAACCCAGATTTTTCCTTGTAATTTATATAAGTTAATGGAATTATTATGAGTTTGTGAAAATTGACGGTGCATTATTCCAAGGCTGAGACTACCAGAATTAATTTCTGAATTTTTTTTAATGTTTGTTCCGCAAAAGAGCGAGGGAATTTTCTATCTTTTGAACTAGTTCTCAGATTAAAAATATTATGGCACTGTTGATTCCGTAGCACCAGGATTATCTTAAGGGAGGATTGACTTTGACTGCTATAGTCCGAGATAAAAAATTATGTTTTAGGAATTTTTATATAATAATAAAAATATCTTATTTATTTTCTATTTTTCATTCTTTTATTCCATCCTACAAGAGGAAATTTGGGACCATCGACGTTTCAAGCCAATAAATGGCGTGACCTTTCATTTATATGTAATTTCACCACTATGGAATTAAAAAAAATCCTAATTAAAGGGATTACATTAATTTTCAACATCATTACTTACCCTCCCTCTCTCTCTTATTTAAATGGATCTTGGGGATGGGTGTTGGAACAACATTGCCAAGAAACGAACTGATGGCAAAGTGCCGAGGCGTGAAACACTTGGAGAACTCAGACAGTTCCAGTGAACGGTTATGAGCGACACTGAAACCCCAAACCAAAAATTGACAATCGAGCGATGACATTGGAGGCTAGTTGCAAGGAAGAAAAACTTCATCCCACATCCTCATCCTCAGGCATTTCTCCATCATTCTTGAGGTAGGGGTTTGATTTTTGTTATTTCAAGTGAATTTCATGAACCCTTAAATCCTCCCATGCGATTACAATCTAACGCATAGGGCGCGGGCCGAATGAACACTGCCGGAACCATACTCTACATTGCTACCCTTGCGCCTCCTAAAAAGACCGCCAGTACGTTGGCATTGACTAGTTATGATGGAGGTAGCATGCCGATGCACGCCGTAAGAGGATGTTGCGACAATAAGCCACGATGGTCATCATACCGGTATACCATCACACGTCACTAATAATCAAGGGGTCGCGGATCATCTGTTGTGGCAGTTGGAGGAAGTGATCGGCACATCGGTAATCCATTGAATGAGAGGTCGTGCGACTAGCATGCCACTAGAGAGAGGGGAGGCGGGGCGACCAGCGTGCCGTTGGTGAGCATAGGGATGCATGTAACGTCACGATCCTAGTTACCCAGAGTCGGTGTATTATTACATAACTTTGGCATGATCACAAAAGATCATGTCTCAAAAACTGATTAGTTTAGTAGCCTTGGAATCACTAGATATATTCATAAGTCCTACATTACATCATAAAGTTAAAAATAATACTAAAACATCTTGTCTTCATGTCCCCTCATACTATCCCTGTAGGTCATTCATAAAATACTTCTTCACATCCTGGAAAAAATTAAAACATTGAAAGGAGTGAGATCTGATGCTCCATAAAGAAAACCATATAGCAGAAACATTCATAAATAAACATAAACATTTAAGGAAATGTATAACTAAAACAGAAACCTTTTAAACGTGAAATTCAGCATAATATGGAAAATATAAAATGAAATAATTCCATTTACTTATTCACGTGGATATTCTACTAGTCGAATAATCACATGTATTATCAATAACCACTTTCATAACGATGGATTGCATAATGTCAGACTATCATAACCACGTAGCCAAGACCTCCTGCCAAGACTACAAATAAGATTTTGTCAAGGACTCATGCTAAGACAGTAGTTTGTCTCATGAGACCTACCGATGCATCGAGGATCTATAGCGGGCCCCACCAATTACTTATTAACTCCAACGCATTCCTCTTAGAACAGGTTTAAACATAACATAAACATTCGTATTAAAACTAGCATACGAAATGTCAATAATTTCTCCATAAACCATGAATGGTTTAAAAATAAAACATCCATAGTCAAACATATCACAAAAACATCAATTCAATATGGTTGTTTTGTATCATAATAAATCAACTTCAAATTAACATAAAATGCATCAAAAGATGTTGACATAGATGAAATCAAAACTATTTGAGGGAAATATCACTTTTTTTGAAATCATTTAAAAGTCAGATAATTATAAAAGAAAATATTTACATTGAAAATATAATTAATCTTTTAAGGTAAGCTTCGACAATTTTACAATGGCGGAAAATAGCCTCACCCACCGTATAATTTAAAAAAAGACATTTTTACCTTAATTCTGTTGAAAAGGTTAAAAAGAACCTTGTTTGGAAAATGACGGAATGATTCCATTATAAAATTCTTATATTAAGTCAAACAAAGGTATTAATGAATTTAACCCATATTCTATTAAATAGTAAGAATGTTTTGAAATACATTTTTAAGAAACATGGATTTGGATGATAAAGAGGTCCCAATAGATAATTACGGATAAACAACCTCGGATAATGAAGAGATTGTGAAATAAACCCTTACCTTTTAATTATCCTTGGTTGAGGGTAGGATAACCTCATGTATAATGGTGAAATAATTGTTATTAAATTATAAAATAATAATATAGATTAATATAATATCATATATGATCTTTTAACATTGATTTGTTAATAATGACTTATTATTAACATCGTTTCGGGTGTTAAATTACTTGTCTTATTTTATATATTTTGTTACATAAGCTGTGTTTGTTATGGATAAGATGTATCTTATTCATATACAGAATGATATAAAGTCCTTAAACATAATTTTTAATCATCAAATGAGAATTATAATTGCATGGATACGATGGGGAATGAACCCCATCGCGTTCGTGGAGACAGTAGTCTGTACGTAAGGACGAGCGATAATATAATTCATTTGATATTAAAATAATATATAATGGGATTGTATATCTATATACAGAATCATTATCATGTTATATTTATTATTTACATGAATTACACATCATTATTATAACCATCCAAATAATAATGTATTGAATAACAAATACACCACGATGTGGAGACGGTAAGCCGTATGTACGCACTTATGGTGACATGTTATTCAATGGATTGATAGAATAATGAATATGGTTTTACCATATTTATAATAACATCACATTATATAGAAGATTTTGGAGTTATTATTTTATAATGGAAATAACTAAGACAGAATAAGTTAATGAAGAAAGGAACTTGAAAGAGGTAGTTAAAACATTACCTCTTCTTCGGGTTCTTTCTTTTGATTTGATCAAAATGGATCCATAGGATGGCTTTCTGATAAACCAAAGGCCTCTAGGTTGATGTGAGGTAAGTTGAGAGAATATTTGCGCCGGGTTTGGCCGAACCGAAAGGATTTGAAGGTGTGATGAATTGGTTATAAGTGGTGTCCTTTTATAAGGGGGGAGAGGCTCTTTAGAAAAAACATAAATTATTATTTTATAATGAATTCATATACGGTTTGTAATGGCTAAAAAGGGGATTATTAAAAATCTAAGGTGGGGATGGGTCGACATCCTTTCATACAATATATTTTAGACAGATTTGGGTCATTATATTAAACTTATCGTTTAGTTTTAACTATTAGTTAATTAGATTTACATTTACCATGTAACTTTGTATTTTTATATTATATAGTTAATAATCTTACTATATACATCCAAGAGACCCCAAAATGGTCCATTAATGATACACCTATCATGATATAAGTCCTTTTTCCGATCCTTAGATTGTTATGAATGGAATATCAATTAATAATATAATTCTTGTTTTAAAAACTCATTTGTGTCAATTTTTACCATATTTAATAATTGATTTTTGTTAAAGTCATACAAACATTATTAATTCTAAAAAAAATTATTTTAAGCATTTCTAACATGTCCTATTAACCAATAAAATTCGTCTATGGCATCAAAACTTCAAAATTATATTTATTTTAACATCTATAATACTATTTATTTGATTCTTTCATTAATTAAGAAAATATTGCATCATTATTGTGTCATAAATAAATTTAATTATTCAATTTCTAAAAATTATAAATAAAACTCCATTATGTAGGAAATATTTTTTGATTTCTAATGAAAATTTATAGTCGAAAATATACCATATACAACCCTATGTTAAAATTGTTTCTCTAAAAGAAATATGCTTATGTCATTTTTGTATTTACTTTAACTTAATTAATATAAAGTGTCATTATCACTTACTAGTGGATCCATGGGGTCTCAAAATCAACCCAAAGATTACCATGGTCGGACATATATCAACCAATAAGGATATAACAAGTTTTAGTGTAATTTATTATTATTATAACATTATTTTTTACCATTATTTAGCCGATTTACCCTTTAACCATGGTATATGAAACATTTACCGAAGTAATTATTCAAAATGTCTAAAAATAAAAGTTACCTATTTAAAAAATTTGGACCTCAGGATTCTATATATGGATTCCATTTTTCTAAATTCAAAACACAGAAGTGGCAGAAATTAATTTAAAATTAATTCCCACTGTCAAAACAAAAAGTGAGTTTTTAAGAAATAATAACTATCAAAATATTTACACTTGCTTATGACCAGTTTAATTGTGAAATTATGTCCAATTAACAAAATTTTATTAAATGGTAAAAATATATTGTAAATATACTTTTAAACCACTCATATTCATAATTTATCACTACTAATTATTTTGATTAAAAATTTTGTTTTTAATTAAAATTTAGTTCATTTAACTATTCATCAAAATATTCCAGTTATCCGAAAAGTACCAAAATATCACCTTGGGATAATTTCGATATTCCGAATCAAAAAATGAAGTCCATTTTGAGAGATAAAATTTATAAAATTAAAAAAAGTGGGTATTACTATTTATAATGGCTACTTTGATTGGTCGCGGTGTGTTAAAATCTCGATGTTTCGTACAACACACGCTATTTTATTATTCATAGAGAATCGTACCATGGAAGCTTGGGGTGTTACATTCTCCCATCCTTCAAATTATTTTTCCTCAAAATTTCTAGAATACAACCACATGAAAAGTCTCGGGTGATTCTTCATCATATGTTCCTCGGGTTCCCACGTTGCCTCTTCCATCTTATTGTTTCTCTATAATGATTTTACCAGACGGGTCATTCTGTTTCTCAGAACATGTTCTCCTGTATCAAGAATCTTGGCATGCTCTTCTCAATAAGATAGATCGAGTTCCAGTTGTAATTCCTCATAGGTGAGTACATGCATTAGGTCAGGCATGTATTTTCTCAACAGTGATATGTGGAACACATCGTGAAATTTGGAGAGATTTGGAAGCATTTCCAAACGGTAAGCTACAACCCCAATTCGTTCTAGAATTTTGTAAGGTCCAATGAACATAGGACACAATTTTCCCTTCTTTCCAAAATGTATAAATCCATTCCATTGAGATACCATCTAGAAAACTAGATCTCCTACCGGAAATTCTTAATCCTTCCTTCTGTTATCGACATAGCTCTTCTGCCTGCTTTGAGATGCTTTGATGTGGTTTTGGATTAACTTTTCCTTTCCCATCATTTCCTCCACTAGTTCTAGGCCTACGAGGTTTCTATCACCAATGTAATCTCAACAGGTTGGTGTGAGACATCTCTTTCAGTATAATTCTTCATATGGTGCAATCCGAATACTTGAATGGAAGCTATTGTTATAGGAAAATTTCACCAAAGGTAAATATTGATCCCACATACCCTCAAAGTCAAGTGAGAAAGATCTCAACAAGTCTTCTAAGGATTGAATATTTCGTTCCGATTGTCCATCAGTTTGGGGGTGGGAGGCAGTGCTCAAACGAAGTTCAGTATCAAGGTCTCTCTGATGATTTTTCTAGAATCATGAATTAAAACGTGGATCATGATCAGAAACAATCGATAGGGTACTCCATGAAGTCTTAAAACTTCATTGATATAAATCTTTTCTAGACGTTCAAGTGGTAAATCTTCCCTTATAGGAAGAAAATGTACTGACTTGGTAGGACGATCAACAATGACCCATATTGCATCATTATTTCTAGGAGTCATTGTTAGTCACATGACAATGTCCATCGTGATATTATACCATTTCCACTCAGGTATGGGAAGAGGTTGCATGACTCCTCTAGGCCGTTGCCTTCTAGGTTTCACTTGTGGACAAACCATACATGTTGACACAAAATCAGCAATCTCCCTCTTCATGTTATACCACCAATAATGTTTCTTAAAATCCCTATACATTTTGGTTCTCCCAGGGTGTATAGAGAAATTGGAACTATGAGCATCATCCAACAATTCCATTTTTATATTACATATATTCGGAACACAAATTCTATTCCCAAATTTCAAAATTCAATTTTCATACACAAAGTCACTCAATCTCTCATCTTTAACAACTTTAATCTTCTTTTGAAACACTTCATCACAGTTCTGATAATTCTTCATCCTTTATAGTAAATATGGGTTGGAAACCATTTGAAAAAGTACTGATGTTTCTCCTTCCATGGTTATTCCCATATCCATCGTTACTATATCCATGTATATAGGATCCTTTCCCACTCACATCTTGTTCAAAACTCCATGATTCTTTCTACTCTAAGCATACACCACATTATTTGCCTTCCCCGGGTGGTAGTGTATCGTGAAATCATAATCCTTGAGTAGTTCAAGCCATATCCTTTGCTTCATGTTGAGTTCATTCTGTGAGAAAATATACTTCAAACTCTTGTGATAAGTATAAATATCATATTTTTCACTATAGAGATTATTTATCCATATCTGGAAAGCAACGATTAGAGCAGCTAAGTCCATATCATGAGTTTGATAGTTTTGCTCATGAATTTTCAGCTGTCGTGATGCATAGGCAATAACTCTATCATTCTGCATAAGGACACAACCATGTCCTTTCTTCGATGATTCACTATAAATAACGAACCCATCATTCCCCAATGGTAGAGTCAATATAAGATCGTTGACTACTCTTCTCTTTATTTCTTCAAAAAATTCTTCACACTCTTTTTTACAAACAAATTTAACCCCTTTACGTGTGAGATTTGTTAATGGGTTAGCCAATTGAGAAAAATTCTAGACAAACTGTTGATAATAACCTGCTAAACCAATAAAACTATGCACCACGGTTATACGCGTTGGTGCTGGCCATTCTTGGATTGCTCTTGTCTTAGCAGTATCAACAAAGATTCCAACCATATAGATAATATGGCCATGAAAAGAAATCTCTTGAAGCCATAATTCAACTTGCTAAGCTTCCCATATAATTTATGTCTTCTCAGAGTCTTCAGGATAATGTACAGGTGATTTTCATGATCTTCGTAGATTTTTTAGTACAACGAGATATCATTAATAAATACTACTACAAAATCTTCGAGATATTCCTTAAAATCTATGTTCATTAGATCCATTAAAAAAGTGGGTGCATTAGTCAACCCAAAAGGCATTAATGTAAAATCTTAATGCCCGTACCTGGTTCAAAATTTTTTCTTCAAAATGTCTTCCTTCTTTACAGACAACTGATGGTACCCAGATCGAAGTTCAATCTTTGAAAAGTATTGAGCTCCATGCAATTGGTCAAATAAATCATCAATGTGAGGTAAGGATACTTGTTCTTTATTGTTATAGCATTGATCTGCCTGTAGTCGATACATAACCTCATATATCCATCTTTCTTTTTAAGAAAATGAATAGTGGATCCCCATGGAGAAACACAATGGAAAATTAATCCCTTATTACTCAATTCCTCTAGTTATTTCTTTTGTTCAACTAATTCCACTGCGGCCATTCTATAATGTGTCTTCGATATAGGACTTGATCCAGGAATTAAATCAATGGAAAACTAAACTTCTCGTTCTGGAGGATGTCCAGGTAAATTTTTCGGAAACACATATACATATTATTATACAATAGGTACATACTCTATTTGAACTTTCCTTTCCTCACCCACAGTAATTTCATTCTCTTCCTCCCCAAAAATTGAATTTAGTTGAGCAACTGGGGGTGGATTTAGATAAGAATTTGGTGGTGATGATTATTCTCTAAAGATAAGGTGTTCCTTATCATCATCATCAAAAATAGTACCCTCCTTATTCTTACAATAAATCTTTGCATAATGGTCCAAAAGACAATCCATACTGAGGATTATATCAAACTCAATCATATATATGACAATGAGATCAGCGGATAAAGAAAATTTATGTGCTCTATTGGGGACTGATTCACAAAACAATGTTGGAATGATACATCCCTTAGGAGTTTTAACATACAAATCCATTGTTAAATAAAATTGGAAATAACTAATTTTCATAGCAAACTGGGAAGATATGAAACAATGCGATGATCAAGAATCAAATAAATCATTTTCTAAACATGAGAAAACCATTAAATTACCTGCCAACACGTCTTTCGATGCTTCTACCTCTGCAGTGGTGATAACATAAGCTTGGCCTTGATCCCTTGGCCTTTTTTGAGGTATGTTCCCCTGACACTTAGGACATTAATTTTCATAATGTCCCATCTCTCTACAATTATAGCATTCCACGTTGACAACAACTCTCTTTCCCTTGCAATCATGAGCTTGTTGGCCTTTTTCACCTCACTTGTAAAAGACTATCATTCCCTTCAAGCAAGTACCTGAGTATTTCTTCCCACATTTACAGCAATATGGATAATCAACATTTCGCATCTTTCATTTATTTCCATTTCCAAAGTGGTCAGTAGATATCTTCTTCTCTTGCTTTTCCTTAAAGTCATAAGACTTAGCAAATTTATTTTTTGTCTTGATAACACATGAGACAATATCTTTGTATGAAGAGAAATATTGTGAGACTAATGATCAACAGAGAAACGGTTTTATCCCATCAATTAAATGATAAATCTTACTTCTTGGGCTACATATATAATCTACTGCTTGCCTCTCTAACCTTGTAAACTTAGCCTCAAACATTGCGACATTCTTATCCTCCTTTTTCCTCAGACACAGAAATTTCCTTTCCATATTTTCTTGATGGTCACGAGGAAAGTATTTTTCTATGATAATCTCTTTGAACTCCATCCATTCTATATTTGATAATTCATCATATTCCTTCATGTTTTGAATAAACACTCCCCATTGATCAGCATCTCTAGTGAGGCAGTAAACTTTCATGACAACATTTTCCCTTTCGCTGCTCCCCAAGGTGTGGAATATTTTCTCTAAAGAACACATCCATTGCTCAACTACCAATGGATTTTTAATCCCATTGAATTTTGGTGGTTGTTTCCTCATGAAGCGATCTAACATTGATCCTCCACGTTGTGGATCAGGGTGCTCCATACGGGTAAGGTTATTATTTATAACATGAGTGTGTTGTCACAGTATGTCGATTAGCGGATCAGCACTAGTTGCATCACCAGATCCACTATAATTATCTTGAGTAGGTGGGAAATCCCTACATTGAGTGTGTGCATTGATACTGTTTCCATTTCATCCACTAGGTTCCATTTCTAAATAATTTCATAAACTAGATCAGTTTATGAATGAAAATACATAATTACAAACATGTAAAACACATAACATAAATTGAACAGTTTATGCATATAATCAATAATCATGAAAATGATTTCTTTGAGTATTTATATACTTATAATACCTTCATAATGGTTTTTAAGTAAAATGGGAATTATCCTAATCGTATTCCACAGTAGTGTCTTAACCAAGAGTGTAGAAAGGCCCATTGTCATGCACCAGTTCCCGTTCGAGTCTAGCTCAATGTGGTGTTTTCAGGTTTTACCCCTAGGTACATCTGTGCTAGACCCGCCTCTACCTGCTAATATCCATACAGGGATGTATTTCTCAGAAAACTCACAAAATATATACAATACCAAAATTCTAGGAAGTTCTTATATACTAATCCTCAAAGTCCATCGTAAGTCTATGTGCTCTAATCAAAGTTTATCTAAATATAGATTCCAATGTTTGAACTAAACTTCCTCTGATACCAACTGTAACGCCCCGACCCCAGTTACCAAGAGTCAGTGCATTATTATATAACATTGGCATGATCACAAAAGATCATGTCTCAAAATAGAGATTTGTTTAGTAGCCTTGGAATCAATTTATATATTCATAAGTCATACATTACATCATAAAGTGAAAAAAAAACTACAACAACATCTTGTCTTCAGGTCCCCTCATACTATCCCTACATGTCATTCATAAAATACGTTTTCACATCCTGGGAAAAATTAAAAACATTGAAATGAGTGAGCTCTAATGCTGAGTAAGGATAACAATATAGTGGAAACATTAATAAATGAACATAAACATTTAAGGCAATGTATAAATAAAACAAAACCCTTTTAAATTTTAAAATCAGAATAATAAGGAAAATATAAAATGAAATAAATCTATTTACATATACACATGGATATTATATTAGTCGACTAATCACATGCAATATCAATAACTACTTTCATAATGATGGAATGCATAATTTCATACTACCATAACCACGTATCCAAGGCCTCGTGCCAAGACTACAAATAAGATTTTGTCAAGGCCTCATGCCAAGACACTAGATTGTCTCATGAGACCTACCAATGAATCGAGGAGCTATAGCAGGCTCCACCTGTCACATGTTATGTCCAATTCATTCCTCATATGAACAGGTTTAAACATAAAATAAACACTCATATTAAACGTAGTATACAAAATGTTAATACATTCTCTATAAATCATGAATGGTATAAAAATAACACATCAATAGTCAAACATATCACAAAACCTTCAATACAATATGGTTGTTTTGTATCATTGTAAATCCACTTAAAATACGCTTAAAATCTATCAAATGATGTTGACATAGATGAAATCAAAACTATTTTAGGGAAATATCTCTTTTTTGAAATCATTTAAAATTCACATAATTATAAAAGAAAACATTAATTTGAAAATATTATTATATTCTTGTAAGGGAAGCTTCAAAAATTTTACAACGGACGAAAATAGCCACACCTGCCGTATATGTTAAAAAAATACATTCTTACCTTCATTCTGTCAAAAAGGATAACAAGGACCTTGTTTGGAAAAATGATGGAAGGATTCTTTTATAATGTTATTATAAAAAATCAAACAAGGGTATAAATGACATTAACCCATATGATGAAAAATAGTAATAATGTTTTGAAATATATTTTTAAGAAATATGGATGTGCATGATAAAGATGTACCAGTAGATAATTACGTATAAACAACCTCATATAATGAAGAGATTGTGAAATAAACCCTTACCTTGAACTTTTCCTTGTTTGATATTATGATAACATCATTTATATTCGTGAAATAATTGTTCTTAAATTATAAAATAATCATATACATTAATATGATATCATATATGATCTTTTAACATTGATTTGTTAATAATATCTTATTATTATCCTCATTTTGGTTGGTAACTTACTAGTTTTATTTTATATATTTTGTTACATAAGCCAAGTTTTTTATGTATTGGTTGTATATTATTAATATACCTAATGATATCAAGATATTAAACATTATTTTTAATCATCAAATGAGAATTATAATTGCATGGATATGATGAGGAATGAATCTCATCGCGTTTGTGGAGATGGTAGTCCGTACGTACGCACGAGCGACAATATAAATATTTTGATTTTAAAATAATATATAATTTGATGGTTTACCATATATAAATAATCATTATAACGTTATATTTATTATTTATATAAATTACACCTCATTATTATAGCCTTCACAATAATAATGTATTGAATAACAATTACACCACGACGTGGTGACTGTAAGCCGTACGTACGCAGGTATTGTGACATGTCATTCAATAGATGGATAGAATACTGAATATGGTTGTACCATATTTATAATAAAATCATAGTATATATAATATGCTTGATTTGTTATTTTAGAATGGGAATAACAAATATGTAAGAATTTGAAGAAGAAAGGAACCTGAAAGAGGGTGGTGAAAACATTACATCTTCTTCGGGTTCTTCTTTTGATTTGATCAAAAATGCCCCTTAGGTTGGCTTTCTGATCAAACTATGGCCTCTAGGATGATGTGAGGGAAGTTGAGAGAATATTTCGGCTGGGATTGGCCGAACCAAAAGGCTTTGCTGGTGTGATGAATTTGTTATAAGTGGTGACATTTTATAAAGGGGAAGAGGGGCTCTTTTGGAAAAACATAAAGTATTATTTTATAATAAATTCATATTCGGTTTCTAATGTCTCAAAAGTTAATTATTAAAAGTATAAGGTGGGATGGGTCGAAATACTTTCAACCAATAGATTTTAGACAGGTTTGGGTCATTATATTAACCTTATCGTTTAGTTTTAACTCTTCGTTAATTAGATTTACATTTACCATGTCACTTTTTGTTTTAATAATATATAGTTCATAAACGTACTATATACATCCAAGCGACCCAAAAGTGGTCCATTAATGAGACACATATCATTATAAATTTCCTTCGGCATAACCTCAGATATTTAAAAATATAATATCAATTAATAAAAAAATCTTGTTTTAAAAAGTCATTTATGTCAATTTTGACAATATTTAATAATTGATTTTTGTTAAAGTCTAAACAACTTTATTAATTAAAATAAAATTCATTTAAGAAATCCTAACATGTCATATTAACCAATAAAATTCGTTAATGGAAAAAAACATTCAAATTATATTTATTTTCGCATTTATAATACGAATTATTTGATTCTATCATTAAAAAAGAAAATACTGCATCATTATTGTGTAATGAATAAATTTAATTATTCATTGTTTAAAAATTATGAATAAATTACTATTATGTAGGAAATATTTTTGTCTTTATAATTAATATTTATTGTTGAAAATATAACATATATAAACCAATGTAAAAATTGTTTTTCTAAAAGATATATACTTTTCTCATTTTTGTATTTACTTTAACTTAATTAATATAAAGTGTCATTATCCCTTACGAGTGGATCCATGGGGTCCCAAAATCGACCCATAGATTCCCATGGTCTGAAATGTATCAACCAATAATGTGAGGACACGTTTTAGAATAATTTATTATTATTATAATATTATTTTTTACCCTTATTTACCATATTTTCCCTTTAACCATGGTAAATAAAATATTTACCAAAATAATTATTCAAAATGTATAAAAATTAAAGATTCCTATATACACAAATTGGATCTCATGATTCTAAATATGGAATCCATTTTTCTAAATTCAAAACACAGAAGTGGCAGAAATTAATTGAAAATTTGTTTCTGCAGTCAAAACAAAAAAGTGTGTCTTTAAGAAATAATTATCAAAAGATTGACACTTGCTTATGTCCGGTATAATTGTGAAATTATATCCAATGATCAAAATTGTATTAAATGGTAAAAATATATTCTAAATATACTTTAAAACCAATCAAATTTATAATTTATCACTATTAATTATTTTGATTAAAAAAGTTTTTTTAATTATAATTTAGTAATTTTCACTATTCATCTAAATAAAAAAGTCATTCGAAAAGTACCAAAATTTCACCCTATGCTAATTTTGATATTCTGAATACAAAAATTAAGTCCATTTTGGGATATAAAATTTATAAAATTTCAAAAATTGTGTATTACTATTCCTAACGGGTACTTAGATTTGTCATGGTGTGTTAGAATCTCGAAGTTGCGTACAACACACGCTACTGTATTATTCAAAGAGAATCGTACCATGGATGCATGGTGTGTTACACCGCGACTGATGTCGTGACATAGGAAGAAACTGCGCCTACATGACGGGTTCTGTGGTGATTGGGCAATGCCCACATGGTGCCACCATTTCACAAAACCGAAAGGCCTATGGGCCGTTCAGGATACCCTGGGGAACCACTACCCCCCATGCTAGCTCGAGTGGACCATGTCCGGGACTCCCCCACACCCCACCCTAGAGGGCCATTCCCCCCATGCGAGCCAGTCCACACTTGTCTAAAATGTAAGCCCATCGGGCCACGCGTCACCGTGTTTCGCCCCCTTTAGGGATGCGCCTCACGCGGCCGGACCACATGCTAACGAGTTGCGCCCCATTCCGAATCACATCTTTACAGGCCAATACACCTTTGCAGGCCGCCCTTTTTGGGACAACCCCATGCGGGCCGGGCTGAACCTCATTCCATCTTAGACTGGGTGGGGCCGGGTCGGTCCAACCAGGTCGAATAGGACCCTGAAACACTTAAAGGTCCATATCGTGGGAACACGACATCTGTTTGACGAACATTCTACGACATTTGATATCCTTGGATTGAGACAGTCCTTTTGGTATCCAACACTTATGTTTTGAAGAAAGTTGGAGTATTTTTGGTATGGATCGACCCTGAATCCAGCCGGGCCGCCGGAACTAAAACGCTTATAACCCACAGACCGGGTGTCTGCGTGATGCACTGTCTGACGCATTGAAACCCTTATGACAAGGCGGTCCTTTGGGTTACGCTTTTGTAGAGCATTGTAGTGGTCAAGTTATGACCGATATCTTGAATGTAGGATTCTAGGGAACTTGAGCACACTGGGTATGAGGATTCCACTGGGAGGATATAACGTGAAGAAACAATATCGATCATATGTGGGTCAGCATCTATCGATCCAGTGTGGGATAATATCTATCAGAGTTTGTGTGGGTCAACACTCAGTGATCATGTGGGGGTCAGCGCATACCGATCTTGTGTGGGTAAGATCCTATGTGGGTTAGCGTGGGTTAGTTACCTATTGATCTAGTGTGGGTCAGACTCAGTTCTACATAACATAATAAGATGATCTACCCTTACAACTAATCAGATGAACTTCTGTACATAAGTTATACCATATTGTGATCTGATTCTTTTTAACTTTGTTCTGTTATCTTTTTGGTGGGACTACTGTGGTACTTCTATCTTCGTGGTGTTACCTATGTGGTACTTCTATCTTTTAGTGTTACCCGTTTGGTACTTCTAGCATCATGGTGTTTCCTGTGTGGTACTTCTACCATCATGGTGTTACCTTTTTGGTACTTCAACCTTCATGGTGTTGTAATCGTGGGGTTACTTGTGTTGTACTTCTACCTTCGCGGTGTTACATTTTTGGTATTCTTCCCTCATGTATGACATAAGTTTGTCTTTATAACATAGGTATATGTATGGGATTATACCTAACGAGAGTTGATGTCTATTACTTTGTTCATTGCGAATGAGTTCATTCTTTGTGGTATTTACATTGTGGAACTCTAGGAGACCTACGCGGGTCTCGGTGTCCTTACCAGGTATCGTTATACTCAAACCTTCACGGGCTTCCCTCTCACCTTGTTGTGTCTTGTGAAAATGATGGATAGCTGTGATTGAGGCTGAGGAAGCCGCGACTAGATGGTGCTTGGTTGTGGACCACTTGGCATGAAATGACATAGGGACTAATGATCATGAGTTGTACCTACACTTCAGGTAGGATCCTCGAAGGAAGATCCATTAGTTTTTTTTCACTTTGCAGTTGTATCTGTACATTCAGTTGTACTTGTACTTTTTAGTTGGGATTGTATGTCAGCCCCTTTACTTTCAGCACACTTTTAATACACTAGATTACTTCTTGGTTACTTTTTGTTGTGTTCGTTGACTGTGTGTCTATACATGTTGAAATGGAAATGCCTCCCCGTATTAGTGATACGCCTTTCAGTGCTAGTCGCCCGCCTCTTGCCTATGGAAGACCTACTTGGGGTAGTCACGACACGGGCCCTGAGGGACATGTCATAAAAAAGTAGTATCAGAGGAGTCTGATCTACTGAAAAACTAGGACATTGATCATTTCTGTGTGGCAACAGTGTTATGTGTTATGAGTGTGGATTTCAATTTGGGTAATCCCATGTTTGGGCGGTGCCAGACGTATCCATACACCAGGACCTTGAATTTTGATTCCTAATTCATCACACAAAAACATTGATTGCATGTGTTTTAAAATGATTTCCTTAGATCTCTTGAGTCATTTCACCAGGTACAACATATTGACCATGGAGAAATTTTTTTATTTCAGGATATCTCCCCATAGATAGTCATGCAAGATTCCTAAGACGATATGTAATGAAGGCCCACTAAGCATTGAGGCCTCGGTGTAGGGCCCTTTTGCGGCATTAGCACCTTCGTGTAGTTTACCATAAGCACAACATCCTGTTGGGAAGCTGTTACAACTAGTCCAACCTGTAGAAGGTGCACGCCGACTGAGAATGATTCATGAGTTCCAGTGGTAGAGGCCTCCATGGTTCTAAAACGAGACAGACCTACAGGCGGACGAGGAGTAGATGGAGGTTGTAGTCAGATTTTTCTGCTTGGTTAGGACACCAGCTGACCTTATGGTGATCCTAGAAGCTAGACTTTTGTAGCTAAGAATAGTGAGATGGTGGTGCATTATGCTCTAGATACATGATGTGCTGACTCTCATCTGGTCATACTTCGAGATCCTTTTTAGGTTAGATTTCCTACCAAGGTCCTTATGCTCTATGCGTATATAGGAGCTGTTACCCCTATAGTATGGCTGCCTGACTGTGTAATAGTACTCAGTGAGGTTCACTGATCTCTCATGCTACTCCACCGACATAGTACGAGACCCTTTCATTAGGGTCTGGATGATTGAGAAGCGTCTCCAATGGGAGATCATAGCATTGATGATATCACTTAGAATTCTGAAGCAGGGGCCCATGCGGGCCAGGCCTTCAGGTGGATGACGTAAGGAAAAATGGTCAGTGGTGTGGGGCTCACAGGACAAAGGAGGATAGTTGAGGAGTAGGTACTGCTACTCTTGTCACAGGCAGGATCATTGGGCACATGAATGCCTGACCCGTCCTATGGCCGACCATCAGACTGTCGGGGGACGGCCAAGACAAAGGTAGAGATTCAACTGAGGAGGTATGCATGCATTTGGCAGATGTGGCAAAAGATTTGGTTATACAGTAGGTAGGGGAAAGAGATTCAAGGTTCTACCACCACCACCACCACCACCATGTGGTCCACCAAAACCATAGGTAGGTGGTGGACAGGGGCAAGCTCAACTCCTTGCAGCTGAGGCCTACATCCACCGGGCTCCAAAGATGATTAGAGGTACGATATGTGTCTACACCACTATAGTTGTAATAAGTATAGACATAGGTGTCAATAACTATTTTATTTCCATAGACTTCGTTCGGAGCATGGAGATTCCAGTTGAGCCATTGGCTCTATCCTTGCGGCTGAAATATCTTACGAGGGTGGATTAGACAATTACACATTGGTGCTGACGGTGTGAGCTTACTCTAGGAGGTGAGAGCTTCGGCTATGATCATTTAGTAGTGGCATTAAGGCCATATGGTGTAATCCTGGGTATGGACTGGTTATCCATATTCTTCGCCCAAATTTACTATATTAGGCACATTGTGTGATGTGTCTGCAAGGATGGGTCTAGTTTATTTAATCATCAGCAATAAGGGATCCTTTTCCGCGTAGGATGGACTTTCCCAAAGGAGGGTGCTGCCAATCACGCATCAGATAGCCAGCCTTACACTCGGAGATGTAGATGTTGAGAGTCCGAGTTATCCTGTAGTGGTGGACCAGTATGCTGATATCATTCAGGATGATATTCTGGGACTACTTCCATGTTGAGAGGTATAATTTTACATTGACATGTACCCAGATATAACACCAATATCTACACCATTATATCAGAAAGATCCTATGGACCCTCATGTGTTATGGGTATAGTTTATGGACTTGCAGAAAAATGGGTTCATAAGGCCCAACGATTCACTATGGGAATCCCCGATTTTGATTTCCATGAATGTAGATGGGAGTTTGAGATTCTGTGTGGACTACTGGCACCTGAACCTGGTGATAGTGAAGAATAAGTATCCACTTCTGAGGATTGATGATCTTTTCGACCTGCTGAAGGGTGATTGTTGGTTTTCAAAGATAGACCTCTGGTCAGGCTGTCATCAGCTTAGGGTACAAGATGAGGATTTGAAAAATATGACCTTTAGATGTTGAAATGTCCACTATGAGTTCATATTTATGCCATTAGGTGTGACCAATTCTCTGACATTATTCATGGGACTCATGAATAAGATCATCCAGCCATACCCCAATCGCTTTGTGCTGGTCTTCATCGACGAGAGTGCCAGTTTTGGATACGAGAGTTCTACATTCTGGGAAACGTTATCTTGGATGCTGGAGTTATAGTGGATCCAATGAAGATAAAGGTTGTTCTTACTTAGGATCCACCCAGGAATCTGAACGAGGTTAGGAGTTTCCTGGGGTTGGCTGGATACAACCGGAGATTCATGCATGACATTTATCGTGTTGTGGCACCCTTTTTTTCATTGACAAATAAGGGGAATCCCTTCATATGGATAGAGAGATGCCAACAGTGTTATCATGAGATGAGGAAAAGAATAACGAGTGCCCTATATTGTGGCTACAAAATTATGGGGTTGGGTATATAGTCTACTACAATGCATCAGGGACCGGACATGGGTGTGTCTTGATGCAGGAATGAGCAGTGATCACTTATGGTTCGCGACAGCTGAGGCAACATGAGAATAACTACACTACCCATGACCAGGAGTTAGAATTAGTGGTTTTCACCCAGAATATGTGGGAAAATTACTTGATTAGTGAACGTTTTACAACCTAATTTGTTCATAAGAGTCTTAGGTATATATTCTCTCAAAATGACATGAACTTGGGAAAATAGCGATAGATAGAGTTCCTTCATGACTATGACATTGAGATAGTCTATATTCCAGGGAAGGGGAACGTGGTAGCAGATGCACTCAATAGGATTTCTGGTCTACAGTTTCATGGTGAGGCGATAGAGTAGCTAACCACGTTGAGTATGTCTTTTAGGGATAGAGATGGGGCATCTTACCTCTATTAAATGATTGTCACTCCCCCACTCTTTTAGCGAGTTAATGAGGCGCAACATGGTGACATTGACTACGAGGCTCGACATGCTCAGATATCCTCAGGGCAGGCTCCTGAAGGATATTATGAAGGTGGGGAGTACATCATACTCTTCATAGGACGTACCATGGTACCGTTGGTGCAATGAGATGAGGTGTTGAGGGAGTTCTATATGTCCCCTCTGGCGGTACATCATAGTGTGGCGAAGATGTACAAGGACCTTCGGCTTCCGCACAGGTGGCCAGGGATGAAGAAATCCGTGGTAGGGAATGTTTCTCGGGGCCTCACTAGTTAGAAAATAATGGTTGACCATCCCATTCAAGTAGGCCTAGAACAACCACTAGTGATGCCAAAGTGGAAGTGGGATGGAATCTCCATGGACTTTGTGACTGTAATTCCACGTATTCCCTGGGGACATGATTCCATCTTGGTGATTGTTGACTGACTCACCAAGTCGGCCCACTTATTACCTATTGGAGAGTAGGGATCAGTAGTGGGATTGAGAAGACTCTACATACATGAGATTATGTAAAATCATGGGGTGCCATTGACGATCATCTCCGACCGTGAAAAATGTTTTACTTCCCAGTTGTGCAAGGGATTACAGGAGGCATTCGGGACTCAGCTACATTTTTTCACCACCTTTCATCCTAAGATGTATGGACAGACAGAGTAGGCCATTCCAATGCTAGAGGACATGCTTCGAGGATGTGCCCTAGATTTTGGCCACTATTGGTAGGATCACATGCCCATGGTGGAGTTTTCATATAACAATATTTATCACTCCACCACTGGTATGACACCATTCGAGGCTCTATACGGTCTCCCTTGTAGATCACCTCTATACTAGACTGACCTAGGGGAGTCAACACTTATGGGTCCTGAGATGATACAGGCTGCCACATAGAAGGTGCAGATCATCTTGTAGAGGATGAAGACTAAACAGAGCAAACAAAAGTCTTATAATGACCAGAGAAAGAGTCCATTGGAGTTCTAGGAAGGGGACCATGTATTTCTATGGGTCTCACCTCAATGAGGTTTACATAGATTTGGGTTAGGCGGAATGTTATCACAGAGTTTTATCGATCCATTTAAAATACTTCATAGAATTGGTGAGGTGTCATACCACTTGGAACAACCACCGAAGTTGAGAGAGGGTGCACGAGATATTCCACATATTTTGGCTGAGTAGATATGTCCATGACCCATCTCACGCCATCGACCATGATGAGCTAGACTTTGATGTTAAGGAAAGATTTATGGAGTTTCCAGTGGAGATTGTGGATCGACAAGAGCGAGTCGTTCATTTGTGGTTGATACCAATAGTTCTTGTTCGCTAGCAAAACATGTACCTCCATGTGAGCAGTTTGGAGTGGGAGGCTTAGATTAATGCTCAGTACCCCCATTGGTTTTTGTAGCCTATGTTGTGGATTTCAATGATGAAAATCCCTATGGTTGGTAGAATGTAAAGACTCGAGTTTTTACAATTAATATTTTTAATTATATGGAATTATAATGACTCTTCAAAAATTGATGGCATGTGATTCTGAGGCATGGAGTTCCCAAAATGAATTTCGGAACTTTTTTAAGGTACTTTTAGTAAATTCGCAAGCATTGTTTTCTTACATATGAACATGTGCTCCGATTAAAAATATGAAGGCACTGTTGAATCTGTAGCATCAGGATTCACTTAAGGGAGGCATAACTTTGACATCAGTAGGACCGAAGAAGAAGTTCTATTTTGGGACTTTTGACAGAATAATAAAAATAACATAGTTGATTTTTATTTTTCTTTCTACTCCTCCAATGGACAAGAGGAAACATCGGACCAGTGACATGTCAAGCGAATACATATCTTGAGAATTCATTTCTAGGTAACTGCACCATTGGGGAATTAGGAAGGTTCAAAATTAATGGGCCTCCATTAATTCCCAACGTCATTACTTACCCTCCCCCCTCATATTGATATGGTGTTTTTTGAGTGGTGTCGGCATAGCTTTTCCCCAAAACAAGGTGCTAGTAAAGTGACAAGATGCCTAACCCCTGGAGAATGGAGTCGATTCCAGTGAATGGTGTCAAGTGACACTGAATCCCCAAATAGAAGATCGATGATCGAGGGGAGACATTGGAGGCTTGTTGTGGGGATGAAGAACATCGACTAAAGTCATCAACCCCGGGAGTTTCTCCATCATTCTTGAGGCAGGGGTTTGATTCATTTTTATTTCAAGTGAATTTTGTGAACCCTTAAATCCGCCCTTGTGATTACAAGCTAATGTGTGGGGCGCAGACCTAACAAACCCATCCTGAACCCTTCTCTACATTGCTACCCTTGCCCCTCCATGGAAGGCCGCCAGTGTGGGGGCACTAACCTGCAATAAAGGAGGCGGCGGGATGACACATGACACAAGAGGAGACTATGACACTATGTCATGACAGTCATCAGAGCAGTTGGCATCAGTCGTCCACAGAAGAGGTGGGGTGTGCCATCGCTCACCGCCAATGAGAAATGGTCTAAGAATCATTAGAAATGATAGTAGGAGGAGGCGTCTGACACATCAGTTGGCTATGGATGGAGAGGTGGCGCAATCAGAACGCCACCATTGAGCAGGGAGGTGGCGTGACTTGCACACCATTGACGAGAAGAGTGTTGTGGTCGATGTCGACAATGGAGGAACTTGTGCCTACTAGGCGGGTTCCGCATCGACTGGGTGGTGCCAACGTGGAGTCTCCGTTTCAAAAAACTAAATGTCCTCTAGAACATTTGGGATACTGGGGGGAAATTCTCCACCCCTTTCCTGATCAGTCATATTGCAGCCACCACCCCCCCCCCCCCAGTAGGCCGCCACACCTTGCAGGTTGCACCACACGCGGTCGTACCTCTTGCCTAAAAGGCCTCGCGCCAGTGGGTTACGCCCCCCATTCGGGTCATGACACACGTGACTGGACGACCTTTATAGCGGGTTGCGCGTCAGTGGACCTCTCCCCCATGAGGGCCACAGCTCCCAGGACCAGGCCGCCTGCCCAGAGGGCTGTGCGCTAGTGGGTCGCGCCCCCTTGTGGGCCGCCCCATTTTGGGATGGGACACCTATGCAAGGCGCCCTTTATGGGCCACCCCTTGTAGGATAGGTCGTACCTCGTCCCAGCAGGCCAAGCCCACCACAACCCATCTTCAACTAGGCCGATCCTGGTCGTTCCGACCCAGTCGGACAGGACCAATGCCCTACTAGACCCATAAACACGTGAAGGGACATATCACGAGAATCACACATCTGTTTGACGAACCGTCTACGACATTGGTATCCTTGGATCGGGAAGGTCCTTTTGGTATACTCTAATTTTGTTTTAGAGACAGATGTAGTATGGGTAGGATTGATCGAACCCGAATCTAACTGGGCCCCCAAAACTAAAATTCTTATAACTCACAGACCGGTGTCTGATTAATGCATCGTTTGTCACGTTGGAACCCTTAATACATTCCAGTAGATTGGTTTACTACTTTGTGGAGCTTAGTGGTAGTCGAGGTACGACCAATATCTTGAGAGGAAGATTCTATAGAAATCGAGAGCACCAAGTGATAGGAATCCTATGGCAGGTTGTAATTTGATAAAAGATCATCGATCTAGTGTGTGTCATCATATATTGATCTTGTGTGGGTCCAAAACTATTAGGTCTTGTGTGGTTCAATGCTCAGTGATTCTATTTGGGTCAGCACATACTGATCCTATGTGGGTCAGATCCTATGTGGGTCATCAGGGGTTAGTTACCTATCAATCTTTTGTGGGTCATAAGTCATGGTAGTTAACCGAATAAGATGATCTATCCTAACTACTAATCAGTTTTACTTATGTACTTATGTTATACCAGATTTTGAGCTGAGTATTTTTCCCTTCATGTTGTTATCATGGTGATGTTACCTTTGTGATTCTTCTATCTTCATTGTGTTACCTGTGTGGTAATTATATCTTCATGGTGCTACCTATGTGGTACTTCTATCTTGTTTGAGTTATATGTGTGGAACATCTATCTTCCTTATGTTACCTATGTGGAACTTCTACCTTCGTGGTGCTGTATTTATGGTGTTAACTGTGTGGTACATCTACCTTCATGGTGTTACCTTTCTGGTATTCTTCCCTCATGTATGAGAAGAGTATGTCTTAATAACTTATGTAATTATATGCGCTTATACCTAAATAGATTTGATGCCTTTTTATTCTTGCTTTGAGATTTAGGTTTTCCATTGAGGTATTTACATTGTGGAACTCTATGTGACCTACGGGGGTCTTGGGGTCCCTACTGAGTATCATTATACATGCCCTTGCATGGGATTCTCCTGTACCTTTTTGGGTCTTGTGTAGATGACAGACATCAGTGATCAATGATGATGATGCAAGGATTGGACAGTGCATGGAGGTGGACCATTTGGCGTGACATGATGGAGAAACTACTGATCATGAGCTATACCTACCCATTAGGTAGGATCCTCGGTGGACAATCTAGGATCTTTTTTTCACTTTTCAGTTGTATATGTACTTTCAGTTGTACTTGTACTTTTCAGTTGAGCTTGTATTCTGTCCCCTTTACATTTATTACAATTTTACTACAATAGTTTTCTTAGGGGTTAATTCTTTTTGTTTTCTTGGGTTGTGTGTCTGTACTGGATGAAAAGGCAATGCCTTCCCATAATAGGGATACGCCTTTTGGTGCCAGTCGCCAGGCCATGGCTTTGGAAGGAAGGATTGTCATAGTCAAGGAATGAGCCCAGAGGGATGGGTCAAGATAATGTTTATATATTTTTTATTTAATTTCAAATTATTTTGGTAGCTACACCTTAACCTAGTGTAGTTATAATATTAATCTAGTTTCCATTGTATTATTTAAATGCAACCTTTGGAAGCACGTTGTTAGTAGATGGTTTAGAAACCAACCTACATGGATGAATTTGGAGAGTTGAAGATGAAGGGACCACGCCTAATCCAATAGATTATATAGAATGTTATAACCTTTCAAAAAACATGAAATCCATAAATATTAGATTCAAAACCTATGAAGATAATCATTATTTATACCACGAGTTTGATGTCCTTGTAAATGTTCTCATTCATTTATCATTATTGAATAATGTTACAAGGTTTTGGAAGATATTAAATCATAGTCATAGATAGATAGGCCCCATTATAATCATTTTTAAAGTCCCAGAATTTCTGTGGAATTTTTTTTTCGTAAATACACATGAATTTTACGAGTCCGCAGTTTTTTACGGTAGTTGATTCCGAGGCCGGGTGTGCCTGGAAAAATTTCTGAAGTATTTTTAGGGTACGTTCAGTAAACGTATGAGCGGGTTTTTATAACTTATGAACTGATGATCGGAATCAAATTCTGGGGGCACCATTGAACACACAACGTTAGTCATTTCTTAGTAAGACTATCACATCAGTTGCGTTTTATCGAGAATAGATGATACTTTTCGGGGTTTTTAAAAAAGTTTAATAAAAATAATGTTTTAACTTTATTTTTATTGGTGGAGGTTAAAACTCCAAGAAGAGGTTTCTGGTGGGGGCCACCACACCAAACCCTCCCATGGGAGGCTATGGTGGTGGTGCCTACCTGCACATAACCTCATTTGGGAGGATGTCTTTTGGTGGGGACCACCCAGGAGATGAAACCCATGGAACCCCCTATTATGTGTGAAACACTTGACCTTCCCCACCTTTTAATTTCCAACTCTCCACCCATTAATTAAGGGAATGGTTTCATTTAATTCAAATAATTTTGAATTATTTTACCAATAATTAAATAATGGGTTGTCTTAACCCATTATTTTGGATGGCAATTCATTTGAGTGGATCCTTTAGAAAGAACTTCATCCTATCAATGAAGAATGTGAAGAACGCTCCTTCCACAGAATAAAGACGAACACCATCTACTTACTTTTCAACCGCGTAAAGGAAGTGGAAGCACCACTGCTGAAAAAGAATGTTGACGCCATCCTCAGCTTCTTCTTTCCCGACGTCAACGAAATGTCGCCCGTTTCCCGTGACTCCGCCATCCATTAACAAGAAAGGTAGGGGTTTGATTTACCTTGTTTACATTCCATGTCATTCTATATTTTGGTATACGTTATGTAGAATCATATCAACATAACATGTGGGGTATGGACCGCACCAAAAGGGCTGACCCTTCTTCTTTGATCTTGTTTGTTGTTGACGACGGAAGCAGACAATGACCGCCAGTGTCGGGCCGACCATGAAAGAAACTGGCGGGGCAAAGGCCACCGGGTCGCAAAGAGGGCTCAATAATGACTCTCTATGTGGAGGAGAGCCAAAACCACATTAGGCCTCAAGGAACGTGCGAGGCGTCGTCGCGCCGTGCGGAGGGCTGTAGGAGGCCGCGACCAAGGCGGACCGTGGCAGAGGGGAACAGTGCCGTTGAAGACCCGCGACCTTTGGCTGCGGTGGACGGGGGGGGGGGGGAGGCCGGCTACAGGTGGGACTCGAAGGGTCTTTCCGTTACTCGATCCAGCTATAGGCGCTGGTTCCGTTTCAGATAGTAAGGGGGGAACCCCCTTCCAACACATGGCCTGCCAGGCCACGCAGGCCGGCCAGCTAGGCCACGGAGCCAGCCAGTCATGGCCAGCCGGTGGGGCCACACGGCCAGCCGGCCAGGCCATATGGCGAGCTGGGACGGGCCACATAGCCAGCTGGCCTAGGCTACACGACCAGCCGGCCAGGCCACACAGCCAGCCGTGTTGGGCCACACAGCCAGCCGGCGGGGCCACAGGACCAGCCAGTCCGGGCCACAAGGCCGACCATCCGGTCTAACTTCATGTCGGGCTGCCCCTATGGGCTGGGTCAGATTCATGAATTGGGTCGGTTCGGTCCAACTGGGTCGGACCAGACCCAAAACCGTCGGACCCGTTTACAACTTTTCTCCCATATCTTGGGCTATGAGCGTTCGTTTGATGAACCGTCAGCGGCATCGATATTCTTGGAATGAAGCCTTCCCTTTGAGAATACCCCATGGGAGTTTTTGGTATAGCTGAGAAACAGTTAGGTTGGTTTCTACACGAAACTAACCGGGTCCCCGTGACTAAAAGGCTAATAACACACAGACCAGGCGTCTGATTGACGTGCCGTCTGTTGCGTCGTGACCCCTATGACGTGGCGGTCCTTTTAGATACATCCACGTGAAAAATATTGACATTTAGAGTATCAACTAGTAGGTCATGGAGCGGATCACCCCGGAGGTGAGCGTACATAGTGCAGAGACCTAGTAGATGACATATCTGATGACTGTTTGACAGATTCAACTCGGAGTGATTTGACTTGCCTAGTGGGGTGCTCTTAGTAGTTGGAGGCAGAACCATCGTGGAGGAGCACCCGGTATTTGGTGGCAGACTTATGATACTCGACAGGAGGAGTACCTCTACAAGCTATTAGGGAGATCACCGAATATTTGGCGGCAGAACCACATCAGACGGAGCGCCTGATAGTTGGTAGCAGACCCGCGGTACTTGACAGGAGGAGTACCTCAGCAGTAGGAGGTTAGTGAGAAGCGCCTTGGTGTCGTGACATGCCAACTATACTATATAGAGTAGGAGTTCTCTAGCAGCCATATTTTCGATATTGAAAATCCCGGTTTGAGCTGAGTCATTTACCTTTGTGTTTTCCTCTTGATTGAGATGGGTTACTAGATAACATAGGTATATGTATGAGCATATAGCTAAATAATGGTTATCCGTTGTTTCATATATTGTGGTTTATACTTGTTGGATTTTGTGAGACCATGAGGGTATCGGGGTCTCTACTGAGTACCGTTATACCCACCCCTACACGAGCTATGCCTGCACCTCAATGTGTTGGATGTAGACTACAGAAAGTGCTGACTGAGGCAGAGTGTGCGAGGACTGGACAGTACTCGAAGGTGGACCTCATGATGAGACGGTACCCGGAGGAGACCGGCGGACGTGGAGCACTGAAGAGGTTATTTTTACCTACCCATCAAGTAGGAATTATAGTGGATGAACCAGGAGCTGCTAGAATCCTTCTTGATATTTGTCATTTAGTTGTAAATGTTTTGTCTTTTCCTTGTACATTACTGTTGGCCTTGTCTTTCTAGCAACTTTTACTTTCCAACACATCTTTTGTTATACATTTTTTACTTAGTGTTTGCTTCTTCTTGTACTATGGTTTTGTGTGTTTATGTTTTATAATGGCTATTCCTTCCCAGTTATAGGGATTTATGCCTTTGGTGTAAGTCGCCAGCCCTAGGACTAAGAAAGGTGGGCATGGGGTAGTTACGACATGGGCCCCAGGGGATGGGTCGTGACAAATTGGAATCAGAGGTGTCGGTTCTACCATAGTTCTCAGGACTCTGATTTTTCATTATTCTATGAAGAAATAGTGTTAAGGGTACTATGTGTGGTCTTCAGTTTAAGGAGTCTAGTGCTGGTGCGGTGGATGACGTATCCATACACAAGGACCCTGACTATTGATTTCCGACTTTGTACATGAAAACACTGATTACATGTCTGTTTTCAAATGTTTTCTTTAACTGAGATCAAACCAGGTCAGCTCACCAGGTATAGTAGTTTGACCATGTCACATCTGTTTCTTTCAGGATGCCTCCCCGTAGTTGACTAGTTAGAGCCCCGAGAGTTTTATGTACTGACATCCCGCTGAGCGACGGGGCCTCAGTACATGGCCCTCTTCCAGTTGAGGCACCATCAGTACTACATTCTGTTGGGCCACCGATTCCACCAGCCCCAACAACAGAGAGTGAAATCCATTTGAGTGTGCTATATGAGTTCCAGCACCAGAGGCCACCCGTGTTCAGGGGAGACACAGAACCACAGGTAGATGAGGATTTGCTGGAGGTTGTGTCAATAGTCTTTAGGATAGTAGGGAAACCAGTAGACACTATAGTGATCCTTGTTTCCAGCCTCCTTCAGGAAGCCTCATGTAGATGGTGGAGCCGGATGCTCCAGGTACCTGATGAGATAACACTATTATGGACTGACTTGGAGAGCCTCTTCCACGCGATGTTTTCTACCAGCCTTCCTTCGACCGACACAGATACAAGAGCTACTACATCTATAACACGACATTATGAGTGTATCCCAGTACTCACCGAGGTTCACTGACCTCTCGTGCTACTCCACTGATACGGTATGGGACCCATTATTCAGGGCCCAGACCTTCGAGTAGGGACTCAGGACAGAGATCAGAGCCTCGATGATCTCCCTCAGCTTCCCAACGCAAGAGGGGGTGTTTTAGTGAGCCCTTCTGGTAGAGAGTTTCATTGATGAGAAGTCACCAACAGTGAGAACCACCACTAGTCGACTTGTTGCAGAGTCATCTGTAGCAGGAAGTAGACAGATGACACAAAGGTCCAAAAGGACCAGACCAATATGTGGTCGACAGCAGGACTCGGGATCAGTTGTGCAGGGCACACAGAGCAGAGCCAGTCATGACAGGAGTGGGAAATGCTACTCATGCGGAAGGCATGGTCACATGGCTTGTGACTATCCGACCCTCCATTATGATAATTAGAAGAAAGTTGAGGGAACTCCTAGGAAGAGGCAGAGATTCGATTGAGGCGGTCCACAGGGAACATGAGGAAATGGAAGTGGAGCTGGGCATGCAGCTGGCGATGGACGACAATACTAGGTTCTACGGCCACCACCACCAGGAGGTCCACCCCGACCACATGGAGTGGGTGGAAAGGGGAGAGCTCAGCTTCAGGAAGCTGAGGAATATAACAATGGAACTCCAGAGATGATACGGTGTATGATCTATGTCTACTCTACCATAGCATCAGTTCTTATAGAAATAGGTGTCAGTAACTATTTCATTTCCACTACACTTGTTTGAAACACATAGATTCTGATGGAGCTGTTGGCACGATCATTATGGCTATAAAATTCTACGGGATCAGACTAGATGATTACGAACTGGTGTTGATAGTGTGAGCTTACTCTAGGAGGCCAGAGCTTCGGCTGGGATCTCCTCGTAGCGGTGTCGAGGCCTTACAACGTCATCTTGGGTATGTACTTGTTATCTACAATCCATGCTCAAATTGACTGTATTAGGTGAAAAGTGTGGTGTGTCCGCACAGATGGGACCATTTTCACCATCACTGACGAGACGGTAACCTTTGCAGCACATGAAGGAATACTCGGAGGAGGTTTCAACCAATCACTCAACAGTTGGCTTGCATTACCCTCGGAGAAATTGATGTGGAGAGTCCGACTTATCCTGTAGTGTTGGAATAGTACGAAGATGTTTTCCCTGACGATGTTCCAGGACTACCTCCTCACAATGTGGTGGACATATACATTGACCTGTACCCATGGACGACACTGATATCTACTCCAGAATATCGGATGTCTCCCCCTGAGCATTGCGAGTTGAGGGTATAGCTTGAGTACTTGTAGGGGAAGGGATTCATCCTGCCCAGTGTTTCTTACTAGGCATCCCTGATTCTGTTTACCCAGAAGGCGGACGAGAGCTTGAGGATCCGTGTCGACTACTGTCACCTGAATCAAGTGACCACAAAGAACAAGTACCCACTTCCGAGGATTGACGACCTCTTTGATTAAATCAAGGGATCATGATGGTTCTCGAAGATAGACCTATGATCAGGCTGTCACCATCTCATAGTTTGAGATGAGGATGTACAAAAGGCAACCTTCAGGTGTTGATACGGTCACTATGAGTTATTGGTTATGCCATTTGGCGTAACCAACGCTTCAATGGTGTTAAAGTGTCTCATGAATAGGATCTCCCATCCTTTCTTGAATAAATTTTTCGTGGTCTTCATCGACGTCATTTTGATCTACTCGACTACTGAGGAGGAGCATTCCTACCATTTTCAGGTAGTACTGGACACACTCTGAGAGCACGAGGTTTACGGTAAGCTCTCAAAGTTCCATTTTTGTATTCGAGGGGTTAAATTCGTGGGGCACGTCATCTCAGAGGCAGGATTTGCAGTGGATCCATCAAATATTGAGGTAGTGCTTGCTTGGGAGCCACCGAGGAGTGTTACAGAGGTTCAGAGTTTCCTAGGTTAGGCTGGATACTATCAGAGATTCATTCCATACATCTCCAGAGTTGCATCACCACTCTCAACCTTGAAAAAGAAGGGGAAACCCTTGGTGTGGTATGAGAGATGCCAACAGAGCATTCAAGAGATGATGTAGAGGTTGAATAGTGCCCCCATTTTGAGGCTTCGAGAGGAAGGCATAGATTACGTAGTCTACTACGACATATCAGGGAACGGACTCGGGTGTGTCTTGATGCAGGATCATGATATGATCATGTATGGTTCCTAGTAGTGGAGACATCATGAGAAAAACTACACTACCCATGTACTCTAGTTAACAGCATTGGTCATCACCTTGAAGATGTGGAGACACTATCTTATGGGTGGACGTTTTACCATGTACTCTAGTCAAAAGAGTCTCACAAATATCTTCTCTTAGAAGGACATGAACCTGAGACAATGACATTGGATTGAGTTCCTCCCAGACTATGACATAGAGATTGTATATACACCATGGAAGGGGAACATTGTTGTGGACGATCTCCACAAGAGATCAGGAATTCAACGGCTAGGAGAGGAGACGGAGCAGCTGGCTACCTTGCAGATATTCATTGTGGATAGGGGTGGAGCATCCTATCTTCAGTCTCTTATAGTCACTCCTCTACTTATTCAATGATTTAGGGAGGTGTAGCATGGAGACGCTGACTGTGAGACGCGACATGGTACGATATACACAGGGTAGTCACCTAATGGATTTTATGAAGGTGGGGAGAACATCAGCCTCTTCAGAAGACATACCATGGTACTAGTTGCACTTTATAAGGAAGAGTTGACGGAGTTTCAAACTTCCCCTCTAGCTATAAATCCAGAAGTGGTGATGATATACCGGGACCGTTGACGAAAGGACTGGTGGCCTAGTATGAAGAAGGTAGTAGCAGAGTTTTTCTTAGGGTGCCTCACTTCCCTGCAAGTGAAGGCAGAGAACTTGGTACCAGCAGTCTTGGTTCAGCCCGTAGATTTCCCTGAGTGGAAGTGGGATGGGATATAAATATACTTTTTGATGGGTGTTCAATGTATATCCACGAGTCACAATTCGATATGGGTGATCGTTGACCGACTCACCATGTCAGCCCACTTCCTACCGATCAGATAGAAGGGCTCAGTAGAGAGCACCGATGCCTCTACAAGAAAGAGATTGTGCATTTACATGGAGTACCTTCTTCTATTGTATCCGACTGAGATGCATGGTATAATTACCTCCTATGGAAGGGGTTATTGGAGGCTTTCAGGATACAGCTTCACTTGAGAACCAACTTCCATCCTCAGACGGATGGTCAGACCGAGAAAACCATCCAGACCCTCGAGTAAATGCTTCTTGCATGTGTCCTCAACTTCAGTCGTAGCTTGGAGGATCACCAACCTTTTGTAGAGTTTTCCTACAATAACTACTATCACTCAACCATCGGTATGACACCTTTTTAGGCCTTGTACGGACGACCTTGCAGATTTCCACTGTGCTAGATAGACCTAGGGGAATCAGAACTAGTGGGACCAGAGATGGTACGAGCGACTACCGAGAAGGTGCCGGTCATCCAGGAACAGATGAAGACTGAATAAAGCAGGCAGAAGTCATCTGCTGACAAGAGACAGAGACCTCTGGAGTTCAAGGATGGTGACCACGTCTTCTTACGGGTCTCACCTCAACGAGGTCTATGGAGATTTAGTCGAGACGATATGTTATCTCCAAGGTTAGTCAGACCATTACATGTCCTCATCAGAGTAGGTGAGGTGGATTATAACTTGTCTCTTCCACCTCAGTTTCACTGGGTGAATGACGTATTCCACGTATCACAGTTGAGGAGATATGTTCATGACCCTTCTCACATCATCGATCATAGAGAGCATGAAATCGATGACAGGGAAACATTCACGAAGGTTCTAGTGAAGATTGACGATTGATATGAGAAGGTAATATGTGGATAGTTGATACCACTACTGCTCGTTCACTGACAGCACGGGAACCTCTAGGAGAGCTTGTGGGAGCGGGAGGCTCAGATGCGTGCCCAATACCCCCATTTGTTCCCTTAGTTCAAGTTGTATCTTACGGGGACGTAAATCTCTGTGGTTGAGAGAATGTAAATACATAGAATTTTAGTGGAATTTTTTTTATTAAATAAACGGGAATTTTATGAGTCCGCAGTATCTGACGGTGCTTGATTCTGGGGCCCGGTGTTCCCAGAAACTATTTTTTTAGTTTTTTTGTGTACGTTCATAAACGTAGAAGCAGGTTTTTTATAGCTTCTGAACCGGTGCACGAAATCGAATTCTAAGGGCACCGTTGAACACATACCGTTGGTGATTGAGTAGTAAGACTTTCAACACAGTTGCGTTTTATTGATAATGGATGATAGTTTTCAGGGTTTTTAATTAGGTTGAATAAAAATAAATTGTTAACATTATTTTTATTGGTGGGGGTAAAAACTCCAAGAGGAGGTTAGTGGTGGGGGCCACCACACCATAACCTCCCATGAGATGTTATGGTTGTAGGGCCCACCCACACATAGCCTCCTTTGGGCGGATGTCCTTTGGTGGGGACCACCCTTGATATAAAAAACACGGAACCCCCTATTAAGTGTGAAACCATTGAACTTCCCCAACATTTAATTTCCATCTCTCCACCCATTAATTAAGTGAATTTTTTCATTTAATTCACTTATTTTTGAATTATTTTTTCAACAACTAAATAATGGGTTGTCTTAACCCATTATTTTGGATGGAAATTCCATTGGGTGGAATGTTGAGAGATAAAATCATCCTATGATCGAAGAATGGGAAGAATACTCCTTCCACTAAAGAATGATGAATACCATCTTCTTCCTTTTCGACCAGGGCATGGAAGTGGATGCACCACCACCCATGAAGAATTTTGATTCCATCCTCGGCTTGTTCTTTCCTAGCGTTAATGAAACGATGCTCATTTCCCACGACTCCTGATCCATTAACAAGTAAGGTAGGGGTATGAGTTTCCTTGATTCTGTTCCATGTCGTTCAATATTTTAGTATACGTAATGCTGAATGTTATCAATATAAAATGGGGGGTCGGACCACAGCAACACGACCGGCCCTTCCGCTATGATATTGTGTGTTGTTGATGACAGAAGCATATAACGGAGGCCGGCATCGGGCCAGCCAGGAATGAAACCGGCGACTCAAAGGCCGGTGGGTCGCCAAGAGGGCGCGACACGGCCTCGCTACGTGAAGGAGATCCATGGCCACATCGGGCAGCGGCGAAGGCGCGCGACGTCGTGACGCCGCGCAGATGCAGTAGGAGGATGCATCCAAGGAAAGCCGCAACGGAGGGGCGTGACACCGTCGTGCCGTGCCAGTGGAGCATGTATGTGGCCAGGGCCATCCGTAGCGGGAGTGTAGGGGGGCGACGCCGCCTCGCTGCACCGTAGAGGACACGCGGCCATTGGCGGTAGTGGACATAAGAGGGTGGCCATTTGAGCCGGTCGCCGGTGCACACTACAGGCGGGACACGAAGGGTCCCGTGGTTACCCTAATCAGTGCTAGGCGCCACTTCTGTTTCGAATAGAAGGGGGGCGACACCCCCCTCCCATGCCTGGCCAGCTGGGCTTGTGGGCCGGCTAGCCAGCCAGGCCGTACAACTTGCCAGCCCAGGCCCCACGGCCATCCGGGCTAGGCAGGGCCACACGACCAGCCGGTCGGGCCACACGACCAGTCGGGATGGGCCACACGGCCAGCGGGCCGCGCCACACGACCAACCAGTAGGGCCACCTTCAGGTCGGGCTGCCTCTTCGGACTGAGTCAGATTCACGGACCAAGTTGGGTCGGTCCAACTGGGTTGGACTGGACCGGACCCGAACTCGTCAGACCCGTTTACACCTTTCGCCCATATCTTGGGCTATGGGCGTCCGTTTGACGAACCGTCAACGACGACGATATTCTTGGAAGGAAGTTGTCCCTTTGAGAATACCACACGGGAGTTCAGGGTATAGTTGAGATACAGTCAAGTTGGTTCGTACACAAAACCAACCGGGCCCCTGGGACTAAAAGGCTAATTACTCACATATCGGACGTCTGATTGACGCATCGTCTCTTACGTTGAGACCCCTATGACGCGACGGTCCTTTGAGATATTTCCACGTGAGACATCATGACATTTGGAGTATCAACTAGTAACTCGTGGAGAGGATCATCCCGGAGACAAGCGTATAGACTTTGGAGACCATGTATCTTATAGACATGATGACTTCTTGACCCATTCGACTCGAAGTGATTCGACGAGCCCACTGAAGAGCGCCTCCTAGTTGGTGGCATGCCAATGGCAGAGTAGTGCCCAGTATTTGGCGGCAGATCCGTGGTACTTGATAGGAGGAGTACCTCTGCAAGCAATTAGGGGGAGCACCCGGTATTTGGCGGTAGAACCACATCGGACTGAGCACCTGGTAGTTGGAAGAAGGCCCACAATACTCAATAGGGGGGGGGGTACCTCAGCAGTCCAAGGTTAGTGAGAAGAGCCTCGGTGTCATGACATGCCCATTGTACTCAAAATAGGTGGAGTTCTCTAGCAACCACGGTTTCGATAATGAAAATCGTGGTTTGAGCTGAGTCAATGACCATTGTGTTTTCTCATGATTGAGATGGGTTACTAGATAACTTAGGAATATGTATAGGCATATATCTATGTAATGGTTATACATTTTTACATACTTTGGGGTTTATACATGTTGGAATTGTTGAGACCATGATGGTCTTGGGGTCCCTACTGAGTATATTAATACTCACCCATGCACGGGCGCTGCCCGCACCTCATTGTGTTCGATGCAGATGACATACAATGCTAACTGAGGAGGAGTGTGCAAGGACTGGACGGTACGTGGAGGTGGACCTCAGGACGAGACGGTACCTGGAGTAGACGGAGATACGTGGAGCACTGAGGAGGTTATCTGTACCTACCTTTTAGGTAGGAACCATTTTGGATGAACTAGGAGCTGTTATAAAACTTTTAACTATTTGTCTTTTAGTTATACCTATTTTTTATCTTCCTCTAACATTACTGTTGGGATTTTATTTCTAGCCCCTTCTACATTCCAGCTCATCTTTTGTTATACAATTTTTACTTAGTGTTTGCTTCCTCTTTACTCTGGTTGTGTTTGTTAACATTTTATAAAGGTACTTCTTTCCCAGTTATCGGGATTTACACCTTTGGTGCTAGTGTCCAGCCCCTGGCCTAAGGAAGGTGAGGTTGGGGTAGTTACGACATGGGCCCAGGGGGACAGGTCCTGACATCATTGATCATATTGGAGTGGTGGAATATATACTATAAATCCCACCTAACCAATCTCTAGAACAAGATGTGTTCTATGTATACATATTGAAGAAGTACATAGCCTACCCATCAAATTCTCTAAACCTAAAGGATGTGTCGTGGGATAATAATATTTCATATTACATTTAGTATATAAAGATCATAGATTTTAGAGACAATGTTATATTAAAAACTACTACTCACATAGCCAATGTTCTGTGGAGAAACCGAAAATTTGAGAAATAAATATGGGAACCTAAAGATTTGATGATGTCGAAGTACACAAATAATTTTTAGTGTATGAAATGAAATTTTTATTGGTAAAATTTCTCAATGGGGGAATAATGTAATGACCCAAACATTTATAACTAAAATTATCTTTTAAATGAATTAATTTACTAATAAGAAAAATAGTTATAGAAAATAATTAACTACATTGTCTATTTTGGATAGTTAGCTTTTTTGTTTAAAAAGATCATTAATCATTATAGCCATTGATAATGCATCCATTGTATATTAACCCTTAATATTTGTATATTAAGGGTTATGATAAAATCATATAGGCATAGATGGGAGGAGTAATGGCCACTACAATTTGGATCATACACTATAAAATTCATTTATTTGGAGCTTCTGTGGTAGATAAAATCAATAGGGTTCTCCCTAGAGAAATCTCGGGTCCAAATTAAACAACTATAGTGTAAGAAAAACATTTTATGAAAGAAGTTCAAGCTCACCAAGACCACAACTCAAACCATGATCACCTGACCACAATAAGAATTTATTACCTCCAAACACACATTACTAATAGCTAATACATTGTTTTAATATTTATTTATGTATATACACCCCTTGCTGTATGAATTTGTTTATTTTTTATTAATTATATTTATCTTTTATTAATTTAAAACGATTAAACATTAATTTTGATGATAATTTCATTTTGTGTGACACTTGATGATTTGTGAGAAATATCATGTTCAAAATAATATTAAACACATTACAGCAAGCATAGAAGAGAATTATAAACCATGGAAATTTTCAATATATTAATTATTAAATAGATTAATTTTCTTCAATATCTTCTGATGCATAAAATGATGTGTTTATATGATACATGACACTCTATTATAATATTATTTTTTCATCATGACAATTAAAACTAGTTGTAATGTTATTAGGTATAAAGATGACTAAAAATAATAAATATTATATGGTATAAAAAATTATAGAATAAATTATTGGAATATCTATTTTTTAGAAATAAAATAAGAATCATTTTTAATTAAAATAGACATTTCTCCAAAAGATGAATTTTCTTAAAATAAAAATTTGTTTCACGATTGATAAAATAAAATTCATATTTATTTCCATAAATTTTAGAAAACCATTTTTACGAAAAATTAATTTTATTTAATTAAAATTAAAAAAATATCATCTAGTGAATTTTTAATTATTTTTGAAAAATATAATGTTTTGATGAATTGTAAAAAATGAATTTTTTTATTGAAAAGTACCCTTTAATTAAAATCATTTAATGGTTCCATTTTGTGTTAAATTTATATTAAAAATAAAATGTATGTTAATATTTTTTAGAAAATTAAATTTATTTCTATTTAATCAATATCATATATATGGTTAATATTATAAATTTCTGCACTTATGAGAATTTCCATTTTAGAAAATTGCTTCTCTGTTCTGTTTGCAAGAATAATATTGACTGATTTTTTTTCAATTTTTTTAATTTGAATTTGATAATAATTATTCAATATTTTGAATCATCTTAATTAATATTATTTAACAAGGTCAACATAATTTTTTTCATAATGATTATTAATAAAATAGTAAAAATATTTATGAGGTTATGTTTAAAACTAGGGTTTTCATGTTACATTTGCTTATGTTAATGTTATTTTTACATGTATATAAAATTTTAAATTTATAATTTAGATTAAATATTTTTAATTAATGGGACCAAATTATTTTAAAAATTCCATTTTAAACTATTATTAATGGATAAATTCCTTAGTTTATACAATTAATTATCATAATGTAATCTAAAATGGTAAAAGTGATTCAACATAACAGATAAAGAATAAAATGATTATATAATGTGTTATTTTATGTAGTAGATGTCTTTAGGACCTTAAATTCTATAAAATATATTATTTATAAATTTTAGAGGTACATAGTGAATGAATGACTTCCCATTTTGAATTTTTTTTGTATTTACAAAAATGAAACTCTTGCTCAATTATTAAAGGGCACTCACTCCCATAACATCATCGAACATATCACACAATTTGGATCAACTAATGAATAAAAAATAAATCTAAAACATTTTTAGACACATTCAATAATAATTTCCTTTCCTAAAGAGCAACCCAGGGGTCATTATAATGAGATTCAAAGAAGTTTTCTAGTATAAGGTAATTTACTTTCGTATGATCTTTGTTTTTCTTTTTTTCCATTTAAAATATTCGATTTTTACTAAACCATAAAGTATATTATTTTAATTTTATAAAATATAATGACATTTTATTTTGTTGACGATATAATATTTATCTACCTCCACTTCATTCAAACTGGAAATGAAATTTCTAACCATGCATACGACAAACTACCTCCCCATGAATTAATGTAATTGTTTGAATCTAAAAATATAATGGTTTTATATAATGATTAATTTAATAAATAAATATATATAATAATTTTTATTATTATTACAAATATTTAGTTATAATATCAAACATTTATTCTTACATTCCATTCCATTTAAAATATGGTAACATCGTTCATGGCTATGATGGACTACTGCCTTGTGAATTGATGTGATTTAATTTCAACTTATGTTTTAAATGGAAAATAATAAGCATAAATTTAATTAATATCTATGATAAATATTTCATGATATAAATTCTATAAAATTAAAATATAATACACTTCCTTAAACATTCACCCATTACGGTAATAATATCACACCTTGTCCATATATAGGACCAACCATCTTGTAACCTCATGTTAACATTCTTATAGGTAAGTTATTATTCTTTTTGTGGACTTTATTTCTAGTTTTTTTGGTAGGGGAGATAAGGTATTAAAAGGATACAAATAATGGTAAAATTATATATTTATTCGATTCTCATCATAAAACAAGCTGGTTCTTATGTATTCATGGGATTTACATGTCCTATAATATGGTTAAACAACCTATGAATTATTAAATAATAATAATTCAGTTTTTAGAAAAATCTAATGAGTTTACAATGATTTTGGGTTTTATCAATTACATGACGTGTAATTGTATTACATGTTCTGTAATGTCCTGAGTCTTGTTTTTTAATAAGAATATTAGTGTAGAATTCTATTTCATATCCCCCAAACTTCCTTTCTATCAACCTAAGATCCATTCCTTGGATATTTGTTTCCCTCAAACCATTGTGGGACATTTTGTTCAGAAATTTATCATTTTGGCGATATGGTGTGATTTTTGGGTAAGAGTTCTCCCTAACTCTATATCTATTTCTCTTTCACATCACAGACATTGATAGAATATCATGAATTGATGGATCCAAACATTGTGTCATTGAATCATGTTTCTAGGTTGAGTTCCTAGATCCTTTTCCCCTTTTTCTTGTTGGCGGGTTCCACTACAAGATTCGTGTTTATATGGATACTGTAGGTGGTTCCATTTTGAATGAACAATTTAGTTAATCATAAATTGTTTTATTCGAATAATTTTTTTTTCAATTGAATATGTGGGATTTGATTCTTATGTTGTTCAATTTTTTGAAAACTCATTTTCATTTAGTTAGGGTATTTTGTTTTGGATGTAGGTTTTTGGCATAAAATATGTAAAACCCCTGATTCCATTGATTTAGGGCGTAATTGGGAAATTAGTGGACTTTTTTGGAATTTAAATTGTTTTATTTAAATAGTGAATATGAATTGAGAAATGATTTCAAATTATAATTTTTAAAAAATGTTTTAAAAATGTTTTGATATAAACCATAGTGTTTTATATTGGAATATGAAATGTTTTAGATTAAAACCCCATTTTTGTTTTTAAATGGAAAATTGGAATATTTGAAATATTCAATGGGATGAATTATATTTTAATTAGTCTTAATGAAAATTTACCATCATCGATTTTTATTTGAGAACTGGCAAGACTATGATAGTTAGTGATGTACTTGGACAACACTCAAGGATTTACAAAATTCTAAAATATAGTTATACAATATCACATCCCTAATGGGATGGTGATGAAGTCCTCATTAATTGTGACAAAGGAGAAGTGAGTATAAATCATAATTACCATTTATTTATTAATTTTATGAAATTTAAAAGTGTAAAATATGAAGTCAGAAAAGGAAAAGAGAATACATGGGTTTAAAGGGATGTGAACTGAGTGGATCTTCTCTAACTAAGCCCCCTCACTCAGAATTTCTAGAAATGATGTCTATAGATCATATAATGTTCTTTATGTGGGTCTAAAAGGAAGATAGATAATCAGAAACCTTGTTAACCTCATTCCAAGTACGGAGGATGTTCGTGTGGGTAGCAATGAGATAGAGGCATTTACGTGTCACATTGACTGTGTATAGTAATATAGCATGGAACTATCATAAAATAATGGAATATGACTATGTTAATGAATTTTTTTTTATTTTAAATGAACATATTCCATTGGTGTAAACTATTTTACAAGAGTTATGATTTACTTAAAAATTTTATAAATCAATTTTTTTTAGAATATTTATATTAATTTATGAGTAAATCAACATTTTTTTAAATATTCTTCTTCATAGAAATTCAAAAACAATTGATTTAAAATTGAAATCACTTTATTTTATTAATTAAATTTTATAATATCTTATCAAGTACTTGGTGAGAGCCTACTAGTATTTTAGATGACACTGTACCTATGCCTTTTAGTGTTTTTATATTATTTTATTTTATGTTTGAGTAAGGGTAAGGCACCACATAGAGGTGGTAAGAGCTACATATCCTTGGGATTATAGAGTCACATCTGTTCAAACATAGTTTTTTATCCCGATTTTTTTTAATTTGCTATAGTATATTGGGTTCTTTATACCAGTTTAAATTATGGGACACAAATGATTATGGAGTTTATCATTTAGGTATAAAGACTTGTTTAACTGCGTTTGTATTTTTGGTTGAAAATTCATTCCCACAATCATTTTTATGACGCTAGGTGCTAGTTTCCTACCAATGGGGATCACGATCTCCCTTCAGGTCATGTTAGTGTTGGCTTGGTTTCAGTTCACCAGGGTACCCAAGCTAGTTAATGCCAAATTGGTCTCATATAATGATTAGTTTGAGCTTTTTTTGTGAAGTTAATATGAATTATATAATCATATTGTGTCATATAATGCATTTGAGATTGTGTTTCTGGCCATCTCTCACCGCAACGAACATTAAATCACCATAGGTGGTTAGGGAATGAATTCTTGAGGATTAATTAGAGTCTTTTCCATACTTTTTATTTAGATGAATTCAAATCCAAAAAATTTTGTGTATATGTTTGAATTAATATCATCCTTTTTCTCTGTTTGAGTGTTAATATAATGTAATATTTGTTGTCTATAGATGTCTAGTAGCATCTTTCTTTCAAGAAGATATGTGAGTCGGATCAAGGAGGATGCATATACTAAACCTTAGTGAGAAATGCAACTTTTGAACCTGAATTTGGATTAGGTGATTATGCACATTATCCATGATCTAGGACATACACTTGAACCATCTCCCATTGAGGATACGTATGTGGAATCTCAATGGGATGATCTGTAAAATCTTACTCAGGAATTCCTCTTCTAGAATCCAATAGTGATCAAGGGATCAAATGATCCTCAAGAGGTTGAGGAATGTTTGAGAAGTATGTAGCATTTATTTGGGTTCTTCGTGACACCTAATAAACTCATGTCGTTGTGTGACACATTCATGAATAAAGGACCTAGTTTGAGATAGTGGGATAATATGGTGATGAATAATAATCATGAGGGATTAGATTATAAAAAAATCAATGTTCTTTTAATAGAATAGTTAGATCCAACGTTGATATAATTGTCCTAGGGTACAGATTTTTTCATACATAAGCTAGTTGACATGACATTTACAGTGAAGGAAAACCATTTTTTAGCTTGTTCAGTTCAAAAAGCAGATCGTATCGAATGATAAGATAATGGATGGAAGGTTTAATTTGTTATGTCAATAGGATAATCATTTTCATGGTTTCTGGCTGTTGAATCATTCTTATACTAATTTTTCGGTTAGAGAACCAATGATTGAAATTTAACTAGCTAGAATGTAAGGGTTGTTGGTAGTTTTTATCTCCCTTAGTAGATGTGTATGATACATCAACGGAAAGTGGAAGTGTGATTATTCATGGGGTGTGTCATGAAAATTGGTTTTTTCTACACAACCTAAAGATACTGGAAATGATTTTTTTTATTTTTACCAATGTCAAAATCTAAGACATTCAAAGTGATGTTTAACTGAGGAACTCAAGATATGTGGGCCCTATAGATGGTCTAGTCACATATAGAAGTTATTTCAAATATATTCCCCTCTATATAGTTATACATGATCATAAACTCCATATAAGTATATAAAAAATCATATTGTTCATGTATAAAAGTGTTACACGAATAAGAAAGTAGAACAGTGCTTCTTCATATATTGGAATGAGTCTCCAGAGGAAGCAGATACAGGTCCATTTTCCATCGGAAGTACCATCACTATAGATTCATCATTAGTGACTATTTTATTTAACATTAGTTCATGTCATTAGTTTATTTCAACCAATGTTGTTAATCTGTTAAATCTCTATTCAATGATTTTTTCTTATGTGATGGATATTACTAAACTACATGGTATAAAGAAAGAGAAGTGTCTCTATAGTAATAGTTGTATTTTCTCTATATCTAATGCTGATCCTGTTGGGATTTTATTGGCTCTCAACATTAAATGTCATGATGTCATTTTTTGGGATGGATTGGCACATCGCTAATATAACCTGAATTGATTATTTTCATTGATATGTTATAGTATCATCACCCTCTGTTGAGATCTGTGTCTTCTATAGAGAATGGTACCCACTTTTGAGTATAAAAATTATTTCTTATCCAAGGGTACTGAAATTTATATATGTGTTTTCTTTTTATATGGAGAATGAATAATTGAGTAGTGACCTCCCTCTAGTTGTTATAAATTTTCCCGATGCGTTCCATTATAAATTCTATGGATTTACAATGGTAATAGAGGTAAAATTTTATATTGAATTAGTTCTTATTACTGCATAAGTGTATATTCCCATTTATCCCATAGAACCAGCTAAGATGAAGGAGTTGAAGACTCAGTTGGATGATCATCTAGAGAAATGATTTATACACTCGAGTGTGTAACCTTAGGAATCCCCTATTCTAATTTCTATAATAGATGACAGTTCACTACATCATTGTGAAAATTATAGAAAAATGCACAAATTATTGATAAATAAAAAGAATCATTTTCCCTAGATTTATGACCAATTTGATTAGTTTAAATGGGTAAATTTTGTCATTAAGATTGATCTTCAGTCGGGTTAACATTAGTTGTGGATAAAAGAATCAGATATTCAGAACACTGCCTTTCAGCGCAGGTATGATCATTATGAGTGTGTTGTTACGACCATTGGTCTAACAAGTTCCCTATCAGTCATTATAAAATATATAAACATGATGTTACATGAGTATCTAGGCACACTTATTATAGAATTTCTGAATGAATACCTTTTTTAGTATATGTCATAAGAGGATCATTTGAGTCATCTAAGAATAGTTTTGATCTAGTTGAGAAGTCACCCATATTATGCCAAGAAATAAAAATATGATTTCTAGATATAGAATGTTATGTTATTGGGACTCATGATGTACGAACATGGTATATCATTTGATAATGAGAAGGTGAGGGTTATTATGACATAAGAGAAACCACAAAATCTCTTCAAGATTTAGAGATTCTTGGGTTTAGATTGGTATTATTGCTAGTTTGTTATGGACTTCCTAAAGATGGATTCTCAATGGAATTATCTAAATCAGAACAGATTGATGTTCTATGGGAACACATAATGTCAGAGTTCTTTTTTTGATATGAATATTATTTTGACTACTAATTTTGTGTTTACTCTTCTTGAAGCCAGGTAGATCCATTTGGCCTTCTATGATGAATCAGGTTCAGGTTTGGGAAGAATTCTTATGCAGAGTGATCATGTTGTTGCCTATATATCTCATCATCTAATGCCACATGAAACAAATTATACAACCCGTGACCTTGAACATGTATCTGTGATGTATCCACTTATGAGTTATAAGAATTAAATTTTTGGATAAAATGTTACATCTCATATACCCTAGGGAGAGGGAATGTTACAACATATTCCTTGACTATGAAACAGTTGACACAGTAAGTGATGAAATCAACATAAGAGTGGAATTTAATGGACCTCTTTGACAAGATTCATATTGGAGTCTTCTAATCAGTTACTGAGGTTTCTTTTTTTAGTGTCCAGCTTACATCTGCTCTTGTCAAATTGATTATTTAGGAATAATTTCATGGTGACGAGTTTCATAACATTGCTAACTATATTTACTGTGGGGAAATAGTTGTTGGGTGGTTTTTCTCCAAAGAGGTCATGGTATTCTATCCAAATATATTTATGGTTCTATTCTTAGTAATGAGTGATTTATGGGAGATTTACATTATTTCTAGTATGTAATGATCTTAGAAAACAAAAACGTGGTCATTGAAATGTAGCTTCAGTTCTGTTGACTATGTACGAGATGTGTCTTTGATTATCTTTTGTCTCATTTTTATATGTGCCATCAAGACAAAACCTACCACTAGAAGCCTTTAGGTAAAATTTATCCACTTATGGTGCCCACTTGGAACTGGGATGAGATCTTAACAGATATTGCGGAAGGGTTACCATGTACACAAGGAAATAAAAATGTGATATGGTCAATGATCTAATATCAAACTATGATGGAAAAATTTATACACATTCCTGATATCACAATGTCTGAGAAGATGGGAAATATCAAGGTGAAATTGATTGATCATTTTCATAGAGACCATCTAGTATAGTCTCTGAGATGGATCCACGATTCACTTATCACCTTTGAAGAGTCCATTAGGAGGCACTAAGATCTTATGTCTATATGATTATGACAACCCATCTGCATTCATATATCCCGACTGAAATATCTGCAAATATTCTTCAGTGTATTATCCACACATGTGTTCATGAATTTAGTGGGACATGTGATGATCACTTGGGGCTGGAGGAGTTTACATATAATAATAGTTACCAATCCATGATCAGAATGGATAATTTTGAAAAATTAAACATCCATCTTGGTAGATATCTATTTTTTGGTCTGATGTTGGTGAAATTTCCTTGGATGGACCAAGATTCGTTTAATAGATAATAATAATGATTCAGTTGGTTCATTAGATAATGTTGACCGCATAGAACTGGAATAAGTATTATTCTGATCATCATCACATACCATTGTAATTATCAGTTAGTAACTAGGTGTTCTTGAATGTTTCAAACCCTTTGGGTCATCGATGGATTGGTAGGGAAGTGAAACATGCTCCATGTATTGTGTGACCTTTTTAGGTTTTGAGTTAGTGGGGAAAGTTTATTATCATTAAACAAATCTACTAAAAATTAAATTGATTCATAATGTGTTACATTAATAAGATCATATAAAGTATCAGTATGATCGATCAAATGTTTTAATATTGAGTAATATTGAGGTTGATTTTGATTTATCAGTGACTAAACTACCAGTCATGATAGTCGATTATGAGGATGAGGAACTTTATTGTAGTAAAATAACATTGTATCGTGAACTATGGAAGTAGGATTTTGATTAAAATGATATATGGTAGTGGGAGGAACTGATGAGAGAGTAGTCGACTCATCTTTCTGGCATGGAATATTCTTTTCATGAATTTTAGGGACATAATATTTTTATGTGGTAAAGTTTGTAACATCCCATTTCATTTTTTATTGGTATATTTTTTGTGTTTTTGTGGTATTCCCTTCTAATAGAGTTGGTATGTCCCTGAATGAATTATGTGGAAACCTTTAATGCGGAAGTCAATTATTTGTTGGATTCTCATCATAAATAGTGTTGTTTCGACTATCATTTAGGTATTTACATGCAGTGTAATATAGTTATACAAGGTATAAATTATAAAATAGTAGTAAATCTATTTTTAACAAAGGAGGTGGTTTTTTGGGTGATTTAGGGATTTTTCTATTATATAATCTATAATTGGATTACACATTGTTTAAATAATTGAGTTTTGTTTTCATGTAACTATCTATGTTGTGAATTAAATAATACCCTCTCCAAATATCCTTTTTAGAAACAAAAGAACCATTCTTATTATATTTTGGAGCCCTTAAAACCTTTCAGGTAATTTAATTCAGAAATTGAGTATTGTTGTGGTTGTAGCATGACTTTTTAGTTAATCATTCTCCGTTTTAATTCTTCTATTCCTCTTTCCCTAATTGGAATTTGAAAAAATATATTTAAATTGCCTGATCCAAACTCCATGTTGTTGAATCTAGTATTTTGTTGTGAAATTAGATCCTTTTACCCATCTTTCATGATTTTGTTATATATTTCAGGATTTTTGTTTCTATGGAAAAGGTAAGTGGTTCCATTTTGATTGGAGAATTTAATTTACAATAAATTTCTATATTAGATTAAATTTCATTCAATTTAATTTTAGAGAATATATTATTATGAAATTGAATTTATTGAAAATACAATTCTATTGAGTATTTTTTTTTTCAAAATCAATTTTGGAATGAAATTGGGACCCCCCCCCCCAATTCCATTGAATTGGGGTGTAATTATGAAATTGATGGAATTTTGTGGAATATAAAATATTCAATAGAAATTGGGAATGTAAATTGGGAAATTTAATCGTGAATTTATTTCAATTTCTCATATTTGAAAAAATTATTAAAATTTGTAATGATTTAAACCTTTGGATGTTATCAAGAAAAAAAGTAATGTTTTGACTACAAACGATTATGGGTTTCGAATATAAAATTAGAATGTATTATATAGAGAATGGGATGAGTTGTATTTTATTCAATCTTAATGTATATTTCCAATAATTGAGTTTTAATTAGAGAAGATGAAAGACATAGGTAGTTAGTGATGTATTTGGGCAAAACTCTATGATTTACAATATTCCAAAACATAAATGTAGCATATCAGATCCCTGATAGAATGGTGATGAAGACTTCCTGGCTATTATGGAAGGGGAAGTCTGTATATACATGTTTCTAGGTCACCTTGAGTGTATGATGTATTATATCTGGGAACTATCATACATTTACGGAATATGAGCATGTTTCTCTATTGTTTGTATTTAAAATGTATATATGTCATTGTATTATAAAATTTTACATGCCTTTAAATTTATATAAACCTTTTAATATAACATTTTTGTTAATACAATTTTTTAATGTATTTAAATAAATTTAATTATAAATTTTTTTTATTTAAATATGTTTCTTTTTGAAAATTCACACTTATATTTGAAAAACTCAATCCAATTTTTTTTATAAAATTTAGGAATATATTATGGAATCCGTGATGAGATCCTACTAAGAATATATCTCAAACACCACCCATACCTTTGGTTGTTTGTACTTTACCGTATTCCATGTTCGAGTAAGGGTAAGCTGCAACATGAAGGTGGTAGTAGCTTCTGATACATGGTATTGGGGAGTTTCATTCATTATGAAAAGGGTTTTTATCCTATAGTTTGGTACTTTACTGTTTTAATTTGGGATGTTTATACATGTTTGTCTTCGAGTACAGAACAACTTGTGGATTGTTTCAAGTATGCATATTGAATTGTTTAACTTCCTCCACAAATATGGTAGAAAATTCATTACTACATTGACTATGTATGATTATAGGTGCTAATCAATAACCCATGGGACCATGAACCCCCTTCCGGCCAAGTCAGCGATGTCTTAGTTATTGGGTTAGCAGGGTACCCATGCTGGTTCATGACACCTATCCATGAAGTATTATGTTTTGTTATCTATGTTCAATTTTCATGAATGGATTTAATTTTGTATCAGATAAAAATAAGAATATTTTTAACAAAAATTTAATTATGGAGACTATGGAACTATAACCTATATACAATATCTATAATATTCATTACAAAAATTTTTTAAAAAATAATGAAATTTCCACAATAAATATTAAAAATAATGAAATATTATTAAAAACAGGTGTTAATATTTTATAAGAGGATCATATATTGTAGTATTTATATTATTATGGTTCTTTATTTGATACATAATTAACCTATAATTTTTATACTTTATTTCCATACACATACAAAAGAATTTAAACAAGTGGTAGGAGTTTTTAATCTCACTTTTACTTTTGTGAGACATATGACACATTCAACATTTATTCACTTAAGTTGTGTATATAATTCAATTTTGATATGTTTTATCATAAATGAATTTATATTCATGTCATTAAATGTTTAATTTAATTTTTTTTCATGGGCCTTATTATTCAAACATTACCAAAGTAGTAAAGGTGTATTTAATAATCTCGTCATTATTTGAAAGTTTTTATGATTACGTCTCCCTATGAGAGAAGTATTTGATATTTAAATTATAAACAGAATATATTTTATTTTATTATGGATATAAATGAAAATTTTCAATTAATTGAACCATTCCTACCTTTTTTGGTAGAAACAAAATCAAGAAAATGTTTTTTTAAAATATGAAATTATTACTCTCTTTAGTCAAACCTAAATTTATTTTTTTGATGTTTTATAAATATGTTTTTAAAAATATTTCAAAAATTCTCTAAATGATTTATTAAATAGTGTTTATAAATTTTTTAGGTTAATTTTTTTTAGAATGAAACTTTTTGTAATTTTCCAAATGAGACTATTGATAATATTTTTATTAAAGTGTGAAGGGAATTTTTTATTTTATATTAAATGATATAATTTTAAAACATTAAAAAAGGCATTAAGGATCCAATTAAAATTTTTAATGGTTATCCTAAAAAACACTATTTAAATATTTTGTCAACATTTTTTTTAGTATAATATTTTCAAAGTGAAAATGACCTTTTCCTCAAAAACGATTTCAATGAAATTTTTATGTTATTTCTATTCATCTATGACATAATCTATTTATTGAAAATATGATCTACTAAGGATATTTGTTATTGATACCATATTTGTTTTGTCTCTAGAAGGTTTATGATAATTTTGAAAGAGTATGTACAATTTTATTACCATTCGCCGTAAATGTATTTATAGTTAGAGAATTTTTTAAGGGATCTGTTTTCATATTTAGTATGTTATTTCTTCAATAAAAATGTTTATGTAGATTATATTTCATCCCATTCATATAAAGAAGTCATTTTTCATATTATGTGATAGATGGGGCCCAAAATTACTTTTCCCCATGATGCATCAATAGTTATCAAGAGGAAAATTAGTTGGCATAATTAAATGGGTTACTACCCATAGTTTAAAAATATATTCTGAGAGCCTTTATAATATTTTTATGATTTAGAAAAATAATAATTCCCGAGTTATGATATTATTTGTGGAAGTATTTGTGGTAATATGATTTGTTATAATATCCATGTATATATTTCAAGCTCATGTGATTATTTATATGTTTTTTCATGATAATATTTTATTAAAATCATATTATGCTCATGATATTTTAAAATGACATTTGTTTAATTTTTTTAACATTTCATTTTGATTATTATTATTTATTCATGATAGATTCAGTTATATGCATACCCTTAATGATCATTTGAGATTACCACATTAATATTTTTTTATTCCCTATAATATCAAGACCTGTTTTGAGATTGATTTTCCAAAATATGATAAGTGGAATAGTGAAATTATAAATTTCTTTTTACATTTTCTGTTTTTAAAATGTAATGTGACATTAATGTGTGTATTTTGTTTACCATAACAAATAAACTATCCCATCAATCATGATGTGATTTATATATATAGTGAAAATATAATAATGTAACCTCATGATCTAACCTACCAGTTTCTAGGAATTTATAGTCAATATAAGATAATTTTTATTAGAAACATTAGGAACCAGATATGGGAGAAAATATATATGGGAATATAACACTACGACATAATTTAAATAAAATCCATAGTGTAGGATATCATCCAAAAGAATCTGTATGGTATTGATTATTTGTTTTTCCAAGAAATAAATCTACATTTGGATAGTATATATAGATTTGTTTCTAGAACATGACTACCGAGGAGAAATAACTCTAAAAATGTTGCAACGAGCTTTACACAGGTGTTACCTATTACATGATAATGGGCCATACTGCACACCTGATTTGATAATCCAAGAGTATCTAAATAGATTAAGTTATGTTTTCATTACCAACTACTATGATGTGTTTGGAAATATATTTATTATTCAAAAACAGTACTTAATAAATCATGTTTATGATTATGATATTATATTTTCATAATCTAATCAACTAATGATAATTTTTTCACTTATTTTATGATGATAAATCCAAATTCATTGTTTTATGTAAAAATATAGCGTATTTTATATTTTCGAAATGGCCATTAGTGTAAGGAATAGAACCCATTTCAATTCATCTACCCCATATAGGGGATTAACTCTTTGGAAAGATAAAGAATACGGATCTTGAGATACTGCTAAATTGGTAAAATTATAACCATATTGTTGTAGTTGACTCAGGTTATATGAAATAATCATTCCTGTATAGAGTAGTATGCTAATAAGGCACATGGTGTTACAATGTTTGATCACTTTATAAATTGCATACCTCCATTGATTAATTTTACTATAAATCCATTTTTAGATGAATAATTAATATGTTTTATAGATAATATATTTATTTTTTTGGGATGAAATGAAGGGGAGACAAATTTAATGGAAGTTAATCATATCACATGAGATGTGTATCAACATTTTTAATTGATTCAAAACACTAAGGATGTCGAATAAAGAAACTTAATCTAATGGAGGTATATTAAGATAGATTTCATGGAAATATATTTTCCTCCCAAACAACATCCATTTAAGAAGAGAATATACATGAGTCTAAGAAAAAATCAAGACAAGTTTTGGGTATGTATGAACATAAATTTACAAGGATAACAAGGAATTCTACATAATATGTACAGAATCCAATGATTAATATTGATTCTTTATTTTATTGGTCAAATCCAATCATTCAATGGAAACTAGTATCAAAAACATTATTATAATATGAGGAAATGTTAAAATGTTCTATAAATAAATATAATTAATTCCACAAGAAACATGGTTTTGAAAATAAGTAAGATAATAAGAGGAAAATAATATAAATATGTATTAATGGAAGAAAGGAAATAAGGATTTCCCCCATGTGATAATTTTGTAAATAAACATCTTATTTCATAATTTATGGGAATATGAGTTTATTAAATCAATGGGGATAAAGGACACCACGTTCATGAATATTATGGGAGTAATGATGTTTTAGTTTTTCAATAATTAAACGGTAAGGGGATTGGATAATGTGGAAATGAATTTCCATGAATCATGAAAAAAATCTCATAATGATTAGAGATAAAGGTCAAGCATATGCAATTAATAAAACCGAGGAGGAATGATTAAAGTGATTGTGTATTGGTTTGAATAATCATGTTGTAGAAATATTTTTCCAATGATATAATTTTTATAATAATCATGAAACATTTAATTATTTCACTAATGTAGTATTTATTTATGTATTTGGAAGCATATGTTGTTTGGTACTATGTGAAATGATTCATTAGTGATTTGATCTTTTTTGGGAGAAAATAATTGAGAGAAGATAACAATTAGTATATGATCGATTTTGTGATAATAATGATAAATAAATGTTTATATGAATGTGTTGGTGACCATGAAATTGGTTATTAATTTTTTGGTTAATTTTAACTTTTCTACAGTATATTGTATGTTTGGAATTATGTAATATATCCGAAAACATGAGATTTGATTTTGTGAAGTGCGCTTGTTTTTGATAAGTATTTATAGTAATTAAATAATTAAAATATTTCTAATATTAGGTTAAGATGAAACGTATTTTTTCAAGGGCAATACTATTTTGATTTAGTGACCTTCCTCTAAAATTTTTGGACCATGAAATTGGACATACATATATAGGATGATTATGATGGTTAACAATTTATGAAATTGATTTTGTTAGACATTGGGTGTTATTATTAAGGTATTAGTAAATAGTTTCATAATTGATAACTCATAATAATTTTTTTATGAATTTATTGAGATTCATAGGTAATGAATTGTCATTATTTGATTGATATTATGATCCACTAAAAGTAAATTTCAGTGATTCATGCATAAAAATCGATTTTTTCATTCATTTTATGGAGTAAGAGATATGGTGAAAATTGATCAATTGATAACCAAATGATAAAATTAAACATTTCAAGTAAGTATAATTCCTTATTTTAATAGTCATGATGGTGATGAAATTCATTAACTCTATGAAAATCATTGTAAATCATGAATTTTATCATAGTACCTTTAGTTACAATGAATTGATAGTCTTTTCAGTCATTTCAAATTTTTGGATTTGTGGTTGTTAAATTATCTAGATTGTTAAATATATGTTTATAAAAAATCTCCACCACCCACCATACCTATTTAAAATACTCATCTATTTATATATTTCTTAGTTCCACTAATGTTTTATTATTTGGAAAAGTAGTTTTTTTATTCCAAATGATCTTTGACTCTCCTTTGTAACATAATGACATTACTAAATAGGAAAATTATGTTATATAACATATATCACATAGAAAAAAATGATTTGGGGAGAATGTAAAAACATATGACAAAATTTTATATTTATTTTTAAATAAATTCCATCTCTTTAATAGCTTGCGATGTGTGAAAAACCAAATTTAAAAGAAACATGATACACTATTATTATATCATATTTCCAATATGACTATTATAATATAGACATTAAATTGAAAGTTCTGAATGGAAGTAAATAAAACATGAACACTATATGTCTTAAAAATTTATAAAACAAGTTCAATTGTTATTTATTAATTATAAATAAAATGAAAATCAATTAAAATAAAAGCAAAATATTTTTGAAAAAAATATATTTTTTTAAAAGGTTGTTTCATTTCTCCTTCCACACATATTTTAAAATTAATTTCTATTAAATTAAAAAAAATAATTTATTATATTATCATATTTTTTAAATTATAACATGAAAATTATTTTTTGTATAATTATTGGTATTTTCATTAAAATTTTCATTTATCAATGAATAGTGAAAAATTATGGTTTTTGTTGAAAATGGCCATATCATTTAAATCATTAAAATGTAATTTTTTAATTTTTTTTCAATTATAAAATATTAAAATAAAATTTAGTCACTAAAATCATTTTAATATAAATTATTTATGATAAAAATTATATAATTATAATAAATTTCTCCTTGGAAAACAATTTTTAATCCCATTTTTAGGAAGACTTTCAAAATAATATTTTTCCACTTATGTGAGATGAATTTGAAAAAAAAATCAATATTTTGAGTACACATAATTAATATATAATAATATAATAATTCCAACCTAATTTTTAATCTTAATGAATATTAAAGATAATAAAAATTAATTACCACAATAAATGTTAAAACAAGTTTACAGTGCAGTTAAACAAAAAAGATATGTTTTAAAATAACCAAAGAATGAATTCAATTTCTATTTTCTTTCCATATTTTAACCCTGATCACCTTAGTCTCTATTTCATGATATTTTTGGACACTGTTTTTTTAAATGACTTATATAATAAATTAATTATTGAAAAAGGAAAAATTTCACTATCGTTCTTTTAAATTTAAATATTTTTTCACACAGGGAAAAAACAATGAATTTAACTACAAGGTATATTTATTTTTACAATAATGAATATATAATAAATAAATAAATTTATCATAAATTTTTATTAATAATATAATTAATTAAAATTCTAAATATGTAACATCCTATTACTATTTTATCAGGATTTCCCTTAATGTCATCATGGTTTTACCCTCCTTTGAGATTAGTGGGATGCATACAATTATGAAGTCAAAGATTTTTTTGACATTACACATTAAAATACCTTTTATACATGATGTAGAATTATTTCACACTCTATAACTAGGATACACATCATGTAATTGTTTCTGGGTACAAGCCATGAAAGGGGATTAATGCTGTGAAAGTTGTACGTTATGAAAGATGGTTTCACATCATGACATGATTAAATAAAACATTTTTAATCAATGGTGATGGTTTTTTCAGTTGACATATATAGCATCAACATCATGATGTGAATGGGTGTTTCACACCATGAAAGAGATCACATCTAGTTTTAAAACATTCCCTTGGAAACTTTTCTCATTCAGTCCATTCCACACACCTTCATCCTTGACCCGATGTATCACCTAAGAATTTTTCAAAGACACCATACTTTCTATATCAATTCTTCAGAATTCGATCTCTGTTGTGATTTTGGTGGGTCTCTATAGGTAATTCATCTATCCACATATTCATTTCATGTGATCACGGTAGCACCCTTGCTTTAGGATATTTGATCTATTTATCTAATTTGTATGTTCCTTCTTGTATTTTTCTAGGTCAATTGTGGGGTCGTGTTCTAGAGGCATTTTCTTGGTTATTTGTGGTGTCATGATCATCAATTTTTTTTGTACGTTATGTTATCATTTTTTTCGACCCCATGTTTTATAAATTGCATCAATCCTATGAAATGGGGATTGGATTATAGCACCTTCATTGACATAATTGGGTTTTGTTTGTTGTGGATTCCATTAGGGGTGTGTGCGGCACGAGTTTTGGTGTATGCGGTTTGATCTATAGCCAACATTGATGAACCTAACTATTTTTATATATAAATGGGTTTTTATATTAAAATCATGATGAGTATTTTTTGTGTGTGATGAAATTTGTTTTTCAAGAAAAATGTTTTTCCTTAGTTATTGATAAAAAGAGATAAAATGTGTTTCATCAAAGCATTGAAATGGAAATATAAGAATTATTTTCAATGAATTGATATGAATTGTGAAAATGATCGCATATGAAACCTTGTGTAATTAGGTGGAAGTTTTAGCTTGGGGTCATCATCCTTCGTATTGTGATTATCACGGAGGGTTTTCTTGGTGATTTCCTACATTTTCTAGGCCTCTTGTTCTAATAGACCGATATTGAAATTTTAGGGGGTTTACTCATTGGGTATTTTTATTCTTCCTGTTCATGTTGTTCTAGGATCGAAATTTGTGCACATGATTTATTGTGGTATGAGTAGTCTTCATCCTGGACCTATAGTATTCCCTGGATTTGTGATTCGTAGGATTCTATTTTGTACTACATTGAATTCTGAGTCATCATTTATACACAAGTTTATTCTTGTGTAAAATGATTTGGGAAATTCTTATTTGGAAATTTATATACCTGATTTTTTTAGAGCAGTTATAAAGGGATATGTTTACCATGCATTCTATAAAACCTATTTACTAAATATCATGCAATGTTTTTATTTAAAGTGATGATATAATGATTTTTATACAGATACTTGTTGTGGAACACTTGGGTGGGATCTTACTGATCCTATTAGCTCATACCCAGTGCACCTCCATAGTGGTGTGTAGACCATTGTTTTACATTCAATATAAGGAAAGCCACGATTTTATAGTGAGGATATGAGGTTTATGTCTACTAGATGTGTATCCGGTGCAGAGATGGTGTGAGTGTGTCCATACCATAATTTGGAGCAGTTGTTTGGTTTTTAGTGCATTAATGTGGGACATGTCTTGGGGTATTTTGCTACTTTTATAGTTTTCAATTATTTATGTTTTCTAACAATTATGTCATATATATCTTCTTCATTGATCAATGTTGCTTCAGGTTGTATATATATATATTTTATTTGGTTGGGTATGTTGGGAGAAATCACTCATTATGTTATGGTGATTGATGCTCGGGTGCTTTTCGTCATCCCATAGGGATTGGAAAAGCCCTTCAGGTATGTGAAAGATTGGGTTCTATGTTTGATGGTATCCTAGGTTTCTTCATTATTATTTTTTCTCAGGGGAGGTATTTCCTCTTGATTCCATGTTTTGGGAAATCTATTAGACGAGTGACAGGATAATCCAGACATGAGAGGTAGTTGAAATAAGTGACTATCCATATCTTATATTAACGAGACTAAATATTCTATTGTATGTTGGGATGGGTGTCTATATTATTTGTTTTTGTTTTGAAAATATTAGTTTTTTCTTATTCTTTTCTAGTTTGAGCTGATATTTTTTATGTGCTCTGATTGTTTTTATGTTTCAGTGAGTAGTAGTATGCCTCTGAGACCTCATCCACAAGTTCTTTAGGAAGGTGAAATTGATCCTATTTAAGGGAAACCTCCAATATATTAAAAACTCATTGAGACTATTAAATGAACAGTCGATACTGTTTATGAGGATGTTCCATGAGTTCAGAATGCATTGGTTGAGGTTTATCTAATATTTAGATGAGAGAGTGATTGATCATAGTAATTCATGTACGAGAGGACTTCGTCCTTTAAAAGAACAATAAAAGCACATGATTTAGTGTAATTAATGTATTAGATTGATCAAATCATATATTATCTAGAGGCACCTAAACACATTAGGGTTATGTTCACAATGTTCATTCTCGAGTGTTCCAGCAAGCGATTGTGGGATTCTATGGTCAAATTATATATGCACGTAGACTTGGATTAGAAGGGTTTAAAAATTATTTCCTTTCATATGTTTTTTCTAGATTCACTGATACTATGGATGTATATGGAGTTCATATATTTACAACAGGGAGAGCATTAAGTGTCTGCATACAAAAATTGTTTTGGTGAGATTTTTCATTATTCCTCATACATGGTGAAGAGTTACTAGCTGAAAGCTGAGAAGTAACTACTAAGTTTACAACTGGATATCATATCATATGTGTTTATGTTTAATCTTTTTACCTATACAGAGATATTAGATAGAGCTATGTTGAAAAAAATGAATATGTTAGGCACAGTGGGATTTTGAATCTATTGTCCTCAATAGGGAGACAACTTCAGTGGTGCACATGGGATGAATAGGATGTGGCAAGATCATCGCCGGAGTAGTAAACGTGGGTCTCAGCAGGGAGCATCCTATGCACCATCTATTACAAGAAATAATGTTCCCATAAATTTCTATCATTTTTTAAATGGATGACATACCAGACGTTCTTTTCCTATGACCACGAAGAAGTGAAAAACTATTAATTTTTTGTTCACTTACATTACTTATATCAGGCTATGAGTACGCCTTGTAATGGTCATGGTTTGTCTGATTTGAAGGCTACTACGGTGTAGTTAGAATCATCCTAGATTGCAGGGCTCCAACCATAGGCTGGTGCAGTGAAACATTTTCATGGTGTAGATGACTGTCCAATAAAATATTATGCTTTTCCAGAAATAGTTATATGTACTATCCTTATTTCATCATCAGTAGGAACTTCTTTTATTAATATTAGTTCCTCTCACTTGTTTATATCTGTATGTTTTTTTATGGTCTTAAACCTCATATGGAACTTATCTCCTTTATAATGGAGTTATCAACACCTATTCATGCGAAGAAAGGGAAGGGGTTTAGGTTTCCTTCTTCTTCATTGACGATTGATGACACAATGTTAGTCTTATATTTTATTATTCTTTTGACGTCATCATTAGAATGGATTTTCTTGTCTCACATCAAGTTTAATTTGATTTTTATCATTGGTGTGTTTCATTTCTTATTGGTGATGGGATCTGTCATGTATTTCAAGGGTAGTCAGACCCATTTTCCGATAGAGTTGGATCTCCCTGCATAGAGTTTAGGTGTATTTTTGTTGCATCTGCATTTGATCATGATGATGTTTCATATATTACGGATCTTCATATTGTTGTTTATAAATTTACTAATGTTTTTGTAGATTATTTCTCCAATATTCATCCAAGGATAGAGGAAGAATTTACGACAGCTCTTCTGACATGTACCCAACTGATATCAATACCTTCTTATCGTATGGCACCAGTTGAGTGGAATGATCTCATGTTTTGTTTGAGCGGCCTCTTAGGGAAACAGTTTCATTCCCCCTAGAATTTTTCTTTGGGAATCCCCTATTAACTATTCCAAGAATGTAGATGGTTCACTTCATTTATGTGTTGAACAAAAGATGTTAAATTGGGTAATGGTAAAGAAAAAATAACATTTTATTCATGTGGATGACTTGCTTGATCATTTAAAGGTGGAGAAGTGGTTTTCAAAGATTTATCTTCAGTCGTGTTATCATCATCTTAGAATTTTGGAGTTTGATATACTGAAGAAATCCTTCATGATCAGGTATGGGAATTATGAATATCATTTGATTCCATTTTTTCTGACTAATGCTACAACATGTTTTATAAAATTGATGATTCAAAAAATCCATAATTATCTTGACACGTTTATGGTTGTTTTCATGGATGATATTCATGTTTATTTGTAATCCAAGCATGATAATGAGCACAGCCAAAGTTGGTCATAGAAATTCTGATAAGTCATCATTTCATTTGGAGGCTTTGGAAATATAGTTTTTGGATTCATTACGGAAATTATTGGGAAAAATAACTCTTGAGCATGTCTTATCAATTGATCTGAAGAAGGTAATGGTTGTTTGCTCCAAGAAGAAAATAAAAAAGGCCTTTGGGATACGAATCATCCATGATCTTGCTGGATACAACCTATAGTTTTTCAAGGTATTATCTACGACGGAATCTCCTTTGAATTCTCATAACAGAAATGTAGTAAAATTAACTTGGGGTGAAAGGTTTTATACTTTATTTGATGAAATTATAAGGATTATGACTTCATCTCTTATTCTGATATCACCTGAGACTGATAAGGGATATTTTGTGTTTAGTGATGATTTTGGTACTGGTTTGGGATGAATGCTTATTCAGGATGACTATATTGTTTCTTAGGGATCCCCTTAGCTTTGACCACATGAGATTAATTAACCCACTCACGATATAGAGCTTTTCACAATCATGGATGCACTTAAATGTTGCTGATACAATCTATTTTTGGAGAAGTTCACAGTCTTCTCTGATCATAAGTGTATGAGTTATATATTTTCTCAGAAATAAATAAATCTCATAAAGAGATGATATGTATAATACCATAATATGGTTGAATTTGATATTTCCTACAACCTAAGAAATGGTAACATTGTTGCAGAATCTCTTAGTAGTTTATTACCATCAAATAACGTTCTGAAATCAAAGGAAGTGTAGATCCTTATAGAGATTTTCACTCAGTTTCATCTGGATTATTAGGAGGCCTTTTTAGTCTATGTTCTAGATATTTTTCAATTATCATAATCTCTCTATTCATCTATTTTGTAGAGTCTGTAGTTGGATGTTTAGTTTCAAAAAACTAGAGAAAGCCTTTATGGTCGGGAGACCATTTTAGGATGATCTTATTCATCAGATAGTATTCATAACATTTGGAAGTGTATTTTTATCCCTGCATCATTGATGATTTTATTCTTTTTCTATTATCATATATCTTCATGGGTCATACATAAAGGCATTATGAAGATTTATTAAGACATGAGGTGGTGATTTTGGAGGCCGTGTATGAAGTGTGACATCACGGAGTGTGTCTCGGTGTTACACATACCAATTGATAATGTCATATTACTTGAAACCTTCTAGGTTGCATTAGTCTCTTCTAATGCTGATATGGAAATGGAAAGAAGTTTCCATGGATTTTTTTGACGGATTACCATGGAATCCTCAAATTAAGAATGCTATTTTGGTGGGTTTTTATCGGATAACGAAGTATACTCATTTCAGTCCGATCAAGGATATGTTTAAGGTTGAAGTCCTTGGTAATTTGTATGTGTAAGATATTATGAGGTTACATTTGAGCAATTATTCCATTGTTTTGGACATGTATCCATGTTTTACCTAAACATTATAGATGATTATCCAAGAGGCTATGTTAACTCAGGTCAAGTTGAGCAAAACTTACAATCCGTAGATAGATGGTCAAATAGAGCGAGTAATATGAATTGAGAGGATATGCACTGAACATGTACCATGGATTTCTCTAGACCATGGGATAGTCATCTGTGGATGGTAGTGTTATTTTACAACAATGTTTATCAGTCATTGGTAGTAATGGCTCCCTTTGAGGCCTTGTATAGTCGCATGTGTGGATCAACTCTTCATTGAGATGAGGTGGGTGATGTAACTTTTATTGGACCAAGTGTGTTTTAGGAAACAACTGTGGGCCCTCATTATGCACATCATTATTTTGTTATAGCCCAGAGTTGATAGAAATTGTATGTGGACCGGCGATTACATCCTTGGAGTTTTCCATAGGTGACTGTGTTATTTTGAAGGTATCCCCTCTGTTGGGTCATCGTCGGCTTTGAAGATAGGGAATGTTGGATCTGAGATATGGTGAACCATTTGTGCTACCTAAGAGGATCATATATGTTTTAGATCAACTATAATTGTTGGATCAATTGATAGGCATTCAAGATGTTTCCATATATCTTAGCTTAGGAAATATCACCCTGATCCCGTCAATATTCTTTGTTGGGAATAAATTGTGTAATAGCTAGATGATTCTATTCTAAAGAAACCAATTGAGATTGTTGAATCTCAAGTGAAAGTCTTGTGTGGGAATTTGATTCCATTGGACAAATTTCTATGTAAATAAAGATCATATTTTCATGAAACCAAGCAATGTGAGTTGTTTATGAGGGAGTAGTGGCATCACATTTTCTCAATGATTAAATCTTCCACACGACTTCCTAGGGGATGGAAGTGTTTATGGTGGGGATTTTATAACATTCCGTTACCATTTTATAAGTTAAACCCTTAACCCCATCATTATTTTACCCTCTTTTTAGACTGGGATAATACCTATTATGGTAAAGTCAGATATTTTTTTGCCTGTCATTTTTAACCATCCTTTTCAGTAGGATAAAGAACGAGTTTTTTCCATACAAATGGGTTACACGTAGTGTAACTATTTTTGGGTACATGATGTGAAAGGGGATTTGTATTGTAAAATTTAGACATCATAAAATATTTTTTCACATAACGAATTGTTTAAATAAATGTTTTTTTTATCCAAAGTGAATTGTTTTTTGGGTAATTATCTAGTGTGGACATTACAATGTGAATGGGCGTTTCATGCTGTGAAATAGCCTGCAGCTAGTTTTAAAAACTATTCTTTGCTGTTTTTCTCTAAAAATCCTTACCAAACTATTTCACCTTCGACTGATGTTCTCTCCACAGAATTTTTTAAAGACTCTATTCATTCCAGATCAATCCATTTGACACCTGATCTGTGATACGAGTGTGGTGCATCTTTCTATGTATGTTTTCTTTCTACTTATTCATTTCCCAGGATCGTGGTAGATCTATAGATTTCTAGTATCATCACTATTGATATATGTTGGATGTTTCTTCTTTTATTATTTTTGGTACATAGCGAGGTCTTGTTCTGGAGGCTATTTCTTCATTAGTTGTGGTTTGACTAACATCAGTTGTTGTGGTACGTGATCTTTTTCTTTTCTACTGAACCCATGATTTTTAAATTGGATTAATACTATGTTGTGGTGATTGGATTCAAGGGCCTTAATTGAAATCCTTGGTTTTATTTTTTGTGGATTCCATTGTAGGAATGTGTGACCCATGTTTTGTGGTAGATGGTTCCGTATCTAGCATATATTGATGAACCTGAATTTTTTATTTACAAACTATTATTTATGTTTAAAATAGACTGATTTTTTTGGTGTGTGTTGAAAAAAAAATTAGTGAAAAATAAATTTTACCTGGTAAAAGATAAATTTAGAGAAAATAGGTTTTTTAATGCATTGAAATGTAAAATTTAAAATAGTTATAAAATGTGTTTAAAAGAATTGAAATGAATTGTGGAAATGAAAATCTGTGTTACCATGGGTACAAAGGTGGGAGATTTATCTTGTTACCATCGTCCATTATTGTGTAAACATTAAGGAGGGTTTTCTGGGGCTTTCCTCTGATTTATATACCCATTGTTATAGGAGAACAATATTGACATTTTGGAGGGTTTATTTCAAGGTTATTCCTTATTTTCCCAGTACTTTTATACTAGGATCAAAATTTCTGCACAAGATTGATTATTTTATGAGTAGTCTACACCTAGGACCTGTATTATTCCATTGTGTTTTGATACCTTTGAATCTTTTTTTAGTGCTTGAATTTATTAATTATCCATCATATGGACGATTGTGCATGTGGAAAATGAAATGGAAAATGTTCTTTGAAATTGATTTACGTTCATTTGTTTTTGAGTTGGGAAAAGGGAAATGATTACCATATTTTTTTATATAATTTCATTACTTATTATTATATCATGTTATTATTTAAAATGATAATACATTGATTTTCATACAAAAAATTGTTATGGAACACCAAGGTGGTATTTTATTAAGCCTGTTATCTCACACCCTATACACCTCTTCATTGGTGCATAGTCTTTTTTTCATCCAGTGAAATGAAATGCATTGTTTCGTAGTAATGTGGCAAGGTTTATGTCTATTGGATGTGAAACTGGTAGTGAGATGGTGGGAGTCCATCCCTACCATCATTTGGAGTAGCTATTTAGTTTTTAGTCATTTTTAGTCAGACTTGTCTTTAAGTTTTAACTATTTTTATAGCTGTCTGTTTCCCTTATTTTCATACTGTTAAATCATCTATATCGTATTTTTCATCTAATTTGGATTATTTATATATATATATATTCCTTGTTTTTGTTATTATTAGGTTAAATCCTGACATTTTTTTTTCTCAATGCCCGGGTGCTTTTCTCCAGCCCACATTGATCGAGAACGCCCTTTGTGTATGTGACGAATCGGGTCGGGTGCCAGGTTTGAAGGTAACTTGGGCTGGTTCATTATATCATAAATACTCACTATATAATTATTTATTAAATAGAATAATAAAATAAATTAACTAAAAATTCTAAATGTAAATTAATATTAATTAATTATTTTTCCAAGTTAATTTGGATGAAAAATATATCATGGTATCTTGGATTAGACATTATATATTAAAACTTCGTAATTACCCTGATATTTTTCAATTCAAATTAAATTAATAGTATAAAAATTGACATTATTATTTTTTTACAATAAATTATATTTAATTAAATAATTTAAAATTACTAAAGATGAAGTCTTCAACCTTGTGATATTTAATTTTTTAAAATAATCTTTTGTTGTCCATTAATGGACAAATTTTAATTTCATTGTGAATATTTTTACCCTTAAAGAGTAAATACATTATTAACATGGTTAAGGTTAAAAGGTGTTTTTTCGCAGTACATAGGCTTGTGTTAAAATTAATTTTACTCACACATAGGATTTTTATTTGGAAAATTTTATTTTGAATATTCAATTAGTTCGTCCATGTTTTCTGAGAAGAATCATTTTATTTTAGACATATCGTAAAAAATACATAGGTTAAAAATACATGTAACCATAGTGAACACTAAATTGTTAAAACTATGGAAACATTGATGTTATAGAACACCATGTTTAAAGAAGAAGTCTTTTTCTTATGGTGGAGGTGTAGTTAAACTATATAATACCAGTACCCATTTAGTTATAAATTTTTGAGCTATATGGGGTTATATTGACATACCATTATTGAAATAATTTCAGCATTTACTATAATATCACTCGTTAATTATAAAATAGAACTCACACCCCTCACTTATTCAGAAGTATCATGAAATTTGTATCAACCAAACCCATTGAAAGTACCTCTTAATCTTATTTATAAATTCTATATCTTCTTGTATTCCTAAAAGGACAACCCTTTGTTCATTACTAAGATATCGAAAGGATGTTTCTCTAGGAGAAGGTAATTGTTTTCACTATTTTAATTATTTGTATATCTCATTTAAAATCATTAAATAATTACATAACACTAAAGAATATACTAAAAATGTATATAACATATAATTTAATTCTATTAATTTTATTTATTAAAATTTATCCATTTGTAATTCCATTAAATGGGATGTAAAATGATCAATCATCTAAAAAGTCGACTACTACCTCCCAAACTAATGTAACTCGTTTTTCATAAAAAATTCTAAAAGTTGGTTATTATAATAAATTGAAATTATTTATTTAATGTTCATGATATTATTATAATATTAAAGTCATACTAACACATATAAAATCTCAAAATTCCATTTCTCTTAAAATACAATAAGGTTTCTTGTGTGTACAATATACTTTTTCCACATGAAGTGATGTGATTCATTTTTAAGTTAAAATTTACATAAAAAATAATAATAATAAATATATGTGATATATGTCATATATGGTACATGATATATATTATTAAAAATTTATTTATCATAATATTCATTACCGTTTCACCCTTTATGGAAATAATATCATCAATTATACGTATGTTTGTCATACTATCTCCACGATGTGATACAATAAATTTTCTATGTCCAATTTTGGAGAATGGTTGTGAAAATTAATAGAATGAATAAAATATTTATAATGTTAATATAATTATGGTAATGATGAAACAAATTAATATGTATAAGAACCAAAACCGTTATGATAAAACAAACATGATAAAATGAAGCAATTAATACTAGAAACAATACAAATAATAAAATACTATCTAAAAAAGGGTGGTAAAATGTTATAATATGATGATATATTATATGATATATATTATTTTTTTTATTAATAGAATTATAATTAATATATATGTACTTTTAATGTGGTTTTTACCCATATAATAGGATTTAATCATGAGATAAGGGTTTCTCAAATCAGTTTGACTTCCATTAGATGTACCATATATTTACATCTTCTTCCATTGTGTGTTGTATGCACTAACTCTTTTAAAAATTTAGGACAATAGTATATTTCACTTCATTATATTTAATTTTTAATCCAATATTATTTCATGAGGATTATGATTCAAAATCTATCCATCTGGTAATGGTTTATTTCAAAATCTTATCAATATTTGAAATTAAATTTATGTATTACATGGGGTAATTTTGAAATATTATTATCATAAAAAAATAAATTTTGTTATCTAATTTATATTATTGAAAATTTTCATGTAATAGTTTAATTTTACACTCCACATTACTTAAAATGATTGACAATTATTTTATGAAAATCCAACATAATTTCTCTCTTTGATCTAATACAAATTTTTATCCAAATCCCTGATTTCTAAAAATGATTTCAAAAATATTTTTAATTTTTTCGAAATGATTTCATAAATAATTTTTACCCATTTTATCACTTTTTTTAAAAAAAGTTTGAAGGAATAATCATTTAGTGTTTAAAACAAGGCCCATTTATCATTACTGTAAAAATTTAAAAGGAGTATTTTCTTTACAAAATATGGCATTAATATAATTACCCCCATAATGAATGATCATTAATTTAATGAATATTTTATATATTTAAAATATTATTTAAAATGAAATATATTTTAAAAATGTTTTTTGATCCTTTAGTTTTGAAAAGTATATTTTCAAAATGAAAAAGATGGTTTCCTCCGGATATTTTTTAGGGATAATTTTATGGTATTTCTATTCATAAAAGACATAAAACTTATATTATACATATAATCAAATAGGAATATGTTGTATTGATATTATACTAATTATATATTTTTATGTTGGATGATTATTTTGACTGAGGATGTATAATTTTATTACCATTCCCCGTATTTGTTCAGATGTTTTGTTATTCTGTTCATTTTATTGGGGTACGTATTATAATTCCATATGATATTTTTTCAAAATGTGTTTTATTGGTTATTTCGTTTCACCCCTTTTATATGATGAATGCATGAGACTATATATGTAATGGTTGGTGGATGGTTATATATAGAACCTTAATGAATCAATAGGTATCATGAGACAAATTAGTCCCTAAAATTTGATGGGTTTTTACAAACAATATTTAACTTTATTGTGAAGGGTCTTAAGAATATTTTTAAGATGTTCATAATTATATATTACATCATTATAAGATCATTTATTTATGTCCATTTTATCATTAGATTTCTATGAATATACATGGATAGAATTTTGGATCATGTGATTATCATTTTGGTTTAATTCAATTTTCCTTTATTTCTGCCATATTATTCCCATTTAATTGTATAAATCACTTGTATCATAGTTACATACCATACCATATTGATTCTTATTATTTATTCATTTTCCTTTATTTCTTCCATATTATTCACATTTAATTTTCCTTTATTTCTGCCATATTATTCCTTTACCAGGAAGTGTTGTGTGATTGATATGATGGGTTATTCTAGAGGAAATAAGGGTATAGTTTTTGAAGACACATTTATGTACTTTATGTTTAAATTATTAAATTAAAATTAATGTATATATCTAGATACCAAGACTAGTAAAATATTTATTAAAAAAGGATGTGATTCATTGTATTTTATTACAGTCTAATGACTTAACCACCAACTCTGGGCTAATAGGGTAGGGGTGTTTATAGTAGGGATCAAAAGATGTTTTGTTTAATCATTTCAAAACTGATTTAGGAAATCATAAATTAGGTAATGAAACCCTATTATATAAATTAAGGATAATGATATAAGAACATATTAATTATGTTGTAATTTAGATATTATGTGGATTTACTACAAATAAATCCCTCTTTGGATACAACATGTGGATCTTGTTCTGTTACAAATGTGAATATATGTAATATCTCTGAAAAATGAATGTCCGGATTAGCTCTAGAATTAAATGTTACACGATAATGGGCATCAATACACCAAAGGATCGATACTCCTAGGAGATATGTATAGAAATCAAACATATCGGTTTATACATTATGATACATAGTGTTGGGATCAAATATAATGTATCTGATTATTTAGAAATATATTTTAGAAGATTTAATTTGAACCATATCAATTTATGAAATCAAAATAGTAAGAATTATCATTTCCATGAAGAAATTAATAAAATATTTTTAAGGAGAAAAATCTCTCAAGTATTATCATCATATAGGGAATATAGTATCATGTTAAAAAAATATAGAGAATCAAATCTCAATGTATTAAGTATTAAAATAGAGGAATTAATAGAATATGATAGAAGAGTAGAAGTATAATAAAGGGAAGAAGGGGAATAAAGATTCTCCCTAGTGGTAATTGTGGAATGAAACACCAAGGTACTTACATGAAGGGAATGTGATATTATATAAGTGCGTAGAGAAAGAACATCATGATTCAGGTTGAACGGGTAAGAGTAAAACCATTTATTTTCAATGTTTAAACTATAATAAGTCATGGAATTACAAAATTTAATGCCCCATGGTTCAATGGAATATACCTTAGATGAAGTTGAGATATCATGGTAAAAAGTTTGATATTATGATGTTTAAAGTGGAATGAATAACTTTCCTGTGTATTTAGATGAAATAAATATTTTATAGAAGTATTTTATCACATGATAAGAATAAGAAAATTTAATATTATCATACTATAATAGTGTTTCTACTATTATTTTTAAACATATGTTGAATGGTACCGATGACAATAAAAAGTGATACAGTAGAAAGTCAATATTTTTGATAAAAATGCTTAAGAAAGGATAACCCTTAATATATTCATGATGACGAGGAAATAATGATAAAAATATTTTTACGGAATACTAAGGGTGACCTTGAAATTCATTTAGTGATTTGATGGTTTCTGTTATCTTTAATAGATTTTACTAGATGTTTAGATTTTTAGAATATATTCCACAAACTAAGAACTTCAAAAGAATTAATTCTTTGATTAAGGATTTATGGTTACCAAGGTATTAAAATATTTGGTTTTTGAAATTATGATCTAATTTATGCTATTGGGAAAAACAAATTTTTTGTTGATTTTGTAAATTTATTTGCTACCCATCCAATATTTTGGACTTTGAATATGATCATGCATATTTTTGGTGGGTTTTATGGTTAAATATTTTTGAATTGGATTAGGTTTTATTTTGAGTAATGTTGGATAGCTCTTGATAACTGTTAGGGTTTGACAAATATTATAGAAATGAATTTTAATTATTTTAAATATCTAATTTCTTATTAATAGTCACTTTGAGTGCATATTGCATGAAGAATATAACATTAATAATAGTTTTTTGAGTAAAATATGTGATTTTAATGATAATTGATTAATGTATGAAATTATAATATTATATTATGTATATTTTCTGATGTTAATATTATGAATGGTAATGAAATTCCATAACTCTAGTAAATGATCACGAGACAAAAATGTTGACATAGTACCTTCATTTCCAATGAAATGATGGCATGTTTAGTCATAATAGATATTCAGCTTGGTGTTTATTAAATTTTATTGACCTCTCAATTACTTGTGATCAATGATCACAATAACTTTCCATAATTAATTATGACATTATTGAATTCTTATATCATCAGTTTCCACCGAATTTTTTACTTAGAATCCTAGTAATGTTTTAATCTATATAAATTTTTTACTTACATTTATCAATTATCAAAACTAATTTGTATTAATGTTTATATGATGTGGGTTTTCAACCAACATATTTTCAAATTCAAAGCACTTCATTACTGAGATCAGAATTAAATTGTGAGGCCACAATTTATTTATGGTGATAAAACATTACACCCCAAGATTGTAAAAGTAGAACACCATCATTGAAAATATATATGAATCCCAACAAAATGAAAAGAATATAATTTAACACACAAATACTTTTCGATATTTAAATTTTTAAATAAATTAATAATTTTTAATATCTTTAATGTATGTAACACGAGGTCTAATCAAAACTAGATAGTATATTAAGATATTATTATTTGAACATGACCATTATAACCTTGTCATTAAATTGGAAGGTGTGAAGATAAATAAAAAAATTATTAATATTATATGGTTTTCATATGTATACAATATATTCAAGGATTATTTATTAAATAAAAATAAAAATAAAAATGAAAATAATAATAATAATAATTTTCTAAAAACAATATTTTTTTCAAAAGTAGTTTCATCCTGACATGCACACATATTTTAAAACTATATTTTTAAATTTTATAAATTTATTTTATAAAATGTTCTAAATATAAGAAATTATCAAATAAAATTTATATTTTAGTTAATTTTTGTTTTTTATGATATGATTCATTTTCAATGAATAGTGAAAAATATTGGTTTTTATTGAAAACTAACATTTAATTTATAAATTTAACGGTTCAAATTTATTTTTAAAAAATTTCTAATTAAAACTTAGTTAAAAATTGTTATAATAAATAAAATTTATGTTAGTGTAAGAAATATTATGTATAATTATGATATTAATGCATTCAATTCTTTTGGGAATTTTATTTTTGGGAAACTGCTTTTCCATTGACTCTATAGGTTTACTATTAAGACAATTTCATCCAATTATATGAAATAAATTTTGATAAAATCGATTCCATATGTTTAATGAAATAAATTTATATCATTTAATAAGGTCAACATGAAATAATTCTTAATTAATTGTAAAAATATTTAAAATTAATTACCATGGTAATGGTTAAAATGAGTTTACAAGAGGTCACACTATAATGATATGGGTTAAAATGAAAATTAAACTTTTACGATTTATATTTTATAATAAAATATAGAACAAATTTATCAATAATATCTTTTAATGATTTTATGGGACACCTTTCCATGATAGAGAAATATAAAAAAATTTATGTATTGAAAAGAAAAATCATCACCCTCTTGTTTTTTAAATTCAATTATGTGATTCCAGTGGATAAATTTCATGATGTTAATGTATATGTATAAACATTTTTAAAATAATGAAATAAATTCCATGATGGAATTTATTTTTAATTTATTATATTAATATAATTTTTTTAAATTCTTAACTAATTCCAACAGAAAAATTCATCAATTAATAAAAAAATTAAAAAATGATATTAATGATTTTAAATGTAAAATAAGTTGATTGATTTAATATACACTATTTAGTTTATCATTAAAAATAATGTTTTATAAAGTTTCTAAAATAAAATATTTTCATTACATAATTACTTAAATATTTATTAATTTAAAATTAAATGAATAATGTCAAAATTTCCATTACTTTTACAATATAATAAAAAAAATTATTTTATTATTAATAATTTTTAAACATAATATAATTATAAATGTGATTTTTAAAATAAAAAAATAACCAACTATTGAAAATTAATTGGCCAATTTGTCTTTTATAATCTCCATATTGACCCATAATGTGTAAAAACTCTATTAAAACTATAAAGGTTAAAACAATGTTTATGCACGTCTCATGAAATTGTGTTTAAATTAATTTTCAACACATAATAGAATTTTATTTGATAGATTTGATTTAATATTTTGAATCAATGGTTAAAAATTATATATTACGTATAATTTAATCATATTCTTAATGTATAAATTATCTTTATTAAAAAATCTAGTTAATGTTGTGAAAATCTAAAAGGTTAAAAGTAATGAATATTAGAAGTCAAGGAACAACATGGTTAAAACAAGTATGTTTTTTGTGGTTGAGGTGTAAAAAAATGATATCATCTTTTGAAAAAATAATTTATCAATCTTTGAGACACATTGTTTTATATTGAATTCCCATTATTAAGAAGACATGGGTGATTAAAAAATTCCACTCCTCCTCTGTTATAAAACCAAACTCACTTTACTCTATTTTTCACAACTATTAGGACATTTCATGAAAAAGAATTACCAAATTCCCTCCCAAAATATCCATAAACAAGTTATAGATATTTATTCTTTCACAATAGACTAACCATAGGGTCTATAAGAAGATATATAATGGTGTATTCTCTATGCTAAAGTAATTGTCTTTAGATAGGTTATTATTTTTTCCTCATTCTTTTACAAGATTAACATAATTATTAACAAAAAAATATAATAAAAATATTTATCTACAAAAAATATATATTTAATTATACTAATGAAAAGATATTTTTCCACATGCACATCTATGAAATGGGATACAAAATAATCAATCATAAGTATGGCACACTACAGAATCAGCTATTGATGTAAACCATTCTCCATAAAAACATATCTTGGATGGATATAACGATAAATATAAATTATATATATAATATTTATGACAAAATTATAATCATTTAATTATAATATCACATATATATTCTTTTATACATCTCTATTTAAAATATGACAATGTCACTCGTGTGTATGACCAACCACCACCTAATGAGGTAATGCGATTGGTTATTTAGTTATAATTAACATTGAATGTAATAATTTTAAATTAAGTAAATATATATATATATGAAATTATATTAATTCTGTAAAATTTATATTTCATACAATCTCATAACATTTCACGAGTTATGTGAATTATATTGTAACTTATGCATACATGCAACATACCATCTACATGGTGTGATTCAATTCATTTTTTGTGTTAAATTTTAATTAATAGTTTTAAAGATGAATCTAATGAGACTGATAAAATTGATAATATTAAATAAATTATAGTAATTATGGAACTAAATCATTTTTGTATGAACCAAAACCTTCATGACATAACACAGAGGATAAAACAGGGCAATTAACACCCAAAACAATGAAAACAATAATATATTTTTTTACAAAAGGGTAGTAAAATAAAATAATAAGATAATATAGGGTATTATATATATCATAATAGTTCATTAATATAATTATTGAAAAAATACTTTTTTATAGTTTATTTTCTAACACATATGATGGGATTTGAACCCGTGGTAAGGGTTTCTCTTCTAACTTTTTAATTCATGAGACATACTCTATATTCACCAATTATTCCTTTCTGAGTTGCATATATGTAATATTTTTATTTTTTATATCATGCATCTATTTATATTCATAGTTTTTAGAGTTTTATTTTACATTATTTCATTCATGGGGCTTATGATTAAATGTTTTCTAATGTAGTAATGGTATATTTAACAATCTCAAAATAATTTGGGGTTGTTTTAGTTTATGTGTCCCATATGAGAATTATTTGATATATATATATATATCAAACTATATATTTTTTTATTAAAATATAGGTATTATTTAATTTTCTCATGAAATAAAACCAATTTTTCTCTCTTTAGTAATAAAAATTATTAAGGAAATATATTTTAGAAAATCACTTTTTATTTTTCTATTCCATCAAAAACTTATTTTCAACAAAATCAATGTTTTCTAAAAATGATACGAACACTCATAATTAATATTTTTTAAGAAATTATATTCATTTTTTTAAAAAACAATTATTTAAATATTAATTTCATTCTTAAAAGTAGGCCCATTAGGCTTTTACAAAAAATAAGATTGAAATATGTGTTTTAATATTTATAGAATGAATATAATTACCCACTACAATGAATACTAAATGTTTGAAATAACATTAACAGTAATAAATTGGTTTTTCAACCAAAATTATCATCAATATATTGTGTTTTATTCTATTTTTAAAAAGATAATTTTCAAAATAAAAGGGTTATTTTTCCCGAAGTTGTTTTAAGGGTATTTTTTTAGTATTTTAAATTTTAAATGACATAAAAAATTTATTAAAATTATGATCCATTTTGTATTTATTGTTTTTATATGAACCTTATACTTGTTTTTTATGGTTAATGATCAGTTTGAAAGAGAATGAACAACTTGATTTCCATTGAATATAGTACTCTAGATGGTATATGATAATGTTAATTTTATTGATAATGAAATAAAATATTATATATTATTTTACCTATAAATTTAATTTTCATCACTAATTACATATGAGGAATGAATTATAATTAGTTTCTGATTGGTGAGACATTTTTATATATAGCCTTTCGATGCATTGAAATGTCTCATGAGAAAAATCACTTGGGAAAATTAAATGTGTTTTACCATTTTTTTTCATTATTTAGAATGGTCATGACAATATATTTCATATGAATAACACTATGAATTACCTCTTTATGATATTAGTAATTTATTTCTACGTGATTATTTGATCAGTTTGAATATTTATGGATAAGTTTCAGGCTCATGTGATTATTTATAGGGATATATTTGATCATCCCCCGCTTCATCCTCTCCCGATGACCTAGAACTATGCTGCCAGATTCTTCTCCACCCTCTCAACCGGAGGGGGGAGTTTTGCGCTCTTTATCCCATGGGAAGGAAGAACCAGCATATCATGATCCTTATCCTACCTTTCCTAAAATATACATCACCCCAAAAGTTTCGGTTCTCTTCCAATAGACGCATTAGTTGTTGTTTCTCCAAACTCAGATAAACTATGCAACAGATCTATGTATGTTTACCCGGGTGGCTTGTTTTCATCCTCATCGACCGTCGGTGGAAGAGTTTTCCTAGGTCATATAAAAATCATTGGAACTTCATGAGCGACTGGTTGTTGGGTTACTCGTTCGAAGACATATTATGGTGCGGTTTGGATCGGAGGAAGTTTTTATCATTTCTTGGTCCAGGGATCCTAGAAGGTTCGATAACTCTTCCTTTTATTTCTTCTGTTGGGATTTTGTATTTCATATGCAGCGAGACCCATTGTCGATTGCAACTTGGGTATGTGCGCCCGGTCTCCCCCTTTAGTTTCAAAATCCTGTGATTATCTGTGCAATTTCCCATTTGATTGGATGATTTATTTTGTATGATCAACAGAATGAGTCTATGTCTCAACCGTTTTTCCCACGCATATGTGTTGAGGTTGAAGTTGTGATACCTCCTGTGATTTTTTCTAGATTACTGATTAGAAGGAGTTTAGATGGATGCAAGATGTAGTTTTTGAGTCATGGATGATGTTCTGTGCGAATTGTAAACATTTCAGGCACATGGAGGTTTTATTCTACAGGGGAGGGATGGTTTCTCACTCACAAGGGATGAGTGAACACAGTGGGGATGGTTGTGGGGTGCGTGCTGCTGTCAAGTCGACTCAGGTGGCTGTGAAGGATGGCCCTGTAGACGTTGATGGGGATACCAGTCCTGGAGTTTCATCTGGGCAAGGGGATCGATTGGACACTATGTATTCTGATAGAGAACTGGATAACGTTAAAACTGTAGGATATACAGTGAAAGGGATGAGGATGGTTCCTATTGATGTTGTGTCTTGTCTTGAAAGTGGTTTGAAGATAGTGCAGGCACCTCTGAACCCATCAGTTCTGCAAGTGTATTACAGAATGAAATCTGATCTTGGAATTGAGTCACGTTCTGTGGCTTGGACTATTTCATGCAATCTGGTCCCCTCTGGGGAGAATTGGACCTTTTTGGAGGGTGATCGGCAGAATATGAGTAGTGGTCCTACTAATGCAGGATGAACAATGGAGGGTGTTGTCCTGAAGTATGTTGTCATCATTAGTGCATTTGTTGCGGTGGAGGTGATTGTAAATGAGTCATGTGTCGATCATGGGTCAGCAAAACAGTTTGGTGAAGGGAGTGGTGTGCAGGTGAAGTATCCAATTGAGTTACAACACCAATCATGAATGCAGAGGACTGGTATTGAGCTTATCAACCGTTTTGTTGGTTTGGTTATGGATGAAGTGGGGTTCAACTAATATGGGGTTGTGTCTGTGTGTGGAAAAGCCTCGGATGGGTAGAGTGATGTGGATTCAGATGGTTATGTTGTTCCATTGCAAGGGCATGAGGGTGGTGTTGATGTTCCTCCACTTGACTCCACTGGAATTATTCTGCAAGAGTTGGGAAATGGGAAGGTCGCTACCAATGAGGGTGATTTTTCAATCAATGTAGATAGAACCATTTCACAAGAGGCTATTCCTAGTGATATCTTTATGAAGCAGGGGCCAATTGATTGTTTCACGCTTACGGGTAATTCACAGTGTATTGAGATTCTTGATTCTAACATTCAATCTCAGCAGGAACGAGGTGTGGAGGAGGGTTATAGTGTAGTACAAATTTTTGGACAATGGGGGGATTGTATTGATAGTGACAAAGAAAATGATGGTGGCATGGTATGAGCCTCCTACAGGGATGTTGTCCAGGCTAGGGAAAACAAGGTGTCTGGGAATGTGGAATTCATGACTGCCCCCACCAGGAAGAAGGCCAAGGAAGGACTACTCTTATTTTCCTAAGCCAATGACTACCAGGTCCTCCATTGGGGGGGGGAGGTTGGGTTGAGCGGCCTTCTAAGGAATTTCTCTCTTTGGAGAATTTGAATCTTAGAAGGAAGTACACCACAATTTCATGACATTACGACAGCTCAGAGTGGAAATTAGCTACTGTAGATGATGAAATATATCATGGGTATGGTGATGGGTCAGACTAATATGATCTATACTTTTCATTTCACTTTTTGTACTTGTCTGTTGGATTTTCTTTTATTTAATAAATCGTCAGAGGATAGCCTATGACTGAGTTTCTTGGTATTTATTAATGAAAATAGTTTTATATGATTTCTCTTACCAAGTATATGCGAACACCAAATTTTCATATTATATTTACAAATGGATACCAGGAAGAGTTTTATGATTGATAGGTATAGTTATTAAATATGAAGTTATAGATGAAGATGAGGACAATTTTTTTGGACATTATTTATTCTTTTTTTAAGTGATATGTAGGTATATATCTTAGTAACATGATTATTAAGCTATTAACTCCCGGGGGATGCAATTCCATGTATCTTATGCCAGTGTAATAAAGTAACTTCTAACTCTGGGATACTAGTGTCGAGGTATTTACAACCATTATCTCTTATAAAGGGGGTTTTTTGTTCACACATTTTCATATTTGGTTTTCCAAAATATTAATTTTTAAATTTCAAACCCATGATTTCAGATATCAAGATTAAATAATGGCACAAGAATATATTTGAGGTGGTTGACGATTACACCCCAAATTTTTTAATGAGGAAAATCATGTGAGATATCATATATGATAGGTAACACAATGAATTAAAGGGAATTTAACACCATGAGATATTAAATTATATTTATTACTAAAGAAATTCAATTTCTTCTATAGCTTATTACTCTTAAAATAAGGGGTTTAAACGAATCATGGTACTCTCTTAATTATTTATTATTTAAACATGACCATTATATCATATTTTATGGTTATTTAGTATTAATATTAAAAACATAATGATAAGAATAATATTTTTTAACCTTTATTAATTAAATTAAAATTATATCTGGTTATTTGAAATAATATAAGAGTCAATTGAATGAAAATGAGATGTTTATGAAAGAACTGTATTTTTCTAAAATTTTGTTTTGTTGCACTTTGTTAACATGGAATAAAATTATTTTTTACAATATTAAGGAACATAACATTTACAAAATTAAAAAAAATTAAATATTTATTTCAATATTATAATTGATTTAACTTTTGGGAAATTTTTGAGAATAATACTTTTTTAATTAATATTGAAAAATACTAGTTTTTGTTCAAAATGAATATAAAATTTAAATTATTTAAGCGATCTAGTTTGATTAATTTTTTATAAGTATATTTTAATTATAGTATTTAATAAGAATTTTAAAATTTTTAGTGTAGTAAATTTTATATTTAATTTTGATATCAAAAAAGTATGTTCTTATAATAATTTTTTCTATGGAAACACACTTTTTAATCATGTCTACAAGTTAACTTTTAATATAATATTCTCCACATATATTAGTTGGATTACATAAAATGGATGGAATATTTAAAATAAAAATAATTAATATTTTTTATAGTGGTTTACTTACTTTTATTTCATTATAAATAAAAAAATTAATTAAAGCGGAAAGGGTTTAAATGATGCTTTGGCATGACATAAAATTATGTTAACATAAATTTTCAAAATTCTTAAATCTTTTATTGGATAAAATTGATTTCAAATTTATATTTATAAGATCTAAATTATTTAAAAATGTATTTTTATATTATTCTATAAATTAACATGTTTTAATAAAACTAATTACCGTTGTGAAAACTAAATCGTTAAAAGAGATTAATCATAATGGTTGAAGAATAAAATGTTTAATTATTTTTTGATTTTATATAATTGATGTGTGGATCAACAATAATATCCATTTAATCCATTATTTAACAATTTTTAAGCAATTTTGGAAATATTGACTTAATGTTTTTGAATTGATATGGGTATTTAAAAAAATGACACTCCTCCTCTATTATAAACGGGAACTCACTACCTCACTTATTCACTCTTTTCGATCCATTTGTCAACCAAAACCTAAAATGAATCTCATAATATAATACTTATACATATTTTTTATCTTATTTTATTCCAAAAATATCATCCTTTGGGTCCTTAAGGAGAGATTCAATGGGGGGATTTTATAAGAGAAGGTAATTTTACGTCACTATACTATCATTTTCTTTATTCTATTGAAAAAATCAATTATGTATTATAATATTCAATATAAAGAATAGAATATACCATATAATTGTATTTTATTATGTAATTTAATAATACATATCCATTTACAATTCTTTCAGATGGTAAACAAAATTGTCACTTATGTGTATGGTGGCATATCACCTCACTAATTGATGTTACTCAATTTTCAAAAAAAATTATCCTAGATGGATATAATGATTTATTTAAGTAATATATATATATATAAATATTATTTCTGATATAATTATAATTATTTTGTTATATTCTCTTGTTTAACTTCTTAATTTTTGTTCTATTTAAAATACTGTAGAATATCTTGTGTTTATGGTGAACTACAACCACACAAAGTGATTTTATTTTTTATTTACTTATGAATTACTTTGAACATAATAATGGTAAAAAAATAATTTCATTTGATATATATGACATGATATTATTTTCATAAAATTAATATATAAAACACATCTATAACCATTTACCTATTTAGGGAACTATATTGTCACTCGGGCACACATAAGGACTTCTATCTCTAGAAAGAGATTCAATTAATTTTCTGTTATTTGATTTTAATAATTGTTATAATGATGTTTCTAATGAAAAAATGTATAAAATTAACATAATTATGCATATTATGTAATTTTATCCCACTTACAATAAATGCAACCTTCATGAAAAAACAACCATATGAAAATAGGGAAATTAAGACCTGAAACAATCAATATAATGAAAAAATTTTATCAAATAGTTTGTAATTTGTTAATATACAAATATATATGATATAAGAATTATTATTATTGTTTCATAATATATTTTTTAAAACATATATTTATTATAAACTATGTTCAGTCATATATGATTTATGTCGATCATTAGGTAAGAATTTATCTTCTCAATTTCACTTACATGAGTCACATTCCATTTTCACCACTTATAGCTCTCTATGGTGTATATATTTACCTTTTTGAACTGTAAAATCAAGAATATATTTATCTTCATGTTATTCCATGTTTCATCTGTTGTTATTTATCCCTTGAGGAATATAACATAAATGTCACCTTAGTGGTAGTGGTGTATTTCACAAATCTTGTCATTATTGAAAATTGTTCCTATTTAGGTATCCCTAAGGGGAATTATTTTTATTTATATCTAAAAATTAATATATATTATTATCATTTAGTTATTGACAAATGTTTCACGAAATAGTATCATTCCCCATCTCTATAGTACATAAAACGACTGAGAAAACAATTCTAAAAAAATTGACTTTATTTCCCTCTTCAATTGAAAGTAATTTTTCACCCAAATACTTGATATGAATTTTTTTAAAAAAAAATTGAACATTATTTAAATGATTTATTAAATAATTTTTTCCATTTTATGAATTTTTTTAAATAAAATTGGATGAAATCATCGTTTGATTTCACCTTCTGAATCTTTTTAATCTATCCACACCGACATTAATGTATCATTTTTAAACCTAAATGATATGTACAAAACTACCTTCCATCATGAACACTCCATTATTAAAATTTCGAATTAATAAATTAAAAATAATAAAAATACAATGTTTTTCATTTTAAATTTTTTTATATTAACCATATTCAAGTTTAAAATCATATTATCCAAATAGTCCTTTAATCAAATTTTTTATTTTATTTATATTGCTATAATATAGAAACAATTTGTTGAACATATGATCCACTAGGAATATGATGTATTGATACCATAATAATTTTTTCTCAAGAAGAATTATAATCATTTTAAAAGGTTATGTACAATATTATTTATATTCACTATATTACAATGGATGGTTTTTGATTATATTTTTTAGTTTGGGTAGATATAAAAAAAATTTATGTCATTTTCCAATACTAATTTCCATGTTGATTATGTATCAACCATTTCATATAGTGAATCTATTATAATTTTAAATCTATAGGTTTTTCATCAATTATGTAGGCCCTTGGTTCATTAATAGATATCATGAGACAAATCAATTATCCAGATTAAAATGGGTTTTACCAATAGTTTTAGACAATACTATTAATGATCATGATAGTATGATTATGATTTGTTAAAGTATTCCTTCCATCATTGTGAGACTAGTTATTTATTTTCACATCATAATTTAAATAATTATAATGTATTTGGTTAAGCTTAAATACCATGTGATTATTTATATGGATTTATATGATCATCCTTTATTTCTTTTGTTTTATTCTGAAATTCATATTTTAAAATCTTGTTATTCAGTTATCTACCATACCATATTGATTAGTATTATTGATTTATGATATCTTTCACTATAAACATACCCTTTTGAGTATTTTATATCCCCACTATATTATGTTTTTTGTTTCCCTTGACAATAGGATATGAATGATGATTGATGTGAAGGGATATTTAGGTGAAATAATTGAATTCTAAAAGACAACACTATATGTAGTTTATGTTTTTTATGTATTGTGTATATATTTTATGTATCTAGTTTTCTAAGAATACAAATTTATTTTTCCATTTGGAAGGGATTTATTTTATCTATTTTTGAGCCATAATGTATCCACTGGATCAATGATATTAGGGATGGGGTCTTTACATTTTTATATTATGAATCCAAAAATATATTTTTTGGGAAAATGGAGCTCCAATAAAGACATCCTATTTTCATTTAATATGAATGTTTTCAAAAAAAAATTATTCTAAAAAATTTATTAAATAATATTTATTAAATATAAATTTTAATATAAAATTATAGAGTCAAAAATAATTTTTATAAGGATAAGAATATATTTTTTTTAAAACATGTTTTTTCAATAAATATTGACCTTTTCATTTAAATATGTAAATTATCACAATTAAAGAATTTTTTTTAAAAAATTAATAATATTTTTTAAATTAAAAGTAGAAATTATCCAAATGTTTTATTTTCAATAATTAATGAAATGGCCAATCTTTTGAATAAAATTTTAATATGATATTATTATGGAGTTTGTATTATAACATCATAAAAGAAAAAAAATGATGTAATAAATACTATAACTATTATTTATGATCAAAATTTTATTTCCCCTTTAAAAGAATGTTTTAATGTTGTTTTACAAATTTCATAAAACATTGATGAATCCTTCAAAACATATATTATATTTTAATGTTTTAAAATAATTTATATATTAACTTGAATCACTTACATATGTGTAGGGGTATTAATTTAAGGATTTTGGTTTATAGACATATAAATTAATGAAATTCAATCCATAATGGAAGAAACCTTGGGTAAAAACTATCATATCGTTTTTTATTTTTATTATTTTATCATATAGATTCTAAAACCATTATTTATACATTAAAAACGAATTTCCCTCACTATTTTTGTGTAATACCACCCAATTATTCATTTTTATTCACTCAAAAACCATGTAACTAGAATCTAATATCCCTTTCCTAATCCATATCCCACCCAACATTCCCTAAGATATTAATAAAATCATCCCAAATGTTTAGAATGTCTATCTCAAGGTAAGGGATTCCTTCATTATCCTCTTTCTTCATGAACCCTATTTATATTATTCCTTTGTTTTCAATTGACCATGCATTGATATGTTTTTATAAATTTATCATTCATTCATTATGATCTAACAGTGATTATATACCACTTTTATCATATTTATCCCTTCCAGACTCTTCATATACCCCTGTTATGCTGACCAAATTATCCCATGATTTTTCAGGCCATGTTTTTTTTTGTGAATACCCATCCACTTTTCCTCTAAAGGTAGTTCACATGTATGATCTTATCCTCCATTTATTAGATAATGCATGTTTAAAACACCAATTACCTAATTTTGGTATCAAATTTGATGAAATATGATCCTATGATGAATAATCTATGTGGAACAGAAATGAATTTTCATGGTATGATAGTGATCAGTGGGAAAAATATTATATTACCCTATAATGAATTGGGTTATGTTTTTTCTAATCAGATTCCATTTATGGTGAATCAGATTTTATCAGAATAACATTATGTAATGTTTTATCGGTTATTATCTCCAACTTAATCATTTGATGTCATGTTTTATGATTTTTCCACATTCCCTTATTGCCTTTAGTTTTAGATGATATATCATACCTCATTGTTCATGATAATCACTTTCATACCTCTTCTGTTACTACTATATGCCTCTTGGATCACATAAAATAGTTTACCACGTGTTATTTTTTTATTCTCATGATATGATTTAATGATTAATCCATTATTATGTACATCCCTAAGTTATAACATGAAATTTTATATGATTAAATGAATATAAGTGATTGTTTTGATGTTTTAAAAGATAGGTTATGTACCCATGTTTCATGTAATTACTTCATTTAACAAATTTACTAATTACAATAGGCCACACAATCATATGGTGTTGTATTATATATAACATTATGTAATAAATAATAAAATTAAGCATATAAATGTTTTGGGATGTAATAATGGAAATGTAGGAAATGGGGAAACAATAAAAAACATGAAATGAACATATATATTGGATAGTTTCAATTGAAACATCTCATATTTTATTCTTTCCCATTATGTATTTGGTTTACTATCAAATACCATATATAATACTGAAGTGCCCAGATCAGTGTGAATCACTGAGAGGGGGAGGGGGTGAATCAGTGATCCCTTAAAACTTTTTACTAATTGATTCTTAATCAATTAAACCTCTATGGCTGGTTAATGCCTCGATCCACTCTTCTTGTATCTCTCAACCTTTCCCGGATAATGCAGTAATGAAAAGGCACAGGACACAAGGATTTACAAGGTTCGGCACCAAAGGCCTACATCCTTGCCATGCTCTCCAAGCATGGATTCTCCCATTATAATCTGTTAGTATTACAATGGTCGATACAGCTTCCCACCGTATCTCTCCTGAGTCCCACAGGAGGGTCTTTATACTGCGTCCCACAGTGTTACCAGAGTCCCACTGGCCTGCTCCAGAATCCCACTGAAGACTTCTTCTCCTTGAGTCCCACAGGGTCTTCTCTTGGCTCCTCGAGTCACACGAGTAGCACTTCTTCACTTTAAGTTCTTCAAGTAACTTCAGCAGCCTGGGATAAAGGCTGCTGGCCTTGCTCTTCTTCTGATCACTTGTGGTGATCAGGGTCTTCTCGTCTATCTCGGGCTTTATCACCTTCTTCTAAGGATGACCCGGCTTCTCTCCAATTACTGAATGCTCAGACAAATAATATCTTTATATTCGGTCTGGTCCAGTCTCAGTTCACTTCAACTTCATGCACTGAATGCATGGCATCACAAAATCTTCAAGATCTTCAAGTCTTGGACTCCTCAGATGCACACCACTGATTTAGCAATGTTCACGTGTGCACGTGCATGCATGCATGCATGCACTTTCCCTTTCCTCTTCTTGGTGCAGTAGACCCACAAAGGGTGTAATCACTTTTGAGCACACACCTACTTCTCAGACTTCACACACTTTATGCAATTAGCTTACACACTAGAATGTGTGTTATACTTTAGTGTGGATGTCCTCCCTTTTCTTCTTCTAAGTGTATACACACTTCTTAGTGCACACACCTAGGTTCGGCCACTTCTTTAATTTGCACACACAAATTCTTCACTTAGCATACACTTGTAGTGACCTTCCTCTTCTTGTTGCACACACACAAACTATTCTTTGTTCTTCAAAGTGTGCACCCCACAAGGGATACGGCCTACTTCACTTGCACACAAAAATTGTGTTCATCAATTTTTCACACACACAAAGTGTGCCCTCGGCCTTCTTGTCCACTTTGCACCCACAAATCCGTAGGGTCTATTTTCACTTTGCACACACAACTTGGATTTAGTTGTGGTCTTCCTCTTGGCCTTTTTCACTTCACTCACAATATGTGGTATTCCACTTCACCCACTTGCACACACACTGCCCAAATTCAATCATCCCATAGGGTGTTCTCCTCACTTGGCACACAAGCACAAAGGCTCGGGTCTTCCACCTAAATGCCAAAGGAGGCGCGCAAGGGGTGCAGCCTCTTCTTCTTCAACAACCGCACAAGCCTCGGGTGCAAGGGGCAGCCGCGCAAGGCTCAAGTGTGCAAGGGTGCAACACTGCCGCGGGATACTTCCTCCTGCCACGCAAGTGTGCGGGCAGAGAGGGTGGCAAGAGACTCGAGCGCGCAAGTATGCGGCTCGGCTCCTTCCTGTCGCGCAAGGGATACGCGCAGGGGACTCCCCTTCACTTCTTTCGCGCAAGAGATGCACAAAAGGAACTCACGAAGCCAAGGGTGGCTTCGGGCTGCTTCGTCGCGCAAGTGATGCACGCAGGGCAGATCTTCGCGAGGCAGAGCACTCCGCGGGACTTCGGGTTTTCAACAGAGCTTCAGCAAGCTGCAATGAGGTCTCGGCCTCTCCTTTTATAGGCAGAGAATCCTCTGTTCATCCGCGTGAAATAAATATCAAAATCCCGAGATCTTCGGATCTTTAAAAACTTTCCAAATCTTGAATTTGATCCTCGGTTCACGCGGGTTCTCTCATTTTTTTTCTTTCCTCCTCGTGCATGCGATTTATAACGCATGCACGGCCTTTGTTTAGGCCTATCCATGCAAAAACACGAACACCGAATGGCCTCGCACCTCCGGTTGCTTCGGCCTCGCTCGAAATCCTCCTTTCATCGCATGCATGCTTATTTTATTGCATGGTTATGTTCAGTAGGCACAGACGATCCCAAAGGAGGTTTCGGATTCCGAAATGGTGGCCGGGAGCTCAAGATGGGTCGTCGGGATGCCTCTGGTTCAGCGGCTGCTCGCGGGAGACTTCGGCTCGAGCTCGAGGAAGAAGACAGTCGCTGGGCCGTTGGATCAGCCGATCAAACGACTTTGGACAGCCTGGATCAGATCGCGGCGCCGCGGATCAGATGTGCGGCGCAGATCAAGCGCGCGATGCGACGGACGGCGGAGATTTGCTCCCGGGATTTTTTGCGTGTCCCACATCGAAACGCAGCCCGGTTTATCCGCGGCTTATAACCCAGCCGCTGCCCGCAACTCCTCAGTTGCACTTCTCCCCTCCCGGTGCCGCCCCGCACCGGGTTCTCTCTGCGGGCGCGCTCTGCGCCCACTCATGCCTCCTGCGGGCGCGCCACTGGCGCCCACTATGCTCCCTGTGACACTCCGGGCGTGCCCCTGGCGCCCATGCGGTTGTCTTGGGTGCGCCCCTGCCTCAAGGATGCTGCCCTGGCCTTGAGGGTTCCCCATGGGCGTGGTGACCTTGAGTCCCACATGTGCCTTGGGTGATGACCCTCGGCTGGCCTCCTTGGTGGCCAATTTTTTTGGCAAAGGAAGGATGAATCCTTTGTATAAAAACAAAGTACTCCATATACAAATTGCCAAACCAAGTGCCATTCAAGCCTTCTTCTTCCCATCTCTATGCTTCTTCTTCTTACGAATTTCTCCATTCATCCTCAACATTTATTTATTACTTAGGAGTGAATTCTTGAAGGTTCTCCATCAACCGAACGCTTGAATCAACATAAAATCTCCAATGTGCTTCATTGATCCAATTAGAGATCAAGTTGGATCACTTCCAATTGACATGTACTAAGAGTTAGTACATGGACTTCATTAATGCACATCATCCACTTAGTAGTTGTGGATGGAACTCCTTTCAACTCCTCATGCATTGTCACTACAATGCATGGTCTTCAAACAATGTTGTGACATTGTATCATCATGATACAAGTTCTATGAACTTAAAGATCAGCTCATCAATCGTCAGATGTTTCTAGAGAATGTTTCAACCACATCTCCTATGTCACTTAGTGAATCTCCTAAGTGACATGCATCTTGGTACCATGGCCATTCTCCTTCATCACCATCACCATCACATCCTTTGACATTCACATCTTGACTCCTTGACATCCATTCATTCCAAGACAACTTCATGCCTCATTGACAACAAATGCAACACAATGCACATCAATCTCCCCCTTTGTATTTGTTGTCAATACACTCCTTCAGCACATATGAATGGGTCAATATGTGTGCCAATATTTTCTCCCCCTTATTGGCAATCAAATGCAAAGGTGTGGTGTGGATCTCTTTTAAAAATCTCTTCCTCCCTTTGAAAAGTATTTTCTTGACAAACACTGAGAGAGGGATGGTGTCACATGTTCTTCTTTAGCAAAGAACCTTTAGTAGATCAACTCTAAGTCTACTTGGGCTAACCCGGTGTAGAAAACAAGAGTGATGTAACCAAGGAACTCAATGCTGTCCAACATTCACTATACATGTGAGATCATGCTTAGGGGATTGAAATTTTTCAGATATAACAATGAATTTGCTAAATTCTGCACAACTTCACAAAACTCATTAGAAAGTTCAGGTGCAAAGATAAAGCTCCCCCTTTCATCCATTTGTCTTCAATCCATACTCCCCCTTAATTGACAAGATAAACTCAATTAAGAAACAAGGGATGAAAGCATGATTGGAATACCTTCACTTTCTCAATATGATATTAATTTTAGAACATCATCTTCTCCAGATTGGCTCCCCCTCAAGGGGTGCACTCCATTCCTTCCAAACCATCCTCCAGTTGAGAATGATCATCATCTTCAATTCCCTGCATTGTTAGCACATGTAAATACCAATGTATAAGGGAATAAGATGGAACCTCCTTGGTTCATCAATGTGAACAACAAGGTTGAGAAGATTCTCTCAACCGAGATGTCCCATTTTCACCAGTCTTCACACTTGCACATTTGATCTTCATTGATGATTGTGCTGGTGTGGATCTCAATACATCTTCATGTGAAATATTCTTCTTCCCTTTTGCCTTAGCAATTGCCATAACTTCATCTTCAGCTCTTTGTAGATCTCTGGCAAGTTGCAACTGATGTGGCCATATGACAAGTATATCATTTGGAAGAGTGGCCCCAGTTCTGGAAGTTTCACATGGTTCCTTAGATGCTGTCAAGCTACCTCTCTTAGGCAACTTGTTTTCAATAAATCCCTTCGGCTTCTTGATTGATTGTCTTCTGGAGTTCAGTCTGCTTCTATTTAGTTTCATGGCTTCTTTACAAAGATCCATGATATGACCTTTCTTTCCACAGTAGAAGCATTTCTTGGTGGTCCTTCTGGATGCATCACCCTTCTTGGATTCAGACTCCAAGGACTTCTCTTCATTTCTCAAACACTTCTTGGGAGCATCTTCCACTTTCTTCTGCTTGCTTCCCAAGGATTCTCTCTTAGCCAGGTTCTGTGATCTTTTCTTCTTTTGATCTCTGGATACAGTTGGAGATTGACATGTATCTATTTGACCACTTTTGCAATCATCCCAGATGTTGTCAAGTAATCCAAATCTATTTGTAGTAAACAGATGTCTCTGGACCTGTGGATGTTGCTTCTTTCCTTCTGGCTTGCTCCCCCTTGGCATGGGCTTCCTCTGTGCTTTGGCATTTAGTGGATTGTACCAACAATCCTTTGCACAATGCCCATACTTGTTACAACACCAACATTGACCCACAAATCTTGACCTCTTGATTCCTTCTGATTGTTGGGTACCTGTCTTGAATTGTTGTGCTGCTTCAGGAGAGCTTTCTTTCTTCATTGTCTTCATCCATACTTGTTTTGAATTATTCTTCCATCCTGCACTTTTAGTAGAAACACTTTTAGAAGCATGAGTACAAGATGGTATGGATGGTACCTTCTTCTTAGAAGATGTTGCACTTTTACTAGAGGATGTCCTTCTTTTAGAATCATCCTTCTCAAGGCATACTTGAGTAGCAACATTTCTCCTTTCAGTTGACTGGGAGGCTTTGGCTTTGGGTGATTGCTGATTTTTCAATATCACCTCTAATTCTAAACACTTCATGTTGAGGGAGTTCTTCTCATCCTCAACTGTTCTTAGCCTTCCTTCCCATTTCTCTTCCAGCTGTTTTATCTGGTCTTCATGCATCTGCTTCATTTCAAGCAATGAGTTGTCAAGCTCCTTCACCCTTTTGACTTTGTCTTCTAGTTGAGCATCCCTGACAACCATTGACACTTTGTGCCTCTTTTCCAGTGCATGGAAAACTTCTTTGACCAATACTTTAAAGATTTCTTTCTCAGAAAGGCTTCTTTGCAATTCTTCAGAAGTGTCTTCATATCTTTCATTGCAAAGAGATACTGTTTCATCTTTGGCATTTACCAGCTTTCTGAGAGTGTTGGTTATGCCAACCCTTTTAGCCAATTGGACTTCCAGAGAATTGGCTTCATCTTCTAGCTGTAATTTTTCTTCTTGAAGATAAAGGAGGCCTGTAGCTATACACATTTCAATTTCCTTGGGGACTCTCTTCTGAAGATATTTGATTGCATTTAGAAGATCATTGTTCCTTCCATCATCATCACAGCTAGAGCAGGCTTCATCAGAAGAATGATAAAAGGAATTGTCATCTGATGTGACTTTCACATTTCTTTCCATAGAAGGAGTTTCTCTGATTGCAGCAACCTTCTTCTTCATCTTCTTGGCCTGATTCTTCTTTCTATTTTTCTGAGTCTTGGAAGATATCTCCATTTGAGGCTGTTCTTTCATTTCCTCAAATTTGCACTCCATATAGACTCCCTTGGATCTTTTAGAGGGAACCTCCCTCTGATACCAATTGAAGTGCCCAGATCAGTGTGAATCACTGAGAGGGGGAGGGGGTGAATCAGTGATCCCTTAAAACTTTTTACTAATTGATTCTTAATCAATTAAACCTCTATGGCTGGTTAAAGCCTCGATCCACTCTTCTTGTATCTCTCAACCTTTCCCGGATAATGCAGTAATGAAAAGGCACATGACACAAGGATTTACAAGGTTCGGCACCAAAGGCCTACATCCTTGCCATGCTCTCCAAGCATGGATTCTCCCATTATAATCTGTTAGTATTACAATGGTCGATACAGCTTCCCACCGTATCTCTCCTGAGTCCCACAGGAGGGTCTTTATACTGCGTCCCACAGTGTTACCAGAGTCCCACTGGCCTGCTCCAGAATCCCACTGAAGACTTCTTCTCCCTGAGTCCCACAGGGTCTTCTCTTGGCTCCTCGAGTCACACGAGTAGCACTTCTTCACTTTAAGTTCTTCAAGTAACTTCAGCAGCCTGGGATAAAGGCTGCTGGCCTTGCTCTTCTTCTGATCACTTGTGGTGATCAGGGTCTTCTCGTCTAGCTCGGGCTTTATCACCTTCTTCTAAGGATGACCCGGCTTCTCTCCAATTACTGAATGCTCAGACAAATAATATCTTTATCTTCGGTCTGGTCCAGTCTCAGTTCACTTCAACTTCATGCACTGAATGCATGGCATCACAAAATCTTCAAGATCTTCAAGTCTTGGACTCCTCAGATGCACACCACTGATTTAGCACTGTTCACGTGTGCACGTGCATGCATGCATGCATGCACTTTCCCTTTCCTCTTCTTGGTGCAGTAGACCCACAAAGGGTGTAATCACTTTTGAGCACACACCTACTTCTCAGACTTCACACACTTTATGCAATTAGCTTACACACTAGAATGTGTGTTATACTTTAGTGTGGATGTCCTCCCTTTTCTTCTTCTAAGTGTATACACACTTCTTAGTGCACACACCTAGGTTCGGCCACTTCTTTAATTTGCACACACAAATTCTTCACTTAGCATACACTTGTAGTGACCTTCCTCTTCTTGTTGCACACACACAAACTATTCTTTGTTCTTCAAAGTGTGCACCCCACAAGGGATACGGCCTACTTCACTTGCACACACAAATTGTGTTCATCAATTTTTCACACACACAAAGTGTGCCCTCGGCCTTCTTGTCCACTTTGCACCCACAAATCCGTAGGGTCTATTTTCACTTTGCACACACAACTTGGATTTAGTTGTGGTCTTCCTCTCGGCCTTTTTCACTTCACACACAATATGTGGTATTCCACTTCACCCACTTGCACACACACTGCCCAAATTCAATCATCTCATTGGGTGTTCTCCTCACATGGCACACAAGCACAAAGGCTCGGGTCTTCCACCTAAATGCCAAAGGAGGCGCGCAAGGGGTGCGGCCTCTTCTTCTTCAACAGCCGCACAAGCCTCGGGTGCAAGGGGCAGCCGCGCAAGGCTCAAGTGTGCAAGGGTGCAACACTGCCGCGGGATCCTTCCTCCTGCCACGCAAGTGTGCGGGCAGAGAGGGTGGCAAGAGACTCGAGCGCGCAAGTATGCGGCTCGGCTCCTTCCTGTCGCGCAAGGGATACGCGCAGGGGACTCCCCTTCACTTCTTTCGCGCAAGAGATGCACAAAAGGAACTCACGAAGCCAAGGGTGGCTTCAGGCTTCTTCGTCGCGCATGTGATGCACGCAGGGCAGATCTTCGCGAGGCAGAGCACTCTGCGGGACTTCGGGTTTTCAACAGAGCTTCAGCAAGCTGCAATGAGGTCTCGGCCTCTCCTTTTATAGGCAGAGAATCCTCGGTTCATCCGCGTGAAATAAATATCAAAATCCCGAGATCTTCGGATCTTTAAAAACTTTCCAAATCTTGAATTTGATCCTCGGTTCACGCGGGTTCTCTCATTTTTTTTCTTTCCTCCTCGTGCATGCGATTTATAACGCATGCACGGCCTTTGTTTAGGCCTATCCATGCAAAAACACGAACACCGAATGGCCTCACACCTCCGGTTGCTTCGGCCTCGCTCAAAATCCTCCTTTCATCGCATGCATGCTTATTTTATTGCATGGTTATGTTCAGTAGGCACAGACGATCACAATGGAGGTTTCGGATTCGGAAATGGTGGCCGGGAGCTCAAGATAGGTCGTCGGGATGCCTCTGGTTCAGCGGCTGCTCGCGGGAGACTTCGGCTCGAGCTCGAGGAAGAAGACAGTCGCTGGGCTGTTGGATCAGCCGATCAAACGACTTTGGACAGCCTGGATCAGATCGCGGCGCCGCGGATCAGATGTGCGGCGCAGATCAAGCGCGCGATGCGACGGACGACGGAGATTTGCTCCCGGGATTTTTTGCGCGTCCCACATCGAAACGCAGCCCGGTTTATCCGCGGCTTATAACCCAGCCGCTGCCCGCAACTCCTCAGTTGCACTTCTCCCCTCCCGGTGCCGCCCCGCACCGGGTTCTCTCTGCGGGCGCGCTCTGCGCCCACTCATGCCTCCTGCGGGCGCGCCACTGGCGCCCACTATGCTCCCTGTGACACTTCGGGCGTGCCCCTGGCGCCCATGCGGTTGTCTTGGGTGCGCCCCTGCCTCAAGGATGCTGCCCTGGCCTTGAGGGTTCCCCATGGGCGTGGTGACCTTGAGTCCCACATGTGCCTTGGGTGATGACCCTCGGCTGGCCTCCTTGGTGGCCAATTTTTTTGGCAAAGGAAGGATGAATCCTTTGTATAAAAACAAAGTACTCCATATACAAATTGCCAAACCAAGTGCCATTCAAGCCTTCTTCTTCCCATCTCTATGCTTCTTCTTCTTACGAATTCCTCCATTCATCCTCAACATTTATTTATTACTTAGGAGTGAATTCTTGAAGGTTCTCCATCAACCGAACGCTTGAATCAACATAAAATCTCCAATGTGCTTCATTGATCCAATTAGAGATCAAGTTGGATCACTTCCAATTGACATGTACTAAGAGTTAGTACATGGACTTCATTAATGCACATCATCCACTTAGTAGTTGTGGATGGAACTCCTTTCAACTCCTCATGCATTGTCACTACAATGCATGGTCTTCAAACAATGTTGTGACATTGTATCATCATGATACAAGTTCTATGAACTTAAAGATCAGCTCATCAATCGTCAGATGTTTCTAGAGAATGTTTCAACCACATCTCCTATGTCACTTAGTGAATCTCCTAAGTGACATGCATCTTGGTACCATGGCCATTCTCCTTCATCACCATCACCATCACATCCTTTGACATTCACATCTTGACTCCTTGACATCCATTCATTCCAAGACAACTTCATGCCTCATTGACAACAAATGCAACACAATGCACTTCAAATACCTCATGAGACAAAACATATACCCCACACAAAGGATAATTATCTTGGAACACCCATCAAAACATGTTTTTGATTATGTGTGACACAAATGGATATACATCATAAGGAAAAATCAAAATAAATTCCCATGGAAGGAAATGAGTTTCATAATCTCTATTTATATCATAATCAAATGCGTTTTCATAATTAGGGTATTGATAAATTGACAAAATTCATGTATTTCACCATAAAAGAAGTGATAATAATGTAGGTTAATATGTTATATACATATATAAGAAATAAAGATGAAATCTATAAAATCAAAGGAGGAGATAAATGAAGTTGTAGTGAGAATGTTTATAACATGAAGAGAAAGTGAAGTTTAAAGAATTCCCTTTAACACATAATAAAAATCATTCCTGATATGAAAAATATCAATCCCATTATAAACCCTTTTTGAATTAAAAAAAATAAATATGTATTTTTTTAAGAAAACATTGAATTCTAAAAAAAACCCAATTATAAAATAATGGTCTTATTAGTGGGAAAATATGTTGATGATGTACATTTATAAAATAATTTTTTTATCTTTTCTTAATATACTAAAAAAGTTATTTATAAAATATGCAACAAGTATTTTCATTGAAAGGGATTGAATTAAATTCATAAGGGGTAAATTATTTCATTAAAAATATAGCTATGACTATATATATACACCAATAATCCAATTGTACTATTATGGAAATGGAACATAATGATTGATAATGTAAAGACTTATAATATATGAAATGTGGTTTTATTGAAATGTTTCCCTTACAAAAAAACAATAAAAATATTACCATGTTTTGAATGATTATATAGAAATAAAAATATGTAAAAATTTAACTTTATCGTTTATTTATGCATATTTATTTATTTTTATGAAACATTTATAAGAACGTGGAAATAGACGAAAAATATTTTTAAGAGATCTTTGATAAACGAGTTTTAAAAGAAAGCCCTCTATGTTGATTAAGACTCATCATGTACATTCATTGCCTTCTTGAATAATAAAATAATTGAAATTATTTAATTTTTTATGATCCTTTTTCATATTTATTATTCCTTTTTTATATATAACAATTTTTTAATTAATTAAATAATATTTTATATCATATCAAATGTTATGACGATATTTTGATAGTATGTCAAAAATGACTTTCATAGTTTCATTATGGTCAATGAGGTCCTCATTACATCATCTAATGTAAAATAACAAATATATTGAAATCATTTCTATAAATTAAAAATAATTTTAAAATGAACCATTAAATATTGTTATGAAAAATGAACTATGTTACAATCATGGAGATGTTAGGCCACATGTATGGATGTGTAAGGTTTCTATTTTTCAACAATCATGATGTGAAGATTAAAATATTATTTATTATTTTGAAAATTATCATTATTTAAAAAATAATATATTACTTATCTTAGTATACATATATATACCATCCATGTGATGTGGTGATGAAAAAATTATCACTTCCATTCTGTTATTTGGTAATACACACATGTACATGATCAACATCATCATTTTTAAATAGATTTAATGGTAAGAAAGAAGTTGAAAAATTATTTTTTAAGAATAGAATTTATTTTATGGAAAATGTATATAATAATTAAATCTATTATTTTTATCACATATGAGTTGAGATGATAAGACGAATAATTAGAAAGGTTCATGTGGAAGTAATCTTCCATAGACACAAACAATGGCACGATTTACCAGTTGATGGAATAGTGAATAGATTTTTGATATTCTATTAACATAATGTAATATAAATATTGGATAACTAATTATAATTTTTTTTCTCCTGGTTGAATAATATTTTAAAGAGGTGGAAGAAAAAAATAATAAAACTCAATTAGGAATGTTACCTCTTATTCAGAAAACCTCCTTAGTTATATAACAAAATCCTACCTTTAATTGTTATATATTAAAACCAAGGCCACTATTATGTAGAAGAGGATTTGTACTAGACCTTTATATACTAAAAAGTTATTGAAATGTGAATAAAATATTATATGAGGTGCACTATTATATGTCATGGATGGGAAAATCTAGTACATTTTATATAATTAAGTTAATATCAACTAATTTTCTGCTGAAAATAAATAGAAAATGTTCTAATTCATATATATATGATGAATATTGGTTCTGTTCATATCATAAAATATTTTCTTACAATTTTTTGTGATTTTTTTGGACCCTTTTAATTTGGCTTGAAACCATGTGATCACTTTTTCGCAACTTCCATGAAAAAAATATATCACTCTTCAGGGGTAATGATTGTTGCTATGAAACAAAAATTGGATAAAAAATTTACCATGAATGATATTTTAAATCATATCCTTACAACATGGCCAAATATAGAATTTTTAGAATATTTAAATCACTTAATATATATATATTTAAAAAATATAATTAATGAGTAATACAAAAGAATTCATTTGATTGGAGTTTCACAACAACATGAAAACAATGGAATTAAAATATAATCCATTAATTCATCAATAAAATAAAATGGTTATATACAAAATTCATGGGAAAATTCAACTTATTCAATTTTTAATACTTTTAAAATTTCAAAAACAATTATTTTATTTTTATATTATTTGAATAAATTTTTTGTCAGTATTGAATAATAATTAAAGTTAATAATCTCATTACTGAAAAATTTAAATGAATTTTCATTCTAAAAAATAATTTAAATTTAAAATGAATCTTCATAAATGAACATAATATATTTTTATCCTTGTAAAAAATAGTATAATTATTAAAATAATGAAAGTTATAATTTTTTATTTATATTTTACATAAATATTATATTTACAAAAATCAATAAATTATTGGACCAAGTGAACATATGTTCGATACCTGGATGAAAATGGATGAATCCCACTCATCGAATAGGCTATAAAAATATTTTTTTTGCAATTTTTAGTCTCTATAATATTTTTTTATTATGAATCACCTTACCTACCCTTACAATGAAAATATTCAATTACTATAATTATTATCCAAAATGACAAAAAATGAAAATGGACCTATTTACAAAACGGGAATCCCGAGTCCAAATATTCAAAAAAATTAGGATATAATTCACTAAAGATAATGAATTTAATATTAAATTAATAACACAAAACGTGACACTATGTTGTTGTTTTCTAAAAAATACCTTATATGTATAAAAATAATTTTATAAAAAATTTAAGTATGTAATTCAAAAGAAGTATTACTATTGTATTATGTTAATTTGACATTAAATAATATAATTTTAAAACTATTCCATAATAGAATATGTATTTTTAAATTAAATAATATAATATACAGTTTTAAATAAAAAATAATATTTTTCAATATTAATTAAAAAAAAATTTAATAAAAAATAAAAAAAATTCAGTATAAGAAAATTTTAATATAATGATTTGAAAAATGATAGATATTTTTTAAAAATTGATTTTTCAATATAGAAGAAATTCATTTTTTCCTTCCCAAGAAGAAAAATAAATCATTTTTGAAGGAAGCTTATTTTTTAATATAAAACGTCTTTTCCATGAATTATTATTCACTATAATAAAAAATCTAATATTTTTATTAAGTATAATATTTATAAATTTATTTAATAGCCTGGATAACAATATTCATAACCTCTAATTCAATGGTTATGTTATAATGAATATATATATATATATTAAAAAAATTAGATCAATTTTTTCAATGTAGTGTGTCGTATTTAGTATCATAGGGTTTTATAAAACCATATCACAGGAGCCATTATGTTAACTAGTAGGGTTTTAGTAGATTGTGGTGATATCATTTCACATTGAACTATGTTGTTTTGATTATCTTGTTTTTTGCATCTCTTATAGATATTCGTGCTTGTTTTTCCTTATGGTTTTAACTATTCTATTATTGAAATTTATTAATATAATAACATTATTATGAATCTTTATTAATTTTTTTCATGTTATTTTTTGAATAAATGTTTCTAATGGTATTTCATGAAACCAAAGAACATGTCTATATCCTATCAGGATTAGAACTTACCTCGAATTCATATCAAGATTTGTTTCAAATATGGATTGTTTGGTAATTCTGGTCAGTGATATAGAGATTTTTATCATAAAAAATAAATAAATCAGTTTTTACACTAGATAAATGAAATATAGAATTACCTCAATAATCTCTCATGGAGGCTTCAATTTAAGTTGCAAAACTGTCACTTTTGTTTTGTTTGTTCTTACCAGAAGAGAATTTTTGGTATTTTACTAAATGTTCTAAAATTTTAAATAAATTTAATGAGTAATAAAGGATAATTAAATAAATGAAAAAAATGGAATTGAAAATATATATTTCATGAAATCGGAATTGAAACAGTAGTTATGGACATGTTTATACCCATGAAGAACCCCCACATCCATGTGTAAATTGACTTCCCTGTTTATTTTGTCAATTATAACACAAATAAATCCAAATAAACACGTTATTTTAAAATAATATCATATCATGAACACCATATGATTGTTTTTACTCTAATGAATGAGATTCAATTACTTGAATACCTTAATTAAATCAAACTTAATTGAAATCACAATATTAAATGAGAAGAACTCACTAATGAAATCCATAATGGGATATCCATTATTTTACATCATATATTAATGAACCATAAATAATATGATCAAATCGTATTCAAGAGTTAAAATTACTACTTATATTGAAAAAAAGTTCAAGAGAGATTCAAAATAGATTACACATGAAGATCAATACTCGAAAGAGAGTGGCATCAGTTTTGATCATCCCCAATATTCCCCATAATAAGATGAGTTTACAACATCATTATCATACTTTATATCACATAATTTCAATTTCCCACTCAATCCAATAAAAAGATGATTAGATGTTGAGAGGGAAATATATTGAGGATGAGGGGTGGAAACCTACTTTCTTGGTTTCTGTCATTCCTATACTAGCTTGATTAAATCATCATTCCATTAAGAACAACCACTGCTGTTCTGTAATAAAATTAATTTAAAACAAATTCTCTATATAGCCACAAAATTTTAATTCATTTGGTTGTGTGGTTCAAAATATATCCATTTATTACTAAGGTTAATTTTTTCTAGATGAAGAGACCCTTCATCTTCCTCCAATTTGACTCTTTCAAGGACTACAATAATAATATTTTTTTCATAATACACAACATGCATGAGATAATTATAGTATTTATTCTTATCTAGATAAAATAACTCATTTTAAGGAATGTAACAGGACTTATGTATCATTTAGTGGAGGTGTTTCAATTCTGTTGCTTGAAAAACATCTAGACCATGAATAATTTATTTGTTATGCAATACGTTTAGATAATATCTTGTCCGATTTGAAAAATTTGTATTCCATGAACAAGGAAATATTAAAATAGTAATATCTCAATTTGGATCAACCTATATAATGTAATTCTCACAATTCAAAAGTGATTGAAAATTTTAATATTTCTTGAATTATGAAATTTTCACTTTTATGCTCAAATCATTATTAAATTAAAAAATATGAAATTATGATTAAATTGGTAAATAGAAAGGGATAAAATAATTTATATACACATGATAAATAATTAAAATATATTATCTAACAATTTACACAAACTTTTTTACCTGGACTATTGGACATGTATGAATCAAACTCAATTGAAGGGAAATTCAAAATACATAAAAAACAAATTCAACAATTAAACACCATGAAACAAAAGATATAATTTCTCATCAAATAAACTATATATTTATAGTTCTAAATTAAAATCATTTAATCCCTTCTAGATTATTTTATCTTCCCAGGGACACGAAAAACATAGCTTACATTTATTTTGGATTAACAAGAAAATATTGATTTTCATTATGTGTTTTCCCATAAAACCAAGCACAAGAATATCCATAGTCTTCATAAATTTGTACATCTCTAACAGAAATTAGAAAATAAAAATTTATTATCATATGAATTGTCAGGTTTTTTATGGATTTATTATTGTATATTATTGAATGTCAAATTGATCTAATGCGTACCAAGGAGGAATTTCATAGTTTTGATGGAAAGAAGAATTATTCTAAATTTGTTTAATGTATTGTATACTCCTTACTTCACTTTATATAAAACAATATATAATACTTTAAAAATATTTTTATCCCACATCATCTATACTACCTAATGAAAAAGGATTTTATTTTACTTTTTTTCTATCAAAAGATCATGAAGAGCACAACTTTTAGTAAATAAAAAACATTTTTAGTAGAAAACAAATATTTTTATATTTGAGTTTTCCACAAAAATTATCACCAAATGATGTATAACATAAAATGTTATCTCCCCCACAAGTGAGTTAAAATAGATTATTCATTTTCAATTTTATATCGGGTAAGAAATAAAAAATTGGATTTTGATTTGTCTATCCTAATGAAATGTTCATGGATCATAAGGGATCACAAAATTAAAATGTATATCAAAGGCCAATGAAAAGGGTTCTCTTGAAATGGGTGCATACAATTAAAAAAAATTTCTTTAATCCCATAAATTATAAGTACCCCAACCCATATGTTTCGATATAAATACATCATGTTATGGTTAAAGAATAAATTTATTTGTCCTCTTATTAAAAGTGGTGAATGTGAAGAATATATAAAAAAGGGTTCATTAAACTCATGGGAAGTGGATTTAAAAGATGAATAATGATAAATATTGAATGATATTAAAAATATAGATGTATTTTCATGTAATTTATAATGTTTTATAATGTGATAAAAAATCCATTTCAATAATCATTTATGGTCAGTTCCATGAGAAATGTTGGGTAACAAATTTACATTGGATTAAAAATTGAAATTGAAAATGATAATCATTTAATATCAAAATAAAAAAAATAAAAAAATTAAAAAAATATATCTAAATAATAGTAACCCAAAAAAAGAAATGAAAAAAATCTAATAGGAACCACAAAAAATAACAATATACAACAAATGTTCCTCCCCCACAATTATTTTGTTCAATTTCATCATTGAGAATTGTTATTATGTGATAAATACAAATTCTAGAAATTAAAGACATAATAAAAATACATTAGAAGGGAAGAAACAATGTTTCTTCAATAGTATTCAACTTCATAAAGAAGTATATTTTTCAATAGAGGGTCATTAAAATTATCTATAAAATGATTCAACATGTTCCAAATAAACGTGAATGGTTTCCCTTATTCTGGTTCATTAATCTGGATTACAGTAAAAGGAAAAACATTAGTAATAATGAATGATCCATATAATTTGGAACGAATTTTTCCTTGGAATAGGTTCAATGTGGAATCAAACTACAACCCTTTTCCCCCTTCCATAATGAATTTTTAGACTCTTCCATTTATTATATTCTTTATTTCATTCCTTGTGAAACATATTTCTTATATATGAGTTTTTTTTCTTCTCCATCTCAATCAAAAATATTTAATCCTTTTCTCGAAACAATCATTCATGTTACAATTTTTAGCATCTTTAAAAGATTTGTGTTTTAAATCAACCCGAATGTGAAAAATAACATCCATTAACATATCATAATGGTGACATTCAAATTTGGTTTTATAATATATTCCTATAGACCCAGAGTTAATCATATAATATAAAACTCCAATATTTTTTACTTGGTTTCACAGTTTTTTCACAATTTTATTGATCTCTCTATTTGAAAACATCTGCATTCCATTTTTTAAGGGAGATAGGGTGTATAGACACTATTATAAATTCTATATTCTTTCAAATGGGATTCTAGTTTCCTATTGAGAAATTGGATACCACGATTTGTAATTAGAATCTATAGAAATCCAAATCCTAGAAACATACTTCCTTTTTCAAACATGGAAATAGTTTTTGCATCATCAAAAATCATGGGAATATTGTCTACCCACATAGACACATAACCCATAGAGATAATTATATAATGATATGAAAATAATTTATGTAAGTACCCATGAAATCAATACTCCACACATAAAAGATGTCAAAAAGAGGTTTATATAGCATTTAATTCCTTTTGTTAATGTTACCTTGATATTACAAATTCTTACAGGTTGTTCAAATTTTAAAATAATCTCAAAATATAATTTTCAAATACAAACTAGAATAAAAAACTTTTGTTGTTGTCCTTTTTGGCCCATTGTTTTCTCTAAATGTCAATGTTTGAAAAAATAAAGGACAATATAAAATTCCAAATTTGGAATTCAGATCCCAATGATTTGATCACTACAAACATATAACATGGAAGGACCATCCCATATATAATTATTTGAGTCTCTCAAAAGATTATAATTTTATTCATAGAAAACTATTGGGGATATTAATTATCATCTAAATAATTCCAAACAAGAACAAACCTTGGTCTTTCATTCTTACAGTCATAAAACTCAAAATGTTGAATTTTATCATTAATTGATGGAAACTGATTATGTATTCTATTATAAAAATATGTCATCATGATAAAATGATCAGAATAAAGGCTCTCACTTCATTTCATAAAATTTATTCCAAAACCAAACTAATGCAACGACAACATCAATATTAAAAATCTTGGTTTTACATCTAGTTTTTTATGAATGTTTTTATTGGAGAATTATATTTAAAAAAATAATACATTGGATCCTAGTAGATAAATTCTAAATTTGTATAAATTAATGAAAAAGACTAGTAGTCCCTTATAAATTGATTTTTATTTTTATTGGCCTGGGTCTAATTTTCAACGAAGCATGATAAATAACATTATAATTTTTTCAATCCATTGACTCAAAAAATCCCCAATATAAATTTTATGTGAATTTTTCAGCATTTCAAAGGATACATCACATTTGGTTATATGAATAGTGGGAGGAGTAATCAATTTTTTTACCTCTCGAAAGGCCTTTTTATTTCATTCATCAATGATAAATTAGGTATCTTTTGAATAAATATAGATATTTTAAGATAAACCTTACTAAAAGCCTACATGGATCTCATATAAAAACTACAATGACAAGGGTATTATCTCACATTTTTCACTATTTATTGTTATTCTAATGAATAAATGACAAAATATATGGATTTATAAACATAAATTCCTTCTAATGGTGCATCATGACCATGAAAAACAATTATATCCACCATGAAATGTCATTTTTTATAATTGAGGTCAATATTTTTACCAATTGAATTTTCATGAACATGAGATGAACATATCAATAGAACCATTCATGTGATGATATTTAAATAGGGAAGTCATCCATAATAATATCAATTCCTTTTTTTATAAATTCCATCAAAATTCTCATCACATAGATTTGGAATGTCCCATGAGCATTTAAAATAATGGATGATGTTCTCCTATATGAAAATATTCCAAATAATCTTATGAAAGTATTTATATCTTGATAGTTTAGTTATATGTGAGTTTGGAAATATCAACATAATCCATCAAGAAAACAATTGTGGGATTTCCCATCAAGTATTTCAAGAATATGACATTAAAATTGAAATGGTAAATGGTCTTTACTTATAAGAAAACAATGTTTCCTATAATTAGTGAACAATATATATTTTTTTAAAATCCAAGTAGGGACAATATAACCAAATTAACTCCCTTAAATTATAAAACCACATTTTTTTGGAGCAACATTGACATGAATCAACCATTTATTATCAAAGATGGTAAAAGTTATTCTAGCATCCAACAATGTGGTGTTTAATATCCTTTGAAAATTTATCACTACATTGTTATATTCCAATAAAAAATTCAATCCATGCCTATTGAAAAAATAATTATTGTTAAATTAGATATCTTCCATTTTATTTATTCTTTATGGGTTTTTATAAATCCTAAAAATTGGTACTATTGGACTCTTGAATGACCTTTTTAAATAATCAGATAGAATTGTTCATTCTCACAAAAAATGTATATTTTATGTTCTAATAATGTTTTTTCAAGTTTAAATTTTGAGGGGTATTTTCATTAATCAATGAGAGTATCTCAAAACTATTATTATTATCTGCAGATCTGCATTCATACAGAAATTCATCATGTCGATAAATTTCCTTGTTATTATTATTTATTTATAATACAAATTAGAACCTTATCTAGAGATACCATTTACTTGTTTAAGGGTCTCCATAGTGTCATTTTTATCAATTATGAGATAGAAAAAATGTATCAAGTCATTCTCAACGTTACAAGATTCATTAAAATATTTCTATTCACACACATTCTAATCGTGTTCCACAAAATAGAAATTTAAATCTTTTAAAATTGTACTTTTTTCATCATAATAATAATTAGGAAACTTGTCAGTGGAAAACCACTAAATCATGTTTACTTGAGTTGATAAATGATCATCAACTGAGTGGTTGATGGATTAAAAAATACTTACGTGAGAAACATCTCCAAAAAGATCAATAGAAATTGTTTCTTTATGAACATTGATGATTTATTTATCAGTTTTCAAAGATGGTATCCAAAGAATTATTAGTTTGTGGGTACTAAACATGTCATTTTCTATATCCTATATTAAAAAAATCCGAAGGATAAATCATTTCCCTCACAAAAATTAAATCATATATTATAACTCTATCTGGACTGGAAGTAGATCAGTTGGAAAGTTAATGATAATTCTATAGGGTTTCATTTTTCCAACAAAAATAGACAAGTAATGAAAATATAGTGTGACATTGATTTAAGACCTTATATCTAGCCTGAAATCATTGAATTAACATTTATATATAGTGAAAGTAATGGTGAATGTTCCTTGGTTTTTACATTAAACATGATAATCTTATAAAATCATTGATGAAACATTCCTTCCAATGTTGACTTTTTCACCTCCTTTTTATTTCCTATAGTGGGTACGCATCTATTTTAGAACCATAGAATAGCTTTGAATATATTTTACAAAACCGAGAAATGGTACGTCGATATGGAAATTATTAAAAGTTTTCACACCATTGTTATAAAACTCTTTATCATCACTTGAATTCCCTGGTGGTTCATTCCAGGATAAAGTAGTGGTGGATGAAATATTTTGGGGATATTATAAGTGATACTTTGATAAATATAGAGACCAATATTCGTGTTTTAATCCTTCTATTTTTTTAAAAAAATTCTTATCATTCGTTTTTTCATTGAGAAGAAAATATATAATTTCTAGAATATCCATCAATGGTGTGATTCTCATTAATTATGTATACATTAGGTTTGAGTTTCATAGTTTTAGGTTTATTCAATCATATGGCACTCCTATTCTCAATTTCAATCACATTTTCATTCCCTTTATCTCTTGAATTTATTTGGGTTTGGGAATTTAAACATATACACATTTCATTTCACATGCTACTAAATCATAAGATTGTTGAGCTATTTTAGTTATCAATAGATTCAACATGTTTTTTGTTGATATTTGGATTTTCTAATTGATTCGTAACATTATCTAAATAATTATTCAATGTTACTACCTGTATTTTGAGTTGGAAAATGAAGTAAAATTTTTCTCCCAAAATGAGAATTGGTTTTTTCATTTATATATATTTTTTGATAATTACATGATATACGTTGTATGAATCATTCTGGTATATTGGACCTTAAAAATATTTTACAATGGTTGTTTTTATAGTACTGAATAAACTTTATGTTTTTTGAGAAGGAAATTTTTGGTTTGATTGAAAGGGGTTTCCATGAAAAACTACATATTAACTGTTTTGGGGCTCCGAAATTTTTGGGAACTAATAACTAAAATACTAACTGGATGAAAAAATCCCATAATTTACTTTTATATGAATAGTTGCTACATATTGGAGGGGGGGTGGTTGGTTGTTCAAAAATATTGTTGACCTTATAATACTGGTTTGTTAAGAAATTACACACATAATAATATTGTTTTTAGGATGTGTAGTAGGGATTTATTGGGTAGGTTCAACATGAATAAGTCCTCTTATTCAAACTTGTATTGAATTTTCGGCCATATTTACAATTAATTTACTCGCATAAGTTAGTTTTTTCTCATCTAAGGACCCTCCAACATTAGTATCAATCATAATTTTATCAGTATGAAATAATCATTATTAAAAATGTTGAATTAATATTTGTTCAATGATTTGATTGTGGGTAAACTAAAATAGAGTATTTTGAATCATTCCATGTACTCGTGGAAGGTTCTCTATGATTTTTTCTAATCCCAAAAATATCATTTTATATTGAAGATGTTTTGGAAGAAGGATTTTTTTAAAGGATAAAATTATTTAATTCATCTCATTGTCAAATCAACATTGAATTTTAATAGGAAAACTATTATTTGAATCTTGTTATCAAGAATATGGAAATGTCGTCAATTGGATTAAATTTTCATCAACACCTTGTGGTTTTCATATTAACACAAAGATAACTATACTATTAAAGGTGTTTATGTGTATATATAACTAAAAAACATTAAATATTAGCAATTAATGAATGAAACCTGATTTAAATCCTTGCATGTGCACTGGTATAATCCATAAGGATTTCATGTTTTTAATAATATGATGAAAAAAATTATTTCATGGTTCTATTGTATGAAAATTTACAATTAGGTTCAACTACCTTTCTACTATGTATGGAAGTTTGAAATTCAAAACTATTTATAATGGTATTTCTAACATTTCTAACCCTAGAGTGATAATTTATATCATCAACATAATCTAATGATAACATTTTTTTTGTCAGAAATTCAAGGAAAAAAAATATAATTTTTTACAAAATCAACTCAAGAATCCTCTATAAAAATTTTTCTAGTCGATGTGGACTTTTTTAATGAAAATCTCAATCATGAAATTTATCACCATGTTAAAAGTAATATAGAAATATTGGGATTATCTTTTGGGGATGTTTCAATTGTAGTTGTGAAACTGTCACTTTTTTCGAGATGAAGAATTTGGGGAATTGATTAAATATTCTAAGAAACTAGATCGTAAATAATGTGAATGAAATTTACAAAAAATTGAAATTACATTGGAAGTAAAAGGGTATTGAAATCATAATTGAAACAATATTTGGGGTAAAACATATACCCTCTTCTCACTGACATCATCATTGTTTAAAATTATTTCACTATTTAATTCCTCAATACCCACCCAAATAACACTATACAATCACCAAAGATTATAATCATATCATATCAAGACATCAATTTGAATGTTTTACATCCTATAAAAGTGATTCAATTTCTTGAATACCTCTATCAACTCAATCCTAATTGAAATAACTATTATCAATGAAAAAACATTTGTGATGAAATTTAAATATTGAAAATTATTATTATACATAAGAGGTTGAACAATCAACAAAAATAAAATAGTTAAAATATATTAATGAAATAAAATAAAAACGTTCATTCCAAAATATATGATGAAGATGTATTCAAAAGAGATTACACACAAATATCAATGTGTTAAAGAGAGTTTCTATCAATTTCCATCATTTACAACCATTTGGTATTTAGGCTCGCATCACCAGAGAAACAACCACTTTCACCAGTCCTACATGCATGCACATAATCATCCTCATCATTTCTATATCTTCCTTCCCTTTTCTATCACATTCAAAAAATTCCTTAAAATTCCATAGAGATATAAACATAAATTTATAGAGGGTTATAAAACTAATATCTTATTTCTACCCAATGGAACGAGGTTCAATTTTCTCCCCATTTATTGTAAAATATCCACTGGGATTATTTTATAATGTTTCATCAAAGTAAATTATATGTATAAATGAACATATGAATATATGTTATATAGTGGTGAAGAATATATCCATTAATTATTGAGGTTATCTTTTTCTAAACAAAGATAACCAACATCATCCCCAAATTTGTCACATGAAATGAATTGATTTATGAATAAAATTACCCCATCATTTCAACATGAATGTGTGATGTTGATCCCAATTACTTCTACAATTAGAATTAACTCATTTGGATTCATTTCGTTGGTGTTATTTCTCAATTAGTGAAGGTGTTTTAATTTTTTTATCCAAAAAACATTTCCACCATGAATGATTTATTTGGGCCTTATGAAGTTTAAATATGAACTTCTCCCACTTTAAAAAAGTTGAATCCCATGAACATTTAAATCCTAAAATTTATAATTACTCAATTTTGATCAATAGTGAAAATATTATGCTAAAACTTTACAATTGAATGAAAAGTGTTAAATTTACATAATTATGATTTTTTTCACTTTATTCACAAAATATTATTAAAATCCAAAAGTAATGTAATTATGATCTGATTTTTAAATTGATAGGGATAAAATCATTATGATACATATGATAAATAATGAAATTATTAGATCAATCAGATGGAAATTGACATTACTGTATCCTTGTAAAAACTTTGGAATTTAGTGGATAATCTATGCCAGAACTCAACAATTAGTAGGTCCCCACCTCGAGACAAAATTTTTAAAAAACATTCAGTGAGTTATTTTGATTTAAATTGATTTTTCATATCAGTTAATGGGATATTTAATTTGATATCATATAGTCAATTATAATTTATAATGATTAATTTCATGTTAAATAAAATTTTAATATAATACCATTGACTGAATTCCCATATTATAGGTACATTCTCTTCTATAGAATTTCATATGAAAACAATCAAATACTATGTATAGAAACCTCATTACATCAAAAAAATAATGATACCATCAAACCATAATATCACCTTTTTTAACTAAAATAATAAAAACTATATCATACCACATCATCCAAATCATAATAACAACACAAAAAATATTATTACCCAAACTCCATCACCTAAATAAATCCTTAATAACATCACAATTAATAAAAAATACCATAAAACATCATCAATGAAATCTATGATAGTGGCTAACAAAATTATATAACATTTAATTACTATGTTATACATCCCAAATTACAAATTTATTTGAAATTAAGAATTAAATCAACCAAATAAATTTATCAGAATTTTAATATTATTTTAGCAACTTCATAATTATATAATAATCTATAATAATATAAAAATAAAAACATATTTCCAAAAAAATAGTAAGATTCAACAATAATGATAAAAACGTTTAAATAGTATCCCATTACACAATGTCTGTAGTTTTTTCAAATTTGTTTTAATATCTTTGATATGAATATTCATATTATCATCCTAAGAAAACAATATCATGATAATTCAATATCAATAAAAAAAATTCCAAAGTAACATAACCAGATAAAATATTTAAAAATAATGGCAATATAGAGTGATCATAAACCACAATCTAGATTCCAAGATAATCCAACTAGATACTATGACATATTTTTACCATACATGCGTAAAAAATACCCAAAAAATTAAATCCCTAAAGGGGCCTCCAGATACCTTATAATGGATAAGAAAAAAATAAATAATGAATAAGGAATGAGGATAAAACTGTGCATCTCATGGGATTAATCAATAGAAGTTAAAGGAATAAAATCCATTACCATCATAAAATACCTAACAAAAATGAGGTTCCAGACACCTCAGGTTAGAGGGGGAGAGAAGGGGAGAATACAACTAAAGAGGAAAATAAGAAATTATAAATTTATAGTAAATTTCATTGGACCTCACACAAGTATATTGAGGTCCTCAACAAAGCGTAATCATACTCGGCCAAACCTGATTTGAATGATCTAGATAATAAACATGACACAATGGTCTTAAATAAACTTAATCATTTAACTATAAGAATACATCATTTTCAATAGAAATAAAATAATTAAAATCTTTATAGTCATTTTTCATTAAACCCAATCTCATGACTTGAACAAGTAAGGGTAAAGACACCACTCTTCATTGTTTACTCTTATGCAATTAAGTCACAATGTTCATAGTTCCACTGAATATGAAATGACACACAACAATATTTCAAACTAATTTGTTAGTATTTTAATTTTATAATGAATTTTTACCAAGGATAACACCTTCTTAAAAAAATACCTAAATACTTAAAACCAAATACAATATTATCCTTACTGTAAATAGATATTTTTATACACTAACATCATAATCCTAAAGAAACATCATTCCTACATAAACCATTAATTTCCCACACACATACTCATATCCACAATGATATAGTGGAATCCACATTTCACATTAATATTCTGAAACCATATTATAACAATATTTCATCTTTAATAACCTCTAAGATCCATTCCAAAACTTATTTCACCAAAAAAACAGTATATAATAATCAATAAAAGTTCGATACTATTCATTACATTTCAATTGAACAATTACCCTCCTCAAAAATCAATTTCTACCCTATATAGAAAATAGAAGGATCAATGATTCCAAAAATATGTCAGATTCCTTTCGCATAGTAATATCTACATCACAAGATCACTAACACTAGACATAGTGAATCCCAAATTCATAATTTGTCTGTTAAATCATTTTGAACATCAGATGAGGAATGTAAACATAAATACAATGTAGGAAAATGATAATAAATCATAGACTCAAAATCCCATATAGATTGCTCTAAACCATTAGAACATTGTAATACATGAAAAAAGTAATGACATAGACAGGAAAAACATTTTTGGATGATCTTGGATCTCAAATTATCATTCCATGATGGTCTCATAATAAATAATATTTATTTCACCATAATGAATTACTTGTGATCCATTATAAATATATTAAAGAAGCTACGAATGATTGTAAATATCATGAATATGAAATATCAATGAAAATTACAAAACAACACATAACATATCTAAAATCTTTAGTTTTCTAATAAATTATGGAGAAATGTAAGCTACTATATCAAACTATAACAATACATGATTTAAAAAATAAATCAAAAAAATATTACTAACCACAAACAGCATTAGCATCATAAAATTATCAAATATTTAATTTTTAGGATCCTATATAGTTTTTATTAACACATTAATTACTTAAACATTATATAACATGATCGTAACCTAAAAAAGAAAATAAATATATTAATCTCTAACCTTAGTCCAGTACAATTTATATCATCAATGAATTAAATACAATGACTTGAAATAATATAAACCATTTAATGAGTGATAAATATGATTATATGAAAAACTAGAAGTAAGGTATTGTCTCATGAACTTATAAAATCTAGAACATATAAAAAAAAATGTCTTCAGTAGATTGTAAAGGCCACTATATTTTCCTATTTATTTGAGAATAAAAATTATATTGTATTTCACACTCATAGGGTAAATAATTTCCACTATCATAGATGATCATACTTGGAACCTAATAAAGACAAACTATCCCTTCCATATATAACATCACCAATGTATACACTTCACAAGAATCCATGATTTCCATGAAACAAACTGACATCATTTATAAGTATATAAAAATCCAGATATCATGAAATATACCAATGGTTTGATGGAAAGTAGTAACATAATCTTCCAAAATTTTATCCTATTTTATTTTGGGGACATCCAAATATAGTAACATAATAACAATCCAAAGACAATAGTCTTTCACAAATGGTTCCAGGTGCATTAGAAGAAACTAGTAGGGTAGTTACCAAATTTAATTTTTATTACAAATCTATAATAATCTTTGATTTAGAATATGAGGAATGTTTTTTAAAAATTAGCAAGATAACTGAAAAAAGATGATGGAACCTATTCAAATATATTTTTCATGTAGTTTATATAATTATATAATTAACATTAATTCAATTATTTTATTATTATTTATGAATCAATGAAGCCCACTTTTTATATTATAATGTCAATAAATTAATTAAGGGTAGATACCCAATAGTGTTGATCCACACATGATTCCAAAATATTTTATTGTTGAAATAGAATCATCAAGGTTCTTGTATGAATGCTTCTAATTATTATTGTGATATATGTTGATAACAACCAAATCCTTCATGGGAGAAGGGATTCAATCTTGAGGTGGAAAAGGAGAGATCAATATTCATAATTGTGTTTTAGGGGATTGATATTTAGGTATTTTTAGAATCCTATCATTAATTAATTGATCACATTTAATGAATATAATACATTACTTTTTTTGAATATGTCATAACTAGGTTTAAATAATGTTAGGGTTGGAACATAATAATTGTGAAAGGCCCCATATTAACTTCATTATTACAAGAAAATAGTATATCAAAATAAATATATAATTAAAGTTATATAATTAACATTCACTAAAAAGATTTTTATACAAAAAATTATTATTATTTAATAAATGAATTAATATTTATTCACATAATATTTAATAGGATATTTATTACTCGACCATTAAACTTTGGTCACATATGCACAATAATACTAATTTTTAAATAATATATGATATGTAATTACATAAATATCACTGAATTCTACAACAACAAATATTTAAACGTTATATTCACAAAATTAGTAAATAATTAATAATTAATTATTCCTACAACAAAATAAATAAATATTTTATTTCCTTTTTAATAAACCAAAATCAATAAATAGCATGTATTCATGTAATTAAATATGTAATTTCCTAGTGAATTAATATTTATTATATATTCTTGTCACATATGTACTCTCTCAAATAACATGTGAATGATCATTTATGGTCAAGCTAAAATGAATAAATATTAAACCACATTTAGGAATATTATTTATCCAATGTTTTAAACATATATGGCATTTATTTGAGGATTGGAATTCACATGGTATGTAACCCTCTAAGCCTATTTCATAGTTGAATTTGGGTACACTTATTAATTTTCAATATCAAAATATTCCCACATAATAGCACCTCAATACAAAAGGATCTTATTATCATAAAGAAATGTCACCACCTATAAACATACATTATGAAATATTAATTAATTTTTTATGATATATTTAATAAATAATGTTTGATTATTATAACATCAATCTATATTCTAGGTTTTTTATTCCTTGAATTCTATGAAATGGAATTCCTAAAAACACTTACGTGGCAATAGAATCAATCTTTTCATTTATCTCCCATCAATGTTCGTGATATATCAACATCAATTAGTGAATTCAAGGGAACAATTATTTCTCATATTAGTACTTAATAAAAAATCACTGGTTTCATACCTGATGCTTAAAATCATGTTGTGGGAACACATCATAATATTTTTCATAAATACATAAAAGTACATGAAAGATTATAGTTTTTAATAATTATATTAATTTATATAGAATATTTCATATATCGGCATATAGGATCAAAAAATGACATATATAATTATGTATTTCCAATTGTTGGGTTATGCTATCATAGTCCACCAAACTAAACATTTACCATAGGGTACAATATAATATTGTACATCTAAAGAGTCTCAATCCTTGATATCCGACATGATTTGTGTTCTTTTTGAACAATATATTTCATAAATCTAACTTGTAGTTAGGAACACTATCTGTGAAAATATAGATTCCCATATTAGTATAGAAATACTGTGGATTATTAGTTGGAAACATTCCCTTAATACACAGTCATATACCAGGTCACATATTAAAATGATCAATATGTGATAATAAAAATATTTAAATATTAAAAATAATGAATACAAGTAATCATAAAATTAATAGCATATGGTCATATGACCACAAATCCAACAAAATATCACATTCACTATAACCATCTACTATAAATTTTTAGTCTTATATTTCTCAATTGATATTAGTTATGATTATGAGATAAATCCATATTCACTGTGACCTTTAAATTTTCATCCTTATAAACTCTACTCATATTAACATCACCACTTTGAGTGAAATCTCTTAGGAGGTGATATTTGAGAAATATGTACTTTCTCCATTGGTATAAGCTTGTCTCTTTTCCATGATCCACTGCTACAATATTATCATAATAATATGGTATAGGATCTTTATTTTTAGGTATTACATAAATATCATAGATCTTTTTTTGAATCCAAATTGATTCTTTAGATGTAGATGATGTTTCTATATACCTGAGTCCACTCTATAATAAATGAAAACCCATTGTTTTGAACTCTTATAGAAAAAAAAATCCAATACCGATACTGAAAACATATCTATATAGTGACTTTATATATTTTTATTATGTTTAGACACTATAATCAATATATGATATGATGAATAATTCCTCATCTATTTGATATATGTAATTCATACATGTATTCCTTATATACTTAAGGATACATTGATAGTAGACCAATTTTCTTCCCCTAGATCATATTGATATCTACCAACATTAGTATAGTGTAGATAACATCATGCCGATACATATCATGGAATATATAACAGAATATTTCAAAGATGAATATAATATCTTCTTTCTCGATCATGTTGCGTCTGAGGAAACATTTTCAATGTGAGATTTATACCATGTTACAATAAAACCAATAACCTCATAGATTTCTCCATATAATATTCATTCATGTCTAGTCATTTTATGAAAATATAATTACTTCATGTATCCTTTTTTATATTTCATGAATGATATTGATTCTAAGGATATATGTTTCATCACCTAAATCTTTCGCACACAAGAAAATGTTTAACCTGTACTTAAAATATAAGTAAGATTAATATATTTCATCCAATAAATAATTTCTCATAAAAATTCAGTACTTGGAATATGGAAACACTCCTTCTAAAATTCATATAAATACATGAATCATATTTTCTTATGATACAAAATTCTCATTTAGGCTTAATTTTTGAATCATATAACACATAGATTCCTGAACTAAGAAATAAATGTACCTCCAAAACATTAAAATCATATTGGAATTTCACAGGGTCACAATACCTTTATTATTTTAACATATACTACTTCATAATTGATTCTTTTTAGCAATGTTTTTTCTCATTTATATATACAAAATCTGATAGTCATAAATACAACATAAATAAAGTATATTTTTAATGGATTCAAATATGAAAACTAGTGAAACGTTTCATCATAGTCAATCCCTATGACTATTTAAACAATTTAGACACATTTTTTTCTTTATAGGTGCTCACTATACCTTTAATTTCTTGTTTTCTAGTGAATACGCATTTAAAAAATGGATTTATCTCCAATAGTAGCACAACTAAATCCTAGACATTATTTTAATACATGAAAGCTAAATAAAAATTCATTTTTATTCATATCATAGAGATTATAATTACACAACAAAATACTTATAGGAAATAAGATCACTATTATCAACCAATAATTTTTCACCATCTTTGGTGACATGAAAACTACATCTTTATGGTTCATTAATCTCTCTATTGATCTTGTATAGTACTTATATTCTGAAGCATCATCTTATATGTGGACTTGTGTAATTTCCACATATACCAACTACTATATATCTTCAGCATCAACTTCATCAAATCCAATCTTTCTACCCCCATACGTGTGGTGGATGCTCCTAATATCAAGAATAATAGATTTTATTGCAACAAACACCTTCTTACCTGAGTGTTTTTCTAGATTATATCCCATTTTTTCCATAGTATATCCTAAAAAGGTAAACATTAAGCCCCAACATCCCTGATTTTTTCACAATGATAGCATTATAAAATGCTTCAGAACCCTGTCTGTAAGAATGTAAAAACATTAAATTATTTCTATATATTTACACAATTGGAATCTTATTAGTAACCTTAGTCAGTATATGATTTATATTATGTGTCGTAGGGGGTAATGAATATCCAATAAATGCATAACGAAAGTATTATGTGAATCATAATAAACCACACAATTTCAAGAAATGAATGGTCCCCCATTTCCCTAAAACAATTAAATTTTGATGTATAAAGGGTTGTGATTTGAGATTGAATGATACAATCCCATATAAATTAAATTAATTCTTAGTTAAAATATTCATTATTCCAACCATATCAATTATTCTTTATCTCATATCCTTCTTTATTATTAAATTAGTTTTTTTACTATTTGAATTTATAAAAGGCATTAGACCAATACCTTATCAAGTAGACATATTCGTAAATACTATAGTCATCTGTATATGAAATGGTGTATGAATAAATAGTAAATTTCTCTATTGGAAAAGGCATGTAGATATTATTGTGGGTTAATTTTTAGTTATATATAGACCATTCACCTTATCCAATTAATAATGTCTTAGTGTTTTATAATTTTATAAATTCATGACATATATCATGTGGGTTTAGATGAAAATATTCAATGTTAGCATCTTGATAGTGATTGTTTGAAGTGAATCTAGTTTATGTGGACATGATAGTGTTTCTAAAACAATGTTTAAAATTTTTTTGAGAAAAATAATCATTATAAAATTTCAATAATTTATTCACATAATTCAGTAGATAAGGTCCATTATTTAATTATTCCATACTATAAAATATATTTCCATTCTAAAATAATAATATTTTATTTCCAAAAATGAAATAATCTACCTACATCTAGGCATGATAGAGGAATTTTTTATTTCACAATAATTGTTATATAATAACAACACATTATGACCAAGACCATCCTTGTGTGGAATGGAATGTTTTTTACGGAAATGGGAACTTCTTCCAACCTCACAACATTAATATCCTTCAAATCCACTTATCTTTTAGAAATATTTTAAAATATAAATTGGTTTCATATTCAAATGTTGATGTGAGAAGAAGAAGACATATCCAATAGCAAATATATATATATATATATATATATATATATATTTAAATTGATTATTAATAAGCTTGATGCCTCCCAATTATTTTTTACAGGTTTTAGTTGTTCATATAGTGGCCCAAACTGGAACATGGAAAACATATAGTGTAATGTACATTTTTAGTCCAGGTATCATATTTTAAATTGAATGGTGGAGGTCTAGATCTACTCACAATAAAACACCCTTAGTCCCCATTACCTTATTATTCATTTTCATATATATTATATGGACCATTGGATTTTCATGACCCATGTATTTTTAAATGAGGAAAATAATTATTAGGTGTGTTAAGAGAGACTTATCAATATTTCTCATATTATAGTTAATAATTATACTAGATATGCTCTTTGAAAGTGGGGACTAAAAGATAACTGGGAATAGCTCATCAGGGATCTCAAATACCATATTGTAAAATTTTTCAATATAGCTAATTATGATTACTACATGGGTTCTATCTAGTGAAACCCTCTATGATTTTATTTAATAACGCATTTGTGATCTCATATCACTCTTATCTAATATTATATTGATAAATATAATAATTGTGAGACATTATTCAATATGATAGAAAATCATCATGTTGCATTAGAAGGACATTGATTATGGAATTTAACATGAAAAGTTTCACATCATTTTTATTATAATAAAATTTCATTCAAAAATCCATTTTCATCAAAATACAGTATTCCAGGAACCTATAGAATAGGGTTTTCAAATAATTATAACATCTCATCATGATGTAGTATAACACACATGCACCAATACCATTCCTATAAATTCAAGATAATAATATTTTTATGCATGTATAATATAGATACTTGTAAAAAAATCTATATTTTTAGGATTCCATTTATGCAATAAATAGTAAAAAATAATTAGTACATTATTTTGGTTAGAAAAGCATATTTTAAATTTAATGAATTTAATTAATATCTGAATATTTTGTCGAAACATAATAACCTTTACTATTTGGTTTAGAATATCATATCACATGGATATCATAGATTTAAATAACCATATTCTCTATCTCATAACATATATAGAGATATGGGAAGAAACTCAATATGTAACACCTCAGCTTCTATGGTACTCTTCTCTTTGAATAATGCAATAGCGTGTGTTGTACGCAACATCGAGTTCTAACACACACCACAACCAATCAAACTAGCCGTTATGAATAGTAATACCTATTTTTTAAAATTGTATAAATTTTATCTCTCAAAATGGACTTCATTTTTTGATTCAAAATATCAAAATTAGCTTAGGGTGAAATTTTGGTGCTTTTCCGATAACTTTCATATTTTGATGAATACTGAAAATTACTAAATTTTTATTACAAACAACTTATTAAATAGAAATAATTAATATTGATATATTATTAATTTGAGTGGATTTCAATTATATTTAGAATATATTTTTATCATTTAATACAATGTTGGTCATTGGATGTAATTTCACGTTTAATCCAGACATAAACAAGTGTCAATCTTTTGATAGTTATTAGTTTTTGAAAACACGATATTTGTTTTGACAATGGGAATTAATTTTTAAATTAATTAATGAAACATATATGTTTAGAATTTGGTAAAATAGACATCATTTTGGAATTCATAAAATCAAATATATCTTAGGCCAAATGTTTGGTATTTTTCTGAATACATCCAATTTTTGATGAATAGTGAAAACTACTGAGTTATAGTTTAAAACAGAATTTTTATTTAAATAATTACTTATTTTATGTAAATTTAATTAAGGTAAAAATAGATACATAATACCTATATTCGTTCAATGTAATTTATTTATGTTAGTTTAGAAGAATTTTAGATATATAAAAAATTTATTGAACTTTTCATCGTCATTTACCCACCTCCAAGGAGAATTTTGAAATTTACATAAAACATAATTTTACCGTTTTTGTGAGTGGAATTTATAAAGTCCATATACATGGTTAATATCAAGGAGTAAAATTTTGTTCAATAAGATAAAAATATTTTTTGGTGAATAGTAACTTTTTACTTTTATTTACAACGGTTAAAAGTTAATAGGGTAATTAAAAGTAAAAATGATATTAATATTACCCTAAAAAATGTACTAATTCTATTGGACAAGTGTATCTCGACCATAAACAACCTTACGAATATAATATTATCATTTAGGTCCACTTTGATTAGATTAGAACATTTATTATTATTTAATTCAAATAAGAGTTAAAAGAGTCAAAATCAAAGTTTAATAACAAAAAAATTTTAATATAGGATTTTACATAAGATAAATTCGATTATAAATATTCATTAAAAATATAAAACGATTCCCTACATCATGGTATTATATTTATAATTTTTTCAAATTATATAATTAAATTTATTTATTACACAATGATGATGCAGTAATTACCTTATTCATGAAAGAATCATATAAATCGTATTATAAATATTAAAATAAATATAATTTCAATGTTTTTATGACATCCAAGAATTTTCTAGGTTAATATGACATTTTAGGATTGACTCAATGTATTTTATTTGAAGTAATCATGTTTTTATTATTTTAACAAAAAACAAATACCAAATAGTGTCAAAATTGACATAAAATAGTTTTTAAAACAAATATTATATTATTAATTGATATAATTGATCTAAAAATATACGGATCGGAAAAAAGACATATATAACAATATATATGACATTAATGAACCAATTGGGGTTTTATTGGTAGTTTATAGTATGTTTAGTAACCATATAGTGTATGAATACAAGAAGACACAGTAAAAGTTAAACTATTAAACATAGAGTTAAATCTAAATGATAAGGTTAAAATGGTAACCTAAATTTGTCTAAAACCTATTGGTTGAGTTTTTTTCGACATATCCCCACCTTATATGTTAAATAATAAACATTGGAGCAATTAGAAACTGAATATGAATTTATTATAAAATAATATTTTATGTTTTTTCTAAGGTGCCCCTCACCCCTCTTATTAAAGGGCAATCCCCCTTCTCTCTAATTCACACTTTATAAGAAATTTTGCTCGGCCAAAACCTACCCAAATACCCTGTTAAATATCCTTCATTTAACCTAGAGGCCTTATTTTGATCATAAAGCCAACCTAAGGATCCCTTTTGATCAAATCAAAATAAATATCCCGAAGAAGAATTAATGATTTCACCACCCTCTTTCAAGTTCTTTTCTTCTTCCACTTCCGTTTTCTTTGTTGTTTCAATTATAAAATAATATCTCTAGTATATTCTATATACTGTGATGTTTCTATAGTTATGGTACAAAAAATTAATTATTCTATCCACCCTTTGAATGACATGTCACCATATGTGCGTATGTACAACTTACTATCTCCACATCGTGGTGTAATTGTTATTCAATACATTATTATTTAGATGGTTAATAATGATGTGAATTTGATGTAAATAATAAATATAACATGATAAAGGTTCTTTATATATTATATACCATCCAATTATATATTATATTAACATCAAAATAATGATATTTTCGCTCATGCGTATGTATGGATTACCGTCTCCACGACACGATGACATTCATTCCCAAGTTCACCATTCATCGACGATTATAAAAAATATATATTACTAATAAGTATGTAATATATTACATAATAATCCTACTATAGATATATATATATTTATATATATAATTATTTATGTACTTACATATATCTTATTCACTTACTTCCGTTCAATACTATATGAAAACGAAAACAGCATTTATGCGTACGTACGGACTACCATCTCCATAAACTGTGTTTTCCATTTCATATATTCATCTATTATAAAATTTTATATTCAAAATATATATGATAAATAAGTCATGTTTTATATTCTTTATGTATTTAAATCATGATCTAATTGATACAATCAAGTCTAACAAGTTAAAACACATACGATAAAAAAGTAATTATTACCCGAATTATTAATATAACATTGAAATTATTATTAAATGGGTATTATAAAGTCATAAATTAGTAATGTCTGTTATCATAAATATTAATATGGTTCTGTTATTATTTAATAACATACTATAGTCTTCATATAGGAGGCCAAACATACCCTCGACTAATGGAAAGTGCAAGGTAAGGGGTTTTCATCTCACTCCTTATTTCCGTGAGATTCATGCCATATTGCCACTATTACCTTTTGTGTGGTGTATGTACTGCCCATAGTTGTATTATTTGTATAATAAAAATTAATTTATTCGTATTTACATATTCATTGTATGATACCTCTTTCATGGGGTGTATGTTTCGTAAGTTACCAAATTGGTAAGGGTTAATTTCACAATCTCTTTATTATCTGAGATAGTTTTTACGTAAATATATACTGGGACATATTTATTTTCCATGTTTTATGAAAGACTTTTCAAAGGGATTATATAAAGGGACTATTTTTACTAAAACATCATTTCAAATGTTTTATATATTTATTCTTCTAAATCATTCTCATTAATGTCCATGTCTTCAAAATGGGTTTTAATGATTTGTTTATATGGACATGAATGATTTTAAAATTTTAATTTCATTCAAAAGTTTCAAAGTGGTATGGGACACATTGATTCTAAAATGTATTTAAATGTATTCTTTTTTAAATTGTGTGACTTTTAAATGTTTTCATGAAAAGTGACTATTTCTCTCAATGATTTTTACAAATCATTTTCATCTATGTCAAAATCCTTTAATGGATTTTAAACTTGTTTTGAAGATGATTTATCATGATACAAATCTTCCATATTGTGTTGAAGGTTTTGTGATATGTTTGACTATGGATGTGTTATTTTTATACCATTCATAGTTTATGGGTAAGTATCGAAATTTCATATTCTAGTTTTAATACGAATGTTTATGTAATGTTTAGACCTTTTCATATGAGGAATGAATTAGACTTAGTAAGTGAGGGATAGAGCCCGCTACACCTCCTCAGTGCATCGGTAGGTCTCATTAGACAAACTAGTGCAGTGGCACGAGTCCCTGACAAAATCATTTTTGTAGTCTTGGCACGAGGCCTTGGCTACGTGGTTATGATAGTCAGGCATTATGCATTCCATCATTATGAAAGTGGTTAGTGATTTTTCATGTGATTTTTCGACTAGTAGAATATCCATGTGAATACATAAATGGAATTACTTGATTTTATTTTTGCAATATTATGCTGAAGTTCATGTTTAAAAGGATTATGTTTTAGTTATACATTGCCTTAAATGATTATGATTATTTATGAATGTTTTTGCTATATTTTTGTCCTTGCTGATCATCAGAGCTCCCCCCATTCAATGTTTTATTTTTCCCATGATTCCAAGAAGTGTATTGTGATTGATATGCAGAGTTAAGCCAAGGGAATAATGGTATTCATAAAATCTTATTTATGTTGTTTTCTATTTTATAAATTGTAATGTAACATTTATGTATGTAATCTATTTTCCAAGACTACTAAATCGATCGGTCCTTCGGGACATGATTCCTTGTAATCATGCCAATGTATTAAAATAATGCACTGACACTGGGTAACTGGGGTTGGGGCATTACAGTAGGTATCAGATTAAGTTTCACAATAACCTTGGAAACTAGATTTAGATAAATTCTGATTAGAGCACATTACCCTAAGATAGACTGTGAGGATTATTATAGAATAACTTCCTAGAATTTTCGTATTGTAGAGATTTTGTGACTTTTCCGAGCAATACATCCATGTTTGGAAATGAGCAGGTAGAGGCGGCTCTGGCAAAGATGTACCTAGGGGTAAAACCCGAAAACACCGCTTTGAGCTAGACTCGAACGGGAACTGGCACACGACAATGGGCCTTGCTGCACTCTTGGTTACAACACTCCCAGGGGCTATTCTTAGGATAATTTTCATTTTCTTTACAAACTACTATGAAGGTTTTATGAGTATATACCTACTCAAAGAAACCATTTTTGTGATTATGGATTATATCCATAAACTATTCAATTTATGTTAGGTATTTTACATTTTGGAATTATGAATTGTGATTCATAAAATGACTTAGTGTATGCCATTATTTAGAAATGGCACCCTGTAGAAGGAATTAGAACTGGAACCCGATCTGTATTATTGCGAATAGCCCATCAAGATTTTTGATACAAGAGAACAAGTGCAGAAAAACTGGACGACTCGTCTGGTAAAAGTTCTATGGAGAAACCATAATATGGAAGAGGCAACATGGGAACCCGAGGAACTTATGATGAAGAACCACATGAGTCTCATCATGCAGTATTATTCTAGAAATTTCACGGTGAAATTATTTTAAAGAGGGGAGAATGTAACTCCCCAAACTTCTATGGTACGCTTTTCTTTGAATAATGCAATAGCGTATGTTGTACGCAACATCGAGTTCTAACACACACCACAACCAATCAAACTAGAAGTTATGAATAGTAATACCTACGTTATTAAATTTAATAAATTTTATCTCTCAAAATGGACTTCATTTTTGGATTCAGAATATCTAAATAGACTTAGGGTGAAATTTTGGTGCTTTCCATATAACTTTCATATTTAGATCAATAGTGAAAATTACTAAATTTTAATTAAAAACAACTTTTTACATAGATATAATTAATATTGATAAATTATGAATTAGAGTGGTTATAAATTATATTTAGAATATATTTTTATCATTTAATACAATTTTGGTCATTGGACGTAACTTCACATTTCAACCAGACATAAACAAGTGTCAATCTTTTGATACTTGTTATTTCTTACAAACATGCTTTTTTTTTGAAAATTAGAATTAATTTTTAAATTAATTAATGAAACATATATGATTTGAATTTGGTAAAATAGACATAAATTTTTAATTCATAATATCAAATATATCTTAGGCCGAATTTTTGGTATTTTTATGAAAAATTTCAATTTTTGATGAATAGTGAAAAATACTATGTTATAGTTTAAAACAGAATTTTTATTTAAATAATTATTTAATTTATTTAAATTTAATTAATTTAAAAATATATACATAATTACTATATATTTTCAATATAATTTATTGATGTTACTTTAGAATAAATTTAGATATATAAAAATTTTATTGAACTTTTCACCGTCATTTACCCACCTCCTAGGAGAATTTGGAAATTTACATAAAACATAATTTTACCACTTATGTGAGTGTAATTCAGAAAATCCAATAGAAACAGTTAATATGATGGAGTAAAATGAGGTTCAATAAGATAAAAATAATTTTTGGTGAATAGTAACGTTTTACTTTTATTTACCACAATTTAAAGTAAATAGGGTAATTAAGGGTAAAAATGATATTAATATTACTCTAACACATGTCCTAATTCTATTGGACAAGTTTTTATAGACCAAAAACAACATTACGAATAAAATATTATCATTTAGGTCCACGTGGATTAAATTAGAACATTTATTATTATTTAATTCAAAGAAGAGTTAAAAGAGATAAAATCAAAGTTTAATAAATAAAATATATTTAATATAGAGGTATACATAAGATAAATTCGATTTTAAATATTCATTAGAAATATAAAACGATTTCCTAAATCATTTTAGTTTATTTATAATATTTATACTTTAAATAAATAAATTTATTTATGACGCAATGATGATGCAGTAATTAACTTATTCATGAAAGAATCAAATAAATGGTATTATAAATATTAAAATAAATATAATTTCAATGTTTTTATGACATCCAAGAATTTTCTAGGTGAATATGACATTTTAGGATTGATTAAATGCATTTTTTTGATGTAATAATGTTATTATTTTAACAATAAACAAATACCAAATAGTGTCAAAATTGATATAAAATAGTTTTTAAAAGAAATATTATATTATTTATTGATATAGTGGTCCTAAAACTCTACGGTTCGGCCAAAAGACTTATATAATAATATATATGACAATAATGAACCAATTGTGGTTCTATTGTCAGTATATAGTATGTTTATTAACCATATAATGTAGGAATACAAGAAGACACGGTAAAAGTTGAATTATTTAACTTAGTGATAAATCTAAATGATATGGTTAAAATGGTAACATAAAATTGTCTAAAACCTATTGGATGAGTTTTTTTCGACCTATCCCTACCATATAAGTTAAATAATATACTTTGGAGCCATTAGAAACCGAATATGAATTTATTATAAAATAATATTTTAGGTTTTTCCTATGGTGCCCCTCACCCCTCTAATAAAATGGCACTCCCCCTTCTCTCTAATTCACACCTTATAAGCCATTTTTATCTGAAAAAACCTGCCCACATACCCTCTCAACTATCCTCACTTCAACCTATAGGACTTATATTGATCAAAAAGCCAACCTATGGAGCCCTTTTGATCAAATAAAAAAAAGAACCCGAAAAAGTGGTAATGATTTCACCACCCTCTTTCAAGTTCCTTTCTTCTTCCACATCCTTTTTCTTTGTTGTTTCAGTTATAAAATAATATCGCTAGTATATTATATATATTTTGATTTTATTATAATTATTTTACAACCAAATTCATTATTCTATCTATCCTTTGAATGAAATGTCACCATACGTGCGTATGTACGGCTTACTGTCTCCACATCATGGTGTAATTGTTATTCAATACATTATTATTTGGATGGGTATAATAATGATGTGTATTTGATGTAAATAATAAATATAACATGATAAAGGCTCTGAATATATTATAAAAAATCCAATTATATATTATATTAATATCCAAAGAATGATATTTTCGCTCGTGCGTATGTACAAATTACCGTCTCCACGACACGATGAGATTCAATTCCAAGTTCACCATTCATCAACGATTATAAAAAATATATATTACTAATAAGTATGTAATATATGAAATAATAATTCTACTATATAAATATATATATATATATTACTAATTATTTATTTACAAATATCTTATTCACTTACTTCCGTTCAATACTATATGAAAACGGAAACAACGTTTTTGCGTATGTATGGACTACCATCTCCAAAAACTGTGTTTTCCATTTCATATATACGTCTATTATACATTTTTATATTCTGAATATATATGATAAATAAACCATGTTTTATATTCTGGATGTATATAAATCATGATCTATGTGATACAATCAAGAGTAACAAGTTAAGACACGTACGATAAAGAAATTGATTATCACCCGAATTATTAATATAACATGGAAATTAATATTAAATGGGTAGTATAAAGTCATAAATGAATAATGTATGTTATCATAAATATTTATATGGTTCTGTTATAATTTAATAACATACTATAGTCTTCATATAGGAGGCTAAACATACCCTCGACTAAAGGAATGTTCAAGGTAAGTGGTTTTCATCTCACTCCTTATTCCCGTGAGATTCATGCCATATTGCCACTATTACCTTTTGTGTGGTGTATGTAATTTACATAATTGTATAATTTGTGTAATAAACATTAATTTATGTGTATTTACATATTCATTGTATGATACCCCTTTCATGGGGTGTATGTTTTGTATGTTACCAAATTGGAAAGGGTTAATTTCACTATCTCTTTATTATCTGAGGTTGTTTTTACGTAAGTATCTACTGGGACATATTTATTATCCATGTCCATGTTTTATGAAAGAATTTTCAAAGGGATTATTTTAAGGGACTTTTTTTTACTAAGACATCATTTCAAATGTTTTAAATATTTATTCTTCTAAATCTATCTCATTAATTTCCATGTCTTCAAAAAGGTTTTTAAGGATTTATTTATATGGACATGAAAGATTTTAAAATGTTAATTCCATTAAAAAGATTCAATGTGGTATGTGACACATTGATTAAAAAATGTCTTTAAATGACTTCTTTTGTAAATTCTGTGAATTTTAATTGTTTTCATGAAAAAGGTGTATTTCTCTCAAAGAGTTTTACAAATCATTTTCATCTATGTGAAAGTCTTTATTGGATTTTAAACTTGTATTGAAGTTGATTTATCATGATAAATATCTTCCATATTGTGTTGAAGGTTTTGTGATATGTTTGACTATAGATGTGTTTTTTTTATACAATTCATGGTTTATGGGTAAAGTATTGAAATTTCATATGCTACTTTTAATATGATTGATTATGTTATGTTTAGACCTTTTCATATGAGGAATGCATTGGACTTAGTAAGTGACGGGTAGAGCCCGATATAGCTCCTTGATGCATCGGTAGGTCTCATGAGACAAACTAGTGTATTGGCATGAGGCCTTGTCAAAATCATATTTGTATTCTTGGAACAAGGCCTTGGATACGTGGTTATGATAGTCTGGCATTATGCATTCCATCATTATGAAAGTGGTTAGTGATTTTTCATGTGATTATTCGACTAGTAGAATGTCCATGTGAATACGTAAATTCCATTACATCATTTAATTTTTTCCATATTATGCCGAAGTTCATATTTAAAAGGATTTTGTTTTAGTTATACATTTCCTTAAATGTATATGTTTTTTTATGAAAGTTTCCGCTATATTGTCATCCTTACTGAGCGTCTGAGCTCACCGCTTTCTATGTTTTATTTTTCACAAGATTCCAAGAAGTGTATTGTGATTGATATGCAGGGTTAAGCCAAGGGAATAATGGAATTCATAAAGGATTATTTATGTTGTTTTTGATTTTATAAAATGTAATGTAACATTCATGTATGTAATCTATTTTCAAATACTTCTAACTTGATCAGTCCTTCAGGACTTGATTCCTTTTAATCATGTCAATGTATTAAAATAATGCACCGATACTGGGTAACTGGGGTCGGGGTGTTACACAATAGTAATTAGGTTGACATAACTTATCAAATATATCAACTCACATATCATTGATAAATTGCGTGGACTCCTAAAAGCTAAAATCCATAATTTTAATTTCCTAAACACTATTCATACTAGTTTCAGAATGTTTCATGGTGTAAAATGACTCTTAATGAAATCCTGGTAAAATATATGTGTAAAAAAGATAACTATACCTCAATTAATTAATTCACTCTAATAGGGGAGAATATCTCACATAAAACTATTGTTCAATTTCTACTCATTCTGTGGAAGGATTTTCTTACAAAATATTTTACTCATGGGATATTTATCATTATTTGCAAAATGAAAATATTATCTTATTATATAATTTTCATTATTATCATTATTATAATTCATTGATTAAAAATTTCTAGATAAACATTAAATATATTAAAATACATATTTAAATTCTATGTTCCACGTTCATTAATTAATAAATTAAATGATTTAAATATATATAATAAATTAACTATGAACATAATGAACATAAAAGAAATAATGTGGAATTACCATGAGCTCATCAAAGGGTATTTTTATCTGTAAAATGATAAACTATCTCTTTCACCAAGAGGATAAACTCTTTTAACCTAACATGGTTCAAGTTACAAAATTCAACACGTTCTATAGTGTACCTTCTGAAATATTTTTACCATGATACCAAATATAAATGACCACCAATAAACTGAGAGTTCCATCAATTACATAATATGACTAATATATTGTTTAATGGACTAAAATGATTCATTAAAATGGTTTACATAATATATTTCACTAGAAAATATACATATATTATGGGATGAGACGAATGAATCATATTCTAATATTTAATTAACACAATTATAACCAAACCATGGAAAAATAATAAATTATGCAATTAAAATCACCAATATAGGATTGTCTATGATTATGAATATCCGAATTAATTAAACTAAATTAAAAAGGAACACTTGGAAGAATTAAATTCAATTACTTCTATAATATAATGAAAAATATTCATTAATTAATTCATTCCAATAAATAATTCATGGAATCTGGAATACTATTAAATGTATCTTGGAGACTCCCATCATTAATTTTGACATATAAAATATATCTCCCACCTATATTTACTGTTATTATATGTATTTAATATAGAATATATTAAATCAATAAACATTTTAAGATAGACACCACATCATATATCAATAATGTAATATGGTATTTAATGATGGAATTAAATATTTTTTATGTATTTTGATGCTCTTATTTACTGGGTAACAACGTAGAGTATAATATTGACATATAAATCATGTTATTTTGTTACCACATATGTGACATAAATGAGTATATAATCGTCTTGGGTTCCACTGTGATTTTTTTTTGAAATATATGTTTTCAAATTAATTTATTGTTTTTGATATTTTCCATGTCACGTAACACTAAATTTAACATGTGTTATATGAAAGAACTATGTTGGGATTGTGTTTCATGAAACAAAAAGTTAATATTAAACTATTAGAAGGACATTCATTATCGTTTATTAAATGAAAAAATTTATTTGTAATGTTTCACACAAAATGTCATGTTCCCTTGATAGCATGAATTACATGCTTGGCTGAGTTTTACCGAACTATATTATACTATTAATATTATTTTAAAATATCATTATATGTAGCACATAGCTGTTTCAATATATTTAATGAAAAATATTATATAAATTTTGAAAATATTATTGAATAGTTTTATAATATGAATTCTTTGGTTATCAATTAGTTATATATTAATGTAATAACTATATTGAAATAAATAAAATCTATTTCTAGGGAAACTTTTTTTATATGTACATAAAAAATTTTATCTTAATATAATTTAAAACCAAATTGTTTTTTATTTTTTAATAACATTAATATATTATATATTCAATCAAAATTTTTAAAATTCATCCAGTATATTATATATGTATAATATAAGAATAAATCAAATGTAATGAAAAAGATGCTTTTTTAAATAAAATAATTTTATCACCTATTAATGGAGAATCTAATTGAAATATATTTTTTAAACATTTATAATTTTTAATTTAAAAAATAAAATTCATTTTCAAAATTGTAATATCTAAATTTATGTATGGGTGAATTTTTTATATTTATCAGAGTATTTTTATATTTAGTGAATAGTAATAAACACTGAACGTTAATTGAAAGGTACATTTTCATAAAATTTATTATCTAGATAATTTAGATGATAAGAGGATTATAATGTATAATATTTTAATTATACAAATCTGAATTATTTTAATTTCATTGGAACTAATTTCACATTGAAATTGGGTATAAAAAATTTCAAAATTTTGAAGTTTTTTACATTAAGACCCTTCATTCACATCGTATATGTCGGGTTAATTTCAAATTAATTTATAAAAATTATGTTTTTATTATTAGGAAAATGGATTCATTATTAGTATTTAGAATAATTTTAATTTTCTAGTAATGTCATCTTTGTTTTTAACCAATAACATAGGTGAATGTAATTGAAATTAATTATAATGATTATGATAAAAACATGTTTACTTAGTGGTTAAACATTATCTTAAGGTCCCAAATAACATATATACATCAAAAAAAGAATTTTTATGAAATATTTAGAACATATAATTCATTTACATTAGAATGTATAATTATTGGAGTAAAATTATATAAGGGAGAACTCTCAATAATATTTACCATTTAATATTTACAACAATGTCAATCCTTCCCCACCATAAATTGGAAATCCCCCCTCACTCATCAAACCTCTCTAGACCATTAGATCTTACAAAATATTCTCAAAAAAGAACCTATCTTTATTACCTTTATCCAAGAATCATCACATTTGTCATAAATCCAACAATATATTCTGTTTCATGAAAACCAAAAGGAGTTACCAGAAGGAGACATATCATCTTTAGCAACCAGTTACGTTTTATTAATTTCTATAATGATACAATTATTTTTATCACATGATTATATAAAAAAAGAAGTATAAAAAATATAATTATATTTTTATATGAAAAAAATACAACTCAAATTCCCACTCACTTCAATCAAATGGGATACATAATAATTATTCGTGTGTACAGTGGACTACTAGATCAATAACCTACGTTATTATTTATTATATTTCCACCTTTCTAGGATAGGAATAATGACAATAAATTTGTTTTTATATGATATATAGTCTATTCATGATTTATTTATTATTATTTAATTATTATATAACACATACCATCATTCATTCCAATTTGTTGAAAAATGATAAATTCGTTTCTCGACGTGTGTTCTAGAACCTTCTCAATGAAATTTCATTTGTTTGTACATTACATGCTATGTATTAAGGATGGTTTTAATTACATTATATGATATATATGAAACACTAATTCTATCAGAATCTTAATATATATACAAATATATATTTAATTTATATTCATAATTTCAATACGATAAGAAAATAAAAATAACATTTATGCATATATACAACCTACCGTCTCTATGAACAGTGTATTTCATCTTATATTTCTCTATTTTATATATTATAATTCATAATTATATAATAAATAAATTTTATATCATTTTTAAAATTCTTTAATTATATAAATAATTCTCAATGTATGAGGACCGAGATTAACCATTTAAAACGTGTAAGAAAAACGTTTCACTAATTACCTAAAACAAAACCATAACAATATATTGTTAATTAATAGTTTATAAAATTTTATAATAAAATAATATATGGTATTATATATAAGTTCATAGTTTTTTATATGTAGGATAATCTTATATTTATTATAATGGGGGTTTGAACAAGAACAATGAATGTAAAGGAATAATTAATGGTTTTCTTGTCTAATAATTATTTTTCTGAGATATATGGTATATTCCACAAATATTATTATTTTGAGGGGTATATACTACCCTATAAAATTTTATATGATTAATTAATTTAATTAATTATATTATAACTATATATTGATGTTATTTGTTCACATATTTCCTGATTGAAATGATACTCATGTAACGTCCTGGGCCCGGGTGCCACTCAACGGGTGCCTCGAACCCGGTTCACCACGTCACCTCAAGCGCATTTCCCCAAACGCCAGAGGCTACCGACTAGCAGTGATGGACCCAGTCTGATAGTGGGAAAACTATGCCCTCATTTTTCAATGTGTAGCACAACGGAATATGAAATAAAACTTACAACGACAGCGAAAGCAGTAAACCATACACAACTGAAATAAACCACAACAGTGGATATAACGAACAATATATAAAAAATGATGCAACATGCCTCAAGATCTATGAATATAGCCAGAACATGTTATACATCATTATAATATAGAAAAAAACAGAGTACATCAAAAAAAAGAAAACAGATGGCAGCGACATCGAGGACCTAGGTTCGGTCTCATGCCCTCCTACTCAACAAGAACAGTCAAGTACCTATATAGGGATTGTTGCCCCTATCCACACCTGCAGAAACGTAATCTGTTTGGGCCGAAAAGCATGACCCTAACAGGGTGTGAGAAATATATTTCAGTAGGTACCCACCAAAGGCCCGTGCCCAACTGCGTGCAAACATGAAACAATAGTGTGCATTAGTAAAAAGAAATAAGGTATGCAGTACTCAAAAGTAACTAATTACTAGTTATATTTCCATTTTATTATCCAATTAATCCATTTAATTTAAATATCACCACAGTGAATATTCTAAATAACCAGCTAATATCCTTGGACATGAAAACCCCTACCCTCACGTAAATAGTATTCAACATAAGAATCTGCCCTCCGGCATAATAGAGTTTTCACTCAGGTGTAGGTAGTGTCTCCCACAAGCACAGAATCAACTACCCACAGGAAGAGAAGAAGTAGCTCTCAGACCTAAATAAATACAGCCCTCAGGCTAAATAGTGTAGTGCCCACAATATAATCACAACAACGCCCTTGGGCTAACAGGTAACCGGGCCATTCCCAAAATGTAAATAAGCAGTAGACAAGAAATTCCTCTCAAGGAAATTCTACAATTTCTACATTAAAGGCATACCCTTGGGTATCCGGGCCAAACAGCTAAACAGTGGAACACACCCCCAGGGTGGTTCCAGATACAATCAACGATCCCAACAAGCATTTTAATATCATATTTAATTCCTCTATTTAATTATAGTTTTTTAATATAGCAACACCATCATCCACAAGACACCCGAACATGGGTTCGTCGCACAAAAATGCACAAAACACATGACAGTTTGAAAAACAGGCACCAAGCCACCTACCTTATACGCCAACGGGCGCTATACAAGATCGTCGATCCAAGAAACACCCAAGAATGGCGTATATCTAAAGTAAAAAAATTTCATTCAACCTCAAATAAATCCCGTTAGGGAAATAATTTGTAAGCAGCACTCTAGGATAAGAGAGGGCTTACCCTCATGGTTCCAACACGATCGACGGAAGAAAGATCGAATTCCCGGTGCTCGATTGGTTGATCCACGAAGATCTGGCCTTCCTCCCGAGCTCTTTCCTCTGGTTCTAAGAAAATCCTATGAACAGGGTTGAATACTGCCCGTTTTAAGCGAAAAAACAAAGTACACAGCATGTACTTACACGTACATGGTGTGTACTCACTTCATTTAACTGTTCCTTTGGCAGTACCGCCACACTATTCATCTGTCGACATGAGTACAAAGCATGTACTCCTGAGTATACGGTGTGGAATCCTATGTACATGGCGTGTACTACCGCCCAGCTGGCGGCTGCTCCACCGCCTTACTATTTGGGCCTACCGACTGACTACATGGCGTGTAAAGGACCACTACAATACATGTTGTCAGTTCCTACACCCTTCATCGTCAACATGTCTTCACTCCCCATGTACCCAACCCACACGGCCAAAAGTACATGACGTGTTGAAAAGTACATGGCATGTAGTTCAAAAATTTGGTATTTTTCCCCATTTTCCATATTTTCTAAAAAACACATAAGGAAAAGGGAAAAAAAGAATCACGTACCTCAATACTAAGAACCGGGTCTTATAAACATCCCCCCTTATGGAAATTCGTCCCCGAATTTCCCTTCCAAGGGTGGTGAAGATATAGCCGTGAGAAACTACTTCCATTGAGCACGTACGTCGGTCTCCCGCTCCTAGGTTTCATCCTACACTCAGCCAAGCTTCCATAGCACCTGTATGAGATGACCTTACCGACCTCGAAGATCCTTCATTCTCCTATCAACGATACTAATCAGATGCTCCTCAAAGGACATATCTATCTGAAGTTCAACCTCCTCTGGCTGAAAGGTGTGAGATGGTTCTGAATGAATGAATCAAAACTTAGATACATGGAAGACGTCATGATTGTCTAGGAATCGCAGCGGGGACTGCAACCGATTGGAAACCGGCATGACTCTCTGCAGAATCTCGAATGGCCCCACATACCTCAGTGAAAGCATACCATATCTCCTGATCTGTTTGTGTCCCAATCTCGGTGAAACATGCAAGAAAACCTAATCCCCGACCATGAACTCGAAAGGTCATATGCGGCAATCAACATATGACTTTTGTCGATACTACGTGGTAGCCATCCGCTTATGAATCAACTGAACCTACTCAAAAGTCTCCTTCACAAGACGTGGTCCCAGTATAGCTGCCTCACATGCCTCTAACCAGCACAAAGGTGACCGGCATGGCCTTTCATATAGATCCTCCTAAGTTTACATCTCTATAGTTTCCTAAAAACTATTATTATAGGAAAACTCAACTAGGGGTATATGCTTCTCCCAAGAGCCCCCAAAGCCTAGGACGCATGCGCACAACATTCCCTCTACCACCTGTATCGTACGATTTGACAGGCCATTGGTCTGAGGGTGGTTTCCTATGCTAAAAATAACCTATTTACCCAGTGCCCTCTGAAACCTCTACAAGAAACGAGACGTAAATCATGTGTCCCTATCTGAAACAATAGAAAGAGGGACACTAAGAAGACGAACGATATCTCAGATATACAGACTTTTGAGCTAGTTAACACCGAAGGTCTCCTTCATCGGCAAGAAGTGAGCTACCTTCATGAGTCCATCCACAACAACCCATATGGTTGTATTTCCTCTAGGTGACCTTGGCAACCCAGTCACGAAATCCATCGCGACATCATCACATTTCAACTCTGGAATGGGTAACAACTGTAACAGCCCAGCTAGCCTCTGGTGCTCTGCCTTCACCTGCTGACAGGTGGAACACCTCGTAACAAAACTAGCTATCTCTCTCTTCATACCCGACAACTAGTACTGACACCTCAAGTCATTGTACATTTTGGTAACCCCGGGATGAACTGCCCAAGATGAAGCATGAAACTCCCACATTAGATCCTCGCATATATCTCATGGAACCCATACTCATCCATGGAAACACAGGACCTCATCATTCCCTATCGTCTAACCAGAAGAAGGGTCCCCACTTGCCACCGACTCCTGTAGAACTAGCCCTTCTGGATCCGATAGTTGCCTCATCCTCACTCTGTCCAGGAGGGTAGATGTCATAGCTAATGATGGAAGATAAGTCTGCCCCTGACTGTCGTGCACCTCCAGATGCATCTCAGAGAACAAGCCCATGAGCTCCCACTCACCACTGGCCTCATGCACTTCTTGTATCTGAGTCTTCCTGCTCAGTGCATTAGCTACTGCATTACCTTTACCAGTTGTATAGGCATTCTCAAAATCGAAGGACTGTAGTTACTGAACCCATTTCCATTGCCTCAGGTTCAAGTCACACTAAGTAAAGATATACTTGACGTTTTTGTGGCTGGTGAAAACCACAAAATGCTCTCCTAGTAGATAATGTCTCTAATAGTTCAACACATGCATAACTATAGCCAACTCGAGGTCATGCATTGGGTAATTCCTATCATGTGGCCTCAACTGTCGAGACCCGTACGCAACAACTCAGTCGCCCTGCATCAACACTACTCCATGCCCAATACCTGAGGCATCAAAGTACACTGTATAGCCTTTCCCTTTCTCTAGGAGTATCAGGATCAGTGTTGATGTCAACCTTCCCTTCAAGTCCTGGAAAGTTTCCTCGTAAGCTTCTGACCAAACGAACTTCACACCATTCTTAGTCAAACCCGTCAACGGTGCTGCTAAGTGAGAGAAGTCTTGTATGAAGCGTCTTTAGTAACCAGCCAGCCCTAAGAAACTCTGTATCTCAAACATGTTCTTAGGCTTCTCCCAATTAACTACCGCCCTTACCTTCTCTAGGTCTACTGCAACTCCTGCCTCTATGATAATGTTACCCAAGAAGTGAATCTGGTCCATCCAAAAGAGGCACTTTGAGAGTTTAGCATATAGCTTATTATCTCTCAGTGTACTCAATACGATATCAAGATGGGTGGCATGGCCGTATTGAGTGTGAGAGTACACCAAGATGTCGTCCACGAATACTACCACAAAAGAATCAAGAAACGGATGGTACACTTGATTCATTAGAGCCATGAAAACTGATGGCATGTTCGTGAGTCCGTACAACATAACCAAATACTCGTACAGACCATATCTGCTCTAAGACGTTTTAAGAGGTATATCCAATGGTCTCACTAGTAGCTGATGATATACTAATCTCAAGTCAATCTTCGAGAACACTCGTGCTCCAAAAAGTTGATCAAAAAGATCATCAATCCTCGGTAAGGGATATTGGTTCTTGAACGTCAACTGGTTTAGCTTCCGATAATCAACACAAAGTCTTAGGGTACTGTCCATCTTCTTCGCAAAAAGGACAGGCGAACCCTAAGGAGAAGTACTGGGTCGGATAAACCCTTTTCCTACAACTCCTCTAAATGCCTCTTGAGCACCTGCAACTCAGGTGTAGTCATCCTATAAGGAGGAATGGACGCCGTTGTGGCGCCTGGTACGAGATCAATAATTAAATCCACTTCTCACTCCGAAGGTAGACCCAAAATGTCGGCCGGGAAGACATCCCTAAAATGATCATCCACTGGAGTCAAATCCATCTGACAAGTCCCCTAGTCATCCAGATACAAACTCGCAATCTAGGTTGTGACTCCACCTCACCCATGATGCTCTGGTCTAGCTCGACTCGCCTGAACATCCCATTCACCCTTGTATAGAAACTCTCAGCTCTCTGGTGACGTAAAACTAACCCTTCGACGATAGCAGTCTATAAAGGCTCCAAAGGGAACCAACCAGTCCATCCTGAAAATGATGTCATAGCTTGTCATCTATAAGACACAGAGGTCCCAAAGAAAAGGACACCCACCATCCTCAAGGGGGAACTCCTTGAAATGACACACACCAGACGTTCTAGTCCCCAACTAAGTGTTTAGCATCCGGATATTGGATGAAGAATAAACACATATCCCAAGTCTCTCCATAACGGGTACAGATATGAAACTATGTGTAGAAACCGTATCAAAAAGAACAGAAGATAAGAAAAAAGATACTAGAATAGTTCCTCTAACTGTAGAAGGTCTGGGATCCTGCTCCTGCTGGGTCTGTTGCACTGCATATGCTTGCCCAGTGCTGCGACCCTGTGACACAACCTTGCTACCCTGAGTTGTCCCGCCCTGATGACTCTGAGATCCTGGTGTCTGACTACCACGTTCATGACCACCATCTCTTCCTGCACGCCCTGACGTATTCCAGTTCCCTAACTGGTAAGAATCCACTTGTACTTCTCCTTCACACGAATTCTGCACAGAACCCCTCTCACTAGCCACAGGTAGAAACACCCTACAAAAGCTTTGAAGATGACCGATCATGCCACAAGCTCGGCACTCCACTAGATCACGTGAAGCATTGTTGCCTCGTGTGCCCTCTCTACCACACTGGTAGCAAATGACCTGTCCACCTGAAGCATTCTTCTAACTAGTACTACTACCCTTCGAGAAGTCCATCTATCTCTTCCTCTTTCCAGCAGAAATAGTACCAGTAAATGGTGCTAAACCGTGCAGGCCCAGACCACTAGATTCTCCTAGGTTCTTCTCTGTAATCAGCGCCTGGTTCACAATAGCATGAACTGAAGGAAACCTGAAAACATTCACCAACGCTCGGATGTCATAACAAATTCCATCCTCAAAACTTCTGGCCCTCAATGTCTCATCACCCACTAGCACACGATCAAAATGCTGAAGCTCTGTGAAACGATAAGAATATTCCATCACCGACATAGTGCCCTGTTACAAATTCATGAACTCTCGAGCATTATATGCCCTCAGCGTCTCTGGAAAAAAGAGGTCATGGAAGACTACCTAATAATCATCCCACACCATGTCTCATTGATTCTCTAACTGAATGGTAACATCCCACCACCTCTTGGAGGAATCACGCAGCATATATGTCGCGAGATTGAAACTCCTCCCTAGAGGTGTCTCCAGATGCCCGGAAATAGTCTGCATCGACCCCAGCCACGACTCTACAACCTGTGGTCCGACATCCCTTAAAAATGTAGGTATATGCTGGTACTGGAAGATATGAGTTAGCTCGACCATAGATGTGGCACCCTGCGGTGCTCCCTGAAAGGTCTGCATGAACCGCATAAAGCCTTCACGGAACTGCGCCTCCGTGCCTTTGTTCGGTATAATAGCTGGTGCCGCATCTGGATCTGCAAGAGGATCCACTAGTAGCCCATGCCCCACCATCTCCGGAGTATACTCGTTGCCACTCTCTTGGTGAAAAATGCACGGTTGTCTAGGTGTCATGACACTACAAGTTGAAAAGCATTCATTATATTCAAGATTTATCAAAGACTGAAAACGAAGGAACCACAAAGGGAACATGAGGAAGAAGGCATTTCAAAATTTTAAAAACAAGACTACACGGCATGTATACTGTCTACAAGGCATGTACTTGACTTCCCTTCCCCTGCCCGGGTCCTTCTATATGGCTAAGCCACACGGCTCCAGTTGAACAAAAACTACACGGCGTGTATAATATCTACACAGCGTGTACGGTGTTATTTTCCAAATGCCCGTGTCATTTGTGACATGACTGACTACTCGACTTGAATCTACACGGCATGTTACACCCGCACACGGCGTGTACATCACCTCGTTTCACAACCACACGTCTAACACCACACGGTCTCTCCTCAGACAAGACTACACGGCTTGCCCCACAGGTACGCGGCGTGCTCAAGGAGAGGTGACACCAACCTGTGTTGTTATTTACATGGTCGAGTCCACAGGTCCACTACACTGCGTGTTCATCATTGACACGATGTGTTCTTTACAGGAGTTCACTGACTCATGTTGTTAGTTACATGGCCGGACTGTGGGTCAAAACTACACGGCGTGTTCGCCCCAAGCTCTTCCCTTCCCTGTGTCGCCACCCACACGTTTTGTGACACGTGAATAGACTACACGGCGTGTACTCAGGGTACATGGCATGTACCTAAAAATTTATTTTTCTTCCCAAACAGAAGAACACACACGGCATGTATGAGGTCCTACATGGCATGTCTTCTGGGATTTTCAGACAGTATGCCTCAGAAACATCCCCGAAACCCATAAATTACTATAACCAAAACCAATGTGTCAAATTCCGACCCGTTGGGGCCCATACTCCCCACGAATCAAAGTTTTACATCTTATCTATGCTATAACTAAAAAACAGCCAATATGCCACCGAATTCCAGTCAATTGGGGCCATACTCCCCAAAAACCAATGTTTGGTGTCCATTCTAGAAACAGGCTCACACAAGAAAATACCCTATCACAAAGCATGTATTTTTTTAAGCATCTATCACAACAACATTCTTTTCTAGCACAAAAACTATCAAAACAACATGAAAATTATAATTCACCTACATGGCATGGAACTATGCATGGAATGTGATTTCAAGCATGTGCTTATATGATGCATGAGACGGGGTACCCTCATCTCATTGGGTTTCAACAAAATATAACCCACAGATAAAATATAAACAACACAATCCAAGTGTGTCACCCCACGGTTAAAATCATATCAACCATAAATTGATAAATCAGTAAAATTGCAATACGAGGAAGACTGGATTTTCCCTATACACGGGATAGCTATGCCCGGGCACAACATATTACCAACTACAGTCCCATCCTATCCCTGACTATGGCTCCAAATAGTAAGTCATAGAAAAGAACACCCTCTGATACCACTTTGTAACATCCTGGGCTCGGGTGCCACTCAACGGGTGCCCCGAACCCGGTTCGCCATGTGACCTCAGGAGAATTTCCCCAAACACCAGAGGCTGCCGACTAACAGTGAGGGCCCATGTCTAATAGTGGGGAAACTATGCCTTCATTTGTCAATGTGTAGCATAACAGAATATGAAATAAAACATACAACGATAGAGAAAGAAGTAAACCATACACAACTGAAATAAACAATAGAAGTGGATATAACCAACACTATATAGAAAATGATGCAACATGTCTCAATTTCTTTGAAAACAGCCAGAAGATGTTATACATTAGTACAGTACAGCAAAAAGCAAAGTACAATAAAACAAACCAAACATCTTCCAGTGGCATCGCGAGCCTAGGCTCAGCCCCATGCCCTCCTACTTCACAGCAACAACCAAGTACCTGTATAGGGACTCTTTCCCCTATCCACACCTGTAGAAACATTATCTTTTTGGGCAAAAAATCATGACCCAAACAGTGCGTGAGAAATATATCTCAGTAGGCACCCACCAAAGGCACATGCCCAACTGCATGTAAACTTAGTGTGTAGTAGTAAAAAGCAATAAGGTAAGCAATACTCAAAAGTAACTAATTACCAGTTATATTTCCATTTTATTATCCATTTAATCCATTTAATTTAAATATCACCACAGTGAATATTCTAAATAACTGGATAGTGTCCTCAGACATGTAAACCCCTACCCTTAGGTAAAGAGTATCCAACAGAAGAATTTGACCTCATTCAGAAAAGACTTTTCCCTCAGGCATAGGTAGTGTTTCCCACAGGCATATAATCAGCTACCCAAAGGCACAGACGAAGATGCCCTTAGGGCAAAATAACTACTGCCCTCAGGCTAAATAGTGAAGTACCTATAGGCTAATCACAACAGCACCCTCAAGATAATAGGTAATCGGACCATTCCCAACAAGTAAATAAGCAGTAAACAAGAAATTCATCTCAAGGCAATTCTACAATTACTTCTTTAAAGGCATACCCTCGGGTATCCTGGCCAAATGGCTAAACAGTGGAACACACCCCCGGGGTGGTTCCAGATCCAAGAAATGATCCCAACGGGTAATTTAATATCATATTTAATTCAGATAATCAATTCTAGGTATTTAATATAGAAATGGCCTCAGCCACACGACACCCCAACATGGGTTCATTGCACAAAAACGCACAAAACCCACGACAGTTGGAAAAACAAACAACAAGTCACCTACCTTATACGCCAACGAGCGCTATACACGATCATCGATCCCAGAAATTACCATGAATGACAAATATATGAGGTAAGAAAACATTCATGCAACCTCAAATGACTTCTGTTAGGGAAAGAATTGGTAAGAAACATGCTAGGAGAAGAGATGGCATACCCGCACGGCTCATGCAACCTCAATATTATATGTATGTGTACTAAATGGTAATGACTTTTTGGGAAACATTAAAGAGCTTTTGTGAATTTAGAATATTGCATTCCTAGTTTTCAATGACATTAAACTATTATAGACATTGGGTATGAACATTGGTACTGTGCTTAATATTCAGCTGAAATGATGTTATATCCTTGTATATTAAAACTAGTATTCTATTATTGGTATCAAAGTAATGGTTTATTCATCGTTTGGAAAGTGGGACGAGAAAAATTTAGTGAGATCCCTAGGTATAATTCTAATAATATTTATATGAATGTATCTAAGGATAAGTCTATGGATGAGTCAATGTTTAGAAAAAAAATATTGAATTTTTGTTAATGATAGAATGAGTGGTTTCTTAATGAAATACCAATATATAGATATTACATATGGATGTGGATATGGAACATATGTACATTCGGGTAAAAAACCCTATAATAGAATAATGATCAAGACTGGAATGTGAATTGGTTCATCACAACAAGCCTTCCTACAATCCATGATTAACACTCCCAATGGATATGTTCCAGAAATTAAAAAAATATTTAAGAACCATCATGAAGTATTAAAATTGAATATGTCAATGAAAATCCTATTAAATTTTTTTTCATTTATTAAAGAGGTAGATTACATGACTTAGATATCAAATAAGTATTTTTTTCATGATTATGTGGTTTTAAACAATAACATGTTTTACTCATATAATGGTTATTGGTCATAGTAAATAGTGAAAAATTGAAGTAACTGGGGTGACATTAAATTCTATAGACCTGAAATAATATGGGAATTATAAAAATTGATATCTTGAGTGGATATATATTGAATATGATTAGGAAGGTAGAAGAGTTATTGGTTATATTGCTGATGATATGGAGACCGAGAATAACATATGAGAGGTATGGTATGGTCTAATAATACTAATTATATTAAATGTATGAAAAATAATTAAATTGATGTTTAGGAACCATAATAAAGGATTATTTTTCATATTCTAGGAAAGGGGTATTAATGGATAAGATGCTCAATCCTAAGTAAGGTTTTTATAAAATAGTTGGCTGATTTATGTGTGAATGTTTTGGAATTCCAGAATTTTGTAATATGAATTTGGAAGTATTTATTTAGGATTATGGATTTTAAAAAATATAAAAAATAATGACGATCAACTGGAACAATTATTTAATGTAAAATAGATATTTTGAATATGGGAAGGTAAACCGTAATGTGTTCCTAATGTAAAGGAAATTGTGTTCATAATGGATAAATAGATGATTATGGAAAAAGAAAATTGAATATTATAAATTACTATGAAACTGAATACTGATTTTTGAATAGTTTTTCTATGTAATTATTGATTATGTTTAAAAATATGGGTGGATTTATGTAATATATTGAAATTTTTTTGGAATAAAAAACAATGCATGTTTTTAATATGGTTTTATGGTAACTAACATTATTACCATTTTTTAAGAGAATACATGATGAAGGTATTTACATGTCTATAATGAGGAAAATAATATATATATTATGATATATAATGGATAAATTCAAAGTCGTTTTTTAGAAAAATCAGTGACCTTATTTATAATGATTCATACATTAATATTTCAAAAGGGGTTTAAGGTTAACAATTAATTACATAGATTATGTTAAACATTGGATAAGGTTTTTGTGATGAAAGTATTATAATAATATATGAGGATTTATGATTATTAACTAACATATTATATCCATTTTGTTATGATATTGATATATGGAATAACCTATAATTATATTCATGGGTATCATTATTTACTCATGCTTCCAGATTAATAAATTCACATTTATTTCATGGAAGAAGAGATAAAGTTGAAATTGAAAAAGGAATAACAAAGGGTGATATTGTACTGAAATAATGTAAGTATATCATATAAAATAATTATTAAACATTAGGAAAATGGACATGAAATAAAATGTTGTCTCATTTTCATCGTTCTAGAAGATATTAATGTCCTTTAGCAAGAATCTTTTGGTTTTTTATTTATGATCATTAACATTATTCTAAACATGTTTTCTATCACTCCACATAGAAAATTGATAGTTATATCTCTCATCAATATCCATGTTTTCACATTCAAAAAATGTTATCCTATGTAGAAATCTTGTTATGAGTTACTATGTGTAAATGATAATGCATAAAATTTCATTTTTTACAAAATTTTTATTATTCATTTTAATGATGTGGGTTCTTATAAAAGACAATTTCACAGATTAAACCTCTAATAACCCATTAAAATTTCATTGGAAAAATTCATTTCAATCGGGATAGAATGTAACACCCTTTTTTAACTATATATTTTCTTTTCAAATTAATATAAACTTTCTGATATTTTTTATATCATATAACATATAATATAGCATGTTTAATATAAAAGAAACAATTTTTTATATGCTGCATGAAACTAATAGTTAATATTGCACTACATGAAATAGATATATTATATTTCAGTATAGGAAACACTATTTTTTTACATATATTACACACAATTTTGAGTTCCTCCTAAAGCTTGTGGTGTAGACAAGGCTGAGTTTTACCGAACTACAATATAATATTAATAATTTTAATAATTTTAATAAATAATATTTTTATTACAACAAAGTTATTGTAATGGAGGCTCAAAATAACATTATCTAAACTGTGAAAATATTATTTCCAAATATTTATAAAATTAATAATTTAGTTGACAATTTTTTAGAAATGAATGTAAGAGCTATCTAAAATTACAGAAATTATTCTTTAGAGAAAACTATTTTTCTATACACAAAATAACATTATCTTAATAAATTAATCAAACCAATTTTGATGAAAGTTCCTAATAAAATTAATATATTATATATAGATTCATTTTTTTGACACTTTTATAATAGATTATATATATTAGATAATAATAAATACAATTTTATGAATAAATGTATGTATTTTTATAAAATTTAATTTTACATCCTTTTAATGGAAACCCAATTCCAAATCTAATTATTTGACACATTTATATGTTTTATATGACAAAATAAACATCATTTTTAAATGTAGTATATAAAAATTTAATTTTGGTTATTTTTTAGTTTTTTTAAAAAAGTATCATATTTATATCAATAGTGAAAAACATAGAATATTAATTGGACAATAATTTTTCTTCCAATTAATTTGTATAGTTAAATTTTATTTTTATTTTTTAAATATATAATTAGTTCATTTATATGAAAATAAAACCAATTTTGGTCATTTGAAATTATTTTTCATCAAATTTGGATTAAAAACAATTAAAACTGTTGAACTTTTTTTCTTTTAAAACTGGATTTCCCTTACCTTAATGGGGATTATTTTTAAATTAATTTCACCCAATTTTATAATATTATAGTGTTATTTTAGGTATGATATTTTTTAAAATCCCATATTATATATATTTATTATTGATAATGAGATGTTTCTCGTGTCTATACGGATGCTCGAGGGTGTTCTTGGGGTTTGGGAATGATAGAAGGAAGAAAAATCCATACAGTTCACATTTTAAAGTTAGAATCTAGTTAGTATTAACCAATATCAATATCCATTAATTTATGGAGGTTGGGTTCATGGTTTAATGAAACCATGCTAGGTGGTAGGAAAAAGTATGATGTCATGGAAAAAGACATTATGCATGGTCATTGAAAAATTTTCAAACCATGAAAGACCCCATGGTAACCATAGAGCCTAGAACCCACATAGAAAGAGGGTGAAAAATTGTTGGAGAATAGTTTTCCCAACTGTGTTGCTCAACAATGATCCACTTTAAAAAAATTCAATTTTAACATTCCCCCCTTGTGATTTATGAAACCATACCCAATTTTATTCATCACTTGTTCTGTAGAAGCAGCAGTGGTGAACACAATTATTTTAAGCATCCCAAGGATCTATCACCCTAATTTATAAGCAATTTGGTGTTTTTTTGTTGATTATAAAATCCCATGGTTACTATAAAAATAATATTTCTTCCCTTTTAAAGACTAGGTATTGTGAAATTTTTTATCTCCTTCGAAATACCTAAAACACTCTTTCTCCGAATGATCTTTGGATGCGGCTTCAAACCATGTTCAAATCTGAATCAATGTATACAGCTATGAATGATTTCATATTCATTATAATGTAGGTGTTCTAAAAGTTATATTTCGTAGTCTTGTTTTTTATTTATTTGTTTGTGTGTGTGTATTGTTGTTTCTCTGTATCCAATTTGGTTTTCCTTAGTAGATTTAATAAATTGATTGGGTAAATTATTAATTGGGCACCTCATGATCCCCATGAGATGTGTTGAGGTTTATTTGATGATGTTATTGGAAATCCTTGGTATGTACCACTTATAAAACATATAAATTGAAATTTTCTGTTTATAAATTAATTAACATGACATAGAGAAAATAATAGATTTTTTGGTGGTTTTCATTGAACTAGGGGTTGTTTGGTATAATGTAAATGTGTATGATGAGTTATGAAATTTTAAATTGTAATTTTATTGATTTTATAAGTCATGATAATGATACATGTGTCAATTGGGATAATTTATGTAAATGAGAATGTGTAAATGGGGTCGGGCATATAAATGTATTATTGGTGGAAATAACTTTTATCATAAATGATGAATGTGGTAAACAGTTCATGTTTATGTTTATATTGTTTTATTGTTATTTAATCATGTGCCCATTGATTTGTGTTATGTGGCATATATACAAAAGGTTTTATGAAATGCATCAGGTTGGACAAAGGCCCTAATCCCCAAACCTAGAATGCACAGGTTGGGGAGTCTGACTGATGCACTATGACTATAATGGTTGCATTGGATGACACTACCTAGAAATATGATCCATGGTAAGTGTGACAAAATAATGTGGAAAAGTTTTTACATAGTTAGATTTGGAACTTCAATAATCCACTTATTTACAGTAGTTGGGCGGCATAGGTCATTGTGTAATTGAATAAAATGCATAACCCATGGAACAAACAATGAAATTGGTATAACTGATTATTATTTAATAATAGTGTCGGGTTTATCTCTTATTTTACTGTGTAAATAATTTACTACATTCATGAACAATCTATTTAGATATGTTATTTTTTAGTTACAGTTTGTGTTGACCTACTACGTTGACTGAACACCCTTATCGTTCAATCATTGGTACATGAGCGTATATCATTGTTACCTGTTATGACAAGTGAAAATACCCTATGCTAGTGGGTTGATTTGGAAATTGTATGTACATAGACTAGGGATCAAGACATTGGTTTAGGACTATTTTATATTATTCGTAAATTGGTATTTATTTGGGGATTCATTAGACTTTGAACCATATGATATGGCATAAAATATGTACCTTTTTCTTGTAGGCATTTTCATAATATTTTTAAGTGTCTGTAAATCATGTTTGTTTTTTGATTTTTTGTTGGCTCATTTATTTTGGAACTTATTTTAAGTGTCTGACATTGATAGGTAATGGTATAGATTCCTCATTTGATTTATTGGACCCTTGCTGCTAGTCGGTAGCATCAAGTGTATGATGTTCCATTCCTAAGGTCATGTGGTGACCCGAATCATAGTAGTGGATGACTGTAATATTTGATATAAATGTTACAATTTGTCATTAAAGTCGTTATATGTTGTTTTTTACTATTTTGGGATTATAGGAGAGGGATTAGTATGTGTCAAGCCTTGAAAATGATATATTTCATTGGAGTAACTGACCAATGTATGGGGGTAACCCAATTCCCTTGGGAGGGTTTATTGTTGTGATATTCATTATTACTATTAGATGATATTTCACTATTGGGTAATGCACTTCTTAATTAGTGTGGATTTTTAATGATATTTTTCTTATGGAAATAATGGATATGTGTAATTCCTTCACATTTCATTTTATTCAAATATGTATATAGGTTGAATATATCAATGTTTAAACACACATAGAGTAGATGTGTGAGTCACGAGGGATATAATTCATTTCATTTATTAAAAATAAAAAAGGAGTGGTGTCTAAAAATGATGATGTTAAAGGGTAAATTGAAGTAATTTTATATAATAATTATAGATTTTGGATTAATAATTTGTTATAAATGGGTTAAACCATTGGTTATTGTAAATTAAAATGATGGGAATATTCCTAAAAGATAAATATTTATGTTGTGAAAGTGAAAATGATTAAAATGATGTTTAACGAAGATGCATGAGTTTGGGTGAGTTGGTTTCCCTATGTTTTCCATGGAACATGGTCAGGATGAATAAGGCAAATGATGGTTATGTGATTATGTTTGTTGGGAAGAGTGTAAGATGAATTGGTTGATTAGACCTAGAGGAGATACTTATTTAGTAAAAAATTGTGGATGTTTTATGTTATGGGTTCAGATATGTATGTTTTGAATTGTGGAAAAATTCCACTACAAAAACTTATGATTATTGGGAGACAAGAGGATATCCCTGATATTTATCTTGTATAAGTGGATAAAGAATCCATGGTGATATAGGGTAATCTAGAAGAGGATCAATTGCTTGAGAAATTTGATAAATTTATACAGATGATGAAACATGACCTAGAGTAGGTCTGGACGAGTTTGTTTGAGCTGACTAGAGAGTTACATATGTAACAAACAGCGGATTTTGATAATGTGGCTATAACTAAGGTTGATGAGTTATAAATAGAGTCCATATATATGAATCTTAATCATATAGAGACTCCTCTAAAGAAAAGGGTCATGCTGGAGGCTTATATGTCCTAACGGATGGAAAAGAACTGGTTGAATTCCATGGATCTAACTGAGTAGGAAAAGGGGATGTTTTGGAAGGGTTTCTTGGAAAATTTTCAATAACATTTCAATCTAGAGACATTTAGGTAGCAGACAGTTTCAATGTTTATGAGTTTCACTCAAGGGTCTATTATAGTAATGGGTTATACTTGATGCTTTACAGATTTCAATCATTTTATCTAGCATTGGTAGGGGATTAGGTAGCTACTTCAAGACATTTCAGGGATGAACATAGACATGAGTTCATATAAAAAGTTAAAATCATCCACCTAATGATGATTGATTATTTTTTTGATCAAGGATTTATTTTAGAATCACATATCAATGAGGATTCTGGTGGTGGACATGTGGTGCTAGTTGGGGGATCTATTGGTGAGAATTCTGATAGTAGGAAGCACCACATAGTTTTCACCAGGGTAGTGATTGATAGAGAAAATAGAGACCCATGCTCTCATGGAAGGAATCAGTTTTGTTTGCTATTAGTGTAGTTGTATGGGAAACATGTGAGGTTAGCATCCCCAACCACCATATGGGTGTTGATCATGTGAAATGATGCGGAATTTGTAGTGATTCTATAGTAACCCTTAATAGTTTGGTGACTATGGGGGACCTAGCCTAGTATAGAATGAGGGAAAGGGTTGGTTACCCCATATTAGGTATATATTTGGATCTTTTCTAGAAATATCTATTAGCTAAGTAGAAAAGGGGCCCTATAAAATGTGCATTTACATCCATATGGTAGAAAAATACTAGGTTCTTAGACTGAAGCCTACAAAGAGTGATAAGTTAGCTTCATGATCTTCATCTTGCATCTGGAGATAGAGAGACAATACAATCGATTGTTGGATACATGATTATTTTATTTTCTATGATTGATAGTACAGTATTTGATATACGTTCCATGAATTCAATTATATCATATCAATTTATGAGTGTTTTTTTCATAATGGTGGAACATATGTTCGAGGTTATTTCTTATGATACTTAGTTAGATGTTCAAGTAGAAAATATTGTCCAATGTAAGGATTGTACCCTTGATATTGGAGGGTTCTATTTCTTTTATTATTTTTTGTGCTACAAATGTTATGTTTCTTTATTATCATGGGAATAGATGGGATAGAGTTGTACCAGGACCATATTGACTTATTCCATCATAGGGTAACATTTATGTCACTAGATGTGATTACATATGTTCACTATAGGGAATGATATATCTGAGTTGGCCTTGTAGGGTCAATCTGTTAGTAGTTGGGTTAATGTAGAGAGAAATTGGTTTTTCTTATGCTTTATTATGGGAAGTAGAATTTATTTTTTTATCCTTTGCTGGATCAATTTCAGTATGTTTTTCTTAAAGGCTTCTCAAGGTTTCTACCCGAGATGGTTGTTGAGTTCACAATAGTTTTTCTAACAAGAGGATAAAATATTTCAATTATTCAATATAGAATGGAACTGGAAGCACTTTAATAACTTAAATATAAGTTGGAGGAACTAGAGAACATTATGTCTATTCACCCAAGTATGTTACCTTATAGATCTCTAATATAATTTTCCAATAATTTTAATGGGATATTGTGGTTTTCTGTTAACTATATAAGGTTGAATCAGATGATGGTAAAGAATCAGTTCCATCGACCTCAAATCGATGATAATTTTAACCAGCCAAGGGTTTTTTGTTCCTCCCAGATTGACTTGAGATCAGGGTATCAAAAGAAGAGGGTGATATGTTCTATTATAAAAAAATACAACCATTAAGATCAGTTTGGGTTTGTGTCATTTTTTTGTAATGCTTTTTAGGTTGACTAATTCCCTATAACTATTTATGGTCCCAATAAAAAAATATTCACATGTACCAAGTTCAATGTGTGGTTGGATTTTTGGATGATATCTTAGGGTACTCAAAACTCATGATAGTCATGGAAAAAATTATGAATCTTATTGAGTAAATTAAGAGTTCATATGATATACACTAAATAACCAAATTTCATTTCTAGATTAACATGATATATTTCATGGGTCACATCATCATTGAGGATGGGTGTCTTTGGACCTAAACAAAGTCAAAGCTGTTTTGTCTGGAGATCATCCCAACAATATTTTTTATTTATGAAGTTTTCTTATTTTAGAAGGATATTACTGTACGTTCCACAAATACTTCTCTGGTTTGGCAGAATCCCTTTCAAGTATAACCAATAAGGGATTCAAGTTAGAATGTTATAAATCATGTGAAAGTCCCTTCAAAGAGTTAAAGAAGTGGTTTAAAAATGCACCAAATTTTATCCTTGTTGATCTAGTTTAGGAGTATAAATTGTGTTGTGATGTGTTTAAGGTTTTCCTGGGGCAGTTCTCATGAATAATGATTAGGCTATAGAATATGGGTTACATTAGTTGAGGCCACATGAATAAAATTACGTTATGCACAATTGTGAATTTTCCAGGGTAGTTTATTCCTTAAATTGACATTTCATTACACGTTGGGAGAGTTTTTTATGATGTATTCACATCATAAAATTGTTTAATGTGTGTTCTCTATGTTTTATTTGAATATTAAATAGTGATAAAGGAATGATTACATGTAGTCCTTTGATTTTGAAATAGTATACTTGATGGGAAAGGGAAACATTGTTGTGGATTCGTTTAGTATGATGAATCAACACCATGTTATTATAGAGTCTAGTTCCGAGTTGAGGATAATAGCATTTTTTGATAAGATTCACCTAGAGTTTCAGGTTGGACAGGGGTACATAACCATAACAATATAGGAAAATGAGTCATCACTTTTGATTTGGATCTTTGGAAGGAATTATAAGGATTCAATATGATTGGTTTTGAGGAAAAGTCTTGATAGTGGGGAATCACCTACATATATGACCATTAGATGCGATGAGACAATTAATGTTCATGTACATGTTTTCATTCTTACTTGTATATGGGTTTAGTTGATTATTGAGTGTCATTCCTCAAAGTGGACAGTGCATAGTAGTTAAAAAATGCATCATGATCTTTTTATATCGTGTTTGTTGAAAGAGATGAAGAAAATGGTTTTTTTTTGTGATGCGATGATATAACTGTCAATAGGTGAAGGATCAGAATTAGTGACTAGGTGGTTAATTACATTATTTACCCATTCTATAATTTAAATAGAATTACATGATGATGGGTTTTGTGGTGGGTATTATGAGGATGACTCAAAAAATTGATATACTTTTTGTAGTTGTGGATCAGTTGAAAAGAGTGGAATATATCATAACAATTGATGTGGACATCACCATTGATAAGTATGGTGAGTTATAAGATCGGAATATAGTGCGATTGGATGTGGTTCCACAGAACATTTTATAGATCTTGATCTGTTTTTTAATTCATACATTTGGTCAGGGAGATAGATGGATCATGGTAAAAAAGTGTTTTTGTGTTCATATTTCAACCCAAAGAGGACATGTAATCAGATCATATATTTCATGTGTTATAGGAAATGATGATGGAATGTTTCATAGATTTTAAAGGATCATGAAAGAAATAGAAAACTCTTATTGATTTATCTTATAAAAATAAAAACCAGGATATAATTGTAGTGGCATCATTCGAGGTGATCTACGATAGCATGTGTAGATACCAATTATGTTCGATGGATACTAGAGGGTCCATGTATTTAAGGATGAGTCGTGTAAAGAATACATCAAAATAGGTTTAGTTTATTTATAAATTAATTGATAAGTCTTAAAGTAGGAAAACCCCATATGCAGATCAGAACTATTGACCTGCTAAGTTTACAGTGTGTGATTATTTTTCTCTTCAGGAGTCACCAATGATAGGTCACCATTGGATTTATAAATATGGGAATTTGACACCCAGGTATATGGGGCCATTTGGAATCATTGAGAGGGTCGAACTAGTTGTGTACAAATTAGATCTTCCACAATTATGTTTTCTATGAACAATGTATTTATTATGTCAGCACATCAGGAGTATAATCCTGACCCACCTAATGGGATTGATTTTGATGATTTTGGCCTTGAGGCAGATTTAACCTTTGAGGATCATCAAATTATTCTTTTTGATTGTAGTGATAAAGAGTTTTTTTTGGAAATGTAATTCAATTGTTTTAAGTGTTGATGAATCGTGGTATTTTTCATGATGATGCATGTAAGAGAGAGATAAATATATTGACCCAATAGAAAAATTTCAATAAATTGGATGATAAATGTTAATGAGGAATTTGTCCCTAGTATTAACCATTATCATGTGTGTAGGTTGTTGGATCATATACATCTTTGAGGTATGTTTTTATTTAAAATCCGTTAAAAATTTATTTTATAGTGGTTAATGGAATATTTCTCATGTCTATATGGAGGCTCATGGGTGAACCTACAGTTTGGGATATTGATGAATGTATAACAGGGCCATCCAGTGCTTGTTGAATGGATGGTGCGTTGTTAGTAGTAATTGTGCACCCTAATTGTGCTTTCCCAGAGGCAGTGTGCATGGTTTAAATTAAACATAAAAGGAGGAAGGGAAAAGAATGTGGGATTGGATATAACTATCCCCCACCATCATCATAGAGTTTTTTAAACTATGTAGGATCCCTAGGTAACAATATATCCTGTCAACCTATTAGAAAGAGGGATACACACAGTTTTTCCAACAATACATCCAGGTTGTGTACCCCCAAAAAATTTGAATTTTACCATTTCCCCCTGTATTTCTATGAACCTTTAGCTTTTTTCATCGTTATTTCATCTCTAGAAGCATGTGTGATGAACCAAACTCATCCATGCATCCTAGGTATTTATATTCCTCATTTTTAAGATGTTTTGCAAGTTTTTGGTTGAGATTCAAAGTCTCAAGTGAGTCTAATTCTCCACATTCATCATTTTTTACTTATTGGGGTCTGTGAAAATTTGCATCCCAGGTTGAAGCCCTAGATAAATCATTTTCTAGAGGATATTATGGTGAATCTTTAAAGAGTGTTAGAATATAAATTGATGTATAGGGTTAAAAATTAATTCAACTTCAGAATAATGTTATGTTTGGATAAAAAATATTTCCCATATCATTTTGATATTTATTTATATGTGGTTTTTCTATGGTATTTCTATGTTACACATTTTTTCTTCCATGACAGTAGTGAAAAATTGATTTCGTAAATTTTTTATTAAACCCCTCCTAATCTCCAAGGGATGCAATGAGTTTTCTTTGATCATGTTAGGGTCCATCAATGAGATTTGATTCTTCTTTAATATTTTAATTTAAATTTTAGGTTTATAATTGAATTTTTCGACCTATATAAAATAATTTATTAGCTTGGTTTTTAATGATTCACAATGTGTTGTTTGGTATGATGTCTATGGTTTAGATGTGCTATCAACTGTAAATGTTTAATTATGTTGATTGGATATGAAATTTGAATGATAAATTGGTTATTTTGGAAAAGGAATGTAAATGAGAATGTGTAAATGTGACTGATCATAATGTCGGTATATGGATTGAATTAAATCTCACTGAAAATCATGATTGTGTTAAATTATTATAGGATATGTTGGAAATTTTTTATGGTCAAATAACATGTCCACATGGATTGGTGGTATGTAGAGTATTTACATGAGGTTATACATCCATGGGTAGGGGTGGATAGGGGCACTAAACCCAAACCCTAGATTTCATGGTTTATGGAGGGAAATTGAGGCTCTATTCCACTAACAGATTTATTGGTTGAGACTTCCTATACTGGTTGTCCAAGGTAAGTTTGATGTAATTGTTTTTGAATCATTTTCCCTAGTGATATTTTGAAATTAACTTATCCCCTTATACATAGTAATTCACTATCATAGGCTATAATGTAAATGGTTGGAATTCCTAACCCATTGAACAATCGATGAAAATGATTTATGAGATTGTTTTAAATTATTAGAAAAAGGTTTATTTCTTGTTTTACCATGTTATTAAATTAGTACATGAATAAATAACGATTTTAGACTGAATATTATGTATAAACTATTTTTGGTGTCCTACTGAGTTGGACTCAGACACCGCTTAGGCCACCGTGGGTACTCGACTAGTTTTCATGATTATAAGTCAGGATAATGGAAAAACCCCTATACTAGAAGGTTCATTTTTGCATGGTATGTGCGTGGATAAGGGATCCAAACATGGTTCCAAGAACAATTTTTTATAACCTTAAATTATTTATTAATTTTTGGAGTTCACATATACTTGGAACTATATGACATGATATATCATAATTACAATTTGGTTGTGGGCTTGTAACCTATTTTGGGAAGTGTTGATAATGCATGTATATTTTTTTTGGTTTATTATATTCTTAATTTTGAAAATTATATGTTGTGTATTACTTTGATTAAGAGGTTATACTCTCCATAGTTGATTAATTTAACCCTCAATTTTATTTGGTAGTCTCTGGCATATGGTGAGGGGCACTTGATATCATGTGGTGACTGAACAAGATGAATTGTTTTACTGTCGTTTGGGATGGGGAAGTAACAAATTATATATTTAGAATTTGGAAAAAAGGATTCCATTTTTTGAATAAGAATAATTTATAATTTTTAGTGTGTTCAACATATTTTTTTAACAAAATAATTAGAGAAATAAATTAAAATTGATTTTTATGATTATGGTGATAATGAGTTTACTTTATGGTTAAAAATTATCAAAAGGGTAAAATATTATAGACACATGTCTAAAAGTAATTTTATAAAATATTTATACAATATCATAACCATTATAATAATTGGAAAATTATTTTATGCACATTATATAAAGGGGTCATCTAAAAAATATTTACCATTTTATATTTACCTGCATATTACACCACCTCTACGATGAAGAGGAATAAACACCATAAATTCTAAACACCTATCGATCCATTTTATTCATAAAAAACATAATAAAATAAGAATTAAAATTATATACTATATTTCTATAAGTCTCCCATTTGGATGAAATCTAACCAAGGGTGTCCTTTGGTTTAAACAAAAATGATTTAAAAAAAGGAGATGTAACATCCATTAATAAGAACTTTTGTTTTCTTTCATCCTAAACAACCTAAATTATCTTTATTCCATGATTATATAATAAAACCTGAGTACTAAATATACTGAAATGTTTTTAATCTATGTTCATGACAGAAATTCAAACACACTACCCTAAAATGTTTTACTTGATCATTGTTTGTGTGTACGGAGGGCTACCACCTCTCGAACGCATGTCTTTTCTCTACCATATCCATATTTCATTATTGGTAATAATGATGGAAATTATTTTTTTATATCATACATTTTATATTTATGATATATATTTTTAATTGATTATGAAATTATTTATAAAATCATTCTTTCCATTTTGTGGAATTATAATAACATCATTTGTGGACGACTGTACTAATTCATCGTCAAAGTGATGTGATTAGTTCACACATTATATGGTCTGAAATAAAGATTATTTCGGTGAATTTATATGATATATATGACATCATAATGATATTAGAATGATAATATATATATATATATATATTCTATTTAAAATATTTCATTTAATATGTCAAGTAAATGGAAACATTGTTCATTTGTAAGTACAACATACCATCTCCAAGACAAATGTATTTCATCTTCAATTTATATATTATATAGTTTATTATAAATAAATATATACTGAATTTATATTACATAATTGTTTAGATTATGGATAGATGTAAAACACGATCTATGTAAGGGGAACAAGAATGACAAGTAAAAACATCTATGAAAAACAAAACGGTTATTATCCAAAACAATATCAATACGAAATTATTAATAAATAGGTAATATAAGGTCCTAATAAAATCATATATGGTATGATAAATAAATTTATGGTTTTTTAATATATAATGAACATATATATATTATACATGATTTTTGATCGTTTATGATGAATGTCAAGACCTATGATAAGGGTCTTCTCATCTCACTTGTATTTCTATGAGATATATGAAATATTCACCACTTATTCTTTTTTTTGTGGTATAAAAAATTACCAATGAAAAATTATAACATGATTTTTTTCATAATAATATTTAATGTTTCGGTTTTTTCTATTATTTCACAGAAATTATGTTTCAATGGTTACTCAAGTTGTATATGGATCTATAGCCTCGATTCAATATCATTGAGACTTATGACTTACTCATTCCTCGTTTCTTTTTATGTGTGTTGTATATAACACCCATAAATTCTTTATATGACCCATGTTCCTAAATTTATCCATAATTTAATGTCAATATTATGATATCTATTTTATATGGTTTAAATTTTACAAAATTTACCAAATCGGTAAGGTAATTGTGGCACTATTTTCCTTCTTTAAGTTAGATGTTTTTTATGCATAGATATTATTTTAGAAGGTGTATATCATCCCATTTGACATTTTATATCATTAAAATAATTATATTCAAGATATTTTAAACCTTATTTAATTTTATACATTCATGGGTACATTGATTCAAAGTTACCAAAGGGTTAGGAAATTGTTGTTACAATCTCATCATCTATATTGATTGATTATGATTATTCTGTCGTCAATGAAATATTATGATTCATCTATTGAGGAATACAATGTGATTAATTTTCCTAAATTTATTCATGTAAATTAATATAATGAACAATTTTCCCAAAATATGGTATTTTAGATAATTATGAAATGTTTTAAATAAAATTTGACACTATTTATCTCCTTGTTTCGAAATCTTCTTTCCGTCAAAACCATATTTTGTAATTTTTTTCCCAAAAAAATAATACAGTTCAGTTATTATTTTGAAAATAATATTTTACCCATGTTTTATATTTTTAAAAATGGTTTTAAATGTAAAATTCTTGTCATTTTATGATCAAGGAAATTTTCAATGCATTTTATGTTGAAAAATGAATATTAAAAAAGTAAGTATTTACCAACCGTCATTACCAGAATGTCCTTCAAAAATCCTTTTCATGTTTATAAGGTAATTTTTAATGTAAATAATTATTTTAATTTTATTTAAATTGATTTTTATTAATGTTTCTTTCAATGAAATTTTTTTTTCAAATGTTTTCATGTTTTCATTATAATATTTTCATGATATTCTTAAAGAAATGCTTTTTCAAAATGTCTCTAAAATTTTATTATATGTTTCTGAAGATGATTTCAAATAAAATAGTTTATAAATTTTTTCAAGAATTATTTCTATGTTTTATAAAGAATTTTCATAATAATGTACATCAAAATGCTATCAAACTATGTTTATATGTTTTAAAATCTATATCAGAAAAATACTTTCAATCATTTTCTAAAGAGTATTTTATTCGTTCCAAATGATATTTTCAATGAAAAGGTGTTAAAAATATTGTCAATGATAAATTTTATGATTTCATATTTTTTTTAAAATGAAAAAGTTTTAATAAATGTATTAAGGTTTAAATTGATTTTATAAATGTGGAAAATATATTTTTCTCATTAAATGTTTTTAATAATTATTAAATCTTCCTTTTGATGTTTTCAATGTGGTTATCAAAGAAAATGAGTTTCCAAATTATTTCTTTTTTAAAAACTTATTTTTTAATAATGGTTTCTTCCCCTATGGAATGCTCGATGTGGTCTTCCAAGAATCATTATCCATGTAAGATGATATCCATTGATATAGTTTACTAGTTAATATAAATATGATTCAAGGATTCAATTATTATTCATTATTTTAATGATTAGTGATAATGATGAAAATTTTGTTACGAAACATGTTTCTCTTCCATGGAATATATTAGGATAAAATTCTTATAAAAACCACATCATTTAATGTGTTATTATATGACTAAATAATTAAAAAACAGATCTCTTTTTATAGGTTATGATATGATAAAATGAATATAAAACACATTTCATTTCATGGGTTATAATATAATGTTTATGAAATCCATTATTTGTTATGGGTAATGATATAATGATTGTTTTATTATATCATCCACGCATATATATGATGTTATTATGTGATGGTTTTGAACTTTATATCCCTGTAATGCATTAGGTAATGATTTATATCTCATGAGATAGATATGGCCATAATGCAGACATAACATGGTATAGTAATGGACTTTGTGTCCTTAGATTGTATTAGGAGTGAACGTTAACTATAAAAATAATATTGGGAGTGAACATTGACTACTAAGATAATTTTTTGAGTGAACTCATTCCACTAATAGTATAGGGTTGTTAATTGGGATGATTGTGTGTCCTTACTTGTAGGTGTATCACCATGAAGATCCCTGATATATTCTTCCCTTAACATGTATTTAAAAATTAAATATGTTATTTATATGTTATTCTATCACATATTTTGATATTTATTCCCCTATTATTCGTGTCTTATGAACTCAAAAACATTATTCCATGTCTCATGTATATGATATTTGATATATACTCTATGATTATAAAAAACCATATATTCTCATACACATATGATCATGGTATTGTTATGTATTTACCCTCACTGGGCATCTCATATCATCGATTTCTTAGTTTTCATTCCCCTAGGATATGTATAATGTATTTATGTATGATTACTCAAAGGAAGATCATTGTTGGAAAAAATAAGATCATTCACCATATTAAATTATTTCATTCCAATTTTACAAAGACACTAAACTGTTATGGTGCTCAGGAATATACTTTTATAATGTTCTTAATATTCATACAAAATGATTTAATATCCATGTATTTTAGTCATTATACACTATAAAATGTATCTTATCTAGGTTACATGACATTTAACAAAAATCTATACAACATTTATCCCTCTTGATGTGAGCCTACACAACTCACCTGTAGACTCGACACGATCTCTGGAAATTAGAATTAGTCAATAAAATACCATGTAAGAAAAATAATTGTTGTTTATCCAATTAATAATAAAATATATCAGTCTCACATGGCCTATTATGTATTTTTAACCACACAATTAGCATGAAATTTTATATTGAACTCTGTAGATGACAGATAGTGTATGCCAAGTACAGACTATGTGGTCTATCCAAACATGTTCTTAGATATGCCGGTGATGAAATAGTGTCCATAAAATACAATTTTTTTATTATTGATTGGAACATTATGTATCCTAAAAAATCTAGGAGATATTAAATTTTTTACACAATTTTTAGTTTTGATCACATGTTGTGTATCATTTTCTACATGACAAAATATATGCACCTCTTAATAGAAAATTCAATCATTCTTCATCTATTAATAAATAAATTTATAATGATAAGAATCTTGATCCAATATAATTAACATATCCCAAACACATTTAGTAAAATTATAGATTAAAATAATAGATAAAATAAATGAAAATAGTCACATTTTTTATGAATCATGGATTAATGATTAATGTGTAACAATATTATTTTGTGACTTTTCTAATACAACATGAGAGTTCGATGTGAATTGGAAGAACATGTTGTGTAATTACCATCTCATATTTTAATACAATTTGAAAAATTATATGTGACGTATATTATATATTCCTATGAAATATAAAAGTGTTTATTTAATTGTATTAAATGAATAATCATTCTATCTCATATATTGACACAAATACTATATAAATAATGTTTTAATGTCTTTTAGTTCAATATATACTTGGAAATTATTCTATAAAAACCTATGAACATTACAATATACATGAGAAATACTAGAATAAATTATATATTTATCATAATATATAATAATGATCATAACCATTATAAAGTAATCATAAGAAACGTGTTATCTAAAATGCATAATAGCGAAAACTATTCCATAATTCATTATTGTTTATATGGTAATCATAAATTCGAATATGATAATTGTATAAATTTCAAATTAAATTAACCTAGAATCCATCATAGTTGTATATGAGACTTAAAATAAGAACATATAAGAGAAAACACATACTAAAGAAAAAGGGTGTGGAATCATGAGATAATGAACATGAAACATGGAGAATTATACTATGAGTTTGCAATGTAAATGTATCATGACACTAAGAAATGTATGAATAATGATACATTATAATAAATAAGCACAACAAATCATTTTATTTTTGTCATATTATATATGTATAATGATTTATTTTGTGAGAATATCTAAGATTATTAAACCTTTAATTTTTGAGATAATCCATGATAGATAATCTTTAAGGTTTTGAGAATATCCAAGAAGACATAACATTTATTTTACGAAAAAATTATACAAGGATCCTAAAAATGCTATTTTCTAGAAAAAAACATTAACCGATGAAATAGAGGGTGATATCTTACCCCAACTGTCAGCATCCATACATATGTGTGCATAACGAAATAATTTGATTCTTCAATCACAAGGTATCTTCGAAATAAAATTTTTCCACGTTCATCAAATCATATAAGGAAAATTAATATGAAATGTGTTTCCCAGGTTTCTAAAATAGATATACATAATAAAATAATTTAAAATTCATCAATAATCAATACATGGTAAACACATGGATATAAATATATTCCCAATAGTGTTAAGTAACATTCATGGAAAATTATATTCAATCAAGATAAAAAATCATATGATATTTACACCATATTGATCAAGGGTATACGATTTTGTCAATAATTCTTCTAATCAATCATTTTATGTAATCGAGATGAAAACCATTAGAGAAATGGATGAAAAATAGGTTATTCAGAGAGGAAATATATATAATGACAAAAATTATCACACTCTAAAAATTATTTGAAAATAAAAATTAGTAACATAGCACTTCTCTTATAGCATTGTAATATTTCTCATTTGTGAAATCATAGATTAATTATCAATTAGTAAATGGATAATAATTTTAGATTAATTGTATCATTTTACAATAAAAATAATAATGAAAACAATCCTTTTCCATGAAGAAACATTTTAACAAAAATAATATACTAAGAGTTATATATTATAATTTTTGAAACCACTAATCGTATTAAATATGATTAAAAATTATTGTAAATTTGTTCTTGTGAAATCAATGTAAAATGAATTTTATATCCATATTTTTTTAAATAAATATATGGAAAACAATTCCCCCGATAAATTTTATAAAACATTTTTAAATGTTATGATAGGAAAACATTTGAGATATGTTAATATATATATTTTTATTAAACCTATAATAATAAAATAAAAAAAAATATAAAAAAGTTTCATAATGAATACAATGATTTTTTGATATGAAATATACATATGATATATACAACTTTTTAATATTTTTAATGATCTTTACTAAGAAACAAATCATAAATATGGAATGAAAATTTCCATTTATAAATTACTAATGAGATTTAATAGGATCATATAAATTAATTTATATATAATTTATTAAAATCAAATGGAATCATTTTAAATAATTTAAATTTGGACATGGAATAAAAGATTCATTAGTAAAACCAGATTTATTAGTACAAACTATATATTTTTATTTCATAAGTAATTTTGTTAAAGAACATGATATTTATGATTAGATGTAATTTCCCCAGGAATAAGATAAAATATTATATAAAATAGGGGAAATTAAGGATGTAAATAATTCATGGAATTTAAATTCTCATTTGAATTACTATGAACTAATGAATTATTGATTGAGTTGGTGATAGCCTTACAATATTTTTATCATTAGAATCAAATGATCTTGAGTGGATGATCATGAAATTGAAATTAAAATATAATGAAATGAAATAAATTTCATATGTGAAATAATATGTAAGGTTAATTATCTATATAATAAAAATTGTGTAGCATAATAACAAACATGTCACATGGAGTTGAAAAATTGATAAGTAAACCCCTAAATTGTTCTCTATTTAGAAAAATGAACTCTTTAACCATGTAAAACAAGAAAATATATCTTAATATTATATTTTATAACCGTTTTCATATATATATAATTTTATAATCATTATTTATAACATTTTTACACAAGTATATTAGTTATTTATTATAATTCTCAATATAGGTTGTGAAGAATCGTTATATTTTTGAACTAGATTAATAATAATTGGGTTTTTCATAATTATTCTCTTGAATTTTAATGTTATTAGACAATATGAGGTTTTTAATGATATTTAATGACATTATAATATCATTGAATGATATTTTTAGTTATGATTCTTCTAGAGGAAAACGACATGAAACATGTTTTAGTGGTATTTAACAAATGAATGATGGTATCTTAATTTATGTGCCTAATAATAAATTTACCATTATAAAAGAAAAGTTGAATCACAATGAACATATTTTTATCATATAGAATCTTTAAATTAGTTCTCATTGTAATCCATGATATTATTTTATAGTATTGTTCATGGAGGTGGTTAAAATGAACCAAACATGAACACACGGTAATTAGAGGATGATTATGATTTCTAAAGTACTCTATATTGTTATAATATAATAATTATATAATATTTATGACATTATTTTGTACAATTTATTGTTTTTAATCAATATTAAAGATTATTTGACATATAATAATGAATGATTATTAGAACCAATATATGTTTCTTCCATGAGGGGAAAGACCACACAACTCATGATTGTCATTTTTTTAATAAATTAGAGTGAAATATAAGGGATTATAATATGAAACTAAATACGTATTATTATAATAAATGTGTAATATTATTTCTTCAATTTAACACTAATTATCATTGAAGTGATTCTTTGGTGAAAATAGAAGACTTTTTTTCATGTAGGCAGTAGTATATATAATTCATAAATGATTTTATTTCATAATTGAAATAGGGGAAGGTATATAATTGTTTATTGCAATTGAGTAATAAATTTCAGTATAAATATAATATTAATTTATTTATATATTAAATTTTTAGAAATATTTTTATGTCATCAAATGAATGAAATGATGCTCTTTTAAAATAATGTACACACATTTGAAAATTAAATGTTCCCTTGAAATATTCCACATTAATAATAATCGTTATCAACTTTTTTTTAGAAAACTTTCTGAACTAAAAGGTATTGGATTACAAAGGGTAAATAATAGAATTATTTTTATGTGTATATTGAGTTCTGTGACTTATATTGAGTGTTTAGTAAGAGGAACCTTCTATATGTTGTGAGAATGTAATTTATTTTAAAAAAATTAAACATAATATAATGCGAGATCATTTTTCTCATGTAATTTGGGAAAAAATGTAAAATAATACAGTTTAGAAAGAGATAATTTTCATTACATCTCATCAACTCAATTAGAGACTTCTTTTTAACATGTATCAATGTTTTTATCTCTTGATTTATTACTTTTATTATTTTTTCCATGTTAACTAGTATTTACCTATGTTATTTAAAATTAATTAAAAAAAATAAAAATCCAATTATTAAATTATTTATAACTAAATAATACAAATATTAAATAAACCTAATCATATATATTATACATATTTAGGGAAAATAATTTTTATAATTGCACATGTAACATGTGAATATAAGTTTTTAGAAAAAGGTTATTATTGATCTTTAAAATTATCGATGTTACAAAATTAGTGATGTAATTGATTTTCACGATAATTTTATGTTTATTATAAAAAATATATATAATTTTGGAGACTTTCAATTTAATATTGAAAAATTACAAATAAAAAATTCATTAAAATAATAGGGTGAAAAAAATTTCTTTATTTGAAATTTTTTTATGTTCATACAATATTAATCATAAATTTCATAAATAAAATTTTTTCATTCATGAAAATATATTTTTAATCATTTTAAAAAATTCTCTAAAAAAAGATTTTTATAACTTTTTAGGTCCTTATCATATAAATATAAGTAATAAATGTAAATGTTTTGACAAAAACTATATTTTAAATTTAAAATCACTAATTTTATAAAAATAGTAAACATTCAAATGATGATATTATTTAAATGATGATTACAAAATGATGATTATTTTTAAAATTTGAAATTTAAATTTTTATAATTTAATTTTTAATGAAAAACATTGACAATATTTAGAAAACTATTTCTTGAGTAAAATTTTTTTTTTCAAATAAATAAATATTCATATTCTTATATACAATAAATTTTGAATCATGTTGGTGTAAACATATTATTAATATTGGGAATATATAACTTTTTTCAGTAGAATTTTTTTTAATATATATCCATAGAACAAATGAATAGTTATAAAAAACCATTTTATAATTTTTTCAATGCCTTTCAAAGAAAAAGTTCAATTTCATTAATAATCAATTTCAAATTATGTACACCATTATAGAAAAAGTGTGAAACCATCATGTACCAACAAGAACATAGAAGATTATGGAAGATGTAAGAATCATTAAATAACAACTTCAACATATTAGATGCATCATCCCAAAATAATTTCTAGGAATGTTCAGTTACCTTTTTATCATGATCGTCTCTGATAGTATCTTCCGATTGGTAGGAAAATATTTCACATTTTTGCAGGAACTCTTCCACTATAATCATCCTAGTGTGGAATACTCTAGACATGATTAAATGTTTCTTGATGATCCAGTAACCCTGCTCTCTATTAGTATCCACTTGAATCAGTTCTCCATTCAACCTTACTACATCATCTCTAGAATCATTGAGGATCAAGACCTTATCTAGTATCTATTCTTCCGAGTGCATAAGTTGGCCCCATGGATTTTCAATGGTCTCTGAATCGGTACACGTGAAGAGTCATCCGAGATAACCATTGTTACACCCACATCATTCTCCTTTGGAAATAGCCCCTAAAGAGTTGTTAGTGGGGTAGAGAAAACTACAAAGTCATTCAGAGTTTGAGACCATTCTTCAACAATATTAACCTTATTATCGAGACGATGATCCTTTGTCTTAGTACCTTCCACCATTCCAATTCCACACATCATGTTCAAGACAACCTCCTTCATATATGATTTTTTAGATGACTCACCCTTTAATACCTTGTTCACGATTTTCTATTTGATCTTATCTCCATATGTCATAGGAGGTATGAGTAGTACATAGGGCCATTGGATTTGGTCCTCCTTCACATAATGCATCTTCCTAGTTCAATATTTTTTCTATCCAATATATTTCCTTGGGTTGTGAGCCCCTCTAATGGTAGATCCTTTTTCACTATCCTCCGAGGGTGGGTTGTAACTCTTCCCACCCCCAAACACCATTCATGAGGAACAGACTACCCCGAATGACAAAAAATTAAGTGTGTCAGATCTCAAACCATCAAAAACATTACTGATATTAATTATAGATTGGGTTATACAGGAATTTTCACTTTCTCCATCCTTCCCCCACTTCCCCAATTCACCTGATACTTCTTGAGACTATGTTTTATGCCCCTTGTAGTCCACTGCCTCCAGTCCCATTTCAGATCATAAAAACTTCTACATTATAGGGAATCGTAGAAGTATTCATTTCATTGGTACCCATACCCTCTACGAAACTGCTTCGTGTCCTTCAAATATGTTGCACAAGTGATCTGCCATCTTCACAACCACATCATCACTCACATTCACCTATTTTTCCACTTTATCTGTATCATGTTATACAAAACATCTCTCCAGCACACTATCAATATGGAGAAGAACATTGTAGGAGGATGGTTTGGTCATGAAATTTCCTCAACCTGATAAAAATTTGACAAATTGATGGGTTGTAGTGAGGCACCAATTCCTTCTTCAGAGGTGACCATGTTTTGGTAGTGCGGCGAAGCCTTGCCTGAATTGATGCATTACAGATCCTCGAGGCTCGGAGAAGTGTGTATCATCCTTAATAGGGAAGAATGCACCCCTTATCACATTAACATCCAAATTTGTAGGATATTGATACATCATATATGTCTCAATAAATTCCCCATTATCCTTGGCAAAACCATTACCACTCATCCACATGGACAACTGATACCCCCTATGACAATCGCCTAAAGAGTGTCCCCAGCGCTTCAACCCAGAGCGGAAATATTTCCAAGTTTCTTTTACCACCCATTGATTTCAAGGATATTCCTCTCCCAATGTTATCCAGATATAATCAAACTGATCATTGGACTCATCCATTTCCACCGAAACATGTGGATTGAAAGGGTGACAAAGGGCCTCTATGAGACTATTCTATCACATGTATAAACCAATTATATTCCCTAACAAATTCATAATAGAAGGGATTTGAAACCCTAGAGGAATATTGAGAAATCATACCCAACTCTCAATAGTAGGAGGATCATGATTAATATGAAAATCGAAGCTCCACCAAAATAGGTAAAACATGAATCCGTTGATGCTATGAGCGGCACATGACCAGGCCTTGATAAGATCAGACTCCGATGGGAAATGACCCATCATGTTCATGTTATGCAAAAGACACACTGTCTCCATATCCGGAAAATCCTAGGGTTCTAAGACTTGCATATCAAATAAGTGAAAATAAGGATGCTACTTTTTAAACCTAGAAACCACAGTATTCATTAGTAGATTTGATGATTCTGAGAAATCCACATTCAGTAACAGAAGATTCTGGAACCCATCAAGAAAATAAAGAACCTTCATACCAAAAAACATGGTGGAAAGGGGGAAGAAAATCAACATTCCAGAAGGGAAAAAAGGATTATTATATTTTGGTGGGCAACAAGGGTACCTCCCCATCGATGGGGGATGTACCGGCACAGTGGCCATTATCATCAGGGAGAGGATTGAATCGCTAGGGTAACACCCTAATTCCAGCCCTGAATACTATTTGGTAAATAAATTGTTTCCCAAATAATTACATTATTATATCATATTAATATTAAATTACACAGCCCATCTAGATATATAATGAACATAATGGAATATATTAATCATAGTGGTGACTGAGTGAGATTATTATATTATTATAGAAATAAAATAAATTTCCATGATAATGAATTTAACTCTTGTTTGGTTTCACTAATACCATATTTTTTAATGTTCATATTGGCAATGGTCAAAGGAAAACCCATTAAAATAAAATTAATTCAATTCATAGATAAATTAGTTTGATAAGGGACAATTAATACAATTTATAACTATTATTTCCTTCAAAAATTTCATAATATGTTCACTTTTTATACATATTAATTTTTATACTATATTATAATAGAAAAATGAAATTATATCAACTAATGATTCCATTTTAGTATGATTCAAAAAGTATAATTTTGTTGGTCATAAAATATATATATTTAAAATATATTGTAAATTCACGTGTCATTACTCCCTCCTTAAATATATTTCATACTAGAATTTATTTTCCTTTTACTAGTGAATATAACCTCGCATACATAATACGTAAATATGATTCTTCATATTTTTTATAGAGACTTATAAAAATCAATTATATTATAAAATTCTCAATTAGAATAGGAAAATCATAAGATTTGGTTATTCTGTAATCATTTTATATGATCATAACTCATGATCATGTATTACAACTCCCATAATATAATTAGTTATAAAATAGATCTCCTTTTTATTCATGAAATGATATAAAAAAATTATTTTGGTTTTAAATAAGAAATATTATTACCTAATTATTTATACTTTTATGGGTTTTATGTAGAGATGGATAATATATTTAACAATAACATTTAATTTGAATAAATTTATTATAAAAATACTTTCATAGTGAAGAATTTTAGAAAATTAAATGTGGGGTACAATTCAATAAGATGTTTACTTTGTGAATAAAAAAATTTATGGTAGCGATTTAACATTTTTTAAAAAACTCCTTAGATACACTAGGGAATAAAATAACGAGTCATCCAAAAATATAGAGTGAATGAAAATTATATATTAATTATTATGAAAAATATAGCAGTTGCAATTGAATTTTCCTACAATTGTTCCTTTATTTTTGGAGGTTTTTGATCCCTATAATCCATTCTAGAAATTTATTTAGGTTATCAATTTATATAATTCCCAAACCCCATATATTTTACATGTTGATGTGTACATTGTGTATAAGATGGGAATCCAATAAGTTCAATTATATTGGATAACCACCCCTTCTCTTTTTATAATCATGAGCTCGATGAAAATTCCATCAAAACATCAAATACTTCCATTGAGAGCTTCAGTGGGTGCCTCTTCCCAAATTATTCACACATAGAATGTTAATTGTTCTTTACTTCGTTATCTACATCACCTAATATTTTATGAAACTATATTTTTTCTACTTTTTGATCCAAAGAATGTAGAATTTCTCTTGTTATTGACCATAACATCAGAATATTGTGTTAGAATAATGAATATATAGTGAACAACATATTATATCACATTTATTTTCTCAATAGGATAATATCTTCATTATCCATCCCATCCATTATTAATTTGGTTTCTTAAAGAGAATATCAATTCAAATTTTATTTAATTGTTATTGAATAGTAATAAGATCATAAAGAATTTAAGATAATGAAGATCATGAATGTTTAATATTAAAATTCCTCATTTAATGAAACCATTATGATAATCTATAATTAATTTAGTTCAACCAGGATCACTCTTAGATCAATAAATTTCTATTTATTTTGGATTATGTGATAGTTATTAAACTATTCCCTTTATGTATTATAGATAAAAAACCCCTCAAAATAGATCTCAAATAGAAAGAAAAATTAATTAAATCACATCTCTTGAGAGTGTCAAACCAGGTGTGCAGTTAGGCCATTATATCTTATACCTCAAGTGACGATTAGTTTAACACCCAACATACTATTTTTAAAAGATATATTCGAAATAATTAAAAATGATTGAGTTTGTATTTAGTTTTAGTAATAAAATAATACTTTTATATCTTAGTGAACCACAAAATATCATTTTTATCAATTCATAAGGATGTTGTCCTACTATGATACTTATATCTATGTATTTCAATAAATATGTCATATTCTAATCCAGAGAAAATAAATATTATTCAATATAACAATCTAATATATTATGCTATACATTTGAAAATATGATCAAATGTTATCTATCAATCCATAGTATATAATGTAACAATTAATTTTTATTTCAAATGATAACATCCAAACATTAATGTTAACTAATAACTCATCTGATAACCATTGAGATTAACCATGATAAATAAACACATATTTTCACTATTTTACATGAAATATAATTCAAACTTACAAATAGTAATACAAAAACATGAAAAAAAAACATTTGATAACTCTGAGGACTATCTATTTAAGAAGAATATTCTAAAATAGTTGTAAAAATTTCATCATAATAGAGCCATAATGGAAAAAAATTGTAGACTTTACATAAACGATATTTTTTATAAAACTAGAGGAATGAATCCAGAAAAATTGGGTGATATATATTTCTTGGAATGGAAAAATATTTCATCAAATAATTAAGGGTTAAATCTTAATATAAAAGATAAATCATGAGAATGGGGAAATATCTTATTAAATGAAAGTGTAATCAATGAGGGATGTTCTTGCGTAATGATATAAGAACATATAAGGGAAGACCTGCAACTTGAATGAATAGTGTGGAAACGTGAGATAATAATCATGAGAAGTTGAGAATAATCATTTTAATATGCCATATAAATGTTACATGTCCTTGGGATATATAATAAAAAATAATTCTTTTCCCCAAAAATAAGTATAAGGTATCATTATATTGTGAGCATGTCCAATAATTACCATTATATAGTCTATGGACAGATCTATGTTGTCTCACCATTTAGTTGATGATCATGTCAAGGATGTATCACCCTTTTGTTTTTGAGTATATCTATGACTCCACTCACTATAGACTGTAAACATATACATGAAGTCTCACCATTTAGTATATGATAATATAAAAGAATTCTCAACTAGTAACTTGTGAGTATATCCATGAAGGCCCGCTATACATTTTCTAATGTGTATTAAAACATTTATTAATTCACTAATGTGTGATATAGGACCCCACATATCATCATCTATACACATGACTGCCAGTTTAAATCATTTAATTTGTCACAAAATAAACCCATGAAAAGAAAATGTGTTTCATAAATCACATCATAGATAACCCATATAATGAAAATGTAATTTATATAAATATCATATGTATTAACAGAAGGTAATAAATTTTAAATAAATAAATATATAATCATAAAATGTTAATCCAAAGGGATTAAATGGGTGTCCAGAGATATTATATAATATTATAGATATATAAAATTCAATCAGGATAATACTTAATATTGTATGGTATATGATGAACGAGTTAATTTTCCCAATAAATTGATATTAGGAATCAATATGACAACCTTCAATCAAAGAAACAAAAAATTTGGTAGTCAAAGGGCCGTTAATTTATAATAAAAACCATTTTTTATTCATAGAATAAAATTATGCGTGAAAAATAATGTGATGGATCATTTTTTACTTTATAATTTTATCATTGATAATTTTTTTAAAACAATTGTAAAATTTAATCTGTATATATAAAATAATTTTAGACAAATAAATAAATATAAATTTTATAAACAAGAATAAAATTATAATTGTATTCATAAAAACCATTCTAAATAATAGATATAAAATAATTGTAAAATATTCTAGTAATTAAAAACATGGATCTTTGGAAATATGAATCGAATATATGTAAAAATTATTGATGTAAAAATTTAAAAATAATTTTTTTATTATTTATATAAACAACATATAAAATTAAAATCCAACACATTTATTAAAATTTATTTCAAAAAATACATTAAGGAAAAAAATTTGAGATATATTAAAACGTTATTTTATAAAATATCAAAGAATATTTTTCAAAAAAACATAATGGTTTCATTAAGTGGTATTTATGAAATATATCAATGATTTGGAAAAATATTTTATATTTTGAAATAAATTTACCAAATATCTACATATTAAATTTTGATAAATAATTTCAATTTGAAAAATTTGGATGATAAATAAGCGATTCATATTAATTAATCTATATTTTAATTTCAAAAATAGATAAAAACGATTGCGGGAAGGAAAATATGGCCATGGAATAAAGATTTACTAATATAAATGGGAGTTATTCTAACCAAAATAATTCATTTATTTAGAAACATATTGTATATATGAACTTGATATTGATAATTAGAGGAACTTTACCTAGATTAGAAGAAAAAAATTCATATAATATAGGGAAATTAAATGATCAAATTAAACACGGAAGGTATTTTCATTTTAGAAATGTTGTGAACCAAGGAAAAAAAATTTGAGTTGATGAAACACTTATGGTATCAGTAACTTTTGAATCAATGGTTATTGAATGGAAGATCATGAAATGGAATATAGAATCATATGTAAATAAAATTGGGAATCATATAAATCATATAAAATAGAATGTGGGGAAAAATAACAAAAAAGTATCACAGAGTTGAAAATGAGACAACAAAACCATTAATATATCCCAACATATTCCATTGAACTCAAAAATCATATATAAAATAATTGTAATCACAATATCATATTTCATAAGGCTATTAATATTAAACAAAAATTGTATAACAAACATTAATAATTATTCTCTAAATTTATATTAGTTAGTTATAATATTTTTTTAATACAAGGTGTGAGCAAACTTGATTTTTGTCAACAAGTTTCATAGTAATGGGTTTTTATTTTTTATCCGCCAAAAGTTCATCATTTCCAATAAATTTAAAGTATTAGAATAAATTAATAATAATATATTATAGTCTAATAAATATTCAATCCAAGTTAATAAATTTTATGAAAGGGACCAAATTAAAATAAGTGGATTTGATATTATAATGGTATAATCTCGAAATATTAAATTTTATAAACCATTTATTATTGATGAAATTGGGGACATTTATATTTCCCTAATTATTGAAAAAACCATTGTGGTATCTTGATTTTTTTATATCAGTGATACCATTACAAAAAAATTAAATTCAATAATTACATATTTACATCATATTTCATCATTAATTATATTCACAAATTTATCCTTGACTATATTTTATATCATCATTTGAGTAGGTGGTTAGACAGTCCCATACCCGAACATACCATAATTAATAGTTGATGATGATTTTGAAATTATTTTATTCAATAAAAATTTCATTAATAAAATTTCGTAATAGTTTTATATATATTCATTCATGGATTCAAATAACATTTTCATAGGATTTAATAAATAATAACGAATCTACATAAAAAATGAGAAAAGTTACTTTTTGGAGGTGGTAGACTTCCCAACACAATATATCATATTATTTTCATGAATAATGAGTGATAAATATGATGTATTGTAATTTTTAAATTAATAAAAAACAATACTATTAATTATTAAATACGAATTATTCCATTTAAGCCTTCTAATATGTGAAGAGAGGTGGTGTAGAGAAACAGAAGTCCTCGATTCATTGAGGCTATAGCCTAAAAAATTACTAAATAAAAATTTTATTATTGATAATAATAAATAAGAATTGTAGTAAATTGTTATTACATTATAATTATAATATTTGGAATACATTCACTAAACATTTCATTATACCAGAAATACAGAATATTTTTTTGACAGTTTGAATGAAATTAAATGAATTTTAAGAGTAGAATATGCCCACATTGTTGAATTAGGATTTCCATGGGAAGATTATTATGAAATATATGTATTAAATCAATTTTAACATATTCTGATCACAGAAATAGAAAAATAATATAAACTAAGGAAAATGGGTAATTTTTATGGGATAAAACTAATTCCTTGAGTATTATTTATGATGTGTAAATTGGACCATTCTATTAGTGGTGAGAATGATATTTTTATATATATTAGAATTTTTTATATAGAGTGAATATATTTCACATGTATAGTGGCTTGAAAAAATTTAAAAAATTAAATTATAGATGAGTTAATGTCATGAATATTTTAACCACATAGTTAGAAACAAGTTTTTAGCATGATTCAAGCCCATTATCACATCATTTGGTACATTTATTATATTAGTTTTCACTACAAAAACTAGTTTTTACCAATATAATATACTTTTAATTCCTAAAATTAAAAGGTCCTTATTATATTATCTGGACCACTGATAGAAAATATGAAATAAGTATCACATATAATAATTATTTTTTAATGAAAAAGTAATTTTAAAATAGTCATCAGTAACATGTAAAATCCAAAATTTAGAAAAAAAAATTCTAATTTTACACTTAAAATTTATGTATATTATAAAATTTTAAATGGATTTAATTTCATTATTAAACTAGGTTTATTAAAAATATTACATGGTTTGAAATGAATTATGTTGAATAATCTTTCCAAAATAACATATAATTAAAAGATGTTAACAACAATGTTTTTTTGACAGGAAAATATTTACAATATTCATTAGACGTTAAGTATAGATTTTATAAAAATGGTCTGGTCTTTAATAAAATATAAGTTTACAACTAGAAAAAATATTTCCTCAATTTAATTTCATTATAAATTGATAGCTTTTTCTTAAGTAATTATAATTTTATAATTGATTCCTTTTTCATAAAATATTAATTTTTCCTATAAATATTTTCTTTTAGAAAGACCAAAAAATCCATCATTATCTAATATTTATGGATGAATCTAAAATGAAGTATATTTTTTCAATTTCAAAATGATTTTTTAATTTAACATTTAAATAAAATCCTAAAATTATAATAAATCTCATTTTATAATGAATTTATATTTTTTATAAAATATATTAAGTATTACTTTAATAATTTCATTTAAATTACTAAATAAATTATTGTTGTACTAGATATATAAAGACCATACAATATATTTAGTTACTTTTTTCAATGCGCAAAAAATATATTTTTTGAATAAAATAATTTCCATACTTTTATAAATCAAACATAAATTACACATAATTTTTCATTAAACATTAAAATAAAATAATTATTTAAATAAAATAATAGGGTAATCTATTTTGGTAGTTAAGGGTTGTAATTCATATAGTATAAATCTTTTTGAAATTTTTATGATCATAAATTTATCCTATTTATAAATTTTCTCATTCCATAAATGTCAGCGTTTAGATTGGTCTTGATCTCGGGAAGACCCTAGAGTTGCTACCTCCTTCCCATGCACAAATAAATGAGATTTTTAAGGGAGAATCTCACTAATGATTTTTTGATCAGTGTTGTGTGTTGAATAATATATATTGTGAAATCCTATTTAAATAGAGTTGGTTTTAATTTATTTTATTTATCATCTATATTAGGATGTTTAAATTTTAGCATAACATAACATCATTTTAATTTTGGTTCAGTGTTGTATGTCGCACCAGATATTTAGATAAGGTTTATGTAGGGAAAATACATAGTTATATATCAAGATACTAAACACAAGATTTTTAACATACATAACTTATTCTAAATGTAAATTTCATTTAATTTTTTTCATTATTTGGGGGGGGGGTTCCTATGTTTTTATGGAGGAATGAGTGAGTTTTCATTAATTGAGCCAAACCGTGAGCCCAAATCTAGTTTTAAAAATAACTTCTATTTCTTTTATAACTCGTACATTTTTCAATATTTATCACCCATTAAAATTCCTACTTGGCCTCCACAGACCTATTAACAGTAAAAATGAAATTTGGACCCCTTAAAAATCCATAACAAGGGGGTATTGGGGTTTTTATTTAATAATTGGGCCAAACCGAAATCCCATTTTCCAGTTTTAAATTGTTTATTTAATTTTTTAGTATAATATACATTAAAATTAATTTTTCGATGTTTCCACCTCCATTTCGACCCAAAGAATCCCAGTAGGGCTCCCATTGCCTTTCATACCTCCTTGGAGCTCTTTTAAATCTATAATTAAGGGAGAACATCATAGGGTGTCTCAAATCGGAAAAAATTGAAGAGATAACATCATCCCTTCTTAAATATTTCAATTCTTACTCTTTTCACTCCATTATAGTTTCTAAATAACCTACTAAATCTTGTTCGAACAACCCCTGTATCTTTTGTGATTTCAATTTTAGATATTGTTGTTTTGGAGTGATTACATCAGTATACTTCAGGTAAGTGAGTATGTTCTTTATCTTTCAATTTGCTTAGGGTTTCATTTGTTTTTATTAGGGATTATTACCCCTTCCATGAAATAAAAAATGACCGGGGGGTAGGGTTTCTTAACTAAGGTTTTACCTTGGTGTTTCTTTTCAAATTATTGTGTTTTTAGTTTTGTTCGAGGTCCTTATTAATGCGGTGGTGGTGCGAATTAATTTTCGCATGGTCATTCATGGGTTTTCCATAATTTGGTTGGTGATTCAATTGTGAATGAAATTTTTGGGACTTAAATTGTTGTTTCAAGGTATTTTAATTTTTATTACATTTTAATATTTCTGAAAAAATTGGTTTTTGTTTAATTTATAAAGCAAATAAATTTTATGTTCCAATTTTTGGTGAAATTGGGCGGATTTCATACAAATATTTTATTTGTTTATTTTGGGAGGACCAATAATTACGTAGTGGATTTTATTGAACTGTATTATGACTTAAAATCATGTATTGAATGTTTATTTTTTTCTACAAATGTTTTATTAAATGGTGTTTGGGAAGAAAATGGGCTTTAAGTGCCAATTTTGTGTGAAAATGGGGGTTTGAAAAATATATAACATCTTGGTTCACATGGGGCTTCCCCAAAACATAATTTTTGGTTGAATTAAAGGTTATTGAACTGAAATTTTGTTTTGGTGACTTAATAGTGTGCACATAGTGCTCAATGTGGATGTTTCAAAGAGCTTTGGGTGCAAAATAATGGGATATTTTGAGAGGTTGTTTTATTGAAAATCGAAATGATTTGTTGTGTGTTTTAAATGGTATAAAGTGTGTATATCTACTTTATTTATTGTTTTTTCCCAGTAGTGTTGTTTTATATGATAAATTATGTGTTTTTTTTTCTGAAATTGTTTGAGTACAAAAAGGGGAATATCGGGTACTTAGGTGGGAAGATATGTACTAGTACGGCTAGTGAACCAGATGGATTGTGTCCCTGTTTCAATGAGGAAATGGAAAACAAAAACTCTATCTAAACTCTGTAGATGATATTTGGGGTCCAATAGGTTATGGTTATGTTCCCTACTAGTGTCTCGTCCAAGGTAAAGGATTGTGACTAGGATACTTTACACAGAGGTACAAGGTACATAGGGCCTGAGACAATCTAGTTCCCTAGGGGTGTTCCCAGTTTTGGTGATTTTTGGATTTATGGTATTTACCATTTTATTGGAGTGTTTTTGGTAGTAATTTATAGTATCTCACTTTTATATTTAAATGTGTGAACATTCTGAAATTTTTATCTTGAAAACGTTTTCAATTAAAAGTTGCATTTCATGGATTTTATCACTACTTTTCTATGTGTTTTAAAACTGAATTGTTTTTAAATTGTATTGAATTATATTTGGAATCATTGGGTGTTATCCTATTGAACTTATGATCAAACCATACTTAAAACCCTTATGTGTATGTATACTCGGTTATGTTTGACTCGGGTAAAGGAAATGCCAAAGGTGATGGCAGTTCAGGGTGTTAGTCCACATCATTGGGGCAGAGTTGTGGAGATGGGTTGTGGGTGATGAACCCTTGTCATGTGGAGTCCTTGGGGATGTCTTTATATTGTCATTATTTGTATTTGGACCATGTGTACTGTATTTAAACAAACTTATTCCGATCAGGTTTTGTTAATAATTATTTAGAATGAAAATTTGAGATTCTTATTATTGATGGTTTTTTTATGTTTTATGCTTTAATATCCAGATAAAGCATTCCCAAACCAAGATAACTGATACTCGGACACTTGTGCCAGCCTGTGGGGATAGGGAACGCACTTCAGACCTTTCCATGGGCTAGGTTTGGTGCTGTTAATGTTGGAGACCAGATTCGGTTCGTGAAAAAATTGTATCAATGGAGGTTAATGTTTTTGGGTTATATTTCTATTTTGTGATGAGTTTGGATAGACATGATATAGTAATTTTGGGGCTCGGCGTTTTGGTTGTGATTAGGGTTTGTGGACCGCACATCTCATGTAAGACCTTGATTAACCATGGGATGTTGTAATTTACATATTGAATTCACTTCCAGGTGAGACATGTGGGCGGCACACCACATGCGGACATCATGCGGATGTGGTGTAGTTATTTCTTTTATTACAGAAATGTGTTTTGTTTATTTATATTTGTTGTATTTGGTTACAATTTTCAGAATTGTGGTATTGGCTATTGTTTTGTGACTGTTGCATTTTGTAGCAACATGCCTCACCGGAAATCTCCCACGCACCCACAGGTGGAATATGTAGAGAAATCTCCCAAAATGATTGATTTGAGGCTAGTGGAGGCCGAGGTTTAGGCTATCCAAGCTTCGAGACAAGGACCAGCTACTTCTCCTATTTCTGTTAGGGAAGAAGAGACTGGTTGTAGAAAAGATAAAGCACACTAGTTTTTGGAAAACGAGCCTCCTACCTTCCGAGGTAGCTCAGAACCCCATGAAGTAGAAAAATGGCTTGAGAATATCGAGGGTATGTTTTAGTTCCTGGAAACACCCGAGGAGAAAAGGGTGAATTGTTCCTACTTTCTGTTGGAGGGTCCCAGATGTAAGTTGTGGGATTCAGTAGTTTAGGCTGGGAAGAATGAGAAGATGCGCTAGGGATATTTCAAGGCTATCTTCAATGAACAGTACTGCCCGGAGGTGTTGGATTTTTCTAGGTCTAGAGAGTTCATGATACTTGTTCTGGGGAATCAGTCTATGATGGAGTATGTTAACCATTTCTCTAAGTTGGTTTGGAGTGCTCCAGAAATTGTCTCTAATGAGAAGGCGAAGTCCTAGAGATTTGAGAATGGCTTGCAACCAGAGATATACTCCCAGGTTTTCTTGTTTAAGGTGAGGACCTATGATAAGGTCGTTGATCAGGCATGTATGGTGGAGATTGATAAAAAAAGGTGGGGCTAGTTTATATAGATCAGTATCAGCAGTGTGTAGTGGCAACTCGTCATATATTAAAAGGAAGCGGGGGGATCATGTGAAGAATGGAGGGGGCAGTTCAGGACACTCTCCCAAGCAGTTTTCTTCTGCTGATTCTGATGCGATATCAGTCGTGTGACACATATGTGGGAATCCCGGACATATATTACCAGCATTTCTACCTCCACTGAAGTCTTGTTACTAGTGTGGAGGTATGGGGCATTAGCAGAGCCTCTGCGGTGTGGCACGTCCACTCCTATGTAGGGTAGGGTCAGTGGCTTCAAGTGGGGTTCCAGCATAGTCCAATCCATCAAGGATTGGGGGATCTCGATTTTGTGGTCGTGGTGGTATGGATGGATCATCTTTTCGGAAATTCTAGTTCAGGGAATAGCCACAGACTAGTGGACGCCCACAACAAAATACTGGATATCTCCATTTAGTGGATCAGGCACCAACAGGATCAGATGCGAGATTGTTGACTGTTCGAGGTACCGTTCGGATAACATCTTCTATAGCAACTTCCCTTTTGATATTGGTGCCGCTGTTTCATTTATTTATGCCCATTTTTTTGGACATGCTGAATTTTCCAACTGAGTTGATGTGTTTCACAATGGAGTTGGTGACACCATTGGGAAAGAATAAGGGGTAGGGCCTCAGGTGCCCCCAGTGTTCTCTTTCTATTTCAGGTGTTGAGATGGAGTGGTACCTCCTGGTTCTAGATAGGGAACTGTTTGACATAATACTTTTCATGGAATGGAAAGTACACTTCTAGGCACACATCGATTGCTATAGACGATATGTGATTTTCACGGCACCTAATGGGAGTCATCAGGTTTTTCGTGGAGAAAATGATCCTCGGTCAGGTCGCGTAGGGCCTCCACTCCTAGATATGGGAAGTGTTATCTTCCAGTTATCTTTACTCATTCTAGAGGATAGGATTTCTCCTAAAGGTGTGATACCTCATGTATTTAATGAGTTTCCGGAGGTATTCCCGGATGATTTTTTAGGTTTACCACTGGAGCGGTATGTAGAGTTTTCTATTGATCTGGCGCTTGGAACACAGCCGACATCTCTTCCCTCTTATCTCATGGACCCCACCGAGTTGAGGGAATTAAATATATAAATGAATGAATTATAATCCAAAGGATTCATTCGCCCGAGCGTCTCTCCTTATGCCGCTCCTGTGTTATTCATGAAAAATTCTGATGGATCCCTCCGCTTATGCATTGACTACCAGAAGATGAATAAGGTAACGATTAAAAACCAATACCCTTTGCACAGAATATTTGATTTGTTTGATCAGTTGAAGGAGGAAACATGGTTTTCAAAGATAGACTTGCGTTCAGGGTAACATCAACTCAGGGTGATGGAGTCAGATAACCCAAAGACATCCTTTCGAAGCAGGTATGGACACTTTGAGTATTTTGTCATTCCCATTAGATTGATCAATGAACTAGCGATCTTTATGGAACTCATGAATAGGGTGTTTCATAAATATCTTGATTCCATTGTTTTGGTGTTCATGGATGACATTCTAGTATAATCTCGCTCTGAGGAGGAACACGAACAACACTGGAGGATCGTTTTGGGTACATTACGGGATCACCGCCTCTATGAAATGTTGTCAAAGTGAATTTTTTGGATCAGGGAAGTGAGATTTCCAGGGCATGTGATATCTGAGCCAAGGGAATCAGTGGACCCTGAGAATATTAGTGTGGTTATGTCATGGGAGAATCTGAATAATGTGTTCAGGATCATGAGTTTCTTTGGCATGGCTGGTTATTATAGGCGATTCGTTTGATATTTCTCTTGGCTTGCATCACCGCTGATTGTGCTCACCTGAAAAGGTGTGATGTTTGTATGGGGTCCAGAATGTCAAGCATCATTCGAGGAGATGAAGATGCGGTTGACTACCGACCCCGTGCTGATTTTTCCTAAGGTCTGGAAGGGGTATGTTGTCTATTGTGACACTTCATGTATGGGTCTTGGGTGCGTGCTTATATAGGATGATCATGTGGTGGCGTATGGCTCCCACCAAGTCCGACCGCATGAAAAGAATTACCTGAACCATGACTAGGATAATTCACTAGTGATGCATGCTATGAAGACATTGAGTCACTATCTCTTTCGGGAGAAGTTTGTGGTATAATCTGGTCACAAAAGTTTAGCCTATATCTTCTCACATAAGGTCCTCCACTTGAGGCAGTGTCGCTGGATCATGTACTTTCACGAGTTTGACATTGACATTGTCTATACCACAGGCATGGGTAATGTGGTGGCCGATGTTTTGAGAAGAAGAGTTCCAGTGTAGGCTTTGAGGAATTCTAGTGAAGAGTGGACATTGATGGGGCTCATTTCTCATCTGCATGTGGAGACCAGGGAACACATCAGAGGGCCATTCCTGGCGAGCGTCCAGTTGACTCCATCTCTGTTGGAATAGATTCATCAGGATTATCCCAGTGATGAGCTTTATCCGAAGTCAATGTACTTTCATCATGGTGGGGAGACATCCTTCGATTGGTCATCGTCTCCTAAGGGCATCTTGTGCTTTCAGGGAGGTTCAATAGTGTTGTTATCTCTGCGGAAGGTGGTGATGTAGGATATACACCAGTCTCAGTGGGATGTCCATCCGGGTTCCACTAAGATGTATTATGATGTCTGTCGATAGTTTTGGTGGCATGGTATGAGACGGGACATAGAAGATTTTGTTTCGAGATGCTACACATGCAAGAAGGTGAAAGCAGAGCACTAAAGGCCTTCCAGTTTTCTCCAACCACTACCCATTCTTACCTGGAAGTGGGTTGTGGTCACCATGGACTTCATTATTTTCTTACCATGTACACCTCAGGGTAATAATGACATTGGGGTGGGGATTGATCATCTGGCCAAATCAGAACACATTATTTCTATAAATGATACTACTAAGGTGGATGATTTGGGCCATTTGTATCTTCAGAAAGTTGTGTGACTCCCCAGAGAACCATCATAAGATGTCTCAGATAGATACCCCCACTTCACTTCTCAATTTTGGGAAGGCCTTTAGAAGGCCTTGGGGTATCAGATTAATATGAGCACGACATACCACCCTCAGACGATTGGTCAGACAGAGCAGGCATATCAGATTTTAGGGGAAATGCTTCATGCATTTGTCCCAGACTTTGGAGGTTCATGGGATACCCATTTGGGGATGTTTGAGTTTACTTATAATATCAGTTACTAAATATCAATTCAAATGTCCCATTTTGAGGCTCTCTATGGTCGGCCATGTCGGTCCCCCCTATGCTGGGCTGAGATAGAAGAGACTTCACAGTTGGGGTCAAGCCTTGTGCATGAGACTTATGAGAAGGTCAAGTTTATCAGGAAACTCTTATTTATATCTCAGAGTCGTCATAAATCTTATGCTAACTGGAGGCATCGAGACCTAGTGTTTTCTATGGGTGATAGGGTATTCTTGAATGTGGCCCCTCATCTAGGCCATCGTCGATTGGGGGAGCAAGGTAAACAGATGTCTCGGTATGTAGGGCCCTTTGAGATCACCGAGCATATTGAAAAAGAGGCATACATGTTGGACTTACCTTCTCAGTTTATGTCCATCCATGATTCTTCCATGTCTCCCATTTGATGAAATAAAACCAGGATCCGTCCCATGTGTTGAGTTTGGATAAACTTTAGATAGAGCCTAACTTGTCTATTGTAGAGAAACCGGTGAAAATAGTAGACTCCAATGACAATTTTCTTCGAGGGAAGTCCATTCTGCTAGTCTGGGTTCATTGGAAGCATTGTAGAGATACTCAAGAGACATGGGAGCAAAAGTCATGGGTTGAGGAAGAGTACCCATTTCTGTTATCAATTTAAGCCTCATGTTGACTTTTTGGGTGGAATGTATTTCATTGTGGGGATAATTGTCGCAGACATAATTTATTTTAAAGATAAATTTCATTTAATTTTTATTCATTCTTTGTTTTGGGGGATTCCTATGTTTTAATGGAAGAATGAGTGAGTTTTCGTGAATTGGGCCATGCCGTGAGCCCAATTCCAATTTTAAAAATAACATTAGTTTCTTTTATAACTCATTAATTTTTCAATATTTTTCATCCATTAAAATTCCTACTTGGCCTATTCTGGCCTATTAACAACAAAAATTAAATTTGGACCCCTTAGGAATCCATAACAATTGGGTATTTGTGGTTTTATTTAAGAATTGGGCCAACCCGAATGCCAATTTTCCAGTTTTAAATTGATTCTTTAATTTTTTAATATATTATTCATTATAATGATTTTTAAGGTGATTCTACCTCAATTTAGACCCTAAGAATCCCAGATGCGCTCCCATTTTCTTTCCCCCCTCCTTGGAGCTCTTTGAAATCGCGAATTAGCGCAGAACTGCATTGGGTGTCTCAAATCGGCCTGAATTGATGTGGTAACATCAACTCTTCATAACTCTCTCCATTAATAATATTTTCCCTCCATACCATTTCCTAAATTACCTCCTAAATCCTATTTGAACAACCTCCATATTCATTCTGTTTTCAATTTCAGCTACTGTTGTTTTGGATTGATTACTTCAGGATACTTCATGTAAGTGAGTCCATTTCATTCCGCTTTCAAATTGCTTAGGGTTTCATTTGTTTTTATAAGTGTTTATTCCCACTTCCATGAAGTAAAAAATGTCTAGGGGGTAGGTTTTAGAATCTAAGGTTTAACTATGGGTATTATTTTCCAATTCTTGTGGTTTTAGGATTGTTGTAGATCCTTATTGGTGTAGTGGTGGTGCGAATTTAATTTTCTCACGATGATTCAAGGGTTTTCCTTAATTTGGTAGGTGATTCAATTGTGCATGAAATTTTGGGGGAATAGATTTTTTTTTGGTAATTTTATGTCTATTTCAATTTAATTATTATGAAAAAATTGGTTTTAGTTGCATTTATAAATCAAATTAAATTTAAGTTCGAATTTTTGGTGAAATTTGGCAGTTTTCCTAAAAAAAATTATTGGTTCATTTGGGGCTGACCAATAATTACATAGTGGATTTTATTGAAAAGTATTAGGACATAAAATCATGTTTAGTATGTTTTTTATTTTTTTTTTGTTTCTGCAATAGATTGTTTAAATGGTGTTTGGGAAGCAATTGGGCTTTAAGGGCCATGTTTGTGTGAAAATGAATGTTTTTAAAAGATATAACTTCTTGGTTCACATGGGGCTACCGCACAACTGAATTGTTGTTTTAATTAAAGGTTATTGAACTGTCATTTTGTTTTGGTGACTTAATAGTATGCAGATAGTGTGCAAAGTGGATGTTTCAAAGTGCTTTTGGTGCAAAACAATGGGATATTTTGAGAGGCTATTTTGTTGAAAATCAAAATGATTTGTTGTGTGTTTTAAATTGTATAAAGTGTGTATAGCTACTATATTGTTTGTTATTTACCATTAGTAGTGTTTTTTATAAAAAAGGATCTGTTATGTTTGGTGAAATTGTTTGAGCAAAAAAAGGGGAATCTCGGGTACTTAGGTGGGCGGATATGTACTAGTACCGCTAGTGAACCGGAAGGGTCGTGTCCATGTTTCAGTGAGAAAATGGATAACGAAAACTCTAACTAAAATATTTGGATGATATTTGGGGACTACTAGGTAATGAGTATGTTTCCTACTAGTGGATCATACAATGTAATGGGTTGTGACTTGGATACTTTACACTGAGGTACATGGTACATATGGCCTGAGACTATCTAGTTGCATAGGGGTGTTCCCGGTTTTGGTGCTCATTGGATTTGTGGTATTTAACCTTGTATTGGGGTGTTTTTTGGATGTATATTACAGTATCTCGCGTGTTTGTTTAAATAGGTGATCATTCTGAAATTTTTAGTTTGAAAAAATTTATCAATTGAATGTTTCATTTATTGTATTTTATCACTACTTTTCATTGCATATTAAAACTGCATGCATTTTCACATTGCATTGAACTCTATTTGGAAATCATTCGGTGGTATCCTATTGGGCCCAGGCTCATAGCCTACGTACACCAGTTGGGTGTAAGTAGACCTGGTTATGTTTTACTCAGGTAAAGGAAAAGAAAAGGGTGATGGCGGTTCAGGGTGATTGTCCCCATCGCTGGGGCGGAGTTGTGGACACGACTTATGGGTAATCTGTATTATTTTTTATTACTGAAATTTGATTAAAACATAACTAAGAAGATTAAAGGTATTATCATTAAATTAAATGGTAACAAATTTCATTTCACCAATGGAATTAATTCCCTCATGAATTTTTTTAACTGAGTTCTGTGGTGTTATCATAATTCTTAATAAGAAAGTATGTGGTTTTATAATAAGGTGAAATTATTAATGATGTGTTTTTTAGTGTTAAAAATAAATTTATATTGATATATTGAACAAACCTAGAATTATAGATTGTATTTTATTTTCTAACCTAATTTTATGTATGATTTATTTTTATAAAAAAAGTCAATGTTGTGTTTTTTATTTCAAAAAATCCAGATATATATGTTATAGAATGTTGAAACATCTTCATATATCTTAAATTTACCTTATTCTAAAATATGAAAGTAAAATCTATTATTTAAATAATATAGTTATGTTACAGATTCATCAATCCAAATATTAGTATGTTTGGTAGAGTGTGATGAAATTAAAACATTATATAATCCTATATAATATTTAATATGTTTTGTCATATATGGTATTTTTTGTATCATACATTAAATGAGATAATATGAAAAATTATGATATTAGTAAGTAATATTTTTTATTTCATGAATATTTTAATTGTGTTTATGTAAAAAAATTAATTGATCCATAAGTTCCATTTTTCACAGATGATTATGTAATAGAGAAATATCCCTATTGTACATAATAGAAAAGAATTCATTTTGGGATGCAAATGTATATTATGATTTTGATAAATTCTTGAACCACCCAAATATATATCAGAGTAAATATTTTATATATAATATTCATCAATTAGAATGTCAATGATTCAGAAAATTTTAAAAAATAAATATTTTATGTATGAGTCATTATTAAAAATTACACTATATGTAAGGACTAATAGTTTAAATATTTCAATATTAATATCATTGTAAGTTCAAATGGTCAAATGATAATTATATCAGCAGCTGAGTCTTTCAGAAGATGGCTTCAATTATATTTTATGAATAAGAGTTATACGATAAATGGTGAGATGTGATAAGCAAATGATGGAACCATGTCTTGAATGAAATCAACAGAGAACCCAATAAACCCAAGAGATATTTAATATTTATAAAAAATATATAAGGAAAACATATAATTGACTGATATTGAGGTGTAAACAGAATAAGATGTAATATTTTAATGATATCCATATTATATTTATAAGGATTACAAAAAATTTTGAATAATTAGCTCCATAGACAATCCAAAAAACATCTAAATTATCTCAATGTAATTGGGATGATATGTGGCTAGACATAACAATATTTTTTTTGAAGCTGTAACTATGAATCTTGCTTACATTTTCAGAATCCCTAATGATTAACAATGCTTATATTTCGGAGATATAATGTGATGTAAGATTATGATATATTTAATGGCTTTGAAGGATGTTGGTAGGGAATTTCAAAAGGAAAAAGTTATGGATATTTGAGCCCAAATTCTTAGAATATATATTATTAATTTTTCTAATATATTGAGGGAATATATTTATATATCATTGTTAATATTTTTGTTGATTTTATATATAAATGATGATTAATATGTTTTAGAATATTTGTATGATTGTAGTATAAGAGTAGTGGTTTTGATAAATTTTAATTTTACAAATAAATTTACTATATTCTTGGAGATCCTTATGTTAATTGACGTTATAAATATGCTTTCATAATTTTTGAATAATACTATTTTATTCAAGATTGTTTTGGATATTATAATAATAATTCTACTGCTATTTCTTAGAGGAAGATAAGATTTATCATTACAAGAACTAGAGAGTTAAATAGATATTACCCATTCATTTATAGGGACATTTTTTAACCAGTAAAAACAATAATAATAAATATTTGAAGAACATTCTGGAAAAATTATGGACCCTTTATCTAAACCATTTGTATGAGGGGTGATTAATACATGACATTAAATATGAAAAATTCCTCAAAATAATCACATTTATAGTTATTCTAGACTATATTTATTTAGTTTAAACCTATTGGATAAATAATTAGGATCCCACATTGGGGCTGAGCCTTTTAAAAATCATATATTCTACGTGGTGATTTACATTTTTATTTCTTATGGATAAAGGTGATATTAAATTTTATAGGATCAAGACTCAAAAATTTCATAGTGGTTATTTTTATTTAAAATTAGAAATATTATCCATTTAATTCAACCCATATCTCAATGAAGCATCATATTCATAGTCACATTATAAGGCACCAACCTTAATGCAGTACTTAATATTTTGTCAAAACAATAGTTAAAATTGAGAATCATTTTAGGATTAGAGTTTTAGAGAATTAGATCGTAACTATTACATTACATCACAAATATATCAATGTAGACAGTTATACTTAGTTTCTATTTTTTTCCTAAAATAAAAACTCTTAAAATAAAACAAGAATTATTTTCATGATATAAATATTCATGAATACATACATTATCTTACCCTACCTGACACCCCATAAAAAAATTCATAAACATTCGATGACAAAAAAAGCTCATTAAGGGTTATAAAGTAAAGAAATAAAACAATATTCCATCAATACATACAAAACAGAAGCTCTTTAACATACCGTATGAAATCAAAAGATTTAGGAATAACACAATGAAATCTTAAATCATAAATGTAACTTGTGGAATACATATAAAACATACATTTCAGCATTCACAACTAGGGAGGGATTAAATTTTGAAATACTCATCACTGTATATTCCCTAAATCTCTTAGGAGAAACATTAACGTTTACCTCCGCCGCATTAGCCAATGCATTAGAGCGATATCTTGGGCTCACCTGCCCTAGGATTATCATGGAACCACTCATATATGTAAGAAATTCCCAAGATCCATAACATATTCATATCATATAAAACCATTATGAAGTAAATAAATCGTTACAACATGGCATTTAAAAGATATTAGTTCAAGATATTTACATAATCAATTAATTTAAAATAATCAAAAAGATGAATTAAGAATCAATGTGTCCCATACCACTCTGAATCAATTGAAAATAATTTAAACTATATAATAATCATTTCCATATAACTAAATCCTTAAAAATCATTTCTAATTCATAAACATGAAAGGGAAGGATTTAGATTATTAAATCATTAAAACATTTAAAATGTTGTTTTGGTTAAAGGATCATTTACCACTTGAGAAACTCTTGAATAACAATTTTTAAAGAATAACATATAATAAAACTATAAATATCATGATAATATAGAAATTCATAATTAAAATGGAAAAATTATAGTATATACACATTATAGGATAATAAAGGTGCACAACATCAAGATATTCCATAATGAAAGGACATTATGACGTAGTCCCTTACAATGATTTTACCATTAGATTAAGGATATATATATGAAATAATTATGCATGACAAATATAAATACACCCAATATAAGTGGATATTAATTATAATACAATAATATTTCATTCACACATATTCATAGCATGACACAATCAAGAAGAAGATGTTTAAACCAAAGAATTGAAATTGGTTTATGATGTTCCTTTACAAAAATTATATAGCCTAACAACGTCACTTTTAAATTAAAAAAATTGAGCTAATGAGAGAAAAGAGGTATCTCATCACTAGGAAATAAAATTTATAAAAATAAGGATACATAAGAATATATCTGAACATATTTAAATTTAAATTAAAAGATATAACATAAAATAAGTCATTGACTAAAAGTGGAGAGTGAAAGGTTCCCTTACCGATTTGGTAACATAGGAAATATACACCCCAAGAAAGAAGGATCATACAACTAAAATGTAAATAACTACATATTAATGTCTACTACTCATATAATAAAATCATTGAAAGTATTTATACCACATAAAGAAAATAGTTGCAAATATAACATGAGTCTCACAAGAATACAAAGTGATGATGAAAACCCCTTACCTCATGTTTCAATTGTCTTGTATGTTGCTTATTCTTCCTATATAATAATGTTATGATAATTTATAGTTTTTTGAGAACATTATTTAATTTTATTATTAAAAATAATATCACTTATTACCTTTATATAACAATAGGTTAAATTTTAGGGATCATAACAGACATTTTGTCGATTTTTGGAAATTCAGTCAAAAATGAACTTGTTATAATTACTAATCGGCCAGGTTGTAAAAAGAAAATTATATACAAAATTGTATTCCTGATTAAAATTTCATTTATATACATTATATTATTATTTATAATACTCCATAACATTTCAATATAAGAAATTAAAAGCACCTTTTATGGGGATGGTAAGTCGTACGTACGCATGAACGCTACTTTCATTTCATTTTCATATTTATATGAATGGAATGTAAATGATACATAGGTACATTATAATTCCAATATAATATTCTATATTTTATATGTTAAATAAGTTCATTAACACCATAATTTATATTATCCATGTATGGAATGAACGAGTCATATAACTTTCAGGGGACGGTAGTCCAAATTTCCTCAAATGAAATTATCTTAGTTACACATTATGGAAGCAATAAAGGAATTAAATAAATGATAAATACATAAAAATATATAAAATATAAATATAATTTATATAACATTTAAATATTTTTCCATCATAATGTCCACCATGAGAGGTGGTAGGGGAATATCGAACAATCATTGTTTCCTGAGGAAATAGTTCACCGTACACAGAAACAGTATGTTCTAAATCCATTTGATAGAGAAGTGTGTATGTGTATATAGAATATATCTCATAAAAGCAACCTAGTATTTTGAGGATACTGTTTTTTTATATAAAAATAGAATAAATCGTTCATATGGAATGGAGAAGAAAAAATAATGGAAAGAAACTTGAGAGAAGATGTTACCTCAAATCGGGTAACTTCTTTTGATTGAATGAAAATGGATCTCTTGAATTAACATATACCTAGAGGAAGGATTATTAGAGAAATATAGGGGTGTTGGGATATTATTTTAGAATATTTTTATTGAGATTATGGGCATTAATGTTGTGAGTAATGGGTTAGAGGTGATGGCATTTTATAAGGGGGATGGGGAGCTCTTTAGGAATGTTTGAAAATATTATTTTATTATAAACTCAATTTCGATTTCATAAGGTCCCCAACTCATTTAATTATATGATAAAGTGATTATTTTACTAAATAATCTCATCTAGTTGTTTCTAGGCATGTTTATGGAACAAATTTAACCTTTTCATTTATCATTAACCATTAGTTAGCTAATTTATCTTTTACCATGTCCTATTGTATATTTATACCATATGATTAATTTAGTTTTCATAAAAAAGCCAAAAGAAGAAAAAGTGGTTCATTAATGACATTATCCACCATATCAAAGTAATTTTTCTTATCATATAATTTTAGGATTATTATATCAATTAATAAAATAATATTGGTTTTAAAAAATCATTTTGTCAATATATATACAATTCATATCATAACTTTTTTAAAAAATCAAAAAAAAATTATTCATTCAAAAAAATTTAATTAATTAAAAGATTAAAAGTAATAATTATCTATAAAATTCTATTATAACATAAAAATAAAAAAATTTATGTATTTAATCTTTTATAATATCATTTATTTTAATCATTTATTAATGAACCAATCATTGCATTATAATTATGTCATAATTAAATTTATTTATTTAATCTGTAGAAATTATAAATAAAATTCCATGATGTATTAAATAATTTTATTTTTCTATGTAATATTTATAGTTGAAATGATTAATTATACAAACCAAAATAATAATTGTTTTACTTAAATATATAGGTTTATGTTATATTTTACTTAACATTAAATTAATTTTTGTAAAGTGTCATTTTCCCTTATAAGTGGCTCCATGGGGTCTCTAAATTGACACAAGGATGCCCATGGTTGGACACGTATCATTAAATTGGGTTAGGACATGTGTTATGGTAATTTAATATTATTATAAAATTATTATTTTTACCATTATTTACCTTATTTACCCTTTAACCATTGTAAATAAATTATTTACTAAAGTTACAATTCATAATGTCTGAGAAGAATAGATACTTATTAATAAAATTTAGACCACATAATTCAATATATTAAATCGATTTTTACAAATTCAATACACTGATGTTTTTGAAATTAATATAAAAATAATTCTTGTTGTCAAATCCAAAAAACGTGTTTTTATGAAATAATAACTATCAAAATATTTACACTTTTTTATGTTAAATTTCAATGTTTAAATACTTCTAATGAACATAATTGGATTAAATGGTAAAAATATAATCCAATTACACTTTAAATATAATATAATTATCAATATACTTATATAACTAAATAAGATTAAAAGTCAGTTTTGAATTAAAAAGCAGTATTTTTCAGTATTCATAAAAAATAACCTTTATCATAAAAATATCAAAAAAAATTACACAATGTAAATTTTGATGTCCCTATCATAATGAGGATTTTTATTTTGTCAAATGTAATATAGAAAAGTTAATGAAACTATATTTAAAAATGGTTCTCTATCAGAAGGTGGGAAATCAACCTTTTAAGGAATATTAGAATATTTTATGATTAAAATAGGATCCATTCCTATTTTAAGCCTATAAAATATATTAGATAAATGTAAATAAATTGAAAACTAATGTTTAATTATATTTTAGTAAGTTATTTTCATTACATCTAATACACATTATAGGCATTAACTACCATTTAAATTAACATTATTTTTTTATTTTTCAGTATGACACAGCCTTGTGTGCACATGGGATTTTGGAGTAACCCATTGTTGCGTGTTGAGTACACAATCGAACATAGAATCCCCTAAAATTAAAATTAATATTTAATTCACAAATATTAATAAATATGAAAATTTATTACTCTTTATTTACCTTGGATGTTACATCCTTCCCCCTTTTTGGTAATTCTATCCTCACAATTTTAAAATTGGTCTAAGAAACATCATTAAACTTTCCACATCAGAAATAGAGTCAATAAAACTATCACTTTAAAAGAATGAAAAATAAGTAAAAATGTTACATTTTTAACCCATACTAGGATTCCATGTTAGAAAAGATGGATATGGAAGATAAACTAAGTGTCAAGTTCTGTTGGAGAGTGACAGAAAACATGATCCAGAAAAGTTTACAACAAGAAAACCTCAACCTTGTGATGGGTTAAACGGTCATTAGTTTACCAATAGGAAAACTAAACGGACAACGTTTTTGTTTTTTGTTACATTCCATAATTTGGGAGAATTTATTTATGATATTGACTAAGTACATTTGGAAATATACTTACTTTTCAAGTAGAGAATCATCCTTTAATATGTTTCTACCAACAACTCTTCTTTTATATAAATGATGAGTATTCAAATTACTTGGTCAAACATGAAGTGCATGAATAAACTTATAGAGAATAAAATGATCCCAAAAAGATGAATCATATATTTCCCTTGTCTTTAGACATTAACCAAAAAAAATAAGGTTAGTACAATATCAGATAATACTTAAAAAGGACATTCTTCTATAAAAAATTAATACTACTCTTAATCTCCAAAATTGAGAAAAAAATACGCCAAGATCAACAAAGACCATTCAATAGACAATTTTACTTAAAATAATTCTTCAATATAATCCAATTAAGATTGAAACCCAAAACTAAAAATAATTTGATCACATAGTCTTCAAAAAACAATTTAATATTTTTCTCCAAATAACATTAATAATCTTAAAGTCTCGTATTTAAAAGTAATTAACATAATCACCATTTCAATATGATAAGTTAATAATTTCCATAAATAACACAAATCTTAATATGTACACAATAAAAAAAATATTATTCTAAAATAAAATTCCACTATTACTCCTCAAATCAGATCCCATTTTATTCTATTTTTATTATGCATATAGTGTTCCAAAAAGTAAGAATATCTTCCAATATAATTATTTAACACATAATCAACAAATAATTTTACTTTACTAGGGATATCCATTTGATAAAACATAATATCACAAATCAACTTATTCTTGATCAATAAAATCATTTAACTAAAATAAATTTGTCATACTAACCAAGGAGTTCATGTAATCTACTGGTAGGCGATAAATCTCAATCGCACATCGGTTGTCGGTTCGATTCATACAATGTTGTCTGACATGAAGGGTTGCCATACAGTCTTTGTGATGCCATTTTTTAAAAACTATATAATTATAAAAAATTCCCAAAATTTAGATAAATTCTTAAAACATTACTGTAACATTTTTAATCCTCAACGGTTATCAAATACACTTTATTTCATATCCCAAAATGTAATAACCATTTATAACTTATAAAATAACTATGAATCTTTCTAGTATTCTAACTAATATAGTTATGAATCCTATTCTTAAATAAAACCATATCCTGAAATGTAATCTAAATAGACCGTTAGTACCAAATATAAGGCCCATGCCTTATATCATTACATAATCTTGAGTTAAAACAAAAATTAATATTTAGTATCATTTTAGGATTAGAGTTTTGGAGAATTGGGCTGTAAAAATTACATTAAATATAAAATATTACATAGTAGACACTACTACGCAATATCAATTATTTTCATAAAATAAAAAGCTTTAAAACTAAATAGGAATTCTTTTATTGATATTAATCATTTTGAATTATTCATCTCTCATACCCTGCATACACCTGGTTCAAAACATTTCCAGAACATGGGATGAGTATAATAACCTCAGTAAGGGTTATAACGTAATGAATGAAAACATCAGTCCGTCAATACATACAAACCAAAATATCATTAATATACAATATGAAATCATATGTTTTTTGAATAACACATAGAAATCATAAATCATAAAGGTCACTTGTGGAATCCATATCAAACATACATTGTAGATTTCACAGCTATTTATGGAGTTTCTTTTGGAAAACCCATCACGATATATTCTCTAAATCTCATAGAAGAAACATTAATGGCTACCTCCATCACATTACCCATTGAATTGGACAGCTATGTTGAGCTCACCCACCCTAGGTTGATCACAGAACTTCCCATATACGTATTCAATGCCCAAGAACCATAACATATTCATAAAATATAAAACTAGCGTAAAGGAATGATAAAATTTCCACATTGCATTGACAATATATTAGTTGAAGATATTTACATAATCAATTCATTGAAAATATTTAAAAAATAGTTTTTAATCAATGTGTACCATACCACTCTAAAACTTTTGAAAGGAATTTACACTTTAAAACACTCATTCCCATATAAATAAATCCTTCAAATCATTTCAAAAACATAGACATTGAATAGAAGGTTTTAGATTATTAAATAATAAAAACATTTAAAATGATGTTTTAGTTATTGTATCTTTTTATTCTTGAGAATCTCTTGAATAAAAATTATTAAAGAATAAAATCCAATAAAACTGTAAATAACATTTAAATATATAAATTCGTGATATAAAATTTCAAAATGGTTGTATATACACCATATAGGATACCAAGGGATAACAATATCCTGAAATAACTCAATGGAAGAATATTGAGAGGTATCCCATTACAAAGATTATAAGATTATATTAAGTTTAAATCAATGAAATAATTTTCTTTGAAAAATATAAATACACCAAATATAATTGTATATTAATTATAAAACAATCATAGTTAATTCACACATATTCAGAGAACAACAAAATCAAGTTGTATATGTTTAACCTAATTAAATGAAGTTTAGTTAAGAAGTTACATTACAAAAATTCGACAACATAACAACATCACATTAAAATTCTTAATTGAGTTGATGAGAGAAAAATAGGGTATCTCATCACATGGGAATAAAATTTACAGAAATATGGAAATATTTGAATATATCCCAACATATGAAAATATAAATTTAAAGACATAATATAAAATAAGTCCTTGTCTAAATGATGAGGGTTAAATGTTCCTTTAATGATTTGGTGACTTACTCAACATACACCCCATGAATGAAGGATCATAAAATGAAGATTTAAATACCCATAAATTAAATTATATTACACAAATATTATAATCATGGGATGTACATACACAACACAGAATGGGAATAGTAGAAAATATAGATTGAATCTCTTGAGAAAAAAAAGTGAGATGAGAACCCCAAACCTTATGTTTGACTTGTCTAGTATGTGCTTTCTTGATCCTAAATAAGAAAAATATGTTAATTTCTACATTCATATGAAAAAATTTCATGTTTATAATTTATTTTATATAACTTATTACCTTTCTATAACAATTATTTATGTTTATTAGTTCATATCTAACATTTTGTCGATGTTTGGAACTTGAGTGAAAAATAAACTTATTATAATTACAAATTTTCTACGTGGTCAAGTGAATGATCAATACAAATCTATGGGGCCCAAAACCATAAATATATGATGATTAGAAATACCATTTTTTCATCATAAATGTAGGTAATATGAAAAAATTTCCAATCCAATACCCTTCTCCAATATATGATGAATTAATTTCCCATGTAAGATTTAATGAATATTTATATTCCAAATAAGAAAATTTTTATCTAATTTTTATTATTTAAAAAATTTCCAACTTTTCCATTAATCCATGATGTCAATAAATTTAAAAAAACTTTTATGCATGATGCACTAAAATTATCCTTTAATAGATCATGTGAACCATAAAAGAGTAAAAACTTATTCCTCCATTTTTTATTAAAAAAATGAATAGCAAAATATATCTAGTAACACAAGATGTTCAATATAGACATTTCCATAAAATATTTACCCTTAAAGTAGGTCCAAAATATCATTGAAAAAATTTTGAAGGAAGGTCACTAGATAAATAGTATACACCCTATAAAATAATACAGTTGTTTTTAATCTTCACATTACAATCATTTAAATAACATCCCCATTTATTAATTTAAATCATGGTAATAATAAGAGTGACCATAAAACCATGTTGGAAACGTCAATAATCACTTATTTCATATGTAAAACACATGATATTGGATATATTTATTAAATCCAACAAATGTTGTAGACTCCATCAATGATAGCATAAGAGCTTTTATAATAAATTATTAATATGTTCTAAGGTAGTCTGTAATATCCAAATGACATTCTCTATATAAATCATATATTTAACCCTACTTCATTATCTCAACATTAAGAACATACTAAGGGTAACATATTCTTCAATCATTTGTTTTTAAAGAGTTTCAACTATCCATTGAATCCCTTTTTTGTTCATATATACCTTTGAACATTTTCATTAAAATTCATAATCAAAAAATTACTGTAGTATAATCCTTATTCACTTCATAATTCATATAACTATTATGTCATTAAAACTCAAATTATAAAATTATTGAATCCAAACAAAATCATATTAATATTTCAGTATTATATGTTGTTGTAAAATATGATTAGTCGTGATTTCATAGATTATTCTTAGGTACATTATCTTAAAACATGGATTATTCATTTTCGTAATTCCATATATCTCTTCAATTGATGAATTTTACACTTGTGAAAAATATTTTACATTTTAAAGTTGTATCATGTTAATTTAGTAACACTCGTTTACCTTGTTTTTATTATTTATTATTTGAGTATACTTTGGAGAGGTTTTTTTTGTCAAAATTATAGAATTTTGGAAGATAATTGGTCCATGGATCAGTGAAACTGCGTTAGGAAAAACTATGAAATTTGTCGCATAAGAATGTATGCCCTATTATGGAGATACAAGAGGTGCCCAAAAGATAGAACATGACTTGAACAAATAATGCATCCACCCTTCCTTGTCTATATGACCCATTGAAAGAATGATATTTTCATTTTTGGATCATGGTTTTTAATCATTCCAGCACTAAGGAGAAATATTGTAACCCATAAGGTGTTTAACCTAGTTAAAAAGCATGATTTTGAAAATCTTGATCCCCTAACATGTAAACTGTACACATGGGTTTTCGTTAACTTAAAAAAGATTAATTAATTTTATCTCACCCCTAGTTTTAACACCAAATCAACCATACTAATCCCTACCTAATTAATTCATCTTTGGAATCTCCTGGGAAGGATTCATGGAATATAGAACCCCTTATATGATGAATCGTTGAATTAATTGAGATATTTTATCCTGTAAAGTATGTGATTTATTCCCCATTTTTTGTTTAATCTCTTCCACATATCTTTCTAGATAATGATCAATGGGGTTTTCATCCATTATTGATGGATTAGATATATATATCAATGGATTAAATTCCATCAAATATTGATCTTAGGTATTTATCTTATATCTTCCTCACCATTGTGGTTTTGATTGTTCAACATTAATTTGATGATTTTTTATTCTAGAGAACATCCATCAATTATCTTGAAGGAAGTGGTCTAAATTTCAATTCCAATAGTCTTAATTATAATTTCATTTAAATAATATTTCAATTTAAACTTATAAATTGGAATATTTTATTCAAAAATGAATTAATAAATTTCTTCGACACTTGATTATGAAAATGGAGAATGTTTTGATTATGTAATTGGAGGACAAAGTGGTTATAAAATTAATGAATAGTTTTTAGTGAAATTGAGTGATTAATGTAATTTTGAAATGGCTTTCCACCCTTAGGCTGTGTTGATAATAAGAAACTAATGATTTTTAAATTGTGCTTTCCTGGTATATGAAATTGTGAAATTTGTTTAATAATGAGTTCCGTTATTGATGATAAATGGATAGAAACAAGGAAACATTATGATTTGATATTTTTGATTGAGTTTATGGGAAGGGAGTACTACTCCAAATACCCCCAGGGTTTTAGAATATTTCACTAGGATCCCAAAATTTATTTCCAATATATTTGATCAATGATTTATGGGATAAGGACTAATGTTCTAAATACCTAATAGGTTCTGGAATACTGCTCTAGGACCACATTGTTTGAATGTGAATTTATGAGGATTTGATTAATGGAAACACATGATGGATAGAAATGTGATATCGCTTTGGGGACATTTCTAAATCTAGCATAGACCGAAAGAAGATATTGATGTTTCAAGTTTCATTATGAACCTATGTATGTAAGGTGGTTAATTAAATAATAAATTAATATAGAAACAATATATTTTATTGATAGTAATATATTCATTATACAACATGACACATTATTTTAAATAGGATATTATTTAAAAATCTATTCATGGTGGAATTTTGAGTTGTACTCATGACCTACATGGGTTGCTTGATTGATACCATAATTGAATTCAATTTTATGGTCATGACAATGGAAATGGGATAATTTTTGATTGTCGTGTTGGGATTGAACCTGGATAGGGGGTCCATGAATGGTGTCGGGACCCGATTCAGAGTTTTTAGTGTGTGTTTATTTTAGGATTTCATTATAAACATGGTACATGTATGGCATTACATATCTGAAATATTGGGTATGGATATATTTTCTTATTTTGGTTTGTCGAGGGTTATCTTTATATAACTATTATGGTATAAATTTGATTATTTTTCATTATTATATGGATATTGTTTATTTATTTCCACAGTGGTGATTCATTGATAAAGATGGCATTATCTCCACATTAGCATTATTATACCATTGATGTCAGTTGTTTGCCATTCGCATATGGGGACAAATTCATGAGCATATGTGACTAACTGGATTAGGGAACAAGTGTGTAGATCCTAGGGTGGGACACAAAAAATTTGTATGACCTAGTGTGAGATTGTTTTTATTGTTGTTTGTTGTTATAGTTGGATGTTATTCCACCATGGGTGATTTACTTATTTTGTGATGTTATTTTTTCTATTATTTTTCTTCATAGAATGAAATTTAATGACAGTTTTTTATATATGAATCATTATAGTAACTTATAAATTGTTGCCAGATGCATCATTTTAAGAACAGAAAGAAAAGAAGCTATTGTCTGAGTTGTTTAAATAAAAATACATTTCATTACATTTTCAATTTAAATGAAATGTTTTTGGATGATATAATTAAATGATAAGAATAATACTAAATATAGAAAATAAAATGGATTAAATGGGGTTCTAATGAGAATCTCTGAGAAATGGTAATGTGATACCCTTTGTTATCCATGACTAAGATGCAGGATGGTTGTGTATAGTGATTGTTCCTCATATTTGACCATGCGGTGGGGTATAAGGGATTATTTGTTATGTATTTTCTGATTCAAACTTATGTAACCGTTTAAATTTTTTATAATGCGTTATATGATGTTTGTTTGTCATTGTAGATATAATACTTTATGAAGAAGCTTTCTTTTTGGACTGAAGGAGGATATTTTTAGCAATAAACCGTAGTAGTAGAACCTGAGTCATTAATAGTACCCTGTTAGTGAGACAAAGAAATGTTCCATTGGGGCCATGTATATTTTATAGTGTTTATTTAAGGAGACACATGGATGGTTTTGAAAAAAAAATTCTAACATGATATTTGTGTTCCGATTGAATCACCCTCTAAAATTCATATGAGATGGTGGAATTGAGTCTACTGAGATTTGGATTGAGTCTATCCTGAAAATCCATATCATTTAAAGACTGATACTTGGAAGAGTGTAAATATGGTAGATTTTATATTACATGTTTACAAAAAGAATTGGTGGGACATTTAGGATTTGGATAAGGATCTGGATGGAAGGGTCTGGGAGGAATTCATGGTGAAGTTAATGGATCACTTTTAGCATGAGAATATTTGAGAGGAAATAGAAAAAATATTTTTAATGATAAATAAGGGGAGTATGACCATGGTGTATAATTCTAGTCACGACAATGATTTTTAGTGAATTGTCCCACCATTGAAGAGGGATAAGGCAACGATGGAAAAACATTTCTTGGACATGATTAAAGGTGATATTAATTCTCAGTTTAATATCATTCAACTGAAATATTTTCTAAACTGGTGAATTAGGTTCTAATGTCTTACATGAACATATAAGATACATCCAGTTGAATGTAGGTTGAATCAACTGCATGACCAGGAGGTATGTCTTCTATGAGTAGGAAGTGTTTCATTGAGAACACAAACTAGGGTGATGGAAAACATAGTGGGAAAAGTGAAGGACCAGTTACTTAGACAAGTAACTGAATATACTTTAACCATTGCGATAGTTCAATAAACATTAATAGAAAGTATCCACAAAAACAACAGGACTACAATTCATATGGTATAATGGGACAATTAAAAAGGTATTGTAGATTTCCTTAACCAATGGTTAGTGATAGAGGAACCACGATGGGTGAGAACACTGGGATTGGGTATTCAAAACCATATTTGTTTAGAAACCAGTGTTCTACCATTTATGGGAGTCGAGACAGTAAAAATGGTACTTATTGGTGAGCTAACATATTAAAATCATGTTGCAGAATAGGGTAATCATATTACAGTAATGTGAAGAGGGAGTAAATGTATCATGTATTATAACAGACACATGAGGGTACTATGGCTTGGTCATCGATATTCAAAGATACTGGTCTTAATGATTTTCACTTCATAGGTTCTTATTTGATATAGGAGTGTCTCATTCAATTATAGTTTTATAACATGAGAATTATTTGAGTCATGTGGTGGAGTTTTTGAGAGGTGTTATGATGATCGAAATAACATTTGGAGTATTTTTAAGATATATATAATAATAAAATGGGTGGTCACTCAGGGTTGGGGATTATAATTTTCATTGGGATCTCTACATAAAAGACATGTATGTATTTTCATTGATTTTGGGTGATGAATATTCATTATAATACCCATAATGTATGTAGTGATAACACAAGAGAGTGAGAATTACATCACATGATAGTGACAATTATGTTCATCTTGGATAGTGAAACATCTATACTGGCCATAAAGGTCTAATACATTCGAAACTAGGGGAGCTTACAACACAATTTTCAATTATTTTAATGTTCAATGAGGGTATCAAGCCATTTTACGTTCGACCCATAGAGGACTAATTCCTGGTCATGTTCCCTAAGGATTTCTTGTTGATTCCAACTAAGACAGATCATGAGTATACCATTGAACTCATTAATATAGCTCATATAATTTCTATTACACATTATATATTTGAATAAATCAAGCATTGAGATCTTAAGACTCAATAAGAAATGTTGATAGATATGGGATTTTTCTATCCATGTACATCACCATGGTGTTCTCATGTATTTTTTTCTAATAATGGTAAATAGAATTTGAGTTATTTTTTGGATTAATAGATGTTCAATTAAGGGAAAAAGACAAACATTTATCAAATTTCATTTATTGATGATGTACTTGACATGTTGAGAGGAGGTTGTGTTTTTAGTACGATTTAGTTGAGATCAAGTTATCATCAGTTGTGAGGTAGAACTTCGGATTTACCACAAAATTATTTTAGAAGTATTTTGGCCTATATGAGTTCTTGTTGATGCCATTTTAGGTGATAAATTCATTGACTATGTATTTTGACTTAATGAACTTATTCTTACACTGGTATGTGGATCAATATTTTGGTTTTTTGGTTGACATCATGGTATAAACCAATATAAATGGAGATTGTGATGAACATCATGAACTCATATTGAGTACAATAATATTGAATAATATATATTCCAACCTATTTATGTGTCAATTTTTGATCAACAACATACACTTCATGGGGATCATATTCAGGGAGGAATGTGTGCTTTTTTTTCCTAGAGAATGTTTATTCTACAATTTATTTGGACTGATACTATTATTTTAATATTGGATGCATTCTGGGTTTATTAAGTCATTATCAAAGGTTAATCTAGGACTTTTCCCAAATGGAAGAACCATTTTCTGGATTTTCCATGAAATGGATTAACTTTCATAGGTTAAGAGAATGCGAAATTGATTTCTATAATATAATAGAGTGTTTGAATAAAACAAAAAAATTTATCCTACAAATTTGGGTTGATAAGTATACTATGTTTTTTGACGCATTCAGGATTGGAAGTGTAGCAACGTTGATGGTGAATGATCGAGTTATTTCATAAAGGTCATGGATATTAATTCCACATAAACAGTAATTCCCTACGCACAACTATATGCTGGCTATAATATTATATTCATTGATGTGTTGATGGAATTATATTTTGGGAGAAATTATTTCTGTGTATACAAATCAAAAGATCTAAAAGTTCTTATTGTCATAGAGAGACAAGAATATCTAGTGGAATAGATGGTTTGAGTATTTGTAATCATTTGTCTTTAAATTAGAATAAACAATCAGGGAATCAAACAATTTCACTAAATCTTTGTGTTGGAAGGGACAAAATCAGGCGGTTCAAAAGTCTAGTCTTGGGTGGAACGTGATGAACGTATTGGCTAATATGCATATTTCTATTTGGGAGGGGATGGATAAGATGCAATTTTTATAAGTATTAGTTGAATCCAAACATTTTAACATGATAAGTGATAGAACATATGAGTATAAGGTGTGTTTCCCTTGTGGAATGTTCTTGATGGCAGGGATCCACCATAATATTAGACCATGGATGCAGATGAGATCATACATTCCATGAATGTTGTTTTTCTTCCCACAATAATGCGACAATACGTAATGCATGATTTTTATTCCATGAAGTGGGTTATACACCCTGGATTCAATGAAATTTATTATGATCTATGTTGAAAATATTAATGGATGGGGATGAAAAGGATATTATATAATTCATCGCATGAAGTTACACCTATCAATAAGTGAAGGCTGAGAATCAATAAACTGATGGACTACTATATATATTTCCCTCTACTGAATGAAATTTGGATGAAGTTACCATGAATTTTGTGGTCGGCCATCTGTGGGTGCCTCAAAAGAATGACTCTATATGGTTGATAGTAGACTGCATGACACAAGTATCCAATTTCTTATATATCTATGGTACATTCTCCATAGATTATCTTGGTGTATTTCATGTACGAGTGATAGTCCATGTCTCGAAGCCCTCCCAACACTGTGTACCCCTCCAAGGCCAACAATGTTAGAAGGATGATAGTGACCCCCTAAGTCCCTCCTCTCGTAGGCCCCGGGTTGGAGACTAGCACGGAGGGTCCAGTAAATGCACAAATATGAGGCATTACCATCTATGAGAACATGTGGAAGAAGAGATAGATAACAAATACACAAACCAACTTTAACTCAAACTGCAATATAAAAGAAATCCCAAGTACACATAAGTAATTTCATGAAATAACTTCCGCAACTGAAATAGAAAACTACAAGTACCAAAAGTAAGTAAAAACCGCAACGACCATGAATCATGAACAACTCCTGTAACCCAAATCTAGAAGTAACCAGCCGGATCCCCATCCTTCTCCATGTTACACAAAAAATAATTTATATATACTTAGGGTGATTATAACAGTATACTCAGTAGGATCCTACCCAGAGCTTCTCATGAAAAAGTATAGAAAGCATGATAAGGAAAAGTGAACAACAAGTGAAACTAACTCATCACCAAAATATATATACTTATTTCATAGCCTCTTCATGGATTCTATAACCATGTATAAAAACAAGAGTATATAATATAATAAAAAATATCAAGGTTACCCTACCAATACATACCCACTAGTTTGCCACATTTCCCCAACATCGCACATTTTATGAATCTCTGTCAAAAAAGGATGGCCCAATGACACATAGAAAAGCACTAGCACATGAACCGCATGCAACACAATGCATGATCTATGACACCTAGGTGAATCACCACCCCATCCACACAACCAAAAGTATCCAGGTAATGTCCAGGAGTTTCCACAACATGTATAATATGTAGCATATGTTGGGCATCAAAACTCTAACCATTATTTCCCACACAATATGTAAGGATCCCCAAGCCATCACAGCCTATACATGTTACACATGTAGTATTCCATTGGAAACTATATCCCAAATATATTTGTGTGAATAACCACATTCCATCATAGCCCTAGACAAACATATACAGGGAAAACATACTGTGGTGCCTTCTAGTACAAGTATCTACCATGAGAAGAGAGAAAGGAAAACGAGGGTTTCATCCATGTATTCTCCCACTATAATGTTATGGAAAACACCCATAGGGATCAGAATCCCTAGGGTGTCAGTTTCCTTAACATATAGGGTGGATTAGCATATAGAAACAAAAAATTATAGAATATACTATATCTCACAAAAATACTATGTGAATAACCTAGTCTTAGAATCAACAGTAGCTAACGTCTCTCGCACTATTGGCTACCACTGCTAAGAATAGGTATCCTATAAGCAATAAAACATTTAAAGAGATTTATTACATTAATTAATTATCTTTTTATCAGTTTCACTTTATTTTAATTAAATCATTAATAATTAGTTAACTATAGTATATTTCACATTATATTTCATTAGCATCACATGAAAGATTAATTCCCTTTAGGAACAACCCAACCAATTACACAACTACTCAGAAATATTACCTCCTCATTGCATCCCAGCACGCTCCAACCCCATGAGTTAACATAATTTATTCAATAATTTATTTACAACATTTTTACATTCCCATATTTCCATGAAATATAGAAAAAAAATCTATTCCACTAAATATAAGGGAATCAACGCAGTGAGTAGATAAATTACTCATCAAATATTATCCACCTATAGAAGGAGCGTAAACCCATCCAACATTGAGAATCTAAACATGGAGAGCATGTGGTATACCCCACGTGTCTCCATCACTTTTATGAACAAGGTTATAAAACCCAGCTACATCGAGATGTCAGGAATGTTTTGAAGATAAATAACCAGAACAATTTAGAAAACATCCAATCAATCACATTTAACCTGATTCATCTTATCTGGTGTCCACCACGACACCCACATGCATAAATGGATGAATATTGACACTCTTAGAATCAACTACTACCACAAAAAATGGGACTTTTTGTCCCCACATATCACATCATCCATTTAGGCTCACATCAAAATACAACCAACACGAAACAAACATCAAACCAACATGGCTCTTGTCCTTTAAACAATGTATCCAAACATCACACAATACATTATCTCAAGGAACAAACCAAAAGTCACTAGCCCTTACAAGCATTAGGGTAACATAAAACCCTACTAGGAATAATCCTTTCTCAAACAAATAGTCCTTTGATCCATGTTTAATTATCCGAATCATTTTTTGTTGATTCTAACTATGTGATCCTTAAAGGAAAGCTATCACAAGTGTCACAAATAATTAAACTTGCTTGGTACATCAATTTTATTAAATTATAATTATAACATCAAAAACAAGATTCATTTACATGCCTCTTTATCATTATCCAAATAATTATCAATTAATTCCAAATTTACATTATGTACCAATTTCATCAAAAACAACATGCTAACAATAAAAGCATAGATTTCAGAATATCTAGAAAATCAATAGGAAAACCATTTTCATGATGAAAATCAACAATATGAAATCAAACCAATTCATTTTATTCCTGTTAAAATATTTAATTAGGTCAATTCCATTGCAATACAAAGGAACAAAACATGAAAACTCTACATTCACATGTAAAATAAAAGAGAAGCAATGAATCCCCTACCTCAAACAGTTTCGGACATTCTCAGCCTGAGAACATATCAAAGCAGTTGATTATGATCACCTTCCACACAACAACTGCATCCACCCATGGATGTCACAACACAACCAAATAAATAGATATTTTATTTCCTTTTAAATAAACAAATATCAATAAATAGAGCATATTCATTTAATTAAATATGTAATTTCCTAGTGAATTTATATTTATTATATATTCTTATCACATATGTACTCTGTAAAATTACTAGTGACTGAATATTTATGGTCAAACTAAAATGAATAATTATTAAACCACATTAGAAAATAATATTAATCCAATGTGTTAAAATTATATTGGATTTAATTGAGGTTTGTAATTCACTTGGCCTGTAAACCTCTTGGCCTATTTCATAGTAGAATTTACGTACACTTCTTAATTTTCAATATATAAATATTTCTACATGAGAACACCTCCATAAAAAATGATCTTATTATCATAATGAAATTTTACCACCTATAAAAATACATTATTAAATATTAATATATTTTTCATCATATCTGTTATCAATAATGTTTGATTATAGTAACATCAAACTATATTCTTGATGTTTCATTCATTGAATTCCATGAAATGGAATTCCCACCCACACATACGTTGATATAGAATCAATATTTTCATTTCTCTCCCATCGATGTTCATGAGAAATAAACATCAATTAATGAATATAATGGAACAATTATTTCTCATATTACTACTTAATTCAAAATCACTTGTTTCATACACAACGTTTAAAATCATGTAGTGAGAACTCATAATAAGAGTTTTCATAAATACATAAATTTACATGAAAGATTACATTTTTTATAATTATAATAATTTCTATGGAATATTTCATATGTCGGCATATAGGAACAATAAATGACACATATAATTATAGATTTCCAATTGATGGGTTATGCTATCACAGTCCCCCAAACTAAACATTTACTATAGGGTAGACTATAATATTATACATCTAGAGAGTCTCAATCATTGATATCCAACATGATTTGTGATATTATTGAATAATATCTTTCATAAATCGAACTTATATTTAGGAACAGTATTTGTGAAAATGTAGATTCTCATATTATTATAGAACTACCATGTATTATTAGTAAGAAACGTTCCATTTATACACTATCATATACCAATTCACATATTAAAATCATAGTTATATGACAATAAAAATATTTAAATATTAAAAATAATGAATACAAGTAATCATAAAATATATAACATATGGTTATATGACCACAACTCCAAAAAATTCTTACATTTAATATATCCAAGTACTATAAATTTTTAGTCTTCTATTTCTCACAAGATAATAATTATTTTTATGAGATAAATCCTAATTCAGTGTGCCCTCCAAATTTTCATCCATATAAACTCTACTCATATAATCATCACCCCTTTGAGTGAAATATCTTAGGAGGTGATATTTGAGATGTATGTACATCCCCCATTGATATGATTATGTCTCCTTTCCATGATCTATTGCTACAATATTATCTTAATAAGATGGTATAGGTTCCATATTTTTGGGTATTACATAATGATCGTAGATGATGTTGTAAACCAAAATTGATACTTTAGACGTAGATGATGTTTCTATATACTATGAGTCTACTCTATAATCAATGAAAACTCATTGTTTTTGAACTATTACACCTAAAAACTCCAATACCAATAATGAAAACATATCCATATAGTGACTTCATATAATTATATTATGTTTGGAAACTAGAATCAATATATGATATGATGAATCATTCCTTCTCTCTTTCATATAACTGAATCATACTTATATTCAATATATACTTATGGATAACTTAATAGTATACCAATTTTCATCACCTAGATCATATTGATATCTACCAACATTAGTATTGTTTAGATAACATCAAGACCCATACATATCATGGAATATATAATAGAATATTACAATGATGAAAATAAGATCCTCTCTCTCGATCAAATTGCATATTAAGAAACATTATCAATGTGAGATGTATACCATGTTACAATGGAACCAATAACCTCATAAATTTCTCCATAATATTTATCTTTCAAGTAAATTCAATGTATGAACATAGAATTAGTTCATGTATGCTTTTTTATCTATCATGAATGATATTGATTATAAGGATATATGTTTCATCACCTAAGTCCTTCACAAACAATAACATGTTTAACTTCTACTTAAATATCTGTAAGAATAATATATTTAATCTAATAAATAATATGTCAAAAAAATTCACTACCTGGAATATGGAAACAATCCTTCTAAAATTCATAAAAATACATGAATCATATTTTTTATTTATGAATCAAAAGTATCATTTTGGCTTTATTTTTTAATCATATAACACATAGATTCCTTAATTAAGCAACAAATGTACCTCCAAAACAATAAAATCATATTGTAATTTCTGGGTGTCACAATAATTTATTTTTTAACATATACAACTTCATAATGGATTCCTTATAGGTATGTTTTTTCTCATATCCATATACAAAATCTAATAGTCATAAATCTAACCTACAAAACATATATTTTTAATGGATTTAAATATGAAAACTAGTGAAAAATTTTCATCATAGTCTTCTCCCTAATAGTATTTAAACCATTTAGACACAGTTTCTTCTGTATAGGTTCCCACTATACCATTAATTTCTTGTTTTCTTTTGAATAGCAAATTAAAACATGGATATACATCAAATAGTAGAACAACCAAATCCTAGAAATTATTTTAATATATGATAGCTAAATAAAAATTAATTTATATTGATATCGTGGAAATTCTAAACACACTACTAAATACTTATAGGAAAAACATTTCTATAATCAACCAATAATTCTTCATCATCTTTGTTGACATGAAAACTATATCTTTATGGTTCATTAATCTCACTATTGATCTTGTATTGTACATATATTTAGGAACATGATCATAGATATGGACTTGTGTAATGTCCTCATATACCAACTAATATATATCTTGAGCATCAAATATATCAAATCCAATCGTTCTCCCACTATCCTAGTTATAGATGCTCCTACTATTAGGAATAATAGATTTTATTGTAACAAAAAACTTCTTACCTGAGTATTTGTATAGATTACATTCCATTTTATACAAAGTATATCCTATAAATGTAAACACTAAGCCCCAACACTCATGATTTCTTTTCAATGATGGCATTATAAAATGTTTCAGAACCCTTTTCATGGGAATGTAAAAACATAAAATTATTTATATATATTTACACATTTGGATTCTTATTAGTAACCATACCCTGTATATTATTTAGAATTTGTGTCATAGGGGTTAATGAATATCCCAAAAAGTATAATGAAATTATTTTATGGATCATAATAAACTAATGCATTTCTGGAAAAGAATGCTTCCCCATTTCTCTAACACAATTATATTGTGATGTATAAGGAGTTGTGATTTGAGATTGAATGATACAATCCCAAACTATTTTAATGAATTACTTGTTAAAATACTAATTATTCCAACCATATCAATTATTCTTCATCTTATAACATTCTTTATTATTAAATTAGTTTTTTAACTATTTTAATTTTTAAAAGGTTGTAGTCTAATACCTTATCAAGTAGACATACTCATATGTACATTAGTCATCTATATATGAAAATGGTGTAAGAATAAAGAGTAAATTTCTATATTAGAAAAGTAATGACGACATTAGTGTGGGATTATTATCAATTATTTATAGACCATTCACCATATCAACAAAATAATGTCTTGGTCTTTTATAACTTTATACATTCATGACATATATCAAGTGGTTTTAGCTGAAATTAGTCAATGTCAGCAACCTGATAGTGATTGTTTTAATTGAATCTAGTTTATGTGAACATGATAATGTTTCCAAAACAATGTTTAATTTGTTTAGGGGAATAAAACTAAATATCAATTATCAATAATTTATTCACATAATTTAATCGAGAAGGACCATTATTTAATTATTCCATATTATAAAATATATTTCCATTCTAAAGTAATCAAATTTTTTTTCCAAAATTGAAAGAATCTAACTAAATCTAGGCTTGATAGAGGAATTTTCTATTTTATAATAGATTATATATAATAAAAATACATTAGTACCAAGACCATCCCAGTATGGAATGGAATGTTTTTTACTGAAATGGGTACTTCTTCCAACTTCACACTATTAGTATCTTGTAAATCCAATACTCTTTTTGAAAAATTATAAAATAAACATTGGATTCACATTCAAATGTAGATGTGAGAACAAGAATCCATATCTAATAACAAATATATATATATATATATATATATAAATTTATTATTAATACAGTTAATGCCTCCCAATTATTTTTTACAGGTTTTAGCTGTTCATCCTGTGGCCCATATTAAAACATGGAAAAAATATATCTAATTTACATTATTATTCTATGGATTATATTTTTAATTGAATGGTGGTGGTCGAGATCAAATAACAAGGAAAGACCCATAGTCCCTATCACCTTACTATTTTTTATCATATTTATTATATGGACTATTGGATTTTTATGACCCTTGACTTTTTAAATGATGAAAATAATTTTTAGGAGTGCCAAGATAGATTTATCACTATTTCTCATATTATTGTTAATAATTATACTAAATAAGATCTTTGAATGTGAGGACTAAAAGATATCTGGGAATAGCTCATCAGGGATCTCAAATCTCATGATGTCTAATTTTTCAATGTAGCTAATTATGATCACTACATTGTTTCTATCTAGTGAAAATCTCCATGGTTCAATTTAATAACGCATTTGGGATATCATATCACTCCTATATAATCATATATTTATTAATATCGTGATGGTGAGACGTTATTCTATATGATAGAAAATACTCATGTTACATTAAAATCTCAATGGATATGGAATTTAACATGAAAAATTTCACATCTTTTGTATTATAATAAAATTTCATATAAAAACCCATTTTCCTCACAATCCAGTATTCCAGGAACATATAGAATTGGGTTTTCGAAAAATTATAACATATCTTCATGCCGTAGTATAACAGACATGCACCAAAACCATTCCTACAAATTCAATATCATGATAATTTTATCCATCTCTAATAAGGATAATTGTTAAAAAAATCTACATTTTTAGGGTTCCATTTAAGAAATAATTATGATAAAATCATTAGTACATTATATGGGTTAGAAAAGCATAATTTAAATTTAATAAAATTAATTAGTATCTGAATATTTTTTGAAAACATAACAACCATCATTATTATGTTTAGAATATCATATAACATTGATATCATAGTTTTAAATAACAATATTCCCTATATCATAACATAGGAAGAGGTATGGGAAGAATCTCAATATTAATTAGGTTAACATTACTTATCAAATACCTTAACTCACATATCATAGATCAATTTTGTGGACTCCCAAAAACTAGAATCCATCATTAGGATTTCCTCAACATTATGCTCACTGGTTTCGTAAGGTATCATGGAGTAAAACGACCCTTAATGAAATGTCGGTAAATTATATGCATACGAATGATATATACACATAGATTAATTAATTCACTGCAATTGTGGAGAGTATGTCACCTTAAACTATTGTTCAATTTCTAATCATTAAGGTGAAGGATTTTATAACAAAATATATTGCTCGATGGATATTTATCATTATTAGTAATATAAAAATATTATCTTATTATACAATTTTCATTATTATTATTATTATTATTCACTGATTAAAAATATCTAGATAAACATTACATATATTAAAATACATATTTTAATTTTTTGTTCTATTTTCATTAATTAATTAAATTAATTATTTAAATATATATAATAAATTAACTATGAAAATAATGAAAATTAATGAAATAAAGTGGAATTACCAAGAGCTTATCAAAGTGTATGTTTATCTGTAAAATGATAAACTATCTCTTTCACCAAGAGGATAAAATCTATGAACCAAAAATGGTTCAAGAGACAAAATTAATCTTGTTCTATAGTGTACCTTCTGAATTATTTTTATAATGAAACCAAACACAAATGACCACCAATCAACTGAGAGCTCCATCAATTACATAATTTGACTCACATATTGTTTAATGAATTAAATGGATTGGTTAAAATAGTTTATATAATATATATCATTGGAAAATATACATATATTATTATATGAGATGAATGAATCTTTTACCACTATTTATTTAATAAAATTATTACCAAACCAAGGAAAAATAATAAATTATGCAAAAAAAATCACCAAAATAGGATGGTCTATGATTATGGTTATCCAAATTCATTAAAAAGAAATTAAAAGGCACACTAGAAAAAGTAAATTCAATTACTTCTATAATATTATAAAAGGTATTCTTTAATTTATTCAATCAATTAATTATTTCATGGAATCTTGAAAACTATTAAATGTATCTTGGGGACTGCAATCATTAATTGCGATATATAAAATATATCTCATAACACATATTTACAATTAATTGCATTTATTTAGTTTCGGATTTCTGAAATCAATAAACATTATTAGATAGACAACGAATCATATATCCAAAATGTAATATTGTATTTAATGATGGAATAATTATATATATATATATTTTGATGTTGTTCTTTATTGGTTGAAAACATAGAGGATTCTAATGAAATATACATCATGTTATTTTATTACCACATATCTTACATAAATGTGTATATAATCATCGTGGGTAGCACCTTGATATTTTTTGAATTATAAGTTTTCAAATTATTTTATTATATTTGATATTTTCCATTTCACGTAACACTAAATATAACATGTCTTATATGAAAGCACTATGTTGGGATTGTGTTTCATGAAACAAAAAAGTTAATATTGAACTATAATGAAGACATTAATTGTCTTTTAGTAAAAGAAAAAACATATTTGGAATTCTTTACACACAGTTCTGAGTTCCCTTGACAGCTTGAATTACATTCTTGGCATAGTTTTACAGAACTATATTATACTATTAATATTATTTTAAAATATTATTCTAGGTACCACATAGCTATTTCAATATATTTAATGAAAAATTATAACTAAATTATGAAAATATTATTTATTTTATTATTTTATGAATTATTTGGTTATCAATTAGTTATTTATGGAAGTAATAACAATATTAAATTAAAAACATTATATTTCTAGGAAAACTAGTTTTCTATATACCTACACAATTTTTTCTCAATATATTTCAAAACCCCATTTTTTTAATTTTTTACTAACATTTATATATTATATATTCAATCAAAATTTTTAAAATTCATCCAGTATATTAGATAGGTATAATATAAGAATAAATTAAATTTAATGAAAAATATGCTTTTTTACAAAAAACTAATTTTATCACATATTAATGGAGAATCTGTTTAATGATATTTTTTAAAATTTATGATTTTTAATTTAAAAAATAAAAATAATTTTATATTTGTAATATCTAAATTTATTTATGGGTGAATTTTTTATATTTGTCGGAGAATTTTTATATTTAGTGAATATTGATAAACACAAAATATTAATTGAATGTTACATTTTCATAAAATTTATTATCTAGATAATTTAGATCTTCAGAGGATTTTAAAGTATAATATTGTAATTATAAAAATTTGAATTATTTTAAGTTCATTATAATAAATTTTACATTGAAATTGGATATAAAAAATTTCAAAAAATTTAACTTTTTTACATTAAAACCCATCTTTCTCATCACATATGTCAGATTAATTTAAAATTAATTTATAAAATTTATGTTAATATTATTTGAAAAAATGGATTCTTTATTAGTAATTATCATAATTTTAAATTTCTAGTAAAGCCAGATTATTTTTTTACCAAAAACATAGGTGAATGTAATTGAAATAAATTACATTGATTAAGATAATATCGTGTTAAAATAGTGGTTAAACCTTATCTTAAGGGCCCAAATGACATTGATACATGTAAAAAAGCCATTTTATGAAATATTTTGAACATATAATCCATTTAAATGAGAATTTATAATTATTGGAGGAACATTATGTAAGGGATACCTCTCAGTAGTGTTTACCATTTAATATTTAAAAGAATGTCAATCCTCCCCCACCATAAATTGAAAATCCCCCACTAACTCTTCAAACCTCTAAAGACCATTAGATCATACAAAATATTATAAATCAAGAACCTAAATTTATTAACTCCATCCTACAATCATTCATTTTTTCATAAATCCTACCCATGAATACCTTTGGGGAAATCCAAAAGGAGTTACCCAAAAGAGATGTATCATCCTTTAACAACACGTTACGTTTTATTAATTTCTCTACCGACTCAATTATTTTTATTACATGATTAAATTATAACATAAGTATAAAAAGTATAATTATATTATTATATGACAGAAATACTAATTAAATTCCCACTCACATCAATCAAATGAGATACATAATAATGATTCAGCTGTACAGTAGACTACCACCACAAGAACCTACATCATTAGTTATTCTATTTCCACCTTTCAAAGAAGGGAATTCTGAAAATAAATTTGTTTTTATATAATATATATTTTATTCATGATTTATATATTCTTCTTTAATTATTATATAACACATACCAACATTCAGTCCAATTCATTGAAATACGATAACTTCAATTCTAAACGCGTGGACTACACCATTCCTAATGAAATTTCATTTGTTTGAACATTACATGAATTGTATTAACGATAGTTTTAATGAAATTATATGATATATATGAAATAATAATTCTATTAGAATCATAATATATATATATGTTTCATTATCATTCACAATTTCAATACGATAAGAAAAAATAAATAACATTTATGCCTATGTACAGCCTACCGTCTCTATGAACAGTATATTTCATATTATATTTCTATATTTTATATATTATTATATAAATATATACAATAAATATATTTTATATCATGTTTTAAAATCATTAAATATATAAATAATTATCAATGTATGAGGACTATGATTAACCCTTCAAAACACATAAGAAAAAACAATGCTCTTGTCACCAGAAACATGACTATAACAATATATTGAAAATAAATAGTTCATAAAATTTTATAAAAAATTAACATATGGTATTACATATAATTTCATAGTTTTTTTTTGTATTTCTGATAACATTATATTTATTATAAAAGAGGTTTGAACATGTACAATTAATATAAAGGCTTATGTAAGGGTTTTCTAGTCTAACCATTATTTTATGAGATATATGCTATATTCCACACATATTCTTATTGTGAGGGGTGTATAATAACCAATATAATTTATATGATTAATTAATATAATTAATTATATTATATGTATATATTGCTGTAATTCTTTCATATATTTCAAGATTCAAATGTTGCCCACTTTTTAAGGGGGTTTTCAGTCCCACTTTTATTTCTGGGATACTTTTACAATATTCCGAAATATTATATTTATTTGTTGTATATAAGATCCATAAATCCATTAAATGATTCTTATACTTAAATTTATGAGTCTTTAAAATTAAATTTTATTATATTTATTTCATAGTGTTTTACTGTAGAAAGGTAACCAAATCGGTAAGATAATTATATCTCAATTTCTTTTCATTGGGAAACATATTTTATTATTAACCATTATTACTTTTACAGATGTATATAATCCCCTGTTTCATTTAATATCATTGAAATCATTCATTTAATGATATTTTAATATTCATTTAATGTTATTATTTCTCAAGAATTTGACTAAATGTCAATAAATTGGTAACAGTTTATTTCTAAAATCCAATCATTTAGCGTGATTCTCTATGAATATTATTCAATTCTAGAAATATTGTGATCTATATCTCAAGAACTATTTTTAATTTTATTTTCATATAGTTATTCATGATATTTTAACATAATGGTATCATTTTATAGTATTTTTACTAATGAAAATTAATAATGTGTTTTAATAAAATTTTGCCTTATTTATACCTTCATTCATAAATATGTTTCCTTCAAATCATGACTTCTAATTATTTTTCTCAAATGTAATTATATTATTATACTAAAATTAAAAGAAATTTTTCTCAACTTTTTGACTTTTCAAAAATTAATTTAAAAGGATTCTAGTTTTTGTTCTTTGATTGATGAAATTTTTTAAAAAATTTATAGTGAAAAAGTAATGATCGGTATGTAAGGATTTACCACGTAATAACTATAATTCTTGTCAATCTTCATTTTCATGCTTCTATATTTATTTTAAAGAATATTTATGATTAATGTTTCTAAAAATTCATTATTTAAAATAAATTCATATAATATGAACTTCCATTTTTTTAATCCTTCATTATAATATTTCAAATCTATTTAAAATAAAAATGATTTTGAATTTTTTTTCATATTGTAATTATATTTTTTGAAATATATTTTCCAAGAAAAGGTTTTCAAAATGTATTAATGTTTTAATTATAAATTTTCACAACAATTTTAAAAGAAATGGTTTTCTAATTTATGTCATTCATGATTTATAAGTGTTAAGATTTTATTAAAAAAATGGTTTTTATTTTTTTTAAGAAGGATTAAAATTATATTTTCAATAATATGGTTTTCAAAATGATTAAATGCTTCAATTAAATTCATTAATAGTGATGTTAAAATAAAATTCTTTTCAAAAGTTTTATGTTTTCAAATGAGTTTTTTATCGTTGAATGGATATTTCTCTAATGAAATGTTTTAAATTATTATTAAATGTTACTTAATTAGTTTCCATATTGGACTTTAATGGTAACAATTTCCAAAAAATTTATGTTCTAAAATATTATTTTCAATGACTAGATTCACTGCTAATAAATGATTCATGTGATCATTAAAAATCATAATCTTTCTAGTATGATATCATTTAAAATAGTAAATTCTAAACTTGAAATATGATCCAAGGATGCCTTTCTTATTCATTCTTTGAATGGTTCATGTTTAAGATAAAAAGTTATTCAGAAATCCTATTTCCCTTCCATGAATTAGAACATGATAAATCTTTTTTAAAACCCACTTCAATTCATAGGTTTTACAAGTATGAAATTATTATGAAACCAATATCTTTTATATATATTATGATAGATTTGTTATGATATCAATTTAATTTAATGGGTTATAATATGAGGTTTATGAAACCCATCTCTTTTTTGGGGTCATGATATGATGAATATTTTAATATATTTTTTCACATGTATGAATGATTTCATTATGTGATGTGTGAGACCTATATCTACCAATAATTTATTAGGTAATTACTTATATCTTATAAGATAGATAATGATGGAACATGGAGTGAACTCAGCTCACTAAAGGAATTTGTCTAATACGATGGTCATTGTAGTGAATCATGTATATTATAAAGGTCTTGGGAATGAATCATTACTAAAAATGGTTTGGGGAGTGATCTAATTAAATTATTATTAAATATATGTGACTTGGGATGATGTTGTTTCCCAAAAAATTGGTCTAACCCCCATATAGTTCCTTATAGGTTTTGAAAATAGGACATTACTTATAGTAAATGATTTTATATTCCAACATGTATGCCAACAAGTCTATGTCTTATTTATCTATTATTTATTATTTATTTTACTATTTATTTCTTTACTAATCATGTATTATGAACTTGAAATATATAGGGAATGATTTTATATTATTACATGATGTTCACAACTTTCACTCAAAGAATGTTTATGAAGACCTCTCATAGAGTATAACATTATTCTATAGATCAACTCCTTGAGAGTTGTAATATGAATGTTGATATAGATGGGTACTTATAATATGGGATTCCAAAAGTCATAATCCTCCTCCAATGGTCATTATTTTCAATGAATTTCATAGGAACCACTACATTTGGGACTCAATAAATGGTTATGTTAAAATTAGATTGGAAGACATTATTTAATGAGATAATGATAGTGAAAATCGAAGTGTAAAAATATTGACAATTGGAATGTTAAATAATAGGGAATTAGAGTCTGAATTATGATGAATTGGAAATATTATTATATGTGAAATCAGATTCTAATTTTTAGAGAAATCAGAGTCTTATTTCTAGAGAAATCGGAGTCTAATTTCCAGATAAATCAGAGTCTAATTTTAGAAGAATTCAAAGATGGATTTTAGAAGAAATCATATCCATATTTCAGATATAATCGGAGTCAATTTTCATATGAAATTAGAGTCTACTTTCAGAAGAAATCAGAGTCTAATTTCATAATAAATTATAGTATTATTTCTAGAGAATTTGGAGTCTGATTTTATAGGTAATTAGATTCTCTATTCTGTGGAAATAACATTTTATGTAGTTGTATGGTTCTATGATGGATAAGGATCTTATTTTTTGAATTAATAAAATTATGGTTATACATGGTCTAAGAAAACATTATAAATTTAATTTAAAACAATAACTGAAGAGAAAAACAATCATTGAAAACGAAATTTTATCTTTAGGAAATTTTTTCCTAGAGAAAGGTAATTTTCCATAAGAATTTTTTATGTGATTTTCAAAACATAATGGAATGGAAATGTCATAAAAAAATTATTGACTCAACAAATGATGTTTTGGGAATGAACCTATTAAACTAAGACTATATTTATGTGATTAGGGATGGTGTTATTTACCTCCCAATAGGTGTATCCCCGATAATTTTCTTTAATGGTTTTGAAAATGAAACTTTACTTTTAATGGTTGATTTTATATTATTATATGTATTCCAAAAATTCAATGTCTTATTTTTATATTATTCGTTTATGGATTATCCTCTTCATTACGATATAATTCATGTATTATTAACTTGAAATATATATTCCATGAATCATGTATTTGATCTTTGATATGTTGGGTATGATACTCAAATGATATCCTCATGTTATCATACCCTCATGCTTGAGTTATTCTAATATATTTACCTTTTATTAACATATATGATCACCCCTTTCATATGTTTCTTTTCTTCATATTATGAAGAAATATTTTATGTAGTTGTACTAAATGGTAATCCCTTTTTGGGAAAAATTTATGATCTTTTGTGAATTTAGAATAATGTATTCCAAGTTTCCAATGACATTAAACTATTACAGACATTGGGTATAAAATTTGGTATTATGCTGAATATTCATATTAAATGATGTAATATCCTTCAATATTAAATTTTTTTTTCTATTATTGGTATCAAAGTAATGGTTTATTCACCCTTTGGAAGCTGGGATGTGGAAAATTTAGTGATATCACAAGTTATATTCAAAAGGATATTTATATAAATGTATCTAAGGATAAGTATATGGATGAGTAAATTTTTAGAAAAATATTTTACAATTTTTATAAAGGATAGAATGTGTAGTTTCCTAATGATATATTTATATATAGATAATACATGTAGATGTGGATATGGAACATATGTACATTACGGTAACAATCTCAATTATAACATATTGATCAAGACTCGAACATGAATTGGTTCATGATAATAGGCCTTCCAACCAAACTTGCTTAACACTCTCGAGGGATATGCACCAGAAATTTAGAAAATATTTAAGAACCATCATGAAGTATTAACATTGAATATTTTCATGAAAAACTAATGAAAAAATAAAGGTTCATAGATTAAAGATATAGGTTTCATGATTTAGATATCATATAATTATTTTTTCATGATTATGTGGTTTTCAACAATAATAACTTTTACTCATATTATGGATATTGGTCTTAGTCAATAGAGAGAAATTGATGTAACTCGGGTAACATTAAATTCTTCAGGCATGAAAAAATATGGGAATTATAAAAATTGTTGTCCTGAGTGGAAATATATTTAGGAGGATTAGGAAGGTTGAAGAGGTATTTATTATATTGTTGAAGATAAAGATACCACGAATATCATGTGAAAGGTATGGTATGATCTAATAATACTAATTATATTAAATGTAAGAAAAATTATTAAATTGATGTTTAAGAACCATAAGAAATGATTCCTTTTCATATTCTATGAAAGGGTTATTAAGGGATAGGATGCATAATCCTAAATAATGTTTTTATAATATAGTTGGATGATTGATGTGTGTATGTATCGGAATTCATGAATTTTGTAATATGAATTCAGAAGTATTTGTTTAAGATTATGGAATTTAAAACATATAAAGAATAATGATGAAGAACTAGAAAAATTATTTAATGTATAGGCTATTTTTTGAATATGGGAAGGTAAACCATAATGTGTTCCTAAGGATAAGAAAATAGTGTTTACAATGGATACAGAGATGATTATGGAAAAAAAATTGAATAGTATTAATTATTATGAAACTGAATAATGTTTTTTGAATAGTTTTTCTGTGTAATTATTGATTATGTTTAAAAATTTGTGTTGATTTATGTAATATATCAAATAATTGTTGGAATAAGAAACAATTCATGTATCAAATATGGTATTGTGGAAACTCAACTCATTACCATGTTTTAAGAGAATACCTGATGAAGGTATTTACATGTCTAGAATGGGAAAAATAAGATATAAATTATGATATATGAGGGATATAGGCTATGTTGTTTTATCAAAAATTCAGTGACCTTATTTATAATGATTTATAATTTCATCTTTCAGAAGGGTTATAAGGTTACGAATTTATTGAATAGTTTATGTTAAACATTGGATAAGGTATTAGTGATTAATATATTATATTGATATATGAAGATTTATGAATATTTACTTACATCTTTTATCCTTTTTATTGTGATAAATATATATTGAATAACCTATAATTATATCGATAGACCTCATGATCTCCTAATGCTTCAAGATTGAGAAATTCACAATTATTTCATGGAATATGAGATAAAGTATAAATTGATCAAGGAAAAAAAGGGTGATATTTTAAATAAATAAAGTAAGTATATCATATCAAAAAATTATTCAACGTAAGAAAATGGTCATGAAACAAAATATTGTCTCGCTATCATCATTCTGGAATATATAAATGGCCTTTTGCAAGAAACATTTGGTTTTTTATTTATGATAATTAACATTATCCAATCAATGTTTTCTATCGCTATACATAAATAATTAATAGTTATATTTCTCATCAATATCATTTTTTCACATTCCAAGAATATTATCCAATGTGGAAAACCTCTTATTAGTTAGTTTGTGTAAATTGTAAAGCTAAAAATTCCATTTAAAAAAATTAGTATTAATTTTATTAATGTGGGTTCTTATAAAAGAAAATTTCACATATTAATCCTCTCATAACCCATTAAAATTTCAAGGGAAAAATTAATTTTAATTTGGATAGAATGTAACAACACTTTTTTTTGAGATATATTTTTTTCAAATTAATTTAAACTTTTAGATATTTTTTATTTCACATAACATAAAATATATCTTCTTTAATATGAATGAATCAATTTATTTTGTGTAGCATGAAACTACAAGTTAATATTTAAGTACATGCAGTATTTATATTATATTTATTTACAGGCAACAGTATTTTTTACTTATGTTGCACGCAATTCTTAGTTCTACTAAAAGCTTGTGGTGCACACAAGGCTGAGTTTTACCAAACTAAAATATAAAAGTACTAATATTAATAATATTAATAAATATTCTTATTATTACCACCATGTTTTTGTAATTGAGGTTCAAAATAACATTAACTAATGTTTGAATATATTATTTACAAATCTATATAAAATTAATCATTTGGTAGCCAATGTTTTAGAAATTAATGTAAGAGCTATCGAAAATTAATGAAATTATTATTCAGAGAAAAATATTTTTTATGCCCAAAATTATATTATCTCAATAAAATAATCAAACCAATTTTGAGGAATATTACTAAAAAAATTAATATATTATATATAAAATCAATTTTTTGAAACTTATATAATAGCTTATATATATATAATAATAAAAAATTTAATTTTATGATTAAAATTAAGTATTTTTCTAAAATGTAATTTTATGTCCTTTTATTGGAAACACAATTTAAAATATAATTATTTGACACTTTTAGAGGTTTAATTTTATAAAATAAACATCGTTTTTAAAATTAGAATATAAAAATTTACATTCAGTGATTTGTTTTGTATTTTTCAGAAAAGTATCATTTTTATATCAATATTGAAAAACACAGAATTTCAATTTGAAAATAATATTTCATCCAATTTATTTAACTAGTTAAATTAGATTTTTTATTTGTATAATATATAATTATTTTAATTATATGAAAATATATCCAATTTTGGTCAATATAAATAATTTGACATTAAATTTGGATATAAAAATAATTCTTACTTTTGAATATTTTTTCTTTTAAAACTGTCGTTCCCATAACGTAATGGGGATTAATTTTAAATTAATTTCCTCAAACTATATAATATAATAGTCTTATTTTAGGTATGATACTTATTTAAATCACATATTAAATATATTTAATATGGTTAATGAGATGTTTCTCGTGTCTATACAGATGCTCGAGGGTGTTCCTGTGGGTTTGGGACATGATAGAAGGGGGAACAAATCCTTACAGTTCTTTTTTTACAGTTAGAACATATTTAGTATTAACCATTCTCCATATCCATTATTTTTTGGATGTTGGGTTCAAGGATTAATGAAACCATGCATGGTGTTAGGAAAAACTATGATGTAATGGGAAAATACACTATGCATGGTCATTGCAAAATTTTCAAACCCTGCGAGATCCCATAGTAACAATGCAGCCTAGAACCCACATGGAAAGCGGGTGGGACATTGTAGGAGAATAGTTTTTCCAACCGTGTAGTTAAATATTGATCCACTTAAAAAATTCTATTTTAACATTCCAATTTTGTGATTTATGAAACCTAACCAAATTTTATTTATCATTTATTCTCTAGAAGCAAGTGTGGTGAAATTTTTTTTAAAAAATACCAAGGATCAATATTCCTCATTTATAATCCATTTGGTTGATTTTGTTTATAATAAAATCCATGGGTGACTATAAAAATAATATTTCTTCCTTCTTATATATTAGGTATTGTGAAATTTTTATTCTCCTTCGAAATCCCTAAAACCCTCTTTCTCCGAAAGATTACTGGATGGGGCTTCAAACCATTTTCAAATCTTAATCAATGTATAAAGTTAAGCTATATTTCATATTCATAATAGAGGAAGGTGTTCTAAAATTTATATGTCATAGTCTCATTTTTTATTTATGTGTGCGTGGGTGTGTATTGGTGTTTTTGTGTTTCTTATTTGGTTTTCCTTAGTATATGTTATAAATTGATTGGGTAAATTATTAATTGAACACCTCATGATTCCCATGAGAAGCGTTGATGTTTATTTGACAAGGTTAAGGTCTATCCATGGGTTGTACCACTTCTTGAACTTATAAATTGAATTTTTTTGTTTATAATTGAATTAATATGACATAGAGACCATAATAGATTTTTTTGTGGGTTTCATAGAACTAGGGGTTTTTTGGTTTGATATAAATTGGAATGATGAGTCATGGAATGTAAACATGTAATTTTCTTAATTTTATAATGCATTATAATGATAAATTGGTCAATTGGAATTATTTATATAAATGAGAATGTGTAAATGGGGTCAGGCATATTGATGTATTATTAGTGGAAATAACATTTATCATAAATGATGAATGTAGTAAATGATTCATGTTTACGTTGAAATTGTGTTCTTGTTTTTGAATCATGTTCACTTGGATTTGTGTTATGTGGCATATTTACAGGTGGTTTTATGATTATGGTTCAGGTTAGACTAAGGCGATAATCCCCATCCCTAGAATGCACGGGTTGGGGAGTCCGACTGATGCACTACGACTATAAAGGTTGCAATGGATGAAACTACCTAGAAAGAGGATCCACGGAAAGTGTAACCTAATAATGTGTGAAATATTTTACTTATTTATATTTGTAACTTCAATAATCCCCTTATTTATAGTAGTTGGGCGGCATAGGCTGTAGTCTAAATGATGAAAATGCATAACCCATGGAACAACCAATGAAAATGGTATATGTTATTATTGTTTAATAACAGTACCTGGTTTATCTATTATTTTATTGTATAATTAATTTACTACATGCATGAAGAATCTATTTAGATAGGATATTTTGGAGTACCAGTTGGTGGTGACCTACTATGTTGTCTGAACACCCTTCTCGGTCCATCTTTGGTACCTGTACTATTATATTTATTACATGTTATGACAAGTGAAAATCTCATATGCTAGAGGGCTGATTATTATATTTGATGTACATGGATGAGGGTTCTAGACATTGGGTTAGGAATATTTTATATTTTTCTTCAATTTGTATTTATTTGGGGATTCATTAAACATGGAACCATATGCCATGACATAACATATTTACTTTGTTATTGTGGTCATTTTCACAATATTTGGAAGTGTCAGTAAATATTTTATATTTTCTATTTTTTATTGGATCATTTATTTTGGAACATATATGATATTTCTTAATTTCATAGGCATGGTATAGTTTCACCATATAATTTATTAGACCCTTGCTACTAGTTGGTAGCCTCTAGTGTATGGGGAGGCATTCCTAAGGTCATGTGGTGGCCCGAATTGCAGCATTGGATTACTGTAATCTTTGATAGGGATGTTACAAAGTGGCATCAAAGTTGTCAGTTTTTGTTTTTTACTATTTTGGGATTATAGGTGAGAGACTACTATGTGTCAAGACTTGAAAATTAGATCCTTCATTGGAGTAACTAACCAATGTATGTGGGTAATTCAATTCCCTTGGGTGGGTTTATTGTTATGATATTCATTATTACTATTGGATGATATTTCACCATTGGGTAATGCACTTTTTATTTGGTGTAGACTTTTAATGATAATTTTCTCAGGACCATAATGGAAATTTTATGTTCTTTCATGTGTTGTTTTATTTACTTAAGGATATTGGTTGAATTCACCATGGTTGACACACACATAGATTAGATCTGTGTGTCACGAGGGATATAATTCATTTCATTTATTAAAAATAAAAAATGAGTGGAGTCTAATAAAGATGATGTTAATGGGTAAATTTTAATAATTATATATAATCATTAGATATTTTTGAACAATGAATTGTTATGAATGGGTTTAAACTTAGGTTTTGGTAATTTTAATGGATGGGAATATTCCTAATAGATAAATATTTATGTTGTGAATGTGAAAATTAACAAATTGGTGTTTAATGAAGATGATTGAGGTTGGGTGAGTTGGATTCCATATGTTTTCCATGGAAGATGGGAAGGATGGATAAGGGCTATGATAGTGATGTGATTATGCCTATGGGGATAGTGTAAGAATAATTGGTTTATTATACCAAGAGGATATACTTTTTTTTGAAAAAAAATGTGTATGTTTTATGTTAAGTGTTCAGAGAAGTATGTTTTTAATTGTTGATAAAACATGTGATGGTTGGGAGAAAAGTGGATATCACTAAGATTTATCATCTATAAGAGGAGATAGAATCCATAGTGATATAGGGTAATCGAGAAGAGGATCAATTCCTTGAGAACATTGATCAATTTATACAGAAGATAGAACATGACCCAGAGTAGGTCGTTCTGAGTATGTTTGAGTTGACTATAGAGTTACATCCATAACACCCACCAAATTTTTATAATGTGGGTAGAACTGAGGTTGATGAGTTATAAATATAGTCCATCTAGATGACTCTTAATCAAAGAGACTCCTCCAAATAAGAGGGTAATGTTGGAGGCTTACATGCCATTAGGGATGGAAAGGCACTGGTTGGATACCATGGATCTAACTGAGTATGAATAGGGTATGTTTCGGAAACGTTTCCGGGAATATTTTCTATATCATTTCAATCTGGAGACTCTTAGGAAGCAGATAGATTCAGTGGTTATGATTTAGACTCAAGGGTCAATGATAGTAATATATTATAATGGATTCTTTACAGATTTGAAACATTTTATCCAGCATTAGTAGGGGATGAGATAGCTACTTCAAGACATTTCATGGATGAACATAGACATGCGATCATATAACAAGTGTAAATCATCCACCAAATGATGATTGATGATTTTCTGATCAAGGTATTATTTAAGAATGAAATATCAATGAGTATTCTGGTGGTGGACATGTGGTTATATTTGGGTGATCTATGGGTGAGAATTCTGATAGTAGGAAGCACCACATAGGTAGTTTTCACGAGGGTAGTGGTTGATAGAGTAAATAGAGAACCAACCTCTCATGGAAGGGATCAATTTTTTTAGTAGTTTAGTTTCCTGGGAAACATGTGAGGTTAGAATCCATTACCACCATTTGGGTGTTGATCATGTGGAATTATGGGGAATTTGTAGTGATTCTGTAGAAACCCTAGATAGTTGGGTGATTATGGGGGACCTAGGCTAGTATATAATGAATGAAAGGGTTGGTTACCATATATCAGGTATATAGATGGATCTTTTCTAGACATATCTATTAGGTAAGTAGACATGGTGCCCTAGGAAATGTGCATCTACATCCATAGGGTAGAACAATACTAGTTTCTTAAACAGAAAAATATGAAGAGGTAAAATCCTGCTTCATGATGTTCATGTAGCATATCGAGGTGTCGAGGCAATACAATCGATAGTTTGAGACATGATTCTTGTATTTTATATGATTTATAGTACATTATTTGATATATGTACCTTGAATTCAATTATATCATCTCAATTTGTGAGTGTGTTTGTCCTAGTTTTGGAACATATGTTCGGGGTTATTTATATTGATACATTATTAGAGGTGCGAGTAGAAAATATTATCCAATGTTAGGAGTGTACCCTTAATATTGAAGGTTTATATTTCTTTTATTATTTTTTGTGCTATAAATGGTTGGTTTTGTTATTATCTTTGGAATGGATTGGATAGTGTGGTACATGGACCATATTGACTTATTCCATTATAGGGTAACATTAACGTCACTAGATGTGATTACCTATGTTCACTGTGGGGAATGATCTATTTGATTTGGCCTTGTTGGGATAATCTATGACCTTAGAACCAAATAGGTTTTTCGTATGCTTGATTTTGGGGAAGTGGTGTAGATTTTTTCTCCTATGGTGGATCAATTTTTCGAAGATTTTTCTAAAGGCTTCTCAAGGTTTCCACCTGAGATGGTCGTTGAGTTCACTATAGAGTTACTACCAAGAAGATAAACCAATTCAATTATACAATATAGAATGGAACTGGAAGGACATTAATAACATAAAAATAAGATGGAGGAACTAGAGAACACGAGGTCTATTCACCCGAGTATGTTACATTATAGATATTTAATATTATTTACTAATAATTTTAATGGGATTTTGTGATTTTGTGATAACTATATAAGGTTGAATCTGATGATTGTAATGTATTAGTTCCATCTACATCATATCGATGATAATTTTAACCATCCGAGGGGGCTTTATTGTTTCTCCCTGGTTAACTAGAGATCAGGATATCAAAAGCTGAGGGTGATATGTTCTCATATAAAAAATACAACCATTAAGAGTTTTTTGGGTTTGTTTGAGTTTTTTGTGATGTTGTTCATGTCGAATAATTCCATATCGGTGTTTATGGTCCCTATGAATGAAATCATTAACTTGTACTATGTTCAGAGTGTGGTTTGGTTTTTGGATGATATCATAGGGTACTTAAAGACTCATTATGGTGATGGAAAACTTTTTGAATCTTCTTTAGTAAATTAAGAGTTCATAGGATATATTCTAAGCTATCCAAAATTTATTTTTGGATTGACGTGCTATATTTCATGGGTCACATAATCTTTGAGGATGGTGTGTCAGTGGACCTAGACAAAGTGAAAGCTGTTTTGTCTTGAGATCTACCCAACAATATTTTTTATTTGTGATGTTTTCTTGTTTTGGAAGGATATTACTGTAGGTTCCACAAATACATCTCTAGATTGAAATAATAACTTTCAAGTTTAACCGATAAGGGATTCCGCATATAATGTTCTAAATCATGTGAAAGTTCCTTCCATTAGTAAAATAAGTTGATAGAAAATGAACCAATTTTTATCGTTCCTGATCTATTATATGTTTTTAAATCATTTTGTGATGTGTATAGGTTTTTTCTTGGGGTAGTTCTCATGAATAATGATTAGACTGTGGAATATGGGTTTCATTAGTTGAGGCCAAATGAATGAAATTACCTTAGGCAAAATCATGAATTTTACATGTTAGATTATTTCTTAAATTGAAAATGCATTACATGTTGAGAGAGTTTTTTACTATGAATTCATATCATAAAATTTATTAATGTTTCTTCTCTATGTTTAATTTGAATATTGAATAGTGATAATGGAATGAGTACATATAGTCCTTTTATTTTGAAATATTATACTTTCTCAGAAATAGAAATAGTGTTGTGGATTCTTTTAGCAGAATGAATCAACACCAAGCTATTTTAGAATCTAGTTCCGAATGGAGTACAATAGAATTGTTTGCGGAGATGAACCGAGAGGTTTAGGGTGGACAAGGTTATATAACCATTTCATCAGAGGATGTTGAGTCCTCACTTATGAGTCAAATCAATGGATGGAATAATGAAGATTTAAAGTGATTGGTTTTGAGGAAAAGTCTTGATGGTGGGGAGTCACCTACCTATTAGAACATTAGAGACGATGAGATCATTCATGCCTATGGAGATGCTTTCATTCCTACATGTATGTGGAGATATTTGATTCTTGAGCTTCATTCCTCAAAGTGTACAGTGCATTGTAGTTAAAAAAATGCATCATCATATATTTATACAGTATTTGTTGAAAGTGATGAAGAAAATAGTTTTAGTTTTTGTGATGTGATGATATAACTGTCAACATGTGAAGGATGAGAATTTGTGACTATGGTGTTAATTAATTAGTTACTCATTCCATAATTGAAATGGAATTACATGATAATGGGTTATGTGGTGGGTATTTTGAGGATGACTCAATAAAATGAAACAATTTGTGTAGTTGTGGATCAGTTGAAAAGCAAGTAATATTTCTTACAAATTTAAGGGGACATCACCAATGATCAGTTTGGTGAGTTATATGTTCGGAATATAGTGCGATTGGATGTGGTTCCGCATACAATTTTTTAGATCTTGATCTGTTTTTTAATTCATACTTTTTATAGGGGAGATAGATGTTTCATGGAACAAAGGTGTTTTTATGTTCATATTTCCACCCAATGTGGATGTGTAATCCTATAATATTATTCATGTATTAGAGGAAATTATGACGGAATATTTCTTATCTTTAGGTGGATCAAGGAAGAAATAGACAAATATTATTGAGTTATCCTATAAAAATAACTACCAGGATACAATTTAGATGGCGTCGTTTGAGGTGATCTATGGTAGGATGTGTAGATATCAATTATGTTGGATGGATGCAGATGATCTGTGTTTTTGGGGATGAGTCTCATGAAGGATACATTAGAATAGGTTAAGTTGATTTATAAATTAATTGATATTGCTTATTGTAGGAGGAACTCGTATGTGGATCAGAACTATTGTCCTCCTGAGTTTATAGTGTGTGATTGTATGTTTCTTCAGGTGTCACCAAGGATAGGTCACCATTGGATTTATAAATAAATGTATTTTTCACTCATGTATATTGGGCCATTTGAAATCATTGAGAGGATCAAACCAGTGCTAGACCAGTTGGATCTTCCACAATTGTGTTGTCCTTACACAGTGAATTTATTATGTCATAACTTCAACCATATAACCCAGACTCATCTAATGTTATTGATTTTGATGTTTTTGGTCTTGAGGTAAATTCATACATTAAGGATCATCCAATTATTCTTTTATATCATAGTGATAAAATATTTCTTTGGGAAATGTAATGCCAATGGTATAAGTGTTGGTGAATCATTGTATTTTTCATGACGAATCTTGTATGAGAGAGATAGATATATGGGCCCCAAAGAATAATTTCAATAAACTAAAAGCTCAATGTTAACAGGGAAAGAGTCTCTAGGATGAACCATTATAAAGTCTTTAGGTTGTAAGATCCTAGACATATATGATGTATGTTTTTATTTAAAATCTATTATAAATTCATTTATAATGGTTAATGGATTATTTCTTGTGTCTATATGGATGCTCGAGGGTGTTCTAACAGTTTGAGAGATTAATGAAGGGAGAACATAACCATCCAGTGCTTGTTGCACAGCTGGTGAACTGTTAGTAGTAATTATGCACCCTAATCATGGTTTCATAGAGGCAACGTGATTGGTTTAAATTAATTAGAAAAGGAGGAAGGACAAAGCATGAGGGCTTTGATAGAACAATACCACACCATTATCCTAGAGTTTTTCAAACTATGTAGGATTCATAGGAAACAATCTAGTCTGTCACCCTATTGGAAAGGGGGATGCAAATTGTTGGCCCACAGTTGTCCAACCATGCATCCAGACTGTGTACCCATAAAAAAATTGGAATTTTACCATTTCCACCTTGATATCTAGGAACCCTTAGATGTTTTCCTCACCATTTTTTCTCCAGAAGTATGTGTAATGAACCAAACACAGCCATGCATCCCAAGGATTGATATTCCTCATTTTTAAGATGTTTTACATGTTTTTGGTTGAGATTCAATAAATCAAGTGTGTATAATTCTCCTCATTATTCATTTTTTACTTATTAGTGTCTATGATAATTTTATTTTCAGGGTGAAGCCCAAGGGAACTCATTTTCTGGAGAGTATTATATTGATGTTTCAAAGGGTGTTTGAATCTAAGTTGATGTATAGGGTTAAAAAATTATTCATCTTCAGAATAATGTTAGTCTTGGATAAAAAATATATCCCAAAGATTTTTTTGATATTTATTTATATGTGGTTTTTGTCTTTTATTTCTATGTTACAATTTTTTTCTTCCATGGAAAAAGTGAAGAATTTTTTTGGTTAATTTTTTATTTAACCCCTCCTGATCCTAAAGGGAGGCATCATGGATTCATTGATTAGGTTAGGGGTTATCCATGGGATTCGATTCTCCTTTATCATTTAAATTTAAATGTTATGTGTATAATGGATTTTTATGACCTATATAAAATAATAGATTAGCTTGGTTGTTAATGGTTCACAATGTGTTATTTGGTATGATGTCAATGGTTTAGATGCATGAGAAATTGTAAATGTTTTATTGTGACAATTTGATATGAAATTTTATTGGAAAATTGGTTACTTTGGATAAGGAATGTAAAGGAGAATGTGTAAATGGGATTGATCATAATAGTGGATTATGGATTGAATTAAATCTCACTGTAAATCATGATTGTGTTTAATGGTTATAAGTTATGTAGGAAATTTTTTATGTATAAATAACATGTTCACATGTATTGGTGGTATGTAGAGTATTTACATGAGGTTATACACCCACAAGTAGGTGTGGAAGGTGGATGTAAACCCATACCCTAGATTTCACAGGTTATGGAGGCAAACTGAGGTTATTTTCCACTAACAAATTCATTGGATGAGACTTCCTAGACTGGTTGTCCAAGGAAAGTTGGATATAATTGTCTTTAAAATGTATTCTATATTGAGATAAGGAAATTATCTTATCCCTTCACATATAATAGTTCACTAGCATAGGCCATAATGTAAATGTTGGGAATTCCTAACCCATGGTACAATCGATGAAAATGGTTAATGTGATTTTTGTTAATTAATGCAAAATGGTTTATTGCTTGCTTTACCATGTCATTAAATTAGTACATAAATAAATCACCATTTTAGACTAAATATTATATAGACACCATTTTTGGTGGCCTTTTGTGTTGGACTCACACACCTCTTGGGCCACCGTGGGTACTCAAATAGATTTTAAGGATATAGGTCAGGATAAGGGAAAACACCCTATACTAGAAGGTTCATTTGTGCATGGGATGTGCATGGATAAGGGACCGAAACATGGTTCCAAGAAAAAAAAAATTATATTCTTAAATTATTTATTTATGTTTGGGGTTTACTTATACTTGGAACTATATAATATGACAGATCATAATTAATATTTGGTTGTGGGCTTGTAAACTATTTTGGAAAGTGTTGGTAATGCATGTTTAAATTTTTTTATTATATTATTTATTTAAAAAATTATAGGTTGTGTATTACTCTAATTTAGAGGGTATTCTCTCCACACATGATCTATTTATCTGACAAATTCTATTTGGTAGCCTCTGGTATACAGGGAGTTTCACATGATATCATGTGGTGACCGAACTTGATGAATCATTTTAGTGCCATCTGGGATGGGGACGTTACAAATACTATACATAGAATTTAAAAAATGGATTCTATATTTGGAATAAGAATAATTTACAATTTCTAGTATGTTCAATCTAGTTTTTTATAAGAATAATAAGTGAAAGTAATTCAAAGTGATTATTAATATTATGGTGAAAATGAGTTTACTTTGTTGTTAAACATTATCATAAGGGTAAAAAATATATAGAAACATGTATAAGCGAAATTATATAGAAATAATTCAAAAATATCATACCTTCAAATAAAATGTAGAAAATTATTTTATGCACATGATGTAAGGGTTCATCTCAATAATGTTTAGCATTTTATATTTACATAAATATTACTTCACCTCTAAGATAAAAGGGAACACACCACATCAATTATTAACACATCTCAATCAATTTATTTAATACAAAACATAGTAAAATAAGAATTAAAATTATATACCATAAATATATAAGTCTCCCATTTGGATGAAATCCAACCAAGGATGCCATTTTATCTAACCAAAAATTATTTAAAAAATTGAGTCGTATTATCTATTAATAAAAAAATTTGTTTTATTTCATCCTACACCCAATAAATTCTCTTTAATAAATGATTATATAAAAAAACCTGAATACTAAATATACTGATATGTTTTTAAACTAAACTCATGACCTAAATTGAATCACACTACACTAAAATGTGGAACTTGATCATTGTTTGTGTGTACGTAGGGATAACACCTCTCGAACTCATGTTGTTTTCTCTTCGATATCCACATTACATGGTAGGGAATAATGATGGAAATTATTTATTTATATTACACATATTATATTTATGATATTTTTTTATTTAATTATCTAATAACATATAAATTCATTCTTTCCATTTTATGGAATTATGATAACTTCGTTTGTGGAAGACTCTACCACTTCATCATAAATGTGATGTGATTCATTCACAAATTATATGGTCTGTATTAAGGATGATTTTGGTCAATTTATATGATAAATATGACATAAAAATGATATTAGAATGATAATATATATATTTTATATATAATTTATTTCATTTAATATGAAAATTAAATGGAAACATTGTTCTTTTGTACGTAAAACAATCCATCTCCAAGAAATAAGTATTTCATCTTTTATTTATTTTTTGTATAGATTATTATAAATAAATATATACTTAATTTATATTATATAACTGTTTAGAATATGGATAGATGTAAAAAATGATCTATGTAAGAGGAACAATAATAACTAATCAAAACATTTATGAAAAACAAAACTGGTATTATCCAAAACAATCTTAATTGGTAATTGTTAGTAAATATGTAATAAATGATCATAATAAAATCATATATGGAATGATATATAAAATTATGGTTCTGTTTAAAATTTATAATGACCTTATATTTATTATACATGAGGTTTGATCATTTATTAAGAATTTAAAGACCTATGATAAGGGTCTCCTCATCTCACTTTTATTTCTATGAGATATATGCAACATTCACGACTTATTCATGTTTTGTGGTGTATTAAATTACCTATGAAATATTATCCCGTGATTTTTTTGGATAATTATATTTAATGTTTTTTTGGTTCTATTATTTCATAGACATCATGTTTCAATTGTTACTCAATAAGTATATGGATCTATAGTCTCACTTCTATTTCATTGAGACTTATGACTTATTCATTCCTTATTTCTTTTCTTTTGTATATAAAGCCCATAAATTATTTATACAATCCAAATTCCTAAATTTATGCATAATTTAATATCAATATTATGATATCTATTTTATCTGGTTTACATGATAAAAAATTTACCAAATCAGAAAGGTAATTTTGGATCTATTTTCCTTCATCGAGACAAATGTTTTTTTATGCACATATATTATTTTACAAGGTGTATATAATTCCATTTGACATTTTATATCATGAATATAATTTTTTAATGATATTTGGAACTTGATTTAATTTTATACATTCATGGGTACTTTGATTCAATGTTACCAGAATTGTAGGAGTTTTTTGTTACAATATCATCTTATATCCATATTTATTATGATTATGTTTCCATTAATGAAACATTCAAATTCATCTATTGAGGAATACAATGTGATTTACTGTCCTCAATTTATTCATGAAAATTAATATAATGGACAGTTTTCCCATATTTTATACATTAGATAATTATGAAATGTTTTAAAACCAACTCGACCCTATTTATCTCCTTGTTTAGAAATTTGATTTCCATCAAAACCATCTTTGGTAAAAAAAATCCCGAAAAAATTATATAGTTCTTTTATTATATTGAAGAGATTATTTTACCCATGTTTTAAATTTTTAAAAATGGATTTACAATTAATATTGTTGTCAATTTCCGATCAAGGAAATTTTCAAAAATTTTGATGTTGAAAAAGGAATGTTCATCAAGTAAGGATTTACAAACTTTCATTACCATAATATCTTTAAAACAACCCATTCATGTTTATAAGGTGAATTTTAATTTAAATAATGATTCCAATATCATGTTAATTGTTTGTTATTAATGTTTTTTTCATTGAAAATATTCTTCCAAATGTTTTCATGTTTTCTTTATAATATTTTTATTATATTTTTAAAGAAATTTTTTTCAAAATGTCTTCAGAATTTAATTATATGTTTTAGAAGTTGATTTCAAAGAAAATTGTTTATTAATGATTTCAAGAATTATTTATATTTTTTTTGAAGAATTTTCATAATAAAGAACTTCAAAATGTTTTAAGTCTATATTTATATGTTTTTAATCTATATTAAAAAAATATTTTCACACATTTTTCAATTATTCATTTATTCGTTCCAAATGATATTTTAAATGTAAAGGTGTTAAAAATATTTTTAATGATAATTTATAATATTTCATATTTATTTTAAATGAAAATGTTTTTATAAATGATTTATGATTTAAATAGATTATATAAATGTGGAAAATATATATTTCTCATTAAATGTTTTTAATAATTTTTAAATCATTCTTTAGAAGTTTTCAATGTGCTTATCAAAGAAAAATAGTTTCCAAATGATTACTTTTTTAAAAATTGATTTTTATTGAAAGGTTTACTCCCCTAAGGAATTCTCAATGTGGTCTTCCAGAAACAATCTCCACGTAAGATGATATCCTTTAATATAGTTTACAAGTTACTAGAAATATGATCGAAGGATTCCATTATTATACATTATTTTAATTATTAGTGATATGAAAAATGTTTCTCTTCCATGGGATATATTATGGTAAAATTATTATAAAACCCATATCCTTTAATTTGTTATTCTATGAATAAATGTATACAAAACCAATCTATTATTATAGGTTATGATATGATAAAATGTATATAAAATCCATTTCATTACATCGGTTATAATATTATGTTTATGAAACCCATTATTTGTTTGGGGTTTTGAAATAATGAATGTTTTATTATATTATCCACACATATATATGATGTTATTATGTGATGGGATTGAACTGTATCTCCCAATAATGCATTAGGTAATGATTTATATCTCTTGAGATAGATATGGTTGTAATGGCGAGAGAACATGGTATAGTAATGGACTTTGTGTGCAAAGATTGTATTAGGAGTGATCATTGACTGCTAAAATCATATTGGGAGTGAAAATTGACTTCTTGTATAATTTGGGGAGTGAACTCATTCCACTAAAAGTATTGGGTTGTGAATTGGGATGGTTTTGTATCCTTCCTTTTAGGTGTATCCCCAAGAAGATCCCTGATATGTTTTTCTCTTGACTTGTATAGAATGATTTTATATGCTTATATGTATATAAAAAATAAATATATTATTTATATGTTATTCTATCATGTATTATGATATTTATTCCAATTTTATTCGCATCTTATGAACTAAAAAACATTGTTCCATGTCTCATGTAGATGAAATTTGATATATAAGGAATGATTATCATTTTTTTCATATATTCTCATACACATATAATCTTGGTATTATTATGTATTTACCCTGACTGAGCATCTAAGATCACCCCATTCTTATGTTTATTTCTCCTATGATATGGATAAAGTATTTAGGTATGATTAATCAATGGAATATCATTGTTGGAAACAAAGAATACCGTTCACCATGCTAAAATATTTCATTCCAATTTTACAAAGACACTAAACTATTATGGTGCTCACGCATGTACTTTTATAATGTTCATAATATTCATCCCAGATGATTTAATATCCATGTATTTTAGGCATTAGACACTATAAAATGTATCTTAACTAGGTTACATGACATTTAACAAAAATATATACATCATTTGTCTCTCTGGATATGAGCCTATACAACTCACCTGTAGAATCGACATGATATTTGGAAATTTGAGTCAATCCATAAAATAACATGTAAGAAAAGTAATTGTTCTTTATCCAATTAATAATACCATATATCAGTCTGACATACCGTATTATTGTATTTAACCACAAAATTATCATGAAATTTTATATTAAACTCTCTATATGACCACAGTGTAAACCGGCTACACACTATGAGGTCTGTCCAACCATTTTCTGAGATATCCTGGTTATTATATAGTTTCCATAAAATACAAAATTTTTTATTATTTAGTGGATAATTATGTATCCAAAAAAATTCTATGATATGTTAGCTTTGGTACAAAATGTTTAATTTTGATCACATGTTTTGTATCTTTGTTTACATGCCAAAATATACGCACCTCTTAATAAAAAATTCAATCTGTCTTCATCTATTAGTAAATATATTTCTGATGATAGGAAACATGATCAATGAGAATTGACATATCTGAAAAACATTAATAGAAAATTCAATCATTATAATGATACATCATAAAAAATATGCACAATGGATAATTATATTTTGGTCATATTATATAAGTATAGTGATTTATTTTGTGAGAATATTTAAAATGTATAAGCCTTTAATTTTTGAGATAATCCATGAAAGATAATCCTTAGGGTTTTGAGAATATCCAATAATATTCAACATTAATTATATGAAAAAATTATATAATTCTTCTTGAAAACTATGTTTTTTAGACAAAAATAATTAACCAATGAAATAGAGGGTGATATCTTACCCAAAATGTCATCATCCATACATATGTATACCTCATGAAATAATGTGATTCTTTAATCATAAGGAACCCACCAATTTAATTTTTCCCCATTCATCACATTATACAAGGAAAACGAATATAAAATGTGTTTCACATGTTTTTCAAATAGTTATACATAGTAAAATAATTTACAAATTCATCAATAGTCAATAAATGGTAAACACATGGATATAAATCGATTCCCAATAGTATTAAGTAACATTCATGGAAAATTATATTCAATCAAGATAAAAAATCATATGATATTTACACTATATAGATTAAGAATATATGATGATGTCAATAATATTTCTAATCCATCATTTTTTGGAATTGAGGTGAAAAACATTAAACAAATGGATGATAAATAGGTTATTCATAGAGGAAAGACATTGGAATTAGAAAAATTATCCCACACTAAAAATTTATTGGATATTAAAAGTAGTAACATAGAAATTCTCTTATATCAATGTAATATTTCACATTTGTGAAAACAATGATTAATTATCAATTATATGATGGAGAATACTTTTAGATGAATTATATCATTTTAAAATAAAAATAATAAAGAAAAGAAACTTTTTCCTTGATAAATCATTAAAAAATAAAGTAATAAGATTTATATAATATAATTTTTTAAACCAGTAATCATATAAAAGAAGATTAATTTTTTTTAAATTGTTTCTTGGGAAATCAATGTAAAATTTATTTTCTATAAATATGTTTATAAATAAATATATGGAAAAAAATTCCCTAGATACTTTTTAAAAAACATTTCTAATTGTTATGATAAGAAAAATTAAGAGATATATTGATAAATATATTTTTTATAAATTTATAATAACAAAATAATAAAAAATATTTAAAAGGTACATAAATATTACATGGATTGGTTGATAAGAAATATACATATGATATATACAATACTTTAATATTTCTAAAGACCTCTACTAAGAATCAAATCATAAATATGGAAAGAAAATTTCCATTTAAAATTACAAATGAGATTTAATATGATTATGTAAATTAATATATATATATGAATTATTAAAAATAAATGGAATCATTTTAAATAATGAAAATCTGAACATGGAATAAAAGATTCATTCGTAAGAACGAGATTTATTAATACAAACCAAATATTTTTATTTCATAAGTAAATTTGTCAAAGAAATAAATATTGATGATTAGATGTAATTCCCCCATCAATAAGATAAAATATGATATAAATATGGAATATAAAGGATCTAAATAATTCATGGAATTTAAACACTCATATGAATTACTATGAACTAACGAATTAGGGTTTGAGTCGATGAAAGCCTTATAATATTTGTAACATTAAAATCAAATGAAATTGGGTGAATGATCATAAAATATAAATTAAAATATAATCAAATGGAATAAATTTCATATATGAAATAATATGGAGTGTTAGTTCACTATATAATTAAAATTGTTTAGCATAATATCAAACATGTCACATGGAGTTGATAATGTGATATGGAAACCCCTAAATTGTTCTATGTTTAGAAAAATGCACTCTATGACCCTGTAAAACATAAAAATAAATCTTAATATTAAATTTCATAACCATTTTCATATATATATAATTTTATAATCATTATTTATACCAATTTTACACAATTATATTAGTTATTTATTATCTATTCTCAATATAGGCTGTGCAGAATCATTATATTTTTGAACTAGCTTAATAATAATAGAGTTTTACATAATTATTCTCCAAAATTTCATAATTATTAGAAAATATAAGTTATTTTAGTTTTTTATGATATTTAATGACATTATAATATCATTCAATGTTATTTTTAGTTATGATTAATCTAGAATAAATTGACATCAAAAATGATTTAGTGATATTTAACAAACAAATGATGATATCCTAATTTTTTGCCCTAATAATAAATTTACCATTATAACAGATAATTAAAATCATTTGGATCCTATATATATCATATAAAATCATTAAATTAGTTTTCATTTTCATCCATGATATTATTTTATAGTATTGTTCATAGAGGTGGCTAGAGTGAACCAAACATGAACACACCATAATGAGTGGATGATTATGATTTCGAAAGTACTCTATATTGTTATAATAAAATAATTATATAATATTTATGAAATTATTCTGTTAAATTTATGGTTTATAATCAATATTTAAGATTATTTGACATATAAAAAAGAATTATTTTTAGAACCAACATATGTTTCATCCATGAGGTGAAATTCCGCACAACTCATGATTGTCATTTTTTGATGAATTATAAGGAAATATAAGTGATTATAATATCCCACTGAATAATAATTATTATAATATATGTGTAATATTATTTCTTCAATTTCACCTTCATAATTATTAAATAGATTCTGTGGTGAAAAATATAAGTCTTTTTTTCATGTAGGTGGTAGTATACATAATGCATATTTTATTTTTTTTCTTAATTAGAATGGAAAAAGTTAGATAATTGTTTATTTCATTTGAGTAATAAATGTTAGTATAAAAAAAATTATCATTTAATTATATATTAAATGTAAAAATATATTTTTAAGGCATCAAATGAATGAAATGATTTTTTTTTGAAAAGAAGGTAATCACATTTGGAAATTAAATGTTCCCTTACAATATTCCACAATAATAGTAATCGTTATCAACATATTTTAGAAAATTGGATGAATTAAAAGGTATTTGTTTACAAAGGGAAAATAATAGAACTATATTTAGGTGTATATTAAATTCTTTGACTTGTATTGAGTGTTTAGTAAAAGGCCCCTTCTATATTTTGTGAGAATGTAATTTATTTAAAAAAAATTAGACATAATATAATATGAGAACTTTTTTCTCATGTAATGTGGGAAAAAATGTAAAATAACTAAGTTTAGAAAGAGGTAATGTTCACTAAATCTCATCCAATCATTTAAAGACTTTTTTTAACATATATCAATCTTTTTATCTATTTATTTATTACTTTTATTATTTTTTCACGAAAATTAGTATTTACCTATATAATTTACAATTAATTCAAAAATATTAAAATCAAATTACTACATTATATATAACTAAATAATAAAAAAATGAAATAAACACAATCATATATATTATATATTTTTTAGGGAAAATATTTATAAAAATATCACATGTCACATGTGAATAATTTTTTTTAGAAAAAAGGTGTTATTGGGCCCTAAAATTATCTGTATTATAAAATTAGCGATTTATTTGATTTTAAAGATTATTTTAGGATCATTATAAATAAATATATAATTTTTTAGGCTTTAAATATAATATAAAAAAGTCAAATATAAAAATTCATTAATGGAATAGTTTGAATACAATTTCATTATTTGAAATTTTTTTATGTTCATACTATATTAATTATAAATTTCATATATTAATGTTTTTTATTCATAAAATATAATTTTACTCCTTTTAGAAATATTCAATAAAAAAAATATTTTTATAACTATTTATGTCCTTATAATATAATTATATGTAATAAAATTATTGTTTTTCATAAAAACAATATTTTAAATTGAAAATCAATAATTTTATAAAAATATTCAACATTTAATTGAAGATAATATTTAAATTATGATTCTAAAATGATGATTATTTTTAAAATTTGAAATAAAAATTTTTATAATTTAATTTTTAATGAAAAACATGGAAAATATTTTGTTAAATATTTCTTCAGAAAAATATGTTTTTTTAGAAAAATTAAATATTCATATTCATATATAAAATAATTTATGAATCAAGGTGGTGTTAACAAATTATTAATTTTACGAAAACATAATTGTTTTCACTATAAATTTTTTTAATATTAATCCTTAGAACAAATGCATTGTTATAAAAAATCCCTATTTAATTTTTTCAATGTCTTTCTAAATGAAAATTTCATTTCATTAAAAATAAAATTGAAATATTTGTAAAATAATAATGGGAAATTAATCCATCTAATGTTAACATTTTTTAAGTACACTTTTATAGATAATGTGTGAAACCATCATGTACCAACAAGAACATCAAACATTATACTAGATGGATGAATCATTAAAGAATAACTTAAACCTTTTAGATACATCATCCCAAAATAATTTCTAGGAATGTTTAGTTAACTTTTTATCATGAACATATCTGATACTATCATCCAATTGGTTGGCCAATATTACTCATGTCTGCACAAACTCTTCCTCCTTTACCTTCATAGTGTGGAATCCTCTATATCGAATTAAATGTTGTTTGATGATCTAGTCACCCTTCTCTCTATTAGTTTCCACTTGAATCAGTTCTCCATTCATCCTTACTACATATTCCGTAGAAGAATTCAAGACCATGACCTTCTCTAGTATCTCTTCTTTAGAGTGCATAAGAATATAACATGGATTTTTAATGGTCTCTACATCAGCACACACGAAGATTCATCTGTGATAACCAATGCTACACCCAAATCAGCCTCCTTTTAAAATATCACTTGAAGAGTTGTTAGTGGGGCAGAAAAAACAACCAATTCTCCTAAGTCTGAGACCATTCTCCAACCTTATTAACCTTCATCTCTATACTATGATCCTTTATCTTTGGACCTTCATTTGTTCCAATTACACTCATCATGTTAAAGAAAACCTCCTTTATCTACACTTTTTTAGATGAATCACCCTCCAATACCTTGTTCCACCTTTTTTATATGATATTACCTCGATAGGTCATAATAGGTATGAGTATTCCCTTGGGCCATTTAATTTACTCCCCTTTCACATAATGATTCTACCATGTTCCCTGTTTTCTCATTCTCGTCTTCTTCCTTGGGTTGTGAAGCCCTCTAATGGATGTTACTTTTGCACTATCCTCCGAGGGTGGGTCATAACTCTCCCCAACCCGAGACACCATTCATGGGGGACATACTGCCATGATTGAGAGTAGATTATGTGTGTAAGATCCCAAAACAACAAAAACAATACTGATATTAATTGAGGATATGGTTAAACTAGGATTTTCTCTTCCCTTACCCTTCTCCCACTTCCCCAATTCACCTGATACTTTTTGCGACTGAGTTTTATACCCCTGTAGTCCACTACCTCTACTCCATTTTCAAACTGTGAAATTTCTACATTATAGGGAATCGTAGAAGACTCCATTTCATTGTTACCCCCACCCCGAAGCAACCACTTCATGTCCTTCAAATATGATGCACAATCGATATTCCATCTCCATAGCCACATCATTACTTGCATTTACCTTTCTTCCACTCAACCTGTATCATGTTGTACCAAACATATTTCCCTCACACTATCAATATAGAGAAGAACGTTATAGGAGGAAGTTTTTTCCATTTAATTCCTCAACCTGATAAAAAATAGAGAAACTGACAGGTTTCCTAGAGGCACCAATTACTTCTTCACCGGCAACCATGTTCGGGTTGTGTGGACAAGCCATGCCTGAATTTATGCATTGTAGATCTCTGGGGCTCAACGATATGCGTCTCATACTTACTATGGAATAATGCACCACAACTCACATTAAAATACAAAATAGTAGGGTATTGATACATCATATATACCTCAACAAATTCCCCATACTCCTTGTCTCAACAATTAGTACTCGTCCACATGGAAAATCGAGACCCCCTATGACAATCTCCTAATGAGTGTCTGTGGCGCCTGCACCTAGAGAAGAAATTATTCCAATTTACTTTTACCATACATTGTTTGTAATGATATTCCTCACCCAATGTTATCTAGATATACTCAAACTGATATTTTGAATCATCCCTTTCAACCCAAACATGCGGATTGAATGGGTGATTAAGTGCCTTTGTGCGACTATCATATCACATGTATATACCAATTTGATTCCATAAAATATTAATAACAGATGGTTTTTAAACCTTATAGGAATATAGTGAAATCCTACCCATGTCTTCATAGTAGGAGGATCATGATTGATATGAATATAGAAACTCCATTGGAATAGGTAAGATCTAAATAGGATGAAGTTGTGAGCTGCACATGACCAGGCCTTGATAAGATCGGACTGCGAAGAAAAATGACCCATTATGTTCATGTTATGCTAAAGACCCATTGTCTCCCTATCCTGCAAATCCTTGGTTCAGAAGACATGCATATCAAATAAGTCAACAGAAGGATTCTGCTTTTTAAACCAAGAAACCAAGGTATTAATTAGTAGATTCTACGATTCTGAGAACTCCACATTCAATAACAATAGATTAGGGCACCTGTCAAGAAATTATGAAACCTTCAGACCGAACAAAAAATGGGGGACAGGGGGATGAAAATCGATATTTCATTAGGGAATAAAGAGGAGGATTCTATTTTGGTGGGAAGAAAGGGTCCCTCCCCCATCAGCGGGGGAGGTACCTGCATAGTGGCCATAATCATCATGGAGAGGATAGAGTCGCTAGGGTATCTCCTGACTTCCATCCCAAAATACTATTTGGTAAATAAATTTTTTCCTAAATAATCACATTCTTATATAATCTTAATATTAAAGTACATATACCATCTAGATCTATAATGAACATAATAGAATATATTAGGTGTTGTGGCGATTGAGAGAGATGATTATATATTTATAGAAATCAAATAAATTTCTAAAATAATGAATTTATCTCTTATTTCATTACACAAATACCATATTTTTTCAAGTTAATATTGGTAATGGTCTAAGTAAAACCCATGAAAATAAAATTCATTCAATTCATAGCTAAATTATTTTAATAAGGGACACTAAAGATAATTGATAAAAATTTATTCATTCAAAAATTACATAATATGTTCATTTTTTATACATATGAATTTAGCGACTATATTTATTTAGAAAAATGAAATTTTATCAAATAATGATTCCATTTTAGTATGATTCAAAATATATAATTTTGTTGATAATAATATATATATATATATATATATATGTAAAATATATTTTAAATTTACCGGTCATTATAGCCCCCTGAAAAAATTTCATACTATTAATTTTATTATATTTTTTTACTAGTGAAAGAAACTCAGAATACAAGATAAGAAAATAAAAATTATCAAGTATTTTACATAGCCTTCTAAAAATAAATTAAATTATAAAATTCTTTATTAGAATAGGAAAATAATAATATTTGGTTTTCATGTAATGATTTTATTTGATCATCACTCATGATCATGTGTCATAACTCCCATAAAACATTTAGTTACAAAATATATCTCTTATTTATTCATGAAGTGATATGCAACAATTATTTTGGTTTAAAAAACGAAATTAAATTTCTTTATGTTTTAGACATTTATGGATTTTATGTAGAGATAGATATTATATTTAAAAATAACATATAACTTAAATAATTTGAGGATAAAAATATTTTCACAATGCACATTCGTAAAAAATTAAATATGTGGTAAAATCCAATAATATTTTTACTTTGTGAATAAAAATTTTAGGGATTTGATTTTATGTTTTTAAAAAATACTTAGATACACTAGGTAATAACTTAACATGTCATCCCAAAATTGAGAGTGGATGATAATTATATATTAATTGTTATGTTAATTTTAGTAGTTGTGATTAAATGTTTTGACCATGGTTCCCTTATTTTGGTAGGTTTTTGATCCCTATAATCGATTCTAAAAATTTCATTGGGATATCAATTTAGATAATTCACAAATCCTACATATTTAACATGTTGATGTGTAGAGGCGGTATTAGTTGGGAATCCAAAATGTTCAATTATATTGGATAATGACTGTAGCTCTATTTTATAATCATGAGATCAATGCAAAATCCTTCAACACTTCAAATACTTCCTTTAAGACCTTCATTCGGTTCCTCTTCCCAAAATATTGACACATAAAATTTAAATAGTCTATACTTCATTATCTACATCACCAAATATTTTATGAAAATATATATTTTTCTACTTTTTTGATCCAAAGTGTGTATAATATTTCATTTTATTAATCATAACATTAGAATATTGGGTGAGAATAAAGAAAATATAGGTAACAACATGTTGTATCACATTTTTTTTCTCATTAGAATAATTTTGGTGTTATCCATCTGATCCATTATTAATTTGGTTCCCTCATGATTATATTCATTATTTTAATTGATAGTTAATAGTAATAAGATCAAAAAGAATTTAAAATAATGAAGATAATGAATTTTTAATATTAAGATTTATCATTTGATGAAACCATTATAATAATCTATATTAATTTTAGTTTAACCGATATCACTCTTAGATCAATAAGTTTTTTTCATGTTGGATTATGTGATAATGAGTAAACTATTACATTTAAGTATTATAGAAAAAATTCCTTTAAAGTACTTTTAAAATAGAAAAAAAATTAATTGAATCACACATCCTGAGCATGTCAAACCAGATGTGCAGTTATGACATTATATCTGATGCCTTAGGTGACGATTAGATTAACACCAAATATACTATTTTTTAAGGATACTTCTGATATAATAACAAATGATAGGGTGTGTAATTAAATTTAGTAAAAAAATCATTATATATCTAAGAGAGCCACACAATATCTTCTATATCAATTTATAAGGATGTTGTCTTACAATGATACTTATATCTATGTATTTTTATAAATATGTCATATTCCAATCCAGAGGAAATATATAATGTTCAATATAAAAAACTAATATATTAAGATATACCTTTGTAAATATGATCAAATGTAACCAATAAATCCTTTGTAAACAGTGTGACAATTAATTTTTTACAAGAAATAACATCTGATCATTAATGTTAACTAAAAAATCATCTAATAACCATTGAGGTAAACCATGATAAATTAACACATATTTTCACTATTTTACATGAAAAATAATTCAAACTCACAAATAGTACTACAAACCCTAGAACAAAACATTTGATAACATCGAGCAATATTTATTTAAGAATAATATTCTATAATATTTGTAAACATTCCATAATACTAGATCCAAAATAGACACAATTGTAGACTTCACAAAAACTATAATTTTCATAAAACTAGAGGAATGGAACTCGAAAAATTGAGTTATATATAATTCATAGAATGAAAAAATATTTCATCAAATAATGAAGTATTAAATCTTAATAAAAATATAAAGCATGAGAAGGGAATAAATTCTGTATTAAATAATAATGTAATCCCTGAGAGTTGTTATTGAGTAATGATATAATAACATATAAGGGAAAACATGTAACTTGAAAAAAATAGCGTGGAACCATGATATAATAATCATGAGAACTAGATAATAATAATCATAATATGGAAGATAAATGTAACATGTCTAATAAGACATATAATAAAATATAATTCTTTTCACCAAACATAAGTATAAGGTATCATCATAGTTTGAGCATGTCTAATATTTTCCATTCTTTAGTCTAGGGGAAGATCTTTGATGTCTCACCTTTTAGTTGATGATCATGTCAAGGATGGATCACCATTTATGTTTTGAGTATATCCATGACTCTTCTCACTTTATAATGTAATCATATACCTGAAGTCTCAGCTTTTTGTATGTTATATTATAAATGAATTATAAACGATTTACTCGGGAGTATATCCAAGAAAGACCACTAAACATTATCTTATGTGTATTAAAACATTTCTTAATTCACTAATGTGTGGTATATGACCCCACCTATCATCATACATACAAATGACTGCTAGTTTAAATCATTTAATTTGTCACAAAACAAACCCATGTAACGAAAATGTGTTTCATTCATCGAATCATAGAGAACCCTTATAATGAAATTGGATTTTATATAAATTTCAAATGTATTAACATAAGGAAATAAATATTAAATATAAATATATAATAATAAAATGGTAATCCAGATGGATTAAATGTGTTTCCAATGATATTATATAGTAGTATAGGTATATAAAATTCAATCACGATAATAATTAATATGGTACGATATTTTATGATCTGAAAAATTTCCCTAATAAATTGATATTTGGAATCAATATGATAACCATCAATGAAAGAAACAAAAAAGTTGGTATTCAAAGGGGAGTGAATTTAAACTAAAAACCATTTTGATACATATAAGAAATTTATGTATGATAAAGTATGTGATAGATCATTTCAACTTTATAATTTTATCATTGATTATTTTTTAAAACAATTGTAAAAATTTCAACATTATATATAGATTAATTGTAGACAAATTGTAGGATATAAAATATATAAAAAGGAATAAAATTCTAATTGTATTCATAAAAACCATTCTTGATAATAGATATAAAATAATGGAAAAATATTCTAGTATTTAAAAACATGGATCTTAGGAAATATGAATCGAGAATATGGAAAAGTTATTGATGTAAAATTTTAAAAAATACTTTTTTTTATTATTTATATAAGAAACCTATAAGAGTTGAATTCAACACATTATATCCAACATATTTTCTAAAAAAAATAAGGACAAAATTTAAGATATAATAAAACAGTATTTTATAAAATATCAAAGAGTACATTAAAAAACATAATTGTTTTATTAAGTGATATATGTGAAATATATCAATTATATGGAAAAAGAAATTTTACATTTTGAAATAATATTAATAAAAATATACATCTTAAATTTGTAAAAATATTTTCAATTTGAAAATTGGGGATGATAGATAAGTGAATCTTAGTAATTACTCAATATTTTACTTTTAAAAATAGATGAAAACGACAGCGGGAATGAAAATATTGTCCTGGAATAATGATTCACTAATATAAATGGGAGTTATTCCAACCAAAATAATACTTTTATTTAGAAAAATATTATATCAATTTAATTTATATTTATAATTAGAGGAAATTTACCTATAATATAAGATAAATATTTTTATAATATAAGGAAATAAAATGATCAAAAAAAATAGAGAAGGTATTTTTACTTAAGAAACGATTTGAACGAAGGAATAAAATTTTGAGTTAATGAAACCCTTATGGTATCTATAACTTTTGAATTAATGGTTATTCAATGGAAGATCATGAAAGGGAATATATAATCATATGTAAAAGAATTTTGGAATCATATACAACATATAAAATATAATGTGGTAAAAAATATCAAAAAATTCTCATAGAGTTGAAAATGAGACATCAAACCCATTAACATATCCCAACATAGTCCATTTCACTCAATGCTCATATATAAAATAATTGACATCATACAATCATATTTCAAAAGGCTATTAGTAAAAAAAATTGTAAAAAAATAATTTATAATTATTCACAAAATTTATATTAGTTGGTTATAATATATTTTTAATACAAAGTGTGAGTAAACTTGATCATCATGAACAATTTTCATAGTAATGGTTTTTTATTACTTATCCTCCTAAATTTAATCATTTCAAAGCATTAAAAGTATCATAATTAATTATTAATGATATTGTAAAATGTAATAAATAATCCCTCTATGTTAATAAATTTTATGAAACATACCAGAATAAAATAAGTGGATTTGATATTATAATGTTATTATCTCAAAATATTAAATTTTATAAAACCATAGTGGTATATTGATTAATTTTTTTATATCAGTGTTACCATTAAATTAAAAATTAAAATCGATAATTACATATTTACATCATATTTCATCATTATTTATGTCCAAAAATTTATCCTTGAGTATGTTTTATATCATCATTCGAGTAGGTGGTTAGATAGTCCCAAACCTGAACATACCATAATAAATGTTTCATAAAGTTATTGAAATTTTTTTATTCAATAATAATTTCACTAATAAAGTTTCTTAATATTTTTATATAGATTCATTCATGGATTCAAATAATATTTATATAGGATTTAATAAATAATAAAGAATCTACATGAAAATTTATATAAGTTACTTTGTGGAGGTGGTAGTCTTCCCAACACATGATATCATCTTATTTTCATGAATAATGAATGATAAATATAATGTATTATTATTTTTAAATTAATAAATATATTACTATTAATTATTAAATATGAATAATTAAATTTCTTCCTTCTAATATGTGAAGAGAGGTGGTGGTGACAAATGGAAGTCATCGATTCACAAAGTTTGTAGCCTAAAAATTTTCTAATTGATGATTTCGTTTTGATAATAATAAATGAAAATGGTTGTAAATTGTTATTACATTATAATTATATCATTTAGAATACATTAAATATACATTCCATTCTACTGGAAATACATAATATTTTTTCGATGGTTTTAATGAAATTAAATGAATTTTAGGAGTTGAATGTGCCCACACTGTTGAATTAGGATTTTCATGGGAATATTATTATGAAATATATGTATTAAATCAATTTTAACATAATGGGATCTCTGAAATAGAATAATAATATAAAGGAAGTATAATGGGTAGTTTTAATGGGAGAAAACTTATTCATTTAGTATTATTTATGTTATGGTAATTGGACCATTCTATTAGTGGTGAGAATGACATTTTTATATATATTAGAGTTTTCTATATAGGGTGAATATATTTCACAAGTATAGTGGCTTGAAGAAATTTTAAAAATTAAATTACTGATGGGTTAATTTGATGAATATTATAACCACATAGTTTGAAACACGTTTTTATCATTATTCAAGCCCATTATGACATGATTTGGTACATTTATTATATTAGTTTTCAGTAGGACAACCATTTTTTACCTATGTAATATACTTTTAATTTCTAAAATTAAAAGGTCCTTATTATATTATTTAGAACTAGTGATATAAAATATGAAATAAATATCGCATATAATATTTATATTTTTATATAAAGGTAATTATAAAATTATAATTAGTAACATGTAACTACCAAAATTTATAAAAACTGAATTTTTATACATAAAATTTTTGTATATTATATATTTTTTAATGGATTTAATTTCATGATTAAAATAAGTTTATTAAAAATATTCCATGGATTAAAATGAAATCCATAGACTAATCTTTCCAAAATAAAATATAATTAAAATATGTTAACACCACTTTTTTTACAGGAAAATATTTAAAATTTTCATTACATGTTAATCATAGATTTTATAAAAATACACTTGTCTTTAAAAAAATATATGTTTACACCTAGAAAAAATATTTCCTCAATTTAATTGCATTATAAATTGATAGGCATTTATTATATAATTATAATGTTATAATAGATTCCTTTTTGATAAAATCATATTTATCCCTATAAATATTCTATTTTAGAAAGACCCAAAATTTCATCATTAGCTAATATTGATGGATGAATCTAAAATAAAGTTTATTTTTTCAAATTAAAAATCACTTCTCTTAATTTAACATTAAAATAAAATCATGAAATTATAATAAAAACTCTTTGTATGAAAAATTAATATTTTTTATAAAATCTATTATGTATTACCTTAATAATTTCCTTAAAATTACTAAATAAGATATTATTAAACTAGAAATATAAAAATCAAATAATATTTTCAGTTACATTTTTCTATGTGCAAAAAATAATTTTTTTTAATAAAATTATTTCCTTACGTTTAGAAATCAATTATAAAATATACATTAGTCTTAATTAAACATAAATTTATAATAATTTTTTATATAAAATAATTGGGTAATCTATTTTGGTAGTTGAGGGTTGTAATTCATATAGTATATATATATTTGAAATTTTTATGATCCTAAATTTATCCAATATATAATTTTTATCATATTTTAAATGTCCACATTCAATTTTTTCTTCATCTCCGGAAGACCCTAGAGTTGATACCTATAACACCCCAAGCTTCTACGTTACGCTTCTCTTTGAAAAATGCAATAGAGTGTCTTGTACGAAACATCGAGTTCTAACAAACACCACAACCAATCAATCTAGCCATTATGAATAGTAATACATAATTTTTAAAATTTTATTAATTTTGCCTCTCAAAATGGACTTCATTTTTGGATTCAGAGTATCGAATTCAGCCTAAGGTGAAATTTTCGTACTTTTCGGATAACTTTAATATTTTGATGAGTAGTGAAAATTACTAAATTTTAATTAAAAACAACTTTTTAATAAAAATTATTAATAGTAATTAATTATTAATTTTAGTGGTTTTAAAGTATATTTATAATATATCTTTACCATTTAATAAAATGTTGGCCATTGGACATAATTTTACAACTAAACCTGACACAAACAAGCATCAATCTTTTGATAGTTATTATATCTTAAAAACACGCTTTTTGTTTTGACACAAGAAATTAATTTTAAATTAATTTTTTCCACTTCTATGTTCTGAATTTGGAAAAATGGATTCCATATTTTGAATCAGGATGTCCATATTTTGTAAATAGATAACTTTTATTTTTAGACATTTTGAATAATTATTTCGGCAAATATTTTATTTATCATGGTTAAAGGGTAAATCCGGTAAATAAGGGTTAATAAATAATATTATAATAATAATAAATTACCCTAAAACATGTCCTAACCTTATTAGTGGATACATTTCCGACCATGGTAATCTTCGGGTCGATTTTTGGACCCCACGGAGCCACTTGTATGTGAGAGGGACAATTTATTTTAATTAAGATAAAATAAATACAAAATTGACATAAGCATATATCTTTTAGAAAAACAATTTTTACATAAAGTTATATATGTTTTATTTTCGACTATAACTATTTATTAGAAATATAAAATGTTTTCCTACATAATGGTATTTTATTTATTATTTTTAGAAATTATATAATTTTATTTATTTATGACTCAATGGTGATGCAGTAATTACATAATTGATGAAAAATTATAATAATTAATATTATAAATAACCAAATAAATGTAATTTGAGACTATTTATAAATACCAATAATTGTCTAGGATAATCTGAAATGTTAGGATTGATTTAATTAACGTTGTACAAAGTAATCATTTTGTTATGATTGTTACAAAATTCAATTATTGAATAGTGTCAAAATTGACATAAAATATTATTTAAAACAATTATTATATTATTAATTGATATTAAATTCCTAAAAATCTAAGGTTCATCCAAGAGACTTATATCATGATATTTTTATCATTAATAGACCACTTTTGGGGTCTATTGGATGTATATAGTATGTTTATGAACCATATAATATAAAAATACAAAGAGACATTGTAATAGTGAAACTAATTAACTAAGAGTTAATACATAAATATAAGGTTAATATAGTAACCCAAACCTATCTAAATCCTATTGGTTGAGTTATTTTCAACCTATCCTCACCTTAACCTCTAAATAATCCACTTTGGAGCGATGAGAAACCGAATTTCAATTTATTATAAAATAATATTTCTAGCTTTTCCAAAGGTGCCCCTTAACCCTCTTATAAATGGGCACTCCCCCATCTCACTAATTCACACTTTCAAAAACTTTTGGCTCGGAAAAACCCTACCCAAATACTCTCTAAACATTCCTCAATACAACTTAGATTCCTCAGCTTGATTAGAAATCCGTCCTATGGATCCCTTTTAATCAAATCAAAAGGAAGAACCCGAAGAAGAGGTAATGTTTTCACCACCCCTTTTCATGTTCATTTATTCATCAACTAATTTTTTCTTTGTTATTCCCATTTGAAAATAATAACTCCAGTATCTTACATATAATTTGATGTTATTATAAATATGGTACAACCATATTCCATATTCTATCCCTCCTTTGAATGACATGTCACCATACGTGCGTACGTATGGCTTACCGTCTCCACATCGTGGTGTACTTGTTATTCAATATATTATTATTTGGATGGGTATAATAATGATGTGTAATTCTTGTAAATAATAAATATAACATGATAATTATGTTTTATATATGATATACCATCCAATTATATATTATTGTAATATCAAAAGAATGATATTGCCGCTCGTACGTACGTACGGACTACCGTCTTCACGAACACGATGAGATTAATTACCCATCATATCCATTGAAGACTAATTCTCATTTAATGTTTAAAAATAATTTTTAAGGACTTGATATAATTCTGGATATGATTAATATACAACCTATCCATGAAAAACATGCCTTATGTAACAAAACATATAACATAAAACGAGTAAGTTAACACTCGAAACAATGATAATACTAAGATATTATTAACAAATCAATGTTAAAAGATCATTTATGATATCATAATTATGTATATGGTTCTAGTATAATTTAATATCAATTATTTTACCATTATACAGCAGGTTAACCTACCCCCAACCAAGGAAAAGTACAAGGTAAGGGTTTATTTCACAATCTCTTCATTATTTGAGGTTGTTTATACGTAATAATCTACTGGGACTTCTTTATCATCCATATCCATGTTTCATTAAAATGTATTTCAAAATATTTTTACTATTTACTAGAATATGGGTTAAATTCATTTATACCCTTTTTGTCTTTTATAAGTGGTTTATAAAAGAATCTTTCCGTCGTTTTCCAAACAAGGTCATTTTTAACCTTTTCGACAGAATTAAGGTAAGAATGTTTTTTTTAACTTATACGGCGGGTGTAGATATTTTCCACCATTATAAAATCGTCTAAGCTTCCCTTACAAGGTTATAAGAAAATTTCCAAATTATATGTTATATTTTTTAATTATGTGACTTTTAAATGATTCAAAAAAAGGGATATTTCTCTCAAATAGTTTTGATTTCATCTATGTCAACATCCTTTGCTGGATTTTAAGCTTATTTGAAGTTGATTTATTATGATACAAAACATCCATATTGAATTGAAGGTTTTGTGATATTTTTGACTGTGGATGTTTTATTATTATACCATTCAAGGTTTATGATGAATGTTTTGACATTTCATATGCTAGTTTTAATATGAAGGGTTATGTTATGTCTAAACCTGTTCATATGAGAAATGCATTGACTTAATATGTGATTAGTGAAGCCCGATATAGCTCCTCGATGCATCAGTAGGTCTCATGAGTCACTCTAGTGTCCTGGCACAAGGCCTTGACAAAATATTATTTGTACTCATGGCACGAGGCCTTGGCTATGTGGTTATGATAGTCCGACATTATGCATTCCATCATTATGAAAGTGGTTATTGATATTGCATGTGATTATTCGATTAGTAGAATATCCATGTGAATAAGTAAATGGAATTATTTCATCTTATTTCTTCCATATTATGTTGATGTTCAAGTTTAAAAGGCTTTTTTTAGTTATACATTGCCTCAAATATTTATTCCTATTTATGAAATTTTTCGCTATATTGTTATCCTTAGTGGGCATTTGAGCTCACCCCTTTCTATGTTTTATTTTTCCCAGGATGTGAAGAAGTATTTTATGAATGACATGCAGGGATAGTGTGAGGGGATATGAGTGTGGAATATGGAGACTATATTGTTGTAATTATCATTTTATGATGTAATGTAAACTTTATGAATGTATCTAGTTTTTTCAAGGCTACTAAACCAGTCGGTATTTCGAGACATGAACATTCTTTTGATCATGCCAATGTTATGTAATAATGCACCAACTCTGGGTAACTAGGGTATGGGGGTTATAGTTGGTATCAAATAAGTTTCAAACAAACCTTGGAAGCTAGATTTAGATAAAATCTGATTAGAGAACATAGTCCTAAGATGAACTTTGAGGATTAGTTTTGAAGAACTTCCTAGAATTTTGGTATTGTAGATATTTTGTGTGTTTTCGGAGCAATACATCCATTTCTGGATATGAGCAAGGAGAGGCAGATCTGGCACAGATGTACCTAGGTGTAAAACCCAAAAACACCGCTGTGAGCTGGACTCGAATGGGAACTGGTGCATGACAATGGGCCTTGTTGCACTCTTAGTTACGACACCCATGGGGGGATATGTTTAGGATAACTCTCATTTTAATAAAAAATCATTATTATGGGTTTATGAGTATATACATACTCAATTAAAACATTTTTATGATTATGGATTATATCCATAAATAGTTCAATTTATGTTAAGTGTTTTATAGGTATGAAATTATGTATTTTGATTCATAAACTGATCTAGTTTATGCCCTTGTTTAGAAATGGCGCCTAGTGGAAAAATGGAAACAGTATCAATGCACGCACTCCATGTAGGGATTTCACTCCTGATCAAGATAATTATAGTGCAGCTGGTGATGCAACTCGTGCCGATCAGCTAATCACCATACTAGGACAACTCACATAGGTTCTGAATAATAACCTTACCCGTATAGACCACCCTAATCCACAACATGGCTGATCAATGTTAGATCGCTTCATGAGGCAACAACCACCAATGTTCAATGGGAGTACAAATACCTTAGTAGCTGAGCAATGGATAAATTCCCTAGAGAAAATATTTTAGGCTTTGGGAGTAGTGAAAGGGAAAAAGTTATCATGGCAGTTTACCGCCACACTGGAGATGCTAATCAGTGGTAGACATTGATTCAAAACACGAAGGAAGATGATGAAGTATCAAATATAGAATGGAGGGAGTTCAAAGATATGTTTTTAGAAAAATACATTCCTCGTGACCATCGAGCAGATATGGAAAGACAATTTCTGAGTCTGAGACAAAAGGAGGATGAGAATGTCACAAAGTATGGGGCTAACTTTACATGGTTAGCAAGGTATACTGGTCATTATATACGTAACCCATGATGTAAGATTTATTGTTTCATTGATGGGTTAAAACCATTTCCCCATTGATAATTAGTCTCACAATCCTTCTCGTCATACGAAGACATTGACTCATGTGCTATCAAGATAGAAAAGGAATTCTCTATGTCTTGTGAAATTAAAGTAAAGCAAGAGAATAAGAGATCTACTAGTCAATCTGGGAATGGATATAAGGGGAATAAGGGAAAGGTTGAGTATCCATCATGTGGTAAATGTGGGAAGAAACACCATGATACTTGCTTAAAAGGAATGAGAGTATGTTACAAGTGTGGTGGAAAAGGCCACCATGCTCATGATTGCAAGGGGAAGAAGGAATCTACTGATGTCCAACGATACAATTGCAGGGAGATGGGACATTATGAAAATTAATGTCATAAGAGTCAGGGGAACTTACCTCAGAAAAGGCCAACGGATCAAGGCCATGCTTATGCTATCACTACTGCTGAGATAGAATCTTCAAAAGACGTGGTGGCAGGTAATTTAATGGTTTCTCATGTTTAGAAAATTCATTATTTGATTCTGGATCATCGCATTGTTTCATATTGTCCCATTTTTCTAATAAAATTAGATATTTTCAATTTGATTTAACTAGGGAGTTGTTAGTTAAACTCCTAGGGGGAAGTATCATTGCAACAATGTTTTGTGAATCAGTCCCCATTAAGGCACATAAATGTTATTTATCTTCTAATCTCATCATCATGAATATTATTGAATTTTATATAATCCTCAATATGGATTGGCTTTTGGACCATGATGCGAAGGTTTATTGTAAGATGAAAGAGGTTACGATTCTTGATGTTGATGATAAGGAACACCTTATCTTTAGAGCAGAATCATCACCACCTAATTCTTATATTGATCCACCCCCAGTAGCTCAACTAAATTCAATTATTGTGGAGGAAGAGAATGAAATGACTGTGGGTGAGGAAATGAATGTTCAAATAGAGGATGTACCTATTATGAATGAATATGTAGATGTGTTTTCATAAGATTTATCTGGACATCCTCCAGAACGAGAAGTTGAGTTTTCTATTGATTTAATTCCTGGATCAAGGCCTATATCGAAGTCCCCTTATAGAATGACCACTATGGAATTAGTTGAACTAAGGAAACAACTAGAGGAATTGAGTAATAAAGTATTTATTCACCCTAGTGTTTATCTGTGGGGATCCCATGTTCCTTTTGTAAGAAAAATATGGATATATGAGATTATGTATCGACTATAGGGAGATCAATGCTATATCAATAAAGAACAAGTATCCCATACCTCACATTGATTATTTATTTGACCAACTGCATGGAGATCAAAACTTTTCAATGATTGACCTTCGATCTGGATATAATTAGTTGTCTGTGAAAAAGGAATACATTCTGAAGGCAACATTTTGAACAAGGTATGGGCATTATGAGTTTACAGTAATGCCTTTTGGGATGACTAATGCACCCTCTGTATTCATGGATCTAATGAATAGAGTTTTCAAGGAATATATCTATGATTTTGTTGTGGTATTTATTGATGATATCTAGGTATACTCCAAAAGATACAACGATCATGATAATCACTTGCACATTATCTTGAAGACTCTGAGAAGAGATGAATTATATGGGATTCTTAGCAACTGTAAATTCTTTCATCAAGTGATTTCTTTTCTTGGACATATTTTCTCTAAATATGGAATCTCTGTTGATCCTTCGAAGACCGAGGAAATACAAGAATTGCCAGCACCTATGAGTATAAATGAGGTACGTAGTTATATTGGTTTAACTGGTTATTATCGACGTTTCGTCCATAATTTTTCCTGATTGGCTAACCCATTATCAAAGATCACACGTAAGGGGGTTAAATTTGATCAGACAAAAGAGTTTGAAAAATGTTTCAAAGAACTGAAAGATGATTATTCAATTCTCCTATATTGACTCTACCATCGGGGAATTATGGGTTCGTTATTTATAGTGATGCATCGATGAAAGGACTTGGTTGTGTCTTTATGAATAATGATAGGGTTATTTCCTATGAATCACAATAGTTTAAAATTCATGAGCAAAACTATCCTACTCATGATCTTGAGTAAACAGCTACGATATTTGCTTTGAAGATATGGAGGCACTACCTCAATGGTGAAAAATGTGAGATTTATACTGATCACAAGAGTTTGATATATATTTTCTCACAAAAAGAACTCAACATGAGGCAAAGGAGATAGCTTGAACTACTCATGGATTATGATTGTACGATACACTACCACCCGGGGAAGGCAAATAAGGTGGCAGATTCTTTGAGCAGAACAGATCCTGGAGATTTGAACATGATGAGAATTGAAAGGGATCTGATTTTCATGGATCTAGTGAAGATGGATATGGGAATTACCATGGAAGGTGAAACATCAATTCTTTTTCAAATGGTTGCCAAACCATATTTACTAGAAAGGATAAAGAGTTCTCATATTGGTGATGAAGAGTTTCAAAAGAAGATTAAAGCTGTGAATGATGGGATATTAAATGACTTTGGGTATGAAAATGGAATTTTGAAATTCGGGAAGAGACTTTGTGTTCCCGATATACCAGATCTAAAATGGGAATTGCTAGATGATTCTCATAGTTCCAATTTATCTATACAACCTGGGAGCACCAAAATGTATAGAGATTTGAAGGAACATTTTTAGTGGGAAAACATGAAGAGGGAGATTTCTGATTTTTTGTCAAGATGTATAGATTTTCAAAAAGTGATAGCTGCAAGGCAACCGGCTGGATGAGTATTGAAACCACTTCCCATACCTGAGTGGAAATGGGATAATATCATGATGGATTTTTTCATGGGACTACCAAATACACCTAGAAGGAACGATGCAATATGGGTTATTATTGATCGTCTTAGAACGTCAGCACATTTTCTTGCTATAAGAGAAGATCTACCAATATAACATCTAGCAAGAATATATATTGATGAAGTCTGTGAGACGTCATGGTGTACCATTAACGATTCTTTCTGATCGTGATCCCTGTTTTACTTTTTGATTCTTGAAAAGACTTCATAAAGCCTTGTATAATGTACTTCATTTGATATCTACCAACCACCATCAAACAGATGGACAATCAGAACGAACTATTAAAACCTTAGAAGACATGTTGAGATCCTGCTCACTTGACTTTCATGGAATGTGGGATAAATATTTACCTCTGGTAGAATTTTCCTATAACAATTTCTTCCCTTCGAGTATTCTGATGTCACCATATGAAGAGTTATATGGAAAGAGATGTCGCACACCAAACTGTTGGGATGAGGTTGGTGAAAGAAAACTTTTTGGCCCATAACTAGTGGAGGAAACGATGGAAAAGGTGAAGGTAATCCAAAACCACAACAAAGCAGCTCAATTTAGGTAGAAGAGCTATACCGATAATCGAAGGAAGGATTTGTAATTTCAAGTCGGTGATCATGTTTTCCTGAAGGTGTCTCCATGGAAGGTAGTCATACGTTTTGGTAAGAAAGGTAAATTGAGTCCCATGTACATAGGAACTTTGGAAATTTTAGAACTAATTTGGGTTGTTGCTTACTGATTGGAAATGCCGCCAGGTCTCTCCAATGTTTATGATGTGGTACGCGTATCGCTATTGAGGAAATACATGCCTGACCCAACACATGTACTCACATATGAGGAATTATAATTGGAACCCAATATGTCCTATTGCGAAGAGCCCATCAGGATTTTTGATACGGGAGAACAAGTGCTGAGAAACCGAACGACTCGTCTGGTAAAAGTTCTATGGAAAACCATAAGATGGAAGAGGCAACGTGGGAACCCGGGGAACTTATGATGAAGAACCACCTGAGTCTCTTCATGGGGTAGAATTCTAGAAATTTAGTGGATGAAATTATTTGATGGAGGGAATAATGTAACACCCCAAGTTTCTATGGTACACTTCTCTTTGAATAATGCAATAGTGTGTGTTGTATGGAACATCGAGTACTAACACACACTACAACCTATCAAACTAGCCGTTATGAATAGTAATACCTACTTTTAGAAATTTTATAAATTTCATCTCTCAAAATAGACTTAATTAATGGATTCGTAGTATTGAATATAGCCTAAGGTGAAATTTTGGTACTTTTCGGATAACTTTAATATTTTGATGAAGAGTGAAAATTACTAAATTTTAATTATAAACAACTTTTTAATAAAAATATTTAATAGTGATAAATTATGAATTTGAGTGGTTTTAAAGTACATTTAGAATATATTTTTACCATTTAATACAATGTTGGTCATTGGACATAATTTCACAATTAAACCAGACACAAAAAAGTATCAATCATTTGATAGTTTGTATATCTTAAAAACACATTTATTGTTTTGACAGCGGGAATAAATTTTAAATTAATTTCTTCCACTTTTTTGTTTTGAATTTGTAAAAATGGATTACATATTTGGAATCATGATTTACACATTCTGTAAATAGGTAACTTCTATTTTTAACCATTTTGAATAATTATTTCGGTAAATATTTTATTTACCATGGTTAAAGGGTAAATCTGGTATATAAGGGTTAAGAAATAATATTATAATAATAATAAATTACCTTAAACATTTTCATAACCTTATTGGTGGATACATGTGCGACCATGGGAATCTTTGGGTCGATTTTGGGACCCCATGGAGCCACTTGTAGGTGATAGGGACACTTTATTTTAATTAAGTTAAAATAAATACAAAAAATGACATAAGCATATATATTTTATCAAAACCATTTATACATAAGTTTATATATTTTGGATTTTCAACTATAAATATTTATTAGAAAGATAAAAATATTTCCTACATAATGGTATTTTATTTATAATTTCTACACATTATATAATTTAATTTATTTATGATACAATGGGGATGCAATAATTACCTTATTAATGAAAAATTAGAATAATTGATATTATAAATACCCAAATAAATGTAATGTGATACTTTTTATAAATACCAATAATATTCTAGCATAATATGACATGTTATAATTGATTTAATTAGATTTTATCGAAGTAATTATTCTGTTCTGATTTATAAAAAATTCAATTATCGAATAGTATCAAAATTGACATTAATGAGTTTTTAAACTAAATATTATATACTTAAATGATATTAAATTCCTAAAAATCAAAGGTTCGTCCAAGAGACTTATATCATGATAGGTGTATCATTAATGGACAACTTGGGGGGTATATTGGATGTATATAGTATGTTTATTAACCATATAATATAAAAATACCAAGAGACATTGTAATAGTGAAATTAATTAACTAAGAGTTAATAATTAAATATAAGGTTCATGTAGTAACCAAAGCCTCTCTAAATCCAATTGGTTGAGTTATTGTTGACCGATACCCACCTTAACCAATAAATAATCCACTTTGGAGCCATTTGAAACCGAATATTAATTTATTATAAAATAATATTTCTAGCTTTTCCAAAGGTGTCCCTTACCCCTCTTATAAAAGGGCACTCCCCCTTCTCACTAATTCATACTTTCAAATCCTTTTGGATCAGCCAAAACCTGACCAAATACTCTCTAAACTTCTCTCACTACAACCTATAGGCCTTAGTTTGATCAGAAAGCCATTCTTTTGATCCCTTTTGATCAAATCAATAGGAAGAAGCCGAAGAAGAGGTAATGTTTTCACCACCCTTTTTCAAGTTCCCTTCTTTATCAACTTCATCATTATTTTGTATTCCCATTCTAAAATAATAAATCCATTATAATATATATATTTTCATGTTATTATTAATATGGTACAACCATATTCAGTATTCTATCCATCATTTGAATGACATGTCACCATACGTGCATACATAGGGCTTACCGTCTCCAAGTCGTGGTGTAATGGTTATTCAATATATTATTATTTGGATGGGTATAATAATGATTTGTAAGTCATGTAAATAATGAATAAAACATGATAATTATTCGTTATATATGATATACCATCCAATTATATATTATTTTAATATCAAAAAATTGATATTGTCGCTCGTGCGTATGTACGGACTACCGTCTCCACGAACGCGATGAGACTCATTATACATCATATTCATTCAAGAAAAATTCTCATTTACTAATTAAAAATAATGTTTAAGGACTTTATATCATTATAGATATGAATAATATACAACCTATCCTTGAAACACATTATTTATGTAACAAAAAATATAAAAGAAAATGAGTAGGTTAACACCCGAAACAATGATAATACTAAGATATTATTATAAAATCAATATTAAAAGATCATATATGATATAATAATTATGTGTATGGTTATTGTATAATTTTATGACAATTATTTCACCATTATAGATGAGGTTAACCACCCCCAACCAAGGAAAAGTACAAGGTAAGGGTTTATTTCGCAATCTCTTCATTATCTGAGGTTGTTTATACGTAATAATATATTGGGACTTCATTATCATCCACATCCATGTTTCTTAATAATTTATTTGAAAACATTTTTACAATTTACTAGAATATGGGTTAAAGTCATTTATACCCTTGTTGACTTTTATATGTGGTTTATAATGGAATCTTTCCGTCGTTTTCCAAACAAGGTCAGTTTTAAGCTTTTCGACAAAATTAAGGTAAGAATGTATTTTTAACTTATACGGAGGGTACGACTATTTTCTGCCCTTATAAAATTGTCAAAGCTTCCTTTACAAGCTTCTTAGAAAATTTTCAATGTAAATGTTTTATTTTATAATTATGTGACTTTTAAATGATTTCAAAAAAGGATATTTCTCTCAAATAGTTTTGATTTCATCTATGTCAACACCCATTGATGGATTTTAATCTTATTTGAAGTTGATTTATTATGATACAAAATGTCCATATTGTATTGAAGGTTTTGTGATTTGTTTGACAGTGGATGTGTTATTTTTATACCATTCATGGTTTATGGTGAAATTATTGACATTTTGTAGGATAGTTTTAATATGAATGTTTATGTTATGTTTAACACTATTCATATGAGGAATGCATTGGAATTAATATGTGATGGGTGGAGCCCGCTATAGCTCCTAGATGCATCGGTAGGTCTCATGAGACAAACTAGTGTCTCGGAACAAGGCCTTGACAAAATCATATTTGTAGTCTTGGCGCGAGGCCTTCGATATGTGGTTATGATAGTCTGGCATTATGCATTCCATCATTATGAAAGTGGATATTGATATTGCATGTGATTATTCGATTAGTATAATATCAATGTGAATAAGTAAATGAAATTATTTCTTTTTATTTCTGCCATATTATGTTGAAGGTAAAGTTTAAAAGGATTTTGTTTTAGTTATACATTTCCTTAAATGTTTATTCCTATTTATAAATGTTTCCTCTTATTGTTATCCTTACTAGGCATTTCAGCTCACCCCTTTCTATGTTTTATTCATTTATAGGATGTGAAGAAGTATTTTAGGAATGACCTGCAGGGATAGTATGAAAAGAAAAGAGTGTGGACTATGGATACTATATTGTTGTAGTTTCAATTTTATGATGTAATGCAAAACATTATGAATTTATCTAATTCTTCCAAGGCTACTAAACGAATCGGTCTTTTGAGACTTGATCTTTCTTTTGATCATGCCAATGTTATGTAACAATGCACCGACTCTAGGTAACTGGGGTCGGGGCGTTACACAACCTCATTCTTAGGCACAAATAAATTAGTTTCATAAGGGACAATCTGACTAATGATTTTTAGTCCAGGGTTGTGTGTTGAACTAGCTATTTAGTGATAGCATATTTAACTAGAGTTGGTTTTATATTATTTTATTTATCAGATATATTATGATGTTTAAATTTTAGATTAACATAACATAATTTTTATTTTGGTTCAGTGTTGTATGTCACACCAGATATTTTGATAACTTCTAATTAAGGAAAATATATAGTTAAATATCAAGCTACTAGACACATGATTAATAATCATCATTAATAAAAGATAAGTCAATGATTAATTGAATGGAATTTGAAATGAACAACATGGATCAATTAACATATAAATTGTAATTAATTTTTTAATTAAATAATATCATTTTTTTGAATTTTTTTTATTCTGTTTAGAAGATCATATGAATTCCTATTGTATTATCAATATGGAATTAGATATTTAAATTTAAATTCCCTCTATTAGTGATCTATATATTGTTTTCTACCCGTATATGATCATCTTAGATGTCTCTATGTGTTAGTGTGAATATATCTAAAGCATAACACAATGAATGATGATTACAATGGAATCTTTCAAGAGAGTATGTTTTTGATCTAATAGATGATGGTAAAAGATTTACATTTTTTAAAGACTTATACGAGAGAGATCTCAAGAGATTGAGAAACTTGTCTATAGACTTCATTATGGATAATGAAATAGCGTGGATCTATTATTTTAGAGAATTGTAATTACCTAGTTCAAATAGTCGAATGTTAGAAAATAGTAATTTCATAATATCCCCATATTATTAATATAATTCCAATTTAACCCCATATCCAAATAAAAAGAGAATTATATTTGTTTATCACACATGATCTAAACATAGAGTGAAAATAAATATTTTATTATTGAGTAAATGAAATAGTATTTTTTCACAAATATGTACAATAAAATTTCTTTTTGGATCATTAACCTCATTCTGCAAATCATCCTCAATAATTTTAAAGAATTAAATAATGACAAGTCATCTAATTAAATGTTATGGAAATTTTTTTTAAATAAATATGATAATCTTATATTCAACAAAATAATGAATAAATATTAATTTTATCATCATATTACAAAATAATTTTTTTGTTTCCATTTATATACAAAAGAATAAATAAATATTATATATTCACATAATTAATTATTTAATTACCTAATGAATGAAAATTTATTCAATTTAACCTCATATATATATATAAATTTTATATAATAATAGGTTGTTTAATATTTATGATCAAACTCAAAATAATATATATCAAACCATGTGTTGGAATAATATTTACCCAACAAATTAATTTCATACAGAAATAAACTAATAATATGAATGCAATTATTGTTTGACCCTATGGTCTTCTTTCTCTCTGGCATTAGAATATACAACATATTGTCTATCTTTGGCATCCTGATACACTCCAATGATCGCAAAAATAAAGAAGAAAATGTTTTATAGATATTTAACCTATTAAAAATATACTATATATATTATATTCATTGTATTTCATTATCATTAATTAGATGGTTTCATAATAGTGTCATCATCAATTTTTTCTTAATTCACCATTCATTGAATTTCTAGAAATAAAATTTATAATATCACCACCCAAGACATGGACTTATTTGTCATTTTATATCACATTAAGGGGCCAAAACCATCAAATTCCATTAAAAAATATATGGGATAAATCCATTCATGAATTATCCGGAAATACAACATCACACACAATGCACCAAACATATCCTACCTTATTGTAAGAATTTGTAATCATATTTTTCATCAAAACATCAATATACATGATTCATGAAATTTATTTGTTTTTATCATGTTGTATATGGACCATTACACACATTAATATATAATAATATTTAATAATATATATATATATATATGGATTTCATTTCAGTGGGTTTATTTATCATTTTATCATCAACAGAATAATTCCAAGGATTTACACCATGAAAAAGCTTTTTGAAGCCATATGAGGCCTTACACATGATATACTATATAATTTGGGTCACTTCAGATGTTATCTTATAGATATAAAACATAAACTAAAGAGTACAATCATGGAACTTATAGGATCTCATCAGAGTGGGAAACATCTATGGCCTTTCAATGTGAAGCATACCCTTAGGACATTATGACATACTATGTCACATGAAGAAAATACGTTATGTGATAATTAATTTATATTAATATTAAAAACACTGAATTTATGTAATACTAAATTATAAATATGATGGTTTTAGGGAACCAAATCTAACATTCACCTACTAAAATATTAGACATCAGGGAACATACATCACCACTTATCAATTTATCAATAGCCTCTAAAACTTATGATTCAATTAATGACAAATATTCAATATAAAAAGATATAATAATAATTCTTATTTATGAAACACAAATTGAACAACATCATACTTCACCAATTGAATAATGATACTCCCATGTAAGAGCACATAATAGTTTCTATACCCAAGAAAAATACTATGGTTAATCTCCAATGCTGACATGATGTCTTTAAAATTCCAACTATGGTTGTCTTTTCTAATGATATTCAATGTGCCATATCAATAAATAATTAATAGTTATTTTATACATAAAAATTAAATTATAAAAAAATGTGATCTCATAAATCATCATGCAATCATTTATATACTCTATCAATATGAAAATATAAACTTCAAATAATTACATTTTCATTAACATTCCCATTATAGAGTGCATAGGGGTTCTGTACATCATTATCCTTTATGAGCTCTATCCACATTCAAATATTGATATTCAAATCTATATAATTAAAAATATTACTCATTTAATTTTACGAGGGAAGCCCAGAACGAGTTATTGATATGATATTATTATCATAACATTATGGAAAACAAAACCACAACTTTATTGAAAGGATAATAAATGAGTTTAAATTAATAAATTCATAACTATAAAAACCTATAGAATATATCTTCTATTTTATATGAAACTATGAAAATATACAGTATGACTAAACATGAATCATAATAAAATATTGAAAATAATTAGATGTATGAATTGTATTTTGAAATTAGGAAAATATTTTAATTATGAAATTACATTGTGTTTTATATCAAACTGACATGAATAAGTCACCCATGTTAGCTACTATAATATTTATCATTCTTGTAGAATAATAAAAAATGTAAAATAATGATATATAAAAGCTATAAAGTAAGAATATTATGTTTCAATGATACTGATTTTGGTATAGATTTAAATGATAAAAAATAAGCATTATGATGACCATTCATTTCAGGAAATGTTTTGTGATATTGAATTGTAAAACAGTGTTCCATTTCTTTGATAATAGTTACAACATAACATATTTCTAATAATAATTCCTATACTAAAATATTATGGATGAAATTTTGACAAGAACAGTCCATGGTTAATGTTATAATCCCCTTAAAAATTACTTGTAATAATCTATGTTAAATAGATTTTTCAAAAAAAGAAATGATAAAATACACATCAAAACATATTTCTAAAAAATATCTGTTCCTAAAAGATAAAATTTATACTAGAGATGTGAATTTGGATAAAAAAACACTAAATCTCAACTAGATGATATGATCAAAAAATATATTCCATGGGAGAGAGTTGAAGAGTTAATGTAAAATTGTCACATTCATTTTTCCATATAATATAAGGAGGTTAATTATTAACCAAATTAATTTCTCATTTATCTATCATAGTATGAGATAAGGATAAATTATTATTATTTATCACTAGGAAATATGTATTCTTTTTATTACTGAAATTGGATTAAAACATAATTATGAAGATTAAAAGTATTATCATTAAAGTCAATGACAACAAATATCATTTCACTAAGGGATTGAATTCCCTCATTAATTTTTCTAATTTAGTTCTGTAGTGTTATGATACATATTAATTGGAAAGTATGTTGTTTTATAATAAGGTGAATTTTTTTTGATGTGTTTCTATGGTGTTAAAAATAAAAATAAATTTATATATTGAAAAACCCCAAGGATTATATATGGTATTTTATTTTCTATCCACTTTTTATGAATGAATTATTTTTAGGAAAAAAGTTAATGTTGGGGTTTTTATTTCAAAAAATACAAATATATATGTTATAAAATGTTGAAACATGTTTATATATCTTAAATTTACCTTATTCTACAAAATGAATGTAAAATCTATTGTTGAATGAATATAGTTATGATACTATTTCATCAATCCGAACGTTAGTATGTTTGGTAGAGTGTGATGAAATTAAAACAATATATAATACTATATAATATATAATATGTTTTATCATATATGGTATATTTTTGTATCAAACCTTAAATTATCTATAATAAAAAATAGATTAGTATGTAATATTTTTTTTCATGAATAATTTAAATGTGGTTATTTAAAAAAACATTAAGTGATACATAAGTTCCATTTTTTACAGAAGATGATGTAAGCGACAAATATCCATATAATAGATAATAGAAAAGAATTCATTTTGGGATGTAAATATACACTATGATTTTGATAAATTCTAGAACCACCCAAATTTATGTTAGAGTAAATATATTATATATAATAGTTATCTATTAGAATGTAAAGGATTCAGAAAATGTTTAAAAATATATATTTTATGTATGAGTCATCATAAAAATTACACGGTATGTAAGGATTAATGGTATAAAAATTTTCAAGATGAATATCTTTATAAGTACAAAAGGTCAAATGATAATTTTATCAGAAGATTAAATCAATTATATTTTATTAATAAGAGTTATATGAGAAATGGTGAGATGTGATAAGCAAATTTTGGAAACATGTCTTGAAAAAAATAAAAGGAGAACCTAAGAAACTCAAAAGATATTTAATATTTCATTAAAATATATAAGGTAAAAAATAATTTATTGATATCAAGGTGTAAATAGAATATGATGTGAAAGTGTAATGATATCCATATTATAATTATTCTGAGTAAAAAAAATTAATTATAAGCATCGTATATAATTCAAAAAACCTCTAAATTATCTCAATGTAATTGTGATGATATAAGGCAGGACATGAAGATAATTTCTTTGAAGCTGAAACTATGAAACTTTCTTACAATTTCATAATCCATAATGATTATCAATTCTAATATTTCTGAGATATTATGTTATGTTAGATTATGATATATTTAATGTCATTGAAGGACATTGGTTGGGAATTTCAAAAGGCAATAGATATGGATATTTGATCCCAAAATACTAGAATATATAATATCAATTTTTCTAATACATTGAGGGACATTATTTATAGATCAAGGTTAATATTGTGGTTGTATTGATATATAACTAATGACTAATTTTTTTTGAAGATTAGTTTTATTGGAGGAGATGATTAGTGTTTTTGATAAACATTAATGCTATAAAGAAATTTAATATATTATAGATGATCCTTATATTGATTATTGTTATAAAAATGTTCTCATAATTTTTGAATTATACTATTATATTCAAGTAATTTTTTTGGACATTATAATATTAATGCCACTCAATTGACTCAGATAACGATAAGATTTAAATATTGAATAACTAGAGAGTTAAATAGATCTTACACATTCATTTCAATGGATATTTTTTATGTACTAAAAACAATTATAATAAATATTTGAAATACATTTTGGGAAAATTATGGACCCTTTATCTAAACCATTTGGATGAGGGCCAATTCCTACATGTCTTTTAATATGAAAATTTTCTTAAAATAATGACATTTATTATTATTATTGAATATATTTATTTTGTTTAAACCGATTATATAAATAATTTGTATCCAACATCGGGACTGAGCCTTTTAAAATTTCCAATTTTTGAAATGGTGATTTACATTTTTATTTCTTACAGGAAATAGTGATATAAAATTTTATAGGATCAAGACTCAGAAATTTCATAGCAGTTATTTTTATTTTAAATTAAAAAATAATCCATTTACTTCAACCCTTATCTCAATGGAGCATCATATTCATAGTCACATTATAAGGAACCATCCTTAAAACATTAAATAATATTTTGTTAAATCAATAATAAAAATTGAGGATATTTTTAAGTTTAGAGTTTTATAAAATTAGGCCATATCTATTAAATTACATCACAAATATAACAATGTAAACAATTCTACTCTGTTTCTATTTTTTTAGTAAAATAAAAAATCATAAAATAAAACAAGAATTATTTTCATGATATAAATCATTGTGAATTCATAATTTGTCTTAACAAACATAACACCCTATTAAAAACATTTCAAAAACATGTGATAACCATAAAAATTTCAATAATGGTAATAATGTAATGGAAGAAAACAATAGTCTGTCAACACGTACAAAACAGAAGCTCTTTAACATACCTTATGAAATCATACGATTTATGAATAACACACAGAAATCATAAATCATAAAGGTAACTTGTCTCATAAAAATAAAACATAAATTGTGGCTTCCACAACTAAAGAGGGATATACTTTTGAAATACCCATCATAGTATATTCCACAAATCTCTTAGGAGAAACATTAATGTTTACCTCTGTCGCATTATCCAATTCATTAGAGAACTATCTTGGGCTCACGTGCCCAAGGATTTTCATGGAACCACCCATATACGTAATCAATTCCCAAGAAACATAACATATTCATATCATATAAAACTAGTATAAAGGAAATACATCATTTCCACATTGCATTTACAAGATATTAGTTCAAGATATTGATATAATCCATTCATTTAAAAAAATCAAAAAGATGAGTTGTGAATAAATGTGTCCCATACCACTCTGAATCATTTGAAAATAAATTAAACTCTAAAATAGGCATTTATATATAAATAAATCCTTAATATTATTTCTAAATCATAGACATCAAAAACAATGTTTTAGATGATTAAATCATTAAATCATTTAAAACGACATTGTAGTTAAAGAATCGTTTACCACATGATAAAATCCTAAATAACAATTATTAAATCATAACATAAAATAAAAGTATAAATATCATGATAATATATAAATTCATGATATAAGATGGAAAATTGAAATATATACACCTTATAGGATAATAAAGGTTTACAATATCATGATATGCCTTAATGAAAGGACATTGTGACATTGTCCGTTACAATGATTGTACAATTAGATTAAGGATAAATACAGTAAATAATTATGTGTGAACAATATAAACAAACCCAGTATAATTGGATATTATATGTAAAAAATCAGAGTATAGTAACACATATTCATAGAATGACACAATCAGTAAATAGAAGTTTAACCCAAATAATTGAAATTGGGTTATGATGTTCCCTTTGAAAAATTATACAACCTAACAGTTTCATATTAAAATTCAAAAAATGAGTTGATGAGAGAAAAAAGGGTATCTCATCACTTGGAAATAAAATTTAGAGATATAAGGATACATAAAAATATATCCCATCATATTAAAATGGAAATTAAAATACATAATGTAAAATAATTATTTGATTAAAAGAGGAGGGTGACAAGTTCCCTTAGTGATTTCGTAACATACGAAATATAAACCCCAAGAAAGATGGATCATACAATTAAGATTTAAATACCTAAAAATTAATATCTATTACTCATATAATATAATCATTGGAAGTATATACACCAAAAAAAAGGAAAAAGTGGCAAATATAGCATGAGTCTCACAGGAATAAAAAGTGAGATGAAATCCCCTTACCTCATGTTTGAATTGTCTTGTTTGTTCTTTATTATTCATAAATAATAATGTAAAGTTAATTTATAGTTTTATAAGAACAATTTAAATTTTTATTATTACATTAATATCACTTATTACCATGCTATAACAATTAGTTAATTATTTGGGTTCATATCAGACAGTTTGTCGATGTTTGGAAATTCATTCTAAAATGAACTTTTTATAATTACTAACTAGCCAGGTTGTAAAAATTAAATTCTCTAAAAACATGTATTCATGATTTAAATATCATATATATATATTATATTTTTATTTATAATATTCCATAACATTTCGATATAAGAAATGAAAATGACTGTTTTTGGGGACGGTAAGTCTTACGTACGCATGAAGGCTACCTTCATTTAATATTCCTATTTAAAAGAATTAAAAAAATAATAATACATAGGTGTATTATAATTCCAGTATAATATTCTATATTATATATGTTACAAAATTTCTTTAACATCATCCTTTATATTTTCCATGTATAAAATGAATGAGTCATATCACTTTGTGGTGGAGGTAGTCCGTATTCCCTCAAAAGAAATTATCTTATTCACACATTATGGAAGAAATAAAGGTATTATATAAATAAAAAATAATGAAAAATATATAAAATATAAATATAATGTATATCACATATAAATACAGTTCCATTATAATATCCACCGTGAGAGGTAGTAGGGGAATATCGAACATTCATTATTTCGTGAGGCAGCAGTTCGTCGTACACAGAAACAATATGTTCTAAATCCATTTGATGGAGGAGTGTGTAAGTGTAGATAGAATAAATATAATAAAAACAACCTTGTATATTGAGCATAATTTTTTTATAATAATATAATAATAGGATCGTAAGGAGTGGAGAAGGAAATATAATGGAATGAAACTTGAGAGAAGACATTACCTCAAATTGGGTAAATTCTTTTGATTTAAGGTAAAGGGATGTTTTCAATTACCTTCCTACCTAGATGAAGGCTTCTTGGAAGTATATAGGTATTTTGGGATATTATTTGAGAAGTTTTTTAATGATCCAAGGGGCTTTAGTGTGGTGATTAATGGGTTAGAGTTGATGTCCTTTTATAAGGGTGATGAGGGGCTCTTTAGGAACGTTTGAAAATATTATTTTATTATAAACTGAATTTTGATTTCAAAAGGTCCCCAACTCATTTAATTCAAAGATAATGTGACAATTTGTAACACCCCACCCCTACAAATTGGCTTGAGGAGGTGTTGAGGGCTACTTGGCCTTACGCGGCGTTCCCAAGATGCCAAAGGCTGGCAATAAATGCCGAGGGCTTCAAGATCAAGTTGGGTAACGATTTTCCCTTACTAAAAAACCACCCAATCCATCAACAAACAGCCATTATATGATCCATGTTAAATAAATTACCCAACCATGAATTCCCAAAAGACAACCAAGTTGTTCCACAATACAACTCAGAAACAATATAATCAGACATGTCCACACAACAACAGAGTACACTGCGGAAACTAATCAACCAAACACCACAAGCCATGACACCACCACAACTCCAAACCAAAATCCATGCCCAAATCTCCACCAAGGGATCACAATGCTCCACTAACGGACGGTGATGTCTTACCTTTTCCCACGTCATGGTACATGACATCTCCAATGACACTGACGTTCTAAAGTAGGGGGTGAGTACTAAAACTCAGTATGTTTTCCCCAAATGACTTCCCTACACACGCCACTTGGATAATACCGTTAGCACATTTATATAAAACATATTATATAAAATAAATAACATGTGCAAAAATTTTCATATGCCAAACATGCCCTTACCAAGCCATCACACCCAAACTAATAAATCAAGTGAAAGATAACCAAACATTCCACAAGTCATTTCATCATTTCCCATTAGCACCACAATTTCCATCTTGCAACGCAATGCACAACAAAGCACCAACAACCAAACAGTTGAGCATCCGTCCAACCCATTCACCTATTCACACATTAATGGCACTTCTCATCCACTTACCATTGATGGTGGACCATCCATCCACTATCCATCCTCTTTTTATGGTGGTACTTCTCACCACTTCTACACACCATTCAAAAAAATCCAATGCCAATCATATAACCCACCAACGTCACAACCACATGCAATCAACCAATTCCATTTCATATCAATCCACTTCAATAAATCACCCATTTATTGAAAATAATTTTCCATCCCAAAAAACATTTCAATAAAACAACCGTTTTATTTAAAACCATTCCATAAATCATTTTCCCAAATCAACTATAGCATCGCATTTTATATTCTCCATTTTAAAATCCGCAAGAGTAGAATTTCACCACAAAACCCACCTTTTCCAAAAAAAAATCCCCAAAACATCCTCCAAGGGATTTCTAACCAATTTCTCACATCAAAACACAATTAATTTCAAGAACAAAAAATTAATTGTAACCACAACCATTATATCTAACCAATTAGAGTTGAGGGAGAATCCAACTACCATTAGGGTTCCCGAAAACTCGACCCATAAGCAACTACACCTCAAATCCAGAGAACACCCCACCGAAAAATCTCTAGATCCATTTACCTAACATTAAAAAGCCTTAAAAACATCATCCAAGGCAACCAAAACCCTAGATCTATACACAAAAAGTGCAGATCTAGAAAACCAAGAATGATAAGGATGTAGTTCTAGAGGAGAACACAAGGAAACTAAGAGGAGAGACTTACCCGGGACAAACCACCTTCAATCCGCCAAGAAACCCCCTCAAAATGCTTTCATATTGAGTGGGAGAGCACCTCTGACATTTGAGTACCACAAATCCCATGTGTGTCACAAGTGGAAGGACGTTTGGGGTGAAATGGGTTAAGCCTGAGGGAGCCCAGAACTTATAACCCTATTTTTAAGTGGCCGCACAGTTAGCCTGCATGGTTTGGAAAACCGTGGGCTAACCGTGCACATGACACTACCTCGAGAGCTAGGGTCCGGACGGTTTCCTAGCATGATTTAGAAAACCGTGCGTAGGTCGTGCGAAGCCTACTCTCTCCTTTGCACGGTTTCCTGGAGAATCTGGACGGTTTCGACTAACCGTGCTCAACTGTGCACCACATTAAAAGCCTCCAAACTCATCCAAAACCATTCCAAACTCTCCAAAACTCTTCCCAACACATCCCATGCACTTTAAAAAAATATATATAACCAAAGGCAACAAAACTCAAACCAGAGGTACTAAATTCTCCCCACCATTGGAATTTTCGTCCCATGAAAGTAGTGAACCCGACCTTTTCCAAAAGAGCTCGGGCCACTCCTCTACCATTTCTTTCTCCCACTCCCAAGTCTCCTCTTGAATCTAAAAATGATGCCACAAAACACGAAATAAACTGATGATTTTACCATGTAAGACATTCTCTTTCCTATCAACAACCTGCACTGGCATGTGCACCAACGAAGCATCTAGTTCTAGATCAACATGATCACATCGAATCACATGGTCATGATCTGGCTGATACTTTTTCAATTGTGACTCCTAAAATAGATTTGGCACCACACTGAAACTATGTGGCAAAGGCAAACGATAATCCACCTCACCAACCCGCTCAAGAATCACAAAAGGTCCAATATACATTGGAGATTACTTTCCTTACATTCAAAACCAACGATGTCCCAACCTAGGAGAGATCCTCATGAAAACAAGATCACTCACCTCGAATGAGAACATCTGTCAATGATGATTTGCATATGATTTCTGATGACTCTGTGCCATTTCCATTGTCTTTCTGATCAGCTTTATCTTCTCGGTAGTCTCCTGGACAAGGATCGGTCCAACCATCAATGACTCACCCATTACCACCAAACATAGCAGAGAACGGCATGGCCGCCCATACAAAACTTCAAACAGAGCCATCCGTATGGATGCCTGATAACTGTTATTGTATAATAACACAACCAATGACAAGTTCTCCTCCCACGAGTCACCAAAATCCATAACACAAGCCCGAAACATATCCTCCAGTGTTTTTATCATCCTCTCAGTTTGACCATCCATCTGAGTGTGATATGTCGTACTCATGGCCAACTCAGTTCCAAGGTCTTCTTGTAAGGATATCTAGAAATGAGATTTAAACCTCAGATTTATAACTGATACAATTAAAATTAGAACACCATGCCTCTTTACCACATCCTGGATATAGATTATGGAAAAATCCTCCACTTTATGAGATTCACAAATCAGGATGAAATGGGCCGACTTCATTAGCCGATCCACTATCACACAAATGGCATCGTGATTTCTGACCATTCTTGGGATACCATTGGAAAAATCCATCACTATCTTCTCCCACTTCCAAATAGGGATTGGTAAAGACTGCAACATTATTGGTGGCCTCTAATGCTCTTCCTTGACCTCTTAACAATTAATGCATCTCGAAACAAACTCAGCCACACTTCTTTTTATACATGTGCACCAGAACTACGCCTTTAACGCTTTATACATTTTCTAAATTTTGGGATAAACATCCCACCACGAATGATGATACGCCCTAAAATGATCCTCCTAACAAGAAACTGGTACAACCATCCGATTCTGAAAACACAAAACTGAATCTCCCTTCAATTTCTAAACCTCAATGGTATCCCCAGCATTGAGTCTTGACCCCATGGTCACCCACTCATAATTAGATATCTGTGCCTTTCTAACCAAGAAAACCAATCCAGGAATCAACAAAACCATAAATAAGACCACTCTATTTCCCATGTCCTCACTTTCCCACTACATATCAGCTATAACTGATTTGAACTGCCACTAGTCTGATGCCAGTTTTACCACCTAAGAATATTATTTTCTACTTAATGAATCCACCACCAAATTTCCTTCACCGATTGTGTACATCAAGTCAAGGTCAAATGTCTGGAGATATTCCATCCATCTCATTTTCCTCAAGTTCAAATACCTTTGTGAGAAAATGTGATTCAAGCTCTTATGATCTGTATATACTATGAATTTGTCACCAAAGACATAATGACGCCATACATTCAAATCATGGACCACTGCTGCCAACTCCAAATCATGAGTATGGTAGTTATTCAAATTAACTCTCAACTTCCGTGAGTCATACAGAACTATATGATTCCCTTCCATGAGAACACACACCAACCTAGATCTCGATGCATCTAAATACACCACATACCATTTTCATAGTTCTGAAAAAACTAAGAATTGTGATGATGTAAGGAGAACATTTAGCACTTCAAAACATTGTAGAAACTGTTCATTCCACTAGAATGGAACATTATTTCTTGTCAGTGCTGTCAATGGCGAAGCCAAATGAAAATAATCATGAATAAATCACTGATAATACCTAGCTAGACAATGAAAATCATGTATCTAAAATACACTCTTTCGCAGTTTCCAAGAGATAACAACCTCTATCATTTTCGAATCCAATGAAACACCTCTTTCAGAAATCACATTCCCATGAGAAAGAACTTCCTTTTTCCAAAATTCGCACTTTGACAATTTGGAATACAACAGATGATCCCTCAAGATCCCTATCACTATCTCCAAGTGCTGCTCATTATCCACCCTTGTCTTTGAATACACCAGAATATCATCTACAAACACCAACACAAATGAATCCAGATATCTCTGAAATATCTGATTCATCAATTCCATAAACATTTCAAGTGCATTCGTTAGACCAAAGGGCATTACTACATATTCATAATGGCTATATCTACTTATAAAAGTTGTTTTAGGAATATCGTCCTTCCTCACCTGCAATTGATGATATCTCGACCTCAGGTAGATCATGGAGAACCACTGGGCTCCCCTCAACAGGTCGAACAAATCATCAATTCATAGGAGTGGATATCTATTCTTTATCGTAACTTTGTTAAGTCTGTGATAATGAACAGATAGACGCAATGTTTCATCAGCCTTTTTCACAAACAATAGTGGCACTTCCCATGGAGACATGGTATTCCAGATAAACCCTTTGTTTTATAACTCTTCTTAGTATACTTTCTATTCCAGCAATTTAGCAGGTTCTATCCAATAAGACGGAAGTGATAAAGGAATAGTCCCCACAAAAAGGTCATTCATAAACTCCACTTCTCTTACGGGAGGTAACCCTAAGAATTATTCATGAAAAAAGTCCATGAATTAATCTACCATTGCCAAAAGAACAATTTTCTCGACACCCATTACTGATTCTAATGACAACACCACCAAATTAAACAGCAACATGCCCACTACTAGTGCCAACAAACCCGTTGCACCCTGCCTTTCATACCTCTCTCCTCTAAAGAGATGTCTAACACCATTGTGTGTTGTAAAATCTACTTTCCACGCATTGTAGTCGATGTGGGACTTAAAATACACCATACAATCCATTCCCATGATTACATCATACCCATCTATCTCATGCACTGAAAAATTCCACATTATCTCAACCTCACCCACAATGATACAACATTCGCTACACAATAAGGCTTGACACTCTCTTTGACCCAGAGGAGTTTGACGTTTTAAAACTGAGGGTATCATTTCTACCCATAAACCCAGAAAATCAACCACACGTGCAGCAATAAAAGACTGTGAATAACCCATATCAAACAGCACTTGCATCATGATAGAATTTTGAAGAATAGTAACTCGTACCATGGATGGTCCCGACTAATCATCCACCATAACCTGATCAGCTCCAAACACATGTTTCTTGACACACTCTGATCTTTATTGCCCTGCTGAGGTGTTATGGTATTCTGAGAATCACCATGAACCAATTTACACTACTGACGAGTGGTGTGTTGTTGTCCCCGTCCTGTCGAAGAATACGATGTCTGTGATCGTTGAGGAGTGTCACCTGCACCCAACCTTGGCGAATTCCATCAATAACACTGAAGATGCCCCATCTTCATACAATTATGACATGCTCGAGGTTCTGTCGTACAATCCCTCTTGATGAGGCTTGTAAAACCACACTGAAAACATTCCACCTAGCTCTGGGGATTCAGAGGAAGACTTATTGATCCTACCATCAGATTATATTATTTATTACCCCTCTAGGAATAAGTTTCCCTCCCCCTCTTCATCACAATATAAGAGTTCTCACAATTCCCAATGGGCACCACCATGCTTCCTCCGCTCGGAGTGCCCAACAAACCCCGCTCAGCCACTGAGGCTCTAATCACCATCTCTATCTAATCATCGATACACAACTATGCAATCCTTGAATGGATATCATGCCATAATCTTGCTTAAAATATCCTTTCCTTCAACTACGTGCTACCCACCACCTCTGGTGAAAACCACAATTAGATCATCATCTTAGCTTCATACTCCATCACCGACATAAGCACTTGCTTCAAACTGAAGAAAGAAGTCGTACACTAAAATCTGAACGTATGTGGGTAGAATTGTTTATTAAACAATTCTTCAAAGCCTTCCCACATCAAACCCCAGTCCATCCTTGCTTGGACTACCAACTCCCGCCACTGATGGAAGGATCATCCAATATATATATGGCCAACTTCACTTTTAACTTTTCTGGTGTTCCCATGATCTCGAAGATCGTGTTCATTTGATTCAACCATGATTCTACCCTCTCCAGCTATGAATCACCCCTGAATATGGGTGTATTCTACATTGGAAACTGAACTGCATGATCTATATTCCTTGGTTCATTCGATTTGTTCCAACATTCCACATCTTAGGAAGCTTGCACTATGCTTTTCACTAGCTATTGGTTCACTAGGGGATCAGGTGCTACCACATTTTCAGCAACCTCGTCCGGTTGGTCTCTACGACACCTACCCGATGCCTTTTCTATAAATTGAAAACAACCAACCATCAGTCTCACATCCGTAGACATCACGAAATCCCATCTAAAATCACATTACACAAAACTATTGCACAAGGATTTCCACAAGTTAACATTTGCACATTGGCTTTGTTTCACCATTTTTGAAAACCAAACCATTTTCAAAATACCATGTTTATTAAAATTACAATCTCACACATTCGAAAAACCATTTCTCAATTTATCCCATAAATCATTATGCCCAATTAAATATGCATCCTAGTGGGTAATTATTTCTACCATGCATGTCATGATCATCTGATTGGATACACACACAACAATGAGATATCCAATGCCTATAAGTGTTTCCAAAACACTTATGTACCCAACTACCGGGTAACTTGAATCTCTTCATAAAAGGGTTAGCTACGTCCTTTTATACTATACATTCCAAGTTCCGATATTTCTATGCCTTGCTACCATCCCGACTTAGGGAATGCACCAAAACGAATGTCAACAACAAATCTGAGAATCAAATCCAAATGACTGAAGAAACTGATACCACTTATAACACCTCTCCCCTACTTTATTGGGTTGAGGAGGCGGTGAGGGATACATGTCCTTAAGCGACGTTCCCAAGATGCCAATGGCTGGAAATAAATGCCCAGTTCTTCAAGATCATGTTGGGGATCAATTTTCCCTTACTACAAAACCAACCAATCCATCCTCTAACATCATCTATATGATGCATGTCAAAGAAATCACCCAACCATGCATTCCCAAAAGACAACCAAGTTGGTCCACAACATAACTCAAAACCAATACAACCAGGCATGTCCACACAACAACAGAGTACGCTGTGGAAACTAATCAACCAAACACCACAAGCGATGATAGCACCACATCTCCACACCAAGATCCAAGCTCCAAGCTCCACCAAGGGATCACAATGATCCACTAAAGAGTGTGATGCCTTACCATTGACCACTTCACGGTACACGACATCTGCAAAGACACCAACCTTCCAAAGAAGGGGGTGAACTCTAAGCCTCAGTAGGTTTCCCCCAAATGACATCCCTACACACACCACTAGGATAAAACCATTATAACATTTATATAAAATAGTTGATATAAAATAATTCACAAGTGAAACCATTTTCATAAGCAAAACATTCCATTACCAAGCAATCACTCCCAAACCATGAAATCAAGTGAAATCCAACAAATCATTCCAAATTTCATTTCATCATTTCACATTAGTACCACAATTTCCATCTTGCAAATCAATGCACAACAAAACAACCAACAACCAAACGGTGTAGATTCTGTCCAACCTGTTAACTCATTCACACTTCAGTGGCACTTCCTGTCCACATACCATTGATGGTGGCCCTTTCTTCCACTATCCATCCCCTATTTATAGTGGTACATCTCTCCAATTCCACACAACATTTGAAACAACCAAATGCCAAGCATATAACCCACAAAGGTCACAACCACATTCTATAAACCAATTCCATTCCATATCAATCTACTTAAATAAATCACCCATTTATTGAAAATCATTTTCCATGAAAAACAACATTTCAATAAAACAACCCTTTTATTGAAAACCATCCCATAAATCATTTGAACAACTGAACCATATCATCCCATTTTAAAATCTCTGTTTTAAAATACAAAACAATAGCATTTCACCAAAAAATCATCTTTTCCCAAAAATCCCCAAGACATCACCCCAGGGATTTCTAACCAATTTTGATAATCCAAACATAATTAATTTCAAGCAAAATAAATTAATTGTTACAAAAAACATTAGCTCTAACCAAGTGGATTCGAGAGAGAAGCCACCTACCTTTAGTGTTCTCGAGAAATCGACCCACAAGCAACCACACCTCAAATCCGGTGAACACAGCACCGAAACCTCTCAAGATCCCTTTCCCTAACATACACAAGCCTTAAAAACATCATCCAAGGAATCCAAAACCCTATATCTACACACAAAAAAGTGTAGATCTAGAAAACCAAGAATGATAGGGATGTAGATCTAGAGGAAAACTCAAGGAAACCAAGAGGAGAGAATGACCCCAGAGAAACCACCTTCAATCCGCCATAAAACCTCTTCAAAACTCTTCCAAATCATGTGGGATATCCCCTCCACCCATTGAGAACCACAAATCCTGAGTGAGTCACGAGTGGGAGGAAGTTTAGGTTGAAATAGTTTAATCCTGAGGGAGCCTGGAACTTATGACCCTATTTTTATGTGGCCGCATGGTTAGCCCGCATGGTTTGGAAAACCGTGCTCTAACCGTGTGTAGCTACTGCCTCCAGAGCTAGGGTTCGAACGGTTTCCACACACGGTTTAGAAAACAAGGCGTAGGCCGTGTGAAGCCTACTCTCTCCTTTGCACGGTTTCCTGGATAATCCTCACGGTTTCCACTAACCGTGCTCAAACCGTGCACCACATTAAAAGTATCCAAACTCAACCAAACCATTCCAAACTCTACCAACCTCTTCCCAACTCATCCCATTCATTTATACACATAGAAAACATAAACAAAGGCCACATACCTCAATCCAAGGGTACTAAAGTATTGTACTAAATAATCTCATTTTATAGGTTTTAGGAATGTTTTGGGCACAAAGAAAACCTTATCATTTAAAATTAACAATTAGTTAAATAATTTAACTTTTACTATGTCATCTTCTATATTTATACCATATGATTAATATAGTTACCAAAAATTTCCAATAGAACCAAAAGTGGTTCATTAATGACATTATCTGTCGTATCTAATTTATTTTCATAATCATCTATTTTTAGGGTTGTTATATCAATTAATAAAATAATATTTGTTTTAAAAACTCAGTTTTGTAAATTTATATACAATTCATATGATGACATTTTAAAAAAAACAAAAAATAATTATTCATTAAAAAAAACATAATTAATTTAAAGATAGAAAGTCAAGATTATATCTAAAATTATATTTTAGCATAAAAATTACCAAATTATAATTATTTTAACATTTATAATATAATTTATTTTAATCATTTATTAATGAAACAATCATTTCATTATCATTATGTCATAATTAAAAAAATTTATTTAATCTCTAAAAATTATAAATAAAATACCAGGATGTAGTAAAAAAATATATCTAACTATATAATATTTATAGTAGAAATTATCAATTATAGAATCCCATAGACAAATTTTTTTACTAAAATATATAGGTTTATGTTACATTTTCCTTAACATTAAATTAAATTTTATAAAGTGTCATTTTCACTTATGAGTGGCTCTATGGGGTACCCAAATTGACTCAATGATGCCCATGGATGGACATGTATCATTAAATAGTGTTAGGACATGTGTTATGGTAATTTAATACTATTAGAATATTATTTTTTTACCATTATTTACCATATTTACCCTTTGACCATTATAAATAATATATTTACTGAGTTACTATTCATAATGCCTAAGAATAATAGATACATATTAACATAATTTTGACCTCATGAATCCAAATATTAAATCTGTTTGTCCAAATTCAAAACACCAAAGTTATATAAATTGATATAAAATTAATTCCCGTTGTCAAAACCAAAAAAATGTGTTTTTAAGAAATAATAACTATCAAAAGATTGTCTCTTTTTTATGTTAAATTTCAAAGTGCAATTACATATAATGAAAATAATTGGATTAATTTGTAAAAATTTAATCCAATTACACTTTAAAACAAATAGAAAAATCAGTATAATTTTTTAACTAAATAAGATTAAAATTCAGTTTCGAATAAAAATGCATTATTTTTAACTATTCATAAAAAATAACCTTTATCCGAAAAATACCAAAAATATCCCCAAAGTAAATTTCTATATCCCTATTCTGAATAAGTTGTTTATTTTTTCAAATTTAATATATAAATATGTAAGAAACAATATTTAAAAAGTGTTCTACATCAAAAATGTGGTAAATTTACTTATTAAAGAATATTATAATATTTATTTCTTAAAATTGGTTGCATTATTATTTTATGCCCCTAAAATTTATTGGATAAATGTAAAAACATTTAAAAAACATTTTTAATAATATTTTTGATGGATTTATTCATTCCCTCTAATATAATGACTAGGGATTAACTACCATTTAATATAACATTTTATTTTTATTTTTCAGTATGACTCAGCCCTGTGTGCAACATGAGATTTTGGGGAAACCAATTGTTGCATGTTGAGTACACAATCAGACATATAATCCCCTTAAAGTAAAATTAATATTTAATTCCCCAATATTAATAAATATGAAATTTTCAACTTCTTTATTTTCCAGGGATGTTACATCCTTCCACCCTTTTAGGAATTGTGTCATCACAATTTTAAAATTGGTCTGAGAAACATCATTAAAAGTCCCAAATTAGAAAAATAATCAATAAAACTATCACGTTAAATTAAAGAAATATAATTAAAAAGGTCACATGATATAACCCATATTAGGATTCCATGTAGGAAAAAAGTATATGGAAGATAATCTAAGTGTCATGTTCTGATTGAGAGTAACAGAAAACATGATCAAGAAAAGTTAACAACAAGAAAACCTCATCCATTTGATGGGTTAAAAAGTCATTATTTTTCCAATATGAAAAATAAATAGACAATGTTTTTGTTTTATGCTCCATTTCATAATGTAAGAGAATTTATTTTCAAGATTTACTATGGAAATTTGGAAATACAATTACTTTTCAAGTAGAGAATCATCCTTTAACAAGTTTCTACCAAAAACTCTTCTTTTATCTAAATGACGAGTTTTCAAATGACACTTTCAAACCTGAATCGCATGATTCATCTTCTAGAGAATAAAATGATCCAAAAAATATGAATCATATATATCCCTTGTCTTTAGACATTAACCCAAACCAATATGGTTAGTACCGGAACAGATAATGCCTAAAAATAATAATCTTTTATAAAAAAATTATACTACTCTTAATCTCCAAAATTGAACAAAAAATACCCCAAGATCAATAAAAATAATTCAATACACAATTTTCCTTAAAAAATTCTTCAATATAATCCATCCATGATTGAAACCCAAAACTAAATATTATTTGATCACATAGTCTTCTAAAAACAATTTAACATTTATCTCTAAATGACATTAGATAGTATTAAAGTCTCATATTTAAAAGTAATTAACTTTATCACACATTCAATATGATAGTTATACATTACCATAAATATCACAATTCTTCTTATGTACACAATAAAAACATATATTCATCCAAAATAAAATTCCTCCATTACTCCTCAAATGAGATCCCATATTATTCTATTTTGGTTAAGCATATAGTGTTCCCAAAAGAGAGAATGTCTTCCAAAATAATTATTTATCACATAATCACCAAATCATTTTCCAATACTAAGGATATCCGTTTGTTAAAATATAAGATCCCAAATCAGCTTATTATTGACCAATAAAATTATTTAACTAAAAATAATTAGTCATACTAACTAGGGAGTTCACGTAGTCCAATGGTAGGTGACAAATCACAATCACACATTAGTTGTGGGTTTGATTCCTGCAACGTTGTCCTATGGGACGGGTTGTCACACAATATAGGTTTTTTTATTTTTAAAAAATTATATAATTAAAAAACATTCCCAAAAATGAGATAAATACATAAAAAATAAATTTAACATATTTTATCCCCAAAGGCTATCTAATACCATTTTTTTTATCAAAAAATGTAATAACCATTTATCAATTCTAAAATAATTGTGACTCTTTCTAATATTATAACCATTATTGTTATGTAACATATTATTAAATAACACCCAATACTAAAATGTTAACTAAATAGATCACTAATACCGAATATAAGGCCCCAGCCTTGTAACATTACTTAATATTGAGTTAACACAAGAATTAACATTTAGTATCTTTTCAGGTTTAGAGTTTTAGTTAATTGGGTCATAAATATTTCATTAAATCTCAAATATTACATAGTATACTCTTATAATCAATATCCATTTTTTCATAAATTAAAAAACTTTAAAACAAAACATGAATTATTTTATTGGTATTAATCATTTTTTATTATTCCTCTCTCGTACCATACATTACACCTGGTGAAATTTTTTCAAACCATTGGATTAGCATAAAAAACTCAGTATGGGTTATAAACTAAAGAAAGAAAACATTAGTCTGTCAATACATACAAATCAAAATTTATTTAATCTTCCATATAAATCATAGGTTTTATGAATAACACATAGAAATCATAAATCATAAAGGTAACTTGTGGAATCCATATCATACATACATTGTAGCTTTCATAGCTACATAGGGAGTTTCCTTTGGAATATCCATTACGATATATTCTCTAAATACCATAGGAGAAACATTAATGTTTACCTCCCTCACATTACCCAATGCATTGGAGAGCTATCTCGGGCTCACCCACCGTTGGTTTATCACAGAACCGCGCATATACGTAATCAATTCCCATGAAACATAACATATTCATAACACTTAAAACCATCATAAAAGAATGATTAAATTTTCACATTGCATTCAAAATATATTAGTTCATGATATTGACATAATCAATTAATAAAAAATATTAAAAAATAAGAGTTTTGAATCAAAGTGTACCATATCACTCTGAAACATTTGAAAGGAATATACACTTTAATACAATCATGTCCATATAAATAAATCCTTAAAATAATTTTTAAAACACAGACATGAGAGAGAAGGATTTAGATGATTAAATTTTTAAAACTTTTACAATGATGTTTTAGTTATAGAACCATTATCCTCTTCAGAAACTCTTGAAGAAAAGTTATTAAAGAATAAAATTAAATAAAACATCAAATAACATTAAAATATATAATTTCATGATATAAAATGTAAAAAATGGTTGTATATACACCTTATAAGATAACCAAGGTGAAAAATATCATGATATTCCTTAATAAAACGAGATAGAGACGTAGTCCCTTATGAAGTTTGTAAAATTATATTAAATCTAAATCAATAAAATAATTTTTTAAAAAAAATATAAATTCACACAATGTAATGGGATATTATGTGTAAAGAAATCATAGGTCATTAAAAATTATTCATATCATGACACAATCAATAAGTATATGTTTAACCCAAATAATTGAAATTTAGTTAAGCAGTTCTTCACAAAAATTCGACAACATAAGAACGTCACATTAAAATTCATAAAATCAGTTGATGAGAGAATAATAGGGTATCTGATCACTTGGTAATAATATTTACAAAAATAAGGATATATATGAATATATACCAACATATGAAAATATAAATTAAATGAAATAATATAAAATAAGTCATTGTCTAAAAGATGAGGGTGAAACGGTCATTTCCCGATTTGGTGACTTACGGAACATACACCCCATGAAAGAAGGATCCTACAATGAAGATGTAAATACCCCTAGATTAAAGTATATTACACAAAAAAAATATAATCATAGGATGTATATACACATCACAGAAATGAAATAGTGGTAAATATAGCGTGAATCTCACGAGAATGAAAAGTGAGATGAAAACCCCATACCTCAAGTTCGACTTCACTAGTATGTTCTTTGTTGTTCCGGACTAATAAACATAAGTTAATTTATACATTATTAAGAAAAATTTTCTAGTTTATAATTCATTTTATATCACTTATTACCTTGGTATAACAATTATTTAATTTTTTTATTTCATATCGCACATTTTGTCGATGTTTGGAACATGAGTAAAAAATGAACTTGTTATAATAACAAATTGTTAATGCGGTCAAGTGAAGGATAAATATAAATATATGGGTCTCAAAACCATAAATATATTATGATTATAAAGACCATTTTTTCATCATAAATGTAGGTATTATGAAAATATTTCCAATCCGATACACTTCTCCAAAAGATGATTAATTATTTTCCCATATAAGAATTTATGTAAATTTATATTCGTAATAAGAAAAATTTTATCTTCATTTTGTTATTTAACAAATTTCCAATTTATCCATTAATCCATGATTTATGTAAAAAAATTGTCTTTTATGGATGAAGAACTAAAATTATCCTTTAATAGATCATGTGAACCATAAAAGAATGAAAACATATTCCTCCATTTTTTAATTAAAAAAATTGTTAGAAAAATATATCTAGTAACACCAAATGTTCAATATAGTTCATTTACTAAAATATTTACCCTTAAAGAAGGTATAAAATATCTTTGACCAAATTTTGAAGGATGGTCAGTAGATAAATAGTATACACCCTAGAAAATAATAGATTTGTTTTTAATCTTTACATTATAGTCATTTAAATAACTTATATATGTATTAATATAAATCTTGTTAATAGTAATAATGACCATAAAACCTTGTTGTAATGATTAATGCTCACTTATTTCATATGTAAAACACAAGATATAGGATATATTTATAAAATCCAACAAAACATTGTAGACTCCATCAATGATAGAATGAGAAATTTTATAATAAATCATTAATATGGTCTAAGGTAGTATATAATATCCAAATGACATTATCCATATAAATCATATATTTATCCAAACTTCATTATCTCAATATCAGTAACATACTAATGGTAATCAAATCTTTATTCATTTTATTTCAAATAATTTCAACTATCCATTAAATCCATTTTTTGTTTGTATATACCTTGAACATTCTCATTAAAACTCATAATGAAAAAAGTTGTGTAGTATAATCTTTTTTCATTTCATAATTTTTATAACTATTAAATAATTAATACTCAAAATGAAATAATTCTTGAATCCAGACAAAATCATATTAATCGTTCAGTACCATATGTGGTTTTAAAATATTATTATTCATTATTTCATAGATTATTCATTGGTACATTAACATAACTCTTGGGGTATTCATTTGAGAAATGTCCTATATCTCTTTAATTGATAAATATTACACTGGTGTAAAATATTTTACATTTTAGAGATGTATTATACTCGTTTTGTGACACTCATTTACCTTGTTTTGATTATTATTATTTGAGTATATTTTGGAGAGGGTTTTGGTCAAAATTGTAGAATTTTGGAAGATAATTGGGCCACAGATTGCTGGAATTGGGTTAGGAAAAACTGTGAAATTTGGCACAATAAATTTTATTCCCTATTTTGGAGATATAGTAGGTACCCAACAAATGGAACATGACTTGACCAAATAATGCATCCACCCTTCCTATACTATTTGACCCATGAAAAAAAGAGATTTTCATGGTTGGATAATTATTTTTTAAACATTCCATCACTAGGGAGATATCATGTGACCCATAAGGCGTGGAACCCAGTTAAAGTGTGTGATTTCAAAAATCATGCTCCCCTACCATATAAACATTACAAATGGGGTTTCTTTAACTTAAAAAATATTAATTAAATTTTTATAACCCCCTAGTTTTAATAGAAAATCACCCATGCTAATCGCTACTCAATTATTTTATCGTTGGATTCTCATGGGAAGATTTCATGGCATATAGAACCCCTTTTGTGATGAATCAATGATTCAATTGAACGATTGTATCCTATATGGTATGTTATTTATTCCACATTTGGTGTTTAATCTCTCTCATATCTCATTCAAGATAAAGACCAATGGTTTTTCCATTCATTGATGATGGATTAGATACACGTATTAATGGATTAAATTCCATCAAATATTGATCTTAGGTATTGATACTAGATCATCCTCACCATTGTAGTTTTGATTATTCGACATTAATTTGATGATTTTTTATTCAGGAGAACATCCATCAAATATTTTGAAAGAAGTGTTCTAAATTTCAATTCTTATAGTCTTTATTATAATTTCATTTATTTAATTATGTAATTGAAAATTATACATTGGTAAATTTTATTCTAAAATGAATTAATCACTTTATTCGACACTTGATTATGAAAATGGCGAATGTTTTGATTACATGAGTTGTAGATAATGGGATTATAAAATTGATGTATAGTTTTTAGTGAAATTGGTTGAGTAATGTAATTTTGAACTGGGTTTCCACCCTTGGGGTGCGTTGATAATTTGATAATTATGATTTCTAAATTGCGCTTTCTTGATATATGAAATTGTGAAATTTGTTTAATAATGAGTTATGTTATTGATGATTAATTGTAAGAAACATGAAAAAAGTATGATTTTATATTTTTTAATGATTTTTGGGGAAAGGAGTACTACACCAAATACCCTCAGGGTTCTAGAATGTTTATCTAGGATCGTAAAATATATTACCAATATATGTGATCAAAGAGTAATGTGATAAGGACTACTCTTCTAAATACCCAATAGGATAAGAATGTTTCTCCATGCCCATAGTGTTCGAATGTGAATTTGTAATGATTTGATTAATGGAAACACATGATGTATAAAAATTTGTTATCCCATTAGGTAAATTTCATACTCTATAAAAGGCCAAAGAAGATATTGATTTTTATGTTTCATTGTGAACCTAGTCATTTTATGTGGTTAATTAAATAATAATTTAATATTGAAACTATTTATTTTATCAATTGTAATTTATTCATTATAAAACATGATGAATTATTTTATGTAGGATATTATTTTAAAATTTATTTAAAGTGGCCTTCTAAGTTGTTGTCATGACCTACTCGGGTTGCCTGATTTATACCCTACTAGAATTAATGTTTTAAGGTCATGACAACGGAAATGGTGTTATGTTTGATTGCTGAGTTGGGATTGATTGTGGATTGTGGATCCATGAATGGTTTCAAGACCTAATTGGGTGTTTTTATTGTGTTTTTATTTTAGGTTTTCATTTTAAACATGGCACACATATGGAATTACATATATGCGACTTCAGTTATGGATATATTTTCTTGTTTGGTATTGTCGAGGGTTATTTATCTATAATGATTGTATTATAATTTTTATTAATTTTCAATATTATATAGATATTTGTTATTTATTTAAATTATGGGGATTCATTGTTAAAGAGGGAATTATTTCCAAATAATCATTATTAGACCCTTGAGGTCTGTTGTTTGCCTTTGGCATATGGGGACAAAGTTTTGAGTGTTTGTGAGCTACCGGCTCAGTGAACAAGTGTGTGGATCTTGGGTTGGGACAACAAATTTTTTTTATCAAATCATATTACATTTTATTTATGTTGAAATAAAATTTGGGAAAGGTAGACAATGGACTATTACATGTTGGGCCTTAGTCATGAGCTCGTTGATGGGAGTAGTTATCCCATGCATGGGGAAAAACCAAATCACCAAGTGTGAGATTGTTTTTATTTTTGTTTGTTGTTATAGTTGGATGTTATTTCACCAGGGGTGATTCACTTGTTATGGGATGTTTTTTTTGATTTTTCTTCATAGAATGATATGTAATGAGAGATGTGTATATATGCATCATTATAGTAACTTATCAATTGTTGTTAGATGCATCATTTTAGGAACATATAGAAAAGATTCTATTGGGTGAGTTCTTTAACTGAAAATACTTTTCATTACATATATAATTTAAATGAAGTGGTATTGGATGATAGAATTAAATGAAAAAAACGATAATAAATATGGAAAATGAAATGGATTAAATGGGGTTCTAATGACAATCCACGAGAAAAAGTAATGTGTTTCCCATTGTTATCCATGACTAAGATGCAGGATGGTTGAGGTTAGTTGTTGTTCCCTAGATTTGACCATGCAGTGGGGTATAAGGGATTAATTGTTATAGATTTTTTGAATCAAACTTATGTAAATGTGTAGATTTTTTATAATGTCTTCTAAGATGTTTGTTTGACATTGTAGATATATTACTCCATGAAGATCATTGTTTGTAGGATGGAAAAGGATATTTTTAAAAATGAACCCTAGTTGTAGAACTCGATTCTTCAACAGTACCATGTTACTGAGACAACGAATCATTCCATTAGGGAATTGTTTGTTTTATAATGTTTATTTAAAGAGACACATGAATGGTTTTGAATAAAATCTCTAACATGACATTGGTGTTCTGATTGAAGCACCCTGTAAAATGCATGTGAGAGGGTGGACCTGAGTCCACTAATTTCTGGATTTAGTCTATCCAGAAAATCCATAACATTTAGATACTGATACTAGGAAGCGTTTAAATCTTGTGGATTGTATGTTACAAGTTTAAGAATAAAATCGGTGGGACATTCAGGCTTGGGATAAGGATCTAGATGGAAGGGTATGAGAAGAAATCATGGTGAGGTTAATGGATAACTTTTACCATGAGTCTCAATGGAAGGAAATGAAAAAAATAATAATGTTAAACTAGAGGAGTATGACCATGATGTACAATTCTAGTCACTTCATTTATTTTTAGTACTTTGTCCTACCATTGGAATGGGACGCGGAAATAGTAGAAAAACATTTCCAGGACATGATTAATGGTGATATTAAGTATTATTTTAATATCATTCAACTGATAAATATTAGGAACTGGTGAATTATGATCTAATGTCTTAGTTTAACATATAAGATAAATCTAGTGGAATGTAGGTGGAATCAACTGCATGACCGGGAGGTATGACTTCTTGGAGTAGGAAGTGTTTCTTTGAGAACACAAACTAGGGTGTTGGAAAACATAGTGGGAAAGGGAAAGACTAGTTACATAGACTAGAAACAAAATATACATCCACCATTGTGATAGGTCGGGACAAAATAATAGTTATTTTCCACAAATACAACATAAGTTCCATTACTGGGAATAATGGGACAATTATAAAGGTATTTTAGAGCCCTTTAACCTATGGGTAGTGATTGAGGAACCAAGAAGGGTCAGAACATTGGGATTGGGTATTCTAACTCATATTAGATTGGAAACCAGTGTTCTACCGGTTTTGGTAGTCAAGATAGTAAAAATGGTAATTATGGGTGAGCTAACATATCAAAATCATGATGTCGTATAGGGTAATAATATTATAGCACTTTTAGGATGGATTAAATGTTTCATGTATTTCAAAAAACACTTGAGGATATTTGGTCTTGGTCATCGATAGTCAAAGATACTAGTCTGAATGGGTTTTCAATTTATATAGATTTATTTGATATAGGTGTGTCTCATTCAATTATAGTTGTATAACATGTGAATTATTAGAGTCTTGTGGTGGAGTTTTTGAGTGGGGTTATGATGATCAAAATAACATTTGGAGTATGGTTGATATATTTCTAATTATAAAATGGGTTGTCTCTCATGCTTAGGGAGTATAATATTCTTTGTGATCTCTACATAAATGATATGTAAGGAATGTCAGTGATTTTTGGTATGGACTATTGATTTGAATACCTGGTATGTATCTATTGTTACCACAAGAGAGTGAGATTTAAATCACCTTATAGTGATAGTTATGTTAATCTTGGAAAGTGAAACATCAATACTGGCCATAATGTTGTAGTCCCATAGAACGTAGGAGAGCTTACCACCGAATTTTTAATTATTTTTAATGGACCATGATGGTGTCAAGCCATTTTACATTCCACCCATAGAGGACCAACTCCTGGTCATGATCCATGAGTATTTCTTGGGGATTAAAACTAAGATAGATCATGAGTGTACCATTGAACTCATGCATGTAGCTCATATAATTTCTATTACACATTATATATTTGAACCAATCGAGGATTGAGATCTTAAGATGCAATAAAAAGTGTTGATATATATGGGTTTTATTAATCCAAGAACATCACCATGGGGTTCTCACATATTTTTTTCTAATAAGGATAAATATATTTTGAGTTTTTTAGGATTAATAGATGTTGAATTAACGGAAAAAAGAAGAACTGGGGTCAAATTTCATTTATTGATGATATATTTGACTTGTTGAGAGGAGTTTTTGTTTTTAGTATGATTTAGTTGAGATCAAGGTATAATTATTTGAGAGGTAGAACTTATGATATAACACAAAATTATAATAGAAGCAGTACCGCCTATATAGTTCTTGTTGATGCCATTTTAGGTTATGAATGCATTGACTGTGCATTTGGACTTAATGAACTGATTCTTACACTTGTACGTGGATCAGTACTTTAGTTTTCTAGATGGCATCTTGGTATAAACCAATATACATGGAGATCATGACGGACATCTTGAAATCATCTTGAGTACAATAATAATGAATAGTAAATATTCCAATCTATCTATATGTCAATTATTGATCAACAATATACACATCATGGGGATTATATTCAGGGAGGAATGTCTGTCTGTTGTCCTAGAGAATTTTTATTCAACAATTTATTTGGACTAATACAATATTTTTTTAATAATGGACGCTTTATGGGTTTAGTAAGTCATTATTAAAGGTTAATCTAAGACTTCTCCCAATTGAAAGAACCTCTTTATGGAATTTCCATGAAATGGATTAACATTGAAAGGTCATGAGAATGTGAAAATGATTTCCATGATATGAAGAAGTACATGAATACAACAAAAAAAAATTCCTACAAATTTTGGTTGAGAAGTATACTATGTTTTTTTGACACATCCAGGATTGGAAATGTAGCAACATTGATGGTCAATGATCGAGTTATTTCATACTGGTCATGGATGTTAAGGCCACATGAATAGTAATTCCATACGCACAACCATTAGTTGGAAAAAATCGTATATTATTTGATGTGTAGTTGAAATTATATTTTGGGAGAAAATTTTACTGTTTATATTGATAAATAGATCTTAAATTTCTTATTTAAATAGTGATACATGAATATATATTAGAATAGATGGTTTGAGTATTTATAATCATTTGGATTTAAACTAGAATAAACAATCAGGGAATGAAACAATTTTCTTAAAACATTGAGATGGAAGGGACAAAATCAGGTTGTTCAGGAGTCTATACATGAGTGGAAGATGATGAACATTTTGGATAATATGTATATTTCTATTTGGGAGGGGATGGATAAGATGAAATTAGTATAAGTATTAGTTGAATACAAACATTTTATCTTGACAAGGTAGAGAAAATATGAGTATATGGTGTGTTTCCTTTGAGGAATGTCTTTGATGGTGGGGATTCACCATAATATTCGACTATAGATGTGGATGAGATCATCTATTCAATGAATCTTGTTTTCGTTCTGTCAATTATGTGACAATACATAATAAATGAATTTAATTCCATGAAGTGGGTTGTATACCCTGGATTGAATAAAATGCATTGTGATCTATACTGATAGTATTAGTGGATGGGGATTAAAAGGATATTATAGGATTCGTCACCTGAAGTTATACATGTCAACAAGTGAATGCTAAGAACCAACAAATCGATGGACTACTATAGATATTTCCCACTAAAGAAGGAATGTTGGATAAAGTTACCATGAATTTTGTGGTTGGTATTCTGTGGGTTCCTCAATAGAATGTCTCTATATGGGTGATAGTACACTGCATGACACAAGTATCTAATTTCTTATATATCTATGGTAATTTCTACATAGATCATCTTTGATAATTTCATGTATGAGTGATAGTCCATGACTCAATCCCCTCCCAACATTGTGCACCCCTCCTAGGCCAACAGTGTGTGAAGAAAGATAGTGACCCCATGAGTCCGTCCTCGAGTAGGCTCCAGGTTGGAGACTAGCATTGAGGGTCCAGTAAATGCACAAATATGAGGCATTACCCTCTAGGAGAACACATGGAAAAAGAGATAAATAGGAAATACACCAACTAACATCAACTCAAACTGCAATATAAAAGAAATCACAAGTACACATATGTAATGTCATGCAATAACTACTACAACTGAAACATAAAACTGCAAGTACCAAAAGTAAGTAAAAACAACAACGACCATGAATACTGAACAACTCCTGTAACTCCATGCTAGATGTAACCAGCCTGATCCTAAACCTTCACAAAGTTATATGAAAAATAGTTTAAATACACATATGAGTGATTATAACATTATAATTAGTAGGATCCTACCTAGATCCTCTCATGAAAAAGTATAGAAAGAATGATAAGGAAAAGTGAACAACATGTGAAACTAACTCGTCACCTAAATAGGTTTACTTATTTCCCAGCCTCACCATGCCTACTCTCACCATGTATAAAAAACAGGAGTATATAATAGAATAAAAATACCATGGTTAACATACCAATACTTCCCCACTAGTTTTCCACTTTTCCCTAACATCTCACATTCAAATAATCTCTATCCAAAAAAGGATGGCCGAAAGAGGCATCGAAAAGCACTAGCACATGCACCTCATGCAACAGAAAGCTTGCTCGAAGAAACCAGGGAGAGGCACCACCCCATCCACACAACCAAATGTATCCAGGTAGTGTGTGGGAGCCACCACATCATTTATAACGTGTAGCATATGTTGGGAATAAAGCCTTAAACCATTATTTCCCACACACTATGTAAGGATCCCCAAGGCATCACACCCTATACACATTACACTGATAGTAGTCCATTGGAAACTATATCCCAAATATATGTTTGTGAATAACCACATGCCAATTCTTCCTTATGTAGACATATATGGGGAAAACTAACTATGGTGCCTGCCAGCAAAAGTACCTACCATGAGAAGAGAACATGGAAAATGGGGTTTTTATCCATGCATCCTCCCACTAGAATGTTAAGGAAAACTCCCCTAGGGCTCAGAATCCCTAGGGTGTCAGTTTCTCTATCATATAGGGTTGATTAGCGTATACGAAAAATTTATAGAATATACTATATCTCACAAAAACAGGATGGGAATAACCCAGTCATAGAATCAATTCTAGCTAATGTCCCTTGGACTACTGGCGGCCACTGGTAAGACTAGTTATCCTATAAGAAAAAACTATTTAAATAGATTTATTACATTAATTCATTCCCTTTTTATTATTTTCACTTTATGTTAATTAAATCATTAACAATTAATTAACCATAGTAAATTTCAAATTATATTTCATTAGCATCACACAAAAGATTCATTCCCTCTAAGAATAACCCAACCAAGTCCAAAACTTCTCAAAAATGTTACCTCTACATTGCATCACAGCAAGCTCCAACCACATGAGTTAAACTAATTTATTCAAAAATGTATTTACATTATTTTTACATTCCCATATATCTATGAATTCTAGAAAAAAATTCTAATCCGCTAATCATAAGGGAATCAACCCTATGAGTAGATAAATTAGTCGTCAAATCATTACCACCTATAAAATGAGTGTAGACCCATCCTACGTTGAGAAGAAAAGCACGGAGAGAACATGGTATACCACATGCATCTTCATCACTTTTAATAAGAAGGGTGAAAAAACAAGCTACCTTGAGATTTGGGATATCTAATGAAGTTAAATAACCAGTACAATTTAGAAAACATCCAATCAATCACATTCACCCTGATTCATCATATCTGGTGTCCACCGTGACTCCAACTTGCGTAAACTGATGCATCTTGGCACTCATAAAATCAACTACTACCACAACCAATGGGGCTCCCTATTTCCACATATCACATCATCCATCTAGGATCACATAAAAATACAAGTAACAAGAAATAATCATCATACCAAATTGGATCTTGTCCTTTAAAAAATGTATTCAACCTTCACATGCTACGAGCTCTCAAGGATCAAAACCAGATGACAATAGCCCTTACAAGAATTAGGGTAACATTAAAGACTACTATGAATAATATTTTCTAAATCAACCAGTCCTTCAATCCATGTTAAATTATCTGATTCATTTTTTGTAGGTTTTAACTATGTGAAACCTAAACTGAAATCTATCATAGTTGTCACAAATAATTAAACTTTCTTGGTACATCAATTTTATTAACTTCAAATTATAACATCATCAACTAGATTCATTTACATTTCTCTATATCATTATCCAAATATTTTTCAATTAATTCCAAATTTAAATTCTGTTCCAATTTCATCAAAAACAACTTGCTAACAAGAAAATCATTGATTTCACAATATCTAGAAAATCAATAGGAAAACCATTTTCATGGTGAAAATCCACACAATGAAATCAAAAAAATTCTTTTATTCCTTTTCAAATATTGAATTAGGTTAATTCCATTGCAATACAATGGTCCAAAACATGACAACACTACATATTCACGTAAAATATTGGATAAACAATGAATCCCCTACCTCAAAAACGATTCTGACATTCTTTGCTTGAGAACAGATCAAAGCAGCAGATTATGATAACCTTCCCCACAACAACTGAATCCACCCATGGATGTCAAGACACAACCGCATCAACCACAAAAAAATACCTTATAATCAATGAGATCATACACCATATCATGAAAAATAGAAATGGGTGAAAATTTATTGATGAAAACCAATAATGGAGGTAGATCTTACCTTGGATTGAAGGAGGGTAGAATAAAGGGAGAGGGGAAGCGATATAGGATGATGGAATCCAAAAACATTGTATGGGGAGTTTTTCTAGTCATCTTGTGTTGAGAGATGGTGTGATCATGATGTAGGTTTTGAAAAATACATGTTGTTGGGGGTCGTTAAAACACCCTACGGTGTGGCAGTACATGACATGTATATCCTCTTCATGTCATGTACCAGCTTAAGGGGACCTATGCTGAAAAATGCATCCCCTCATCACTTTGTATTATTTTTTTAAACATGAACGGTACATGTAATGTACCCTTTGGTCATATTGTGTAGGCCTTCTATTTCCAGATTCTCATAGGAGAACTCCTCCAGACATCATCTGAGCCTTCTCTAAGCACCTCAGTCTTTGAAAACTTTCAAATGGTCGATCCACATGGATATGTGCCCTTACATGAGACACATGTAAAAAAATTCTCATCCTCGATAATCCGAAACTAACATAAAGAGTGAATATAATAGGGGTTTCACGAACAACCACCCCACAAGAAACCTCTCAAGGGTTTCTCCACCACAAGAGCTCAACCACATCAAAAGAAAAATGTGACACCTCACAATAACCATAACATGATTCTAAACTATTTCCCATGGTCGGTACCTCTCAATGATAGAAATCTACAACATGAAATAATATACCCCCATACCAATGATGGGAAAGGACTATAACAAAAAAATGAAGATCATTTCAAGGGAAGAGCTACAAATGAAACATCTCAGGATAAAATGTGTGTATATGTGACTCATGATCCCATGTACTCTACTCCACCCTACAATTTCCCCACAAGAAACAAACCATACGAATATGAAACCCATTTAACACCATCTCACTACTGTCCTGGATCTCTATAGGCTGCTCCTCAAAGGAAAAATCATCATCAACGTCGATCTCAGCCGAGTGGATGACGTGAGAGTCATCATGATGATTACGATCAAGTTGTGATGCATTAAAAACATTTTGTATCAAGATAAACTATGGGATAATTGCTACTCAAAATGTCATGACTCCAACATGATCCAACACCTCGAAAGTCCCAAAAACATAGAGAGAAATCTTACTCCCATGAAAAAACCTTCTCTTCCCATGATGGTGTGTCACCTTTAGATACACATGACCCCCCCTCATAAAACAGTAAAGGTATACTCCTATGATTGACATATGATTTCTGACAATCATGAACTGCCTTCATCCTCTCACAAATCAATTGAACCATCTCTATTGTGTGCTACAATAGTTATGATCAGAGAATTGCAAACTCCCCCACCCCATTCCATCACAATAGAGAATGGAATGATCAGACATACAATTATTTAAACGGCACAATACAAATGGTTGAGTGAAAACTATTGTAGTAAGAGAACCCCACAAAGGGTATGTGCCTCATCCATGAACCACCAAAAACCATCGAACAAGAGCACAACTTGTCATCACGATTTTGGATGGTTAGATATGTCTGACTGTCCATCTATAGATGTAAATTAGTTATATGTTATAGCTGAGAACCGAAAGCATACTGCAGAACTCTCCACACCATAGTAGTAAAATGAGGATCTCGATCAAAAATTTTGAACCTTATTTCTCCATAATGTCTCACATCCTTATCCAGATACTTCCATGAAAAAACCTATACTGAGATCAACTACTTTATTTCAATGAAGTGGGATGCCTTCGTCATATGATACACAACCACACAAATAGCATCATGGTCTCCCAAAGCCTGATGCAAACTAGTACAAAAACACCATTGATATGTCATCCCACTTCCACTTAATAACATCTAATGGCTTTACAAAACCACATGAGATATGGTGCTCAACCTTCAACTTCGGGAAGACAAAACATCAAGAAAGAAAATATACAACTAGATGATTCAACCCATGCCACCAAAACTAACTATTGAAGGATCTGTAAATCATTGTCACACTAGGGTGCACCACTAAAGGAGAACTATGTATCACTCTGGGAAATTTCTCACACATCGCTAATGGAACAAAAAAAATTCTCGGATACAAAACATGGTGTTGTTTATCCATAGACCGACCATTAGGCGCCTCTCCACAAACAACTAGGTCTCTCATGGCCTCCACCAGTAGATCCTCGTATTGGGACTATTCCCTCTACTACACGAGAGATGACAACACCTTCATCTGAAAAAGACAACCTCCATCCCCAATATATCCCATATCAAGATGAAATGATTAATTTATTCCATTACAATCCATGAATTACCAGATTGACACTCTTTATCAATTAGTGAATTTCTGCTCAGTGGATGAGTTACACCATTACCCTTTCTAGGTGTATACGACATTTCAATGTTATTATCCTATAATAAATCCATCCACTGATGCTACCGCAACTTCAAGTCACACTTGGAGATGACATACCACATGCTCTTATGATCGGTGAAAACCACAAATCACTTTCTACTGAGGTGATGTCTCTACAACTTCAGATCAAACAACATGGCTGCGACTCGAGATCCTGGGTGGAATAGTTATGTTCATGGGGATAGAACTACTAAGACGAATAAGAAACAGCTAATATCTACTACATCAGAGCACCACCTAATCCAAAACACAATGCATCATAGAAAACATAAAACTAAACTCCCTTTTCTAGTAGAAAAAGAACCTGATCACTGACCAAGTTCCCTTTTAGATACTAAAAATCTACATTACGTTGATTAGTCCACATGAATTCATAATCCTTTCTAGTCAATGCTGTCATAGGAGTCACAAACCAAGAGAAATTGTCTACAAACCACCTGCAATTGCCTGTATGACCACAAAAACTCTGCACCTCTACCACAGTCTTGGGGGCCTCTCAAGCCACAACCACATATATCATCGATAGATCCCCAGCTACTCCCTACTAGGACACAACATACCCTAGGAAAATAAGTTCTTGAGCCAAAAACACAGAATTTGAAAACATCCCAAACAACTACTATTGATGAAGAACACCGATAATAGCATGCATATAATCTGCATGCTCTTAATAAGATGTGGAGTACAAAATGATTTCGATGATGAAAAAACAAAGAACTTATATAGGGACTCAAGGAACATGGATTTCATCAACCACATGAACACAACTGTAGAATTCATCCCATCGAACAACATTTCACCAAACTCCTAATTCCCATGACGACAATGAAAATCAGTCTTTGGAATATCATCATCCATAAAATGACTTTGATGAAATCATAAATGAAATTCAATCTTTGAGAACCATATTCCACCCTTCATTTTACCAAATAAATCATTAATTTGTGGAAAATTATAGATATTATTCACTATCACTTGTTTTAATACACGATAATCGATACACAACTGCAAAATATTGTTTGCTTTATTCATGAAAAAAACAATTTCACCCCATGGTGACACACTTGGCCAAAAACAAACAAACAGTAGTAGTCCATCGAACCGTATATGTAGCTTCTGTAATGTAGAAGGGCCATACTATATAGAGAAGTAGATATTGGAGATGCGCCTAGCTGTAGTTCGATCCCTAACTCGAACTCTCAACAAGGGGGTAATGCTACAACCTTTTCTGGAAAGACATCAGAGTACTATTCTATGACCCACGTAAATACCAACTATAATTCCTTCGAAGAAATCAATATCATCTCAGCTATCAATGAGGTCAAGGATGGTACATGCCTCTAACCCATTTGAGGAGATCGCTCGCCAACATGAAAACTTGGATCTCCATTATCATCGATGAAAACCACCCACCTCATGAAGAAATACAAGATATCCTTCATCGATTACAACCAATCCATCCTGAAGATGACATCATATGTTTGTATCCATAAACATAGGAAATCTCCCCAATAGTAGTGCTACCCCATCCCTAGCTCACAATATCTACATACTTCAAACAATTCATCTTGACCTCCAACTTGCATAGTCAATGCCAAGGGCACTAGAAGCCTCTCTTCTGTATGTCCCAATCATGGACTAGGGATGGTGATATAAATAAGTGTGTTTCTCCTGAATCTAACAAGGAATACACTCATGTAGAAAACAAGAAAAGGGTACCTCAAAGGACATTTGTCTTTCCTTGCACTGCCAATGTTAAAGCGTGAAGCTGACCACGACATCCTCCATAGCCTCACTAACCCTAATGATGACCACCACTGTAACACCCCAACCACAGTTACCCAGAGTCGGTGCATTATTATGTATCATTAGAATGATAAAAAAAGATTAAGTCTTGAAAGATCTATTAGTTTAGTAACCTTGGAAGTGATAGAAACATTCATATGGTTTACATTACATCATAAAATGGAAAAATACGACAACATTGTTACCATAGACAATAATTAGATCCCATAGACTATCCCTATAGGTCAGTCATAATATACTTCTTCGTATCCTAGGAAAAATAAAATAGAGAAAGAGGTGAGCTCAGATTCTCTGTAAAGATTACAATATAGCAGAAACTTTCATAAATAACCATAATCATTTAAGGCAACATATAAGACAAAAACAAAAGCCTTTTAAACATGTAATTCACCATAATATGGAAAATATAAATCAAAATAATTCAATTTACTCACTCAAATAGAAATTCTACTAGTCAAATAATCACATTTAATATCAATAGCCACTTTCATAATGATGCAATACATAATGCCAGATTCTCATAACCACATAGTCAAGGCCTTATTCCAAGACTACAAATAATATTTTTTCAAGGCCTTGCGCCAAGAAACTAGTTTGACTCATGAGACCTACCGATGCATAGAGGAGATATAGCAGGCTCCACTCATCACTTACTATGTCCAATGCATTTCTCATATGAAAAGGTTTAAACATATCATAAACATTCGTATTAAAACTGGCATATGAAATGTCAATACATTATCTATAAACCATTAATGGTATGAAATAACACACCCATAGTCAAACATATCACAAAACCAATAATATAATATTGAAGATTTGTATGACAATAAATTCACATCAAACAAACTTAAAATCCATCAATGGATGTTGACATAGAAAAAATAGAATCCTTTTTAGAGAAGTATCTCTTTCTATTTTGAAAACATTTAAAAGTCACGTAATTATAAAAGAAAACATTTATATTTGAAAATACTCATATAATCTTTTAAGGGAAGATTAGACAATGTTATAATGGCAAAAAATAGTATCACCCTCCATATAAGTAAAAAAACATTCTTACATTAATTTTTTCAGAAAGCACATAAAGTACCATGTTTGGAAAACGACGGAAATATTTCATTATAAACATCTTTTAAAAAGTCAGAAAAATAATATAAATGACTTTATCCTATAGTATAGTAAATAGTAAGATGGTTTGAAATAAATTTTTATGAAAACAGAGATGTGGATGATAAAAAGGTCCCAGTAGATACTTACGTAAATACAATATTGAATAATAAAGAGATTGTGAAATTAACCATTACCTTTTACTTTTCCATGATTGATGGTAGGTAAACCTCCTGTATAACGGTGAAATAATTTTTATTAAATTATACATGAATCATATACATTAATATGATATCATATATGATCTTTTAAGATTGCTTTGTTAATAATATCTTACTATTATCGTTGTTTCGGGTGTTAACCGATTCGTTTTCCTTTATATGCTTAGTTACATAAGTACTGTTTGTTATGGATAGGATGTATCTTATTAATATCTATAATGATATTAATTCTTTAATAATTAGTTTTATACATATAATTAAAATTAGTCTTGAATGGATATGATGGGGAATGAATCTCATCGCGTTTGTGGAGATGGTAATCCGTACGTACGCACGAGCGACAATATCATTCTTTTGATATAAAAATAATATATAATGGGATGGTATATCATATATATAGAATAATTGTCATGTTATATTTATTATTTAAATAAATATTATATCATTATTATACCCATCCAAATAAAATGTACTGAATTACAATTACACCATGATGTGGAGATGGTATGTCATACGTACGCACGTATGGTAACATGTCATTCAATGGATGGATAGAATAATGAAAATGGTTGTATCATTTTTATAATTATATAAAATTATATAAAATATTATGAATTAATTATTTCATAGTGGAAATAAAAAATAAAGAGAAAGTGGAAGAAGAAGGGAACTTGAAAGAAGTGATGAAATATTTACCTCTTCTTCAGGTTCTTCCTTTTGATTTGATCCAAAGGGCTACTTAAGTTGACTTTCTCACTAAATTAATACCTCTAGGATAAATTTTGGATATTTTATAGGGTGTTTAAGAAGTTTTTGGATGAGGCAAATGGAATTTAATGTTTTAATAAGAGAGAAGGGGGAGTTCCCTTTTATAAGACGGGTGAGGGGCACATTTGGAAAAGCTTGAAATATTATTTTATAATAAACTCATGTTTGGTTTATAATGGCTCCAAAAAGATTTATTTAAATTCCTATGTGGGTATGGGTGCAAAACAACTCATCTAATATGTTTTAGATAGGTTTGGTCCAATATATTAACTTTGTCTTTTAGATTTAACTCTTAGTTAAATAGTTTGACATTTACCATGTCTCTTTGTATTTTTATATTATATGGTTAATAAACAAACCATATACTTCTAAGAGAGCCCCAAGTGGTTCATAAATGATACAACTATCATTATATAAGACTTTTGGTGTAACCTAATATTTTTATGAATAGAATATCAATTAATAATGTAATATTTGTTTTAAATACTCTTTTATGTAATTTTTGACACTATTTGGTATTCTGTTTTTTCTAAATTCATAACAGAATTATTACTTAGAAAAAAAGTCATATAACCAACACTAACATTATATATTAACCTATAAAATTAGTATTATTCATAAAAAGTCTCAAAATACATTTATTTGGATATTTATAATATACATTATTTTAATATCTCATTCATTAGGTAATTAATACATCCTCATTGTGTCATAAATAGATTAAATTATTCAATGTATAAAAAATATAAATAAAATACCATTAGGTATGAAATATTCTTATCTTTCTAACGATTATATATAGTTGAATTTATCTTATTTTTATCCCTATATTAAAAATGGTTTTGTTTTTTACAGATTGAATTTAACATTTTTAACTCTTCTTTGAATTAAATAATAATAAAAGTCCTAATCTAACCCATGTCGACTTAAAGGATCATATTTTATTCCTAAGGTTTTTTTATCAAATTATTCTTATCCAATGGTATTAGGACATGTGATAGGGTAATTATAATAACATTTTTACCCTTAATTACCCTATTTACTTTTAACCGTGGAAAATAAATCTAAAAAGTTTCTATTCAACAAAAAATATTTTCATCTTATTGAATCACATTTTACATAATTATATCGACCATGACTCTCAGATTTTGGGTATTTAACTCATAGAAATGGTAAAATTATGTTTTTTGTTAATTTGCAAATACTCCTAGGAGGTGGGTAAAAGACGAGAAAAAGTTAAATAAAATTTTTATATATCAAAAAATATTATAAACTGACTTCAATGAATTACATAGAACATATATAAATATTTTGTATCTATTTTGACTTAAAATTATTTAAATAAAAGAAATATTTATTTAAATAAAAATTCGGTTTTAAACTATAACTCAATGTTTTCACTATTCATCAAAAATAGAAAGTGTTTAGAAAAATTCCAAAAATTCACCCAAGGGTAATTTTGATTTTCTGTATCCAAAAATGAACTCCATTTGGAATGATAAAATTTATAAAATTTCAAAAAGTCGGTATTACTATTCATAACAACTAGTTTGATTGGTTAAGGTGCGTTAGAACTAGAAGTTGCGTACATCACACACTATTGTATTATTCAAAGAGAGGTGTGCCATGGATGCTTGGGGTGATACATTCTACCCTCCTTAAAAAAAATGTGCCCTCAAAATATCAAGTATATTACTGCATAAAAAGATTTGGGTTGTTCTTCATCACATGTTCCTAGGGTTCCCACGTTGCCTCTTTCATATTATGGTTTTTCCATAGAACTTTTACCAGACTAGTAGTCCGGTTTCTCAACACTTTTTATTTTGAATCAATAACCTTGAAAGGCTCTTCACATTAAGATAGATCGGGTTCCAATTCTAATTCCTCATTGGTGAGTACATTCCTTGGGTTATACATTTATTTTCACAATATTGATACATGGAACAAATTGTGAACTTTGGAACGACTTGGCGGCATTTCCAAATGGTAAGCTACAGACCCAATTTGTTCTATAATTTTGAGATGTACAATGTACATGGGACTCAATTTTCCCTTCATATAGAAATGTATAACACCATTTCATGACGATACTATTAAGAAAACATAATATCTTACCTAAAATTCCAAATCCTTCCTTCGGTTATCAGCATAGCTCTTCTGCTTAATTTGAGATCCTTTGATGTGGTTTTGGATTAACATCACATTTTCTATCATTTCCTCAACACGTTTTGGGCCATCAAGTATTATCTCGCCAACATCATCCCAACAGCTTGGTGTGCGACATCTCTTTCAATATAACGCTTTTTATGGTGCCATATAAATACTTGAATGGAAGCTATTATTATAGGAAAATTCTACTAGAGGTAAATATTTATATCACATACCTTGAAAGTCATGTGAGCATGATATAAACATGTATTCTACGGTTTTAATAGTTTGTTCAGATTGTCCATCAGTTTGGGGGTGGTAGGAGTGCTCAAACGAAGTTCAGTATACATGGATTTTTGAAGACTTCTCCAAAATATTGATGTAAAATGGGGATCACGATCTGAAACAATCGAATGTGGTACTCTATGAAGTCTTACTGCTTTATTAATAAATATTCATTATAAATGTTCAACTTTTAAATAGTCCCTTATCACATTAAAATGTGCTGACGTGGTAAGTAGATCAACAATGACCCATATTTCATCATTCCTTCTAAGAGTATTTGGTAGCCCCATGACAAAGTCTACTGTGATATCATCCCATTTCCACTCAGGTATGGGAAGAGGTTGCATGACCCCTCAAGGATGTTTCCTTCCAGCTTTCACTTATTTAGAAAACATACATCTTGACACAAAATAAAAAATATCCCTCTTCATGTTGTCCCACCAAAAATGTTCCTTCCAATATCTAAACATTTTGGTGTTCCCAGTGTGTATAAGAAAATTGGAACTATGAGGATCATCCATCAATTCACTTTTAAAATCAAGTATATCAGGAACACAAAGTATCTTCCCAAATTTCAAAATGCCATCTTTATATATGATGTTACTCAATCTCCCATTATTCACAACTTTAATCTTCTTTTGAAATTCTTCATCATCAGCCGATGAACTTTGTATCCTTTCTAGTAAAGATAGATTGGAAACTGTTTGAATATGTATTAATGTTTCACCTTGCATGGTTATTCCCATATCAATCATTACTAGATCCATGTATATAGGATCCTTTTCTACTCTCATCTTGTTTGAAACACCATGATCCTTTCAACTCAAAGCATCTTCCACCTTATTTTCCTTCCCCGGGTGGATGTGTGCCGTGAAATCATAATCCTTGTGTGGTTCAAGCCATTTCCTTTGCCTCATGTTGAGTCCTTTCTATGAGAAAATATTCTTCAAACTCTTTTGATTGGTATATATCTGACATTTTTTTACAATAGATATAATTTCTATGTATCTCCAAATCAAATATTACATATTCTAACTCAATATCACGAGTAGGATAGTATTCTTCATGAATTTTTCGCTGTTGTGATGCGTAGGCAATAACCCTATCATTCTGTATGAAGACACAACCATGTCCATTCTTTTAATCATACCTAGAAATAACAAACCCATCATTCCAAAATGGTAGAGTCAATATAGAATCATTGACTAATGTTAACATTAGTTCTTAATAACATTATTCACACTCTATTGTCCAAACTGATTTGACCACATTTCGTGTGAGCTTTGATATTGGGTCAACCTACCGGGAAATATTCTAGAGGAAACGTCGATAATAATATGCTAAACCAATAACACTGTGTACCTTAGTTATACTCGTCGGGGATGTCCATTCTTGGAGTGCTCTTGACTTAGAAAGATCAACAAATATTTCATCCGAAGGGACAATATGGCCAAGAAAAGAAATCTCCAGGTGCCAAAATTCACACTTGCTAAACATCCCATATAATTCATTTCTTCTAAGAGACTTCAAGATATTGCGCAAGTGATTTTCATGATCTTCAATGATTTTGGAGTATAACAAGATATCATCAATAAATACCACTACAATGTCATTAAGATATTCCTTTAAAACTCAATTCATTAGATCCATGAAGACACAGGGTGTATTGGTCAATCCAAAAGAATTATTGTAAACTCGTAACGCTTGTACCTAGTTCAAAATTTTGTTTTCAGAATGTCTTCCTTCTTTACACGCAACTCATGATATCTCGATCGATGGTCAATATTTGAAAACTATTGATCTCCATTAAGTTGGTCAAATAAATCATCAATTTTATGTACGGGATACTTGTTTTTTATTGTTATAGCATTGATCTCCCTATATTCGATGCACAACCTCATAGATCCATCTTTCTTCTTAACAAAAAGGACAGGGGCTCCCCATGGAGAAACACTAGGGTGTATAAATCCCTTATTAATCAATTCCTCTAGTTGTTTTATTAGTTACACTAATTTCAAAGCGGCCATTCTATAAGGGGTCATCCTGATGGGCCTTGATCCAGGAATTAAATCACAGGAAAACTCAATTTCTCGATCTGGAGGATGTCTAGGTAAATCTTCTTGAAGCACATCAACATATTCTTTCACAATAGGTACATACTCTATTTGAAGATTCCTCTCATAACCCACAGTTATTTAATTCTCTTCATCCCCAATAATTGAATTTAGTTTGTCTACTGGGGGTGGATCTTGTTAAGAATTCGGTGGTGAAGTTTCTAATTTAATGAAAAGGTTACCTTTATCAACATCAAAAATTGCAACCTCGTTCTTCTTACAATAAATTTTCACAACATGGCCCGAAATCCAATCTATAGTGATGATTATATCAAATTCAATAATGGGTATGCTGATGAGATATGCATATATAAAACATTTATACGACCTAATGGGGATGGATTCACAAAATATTGGTACAATGATATTTCCCTTATGAGTTATGATTGACAAATCCCTTGTTAAATAAAATTGGAACTATATAATTTTCTTATAAAACTGGGAAGATATAAAATAATGCGATGATCTAGAATCAAATAAAGCATTGGCTAAACTTGAAGAAACCATTAAATTACTTACCACTACGACTTTTGGGTCTTCAAACATGGAAGTAGTTATAGCATAATCTTGGCCTTGATCCCTTGGATTTTTCTGAGATATGTTCCCCTCATTCATAAGAAATTCATTTTCATAATTCCTCCTTTCTCTAAAATTGTAGCATTCAACATCTACATCCTCTTTCATCCCATTTCAATCACGAGCTTGGTGGCCTTTTTCACCACACTTGAAAAAGACTCCCATTATCTTCAGGAATGTACCAGCAGGTTTCTTCCCATATTTACTGTAGGACGAATATTCAACTATTCCATTCCTCCCTTTATTTCCATTTCTAGAGTGTTCCATAGATCTCTTCTTCTCTTGCATTTCATTAATGTCACAAGAAATAGAGAATTCTTTTTCTTTCATGATAGCAGATGAGACAATATCTTCGTATGGCGAGAAGGATTTTGAGAATAATTCTCAACAAAGAAATGTTTTTAACCCATCATGGAAATTATCAATCTTTCGTCTTTGGTTATGTATATAATTTTCAGCAAGCCTTGCTATCCTTGTAATGTTAGCTTCATAATTTGTGACATTCTCATAATAACTTTGCATCAGACTCAAATATTACCTTTCCATATCTGCTCTATGGTTATGAAGAATGTATTTTTCTATGAAAATTTCTTTAAAATCCTTCCATTCTATATTTGATAGTTCATAATCTTCCATTGTGTTTTGAATTAATGACCACCATTTCTCACCATCACTAGTGAGGCGGTAAAATGCCATAACATCATTTTCCCTTTCAATACTCCCCAAGGTGTGGAATATTTTTCTCTAAGGAATTTATCTATTACTCCGCTACTAGTGGATTTGTATCCCCATTGAATGTTGCTGGTTGTTTTCTCATGATGTTACCTAACATTGATCCTCCATGGTGCGGATCAGGGTGCTCCATATGGGTATGGTTATTATTCATATCCTAAGTGGGCTGTCCCAGTGTGTTGATTTGCTAATCAGAACTGATTGCATCACCAACTCAACTTTAATTATCTTGAGCAGGAGGGAAATCCCTAAATGGAGTGCATTCATTGATAAGGTTTCCATTCTGTCCACTAGGCATCATTTCTAAATAATGGCATAAACTAGATTAGTTTAAGAATCGAAATACATAATTCTGAACTTGTAAAAAACATAACATAAATTTAATAGTTTATGGATATAATCCATACTAAAAAAATGTTTTCATTGAGTAATTATATACACATAAACCCTTTATTATGATTTGTAATGAAAATGATAATTATCCTAAGCATATCCCCTGGGTGTATCGTAACCAATAGTGCATCAAGGCTCATTGTCATGCATGAGTTCCCGTTCAATTCTAGCTCAAAGCTGTGTTTTAATGTTTTAACCCTAGGAAAATCTGTTCCAGAGATACCTCTACCTTCTCGTATCTAGAAAGGGATGTATTGGTAGGAAAACTCACAAAATATCTACAATACAAAAATTATAGGATGTTATTCTATACTAATCTTCAAAGTCTATCTTAGGTCTATATTCTCTAATCAGAGTTTACCTAAATCTATTTTCCAAGGTCTATACTAAACTTCCTTTGATAACAAATGTAACACCCCAACCTCAGAAGCCCATAGTCAGTGCATTATAATGTATCACTAGCCTGATCACAAAAGACCATGTCTCGAATGATAGATTAGTTTAGTTTCCTTGGATGTACAAGATACATTCATAAGGTTTACATTATATCATAAAATGGAAAACTACAAAACATTGTTTCCATAGACTAAAATGAGATCTCATAGACTATCCTTGTAGGTCAGACATTATATACTTCTTTTTATCCAGGGAAAAATAAAACATAAAAATGGGTGAGCTCAGATTCCTAGTAAGGATTACAATTTAGTAAGAACATTAATAAATAAGTATAAACATTTAAGTAAATGTATAAGACTAAAAAAATCCACTTAAACATTAACTTTAGCATAATATAGAAAATGTAAATCAATATATTTCTATTTACACACTCATATTGATATTCTACTAGTCGAATAATCACATGCAATATCAATACCACATTCATAATGATGGAATGCATAAATCCAGACTTTCATAACCACATAGTCGAGGCCTTGTGCTAAGACTACAAATAAGATTTTTTCAAGGCCTTGTTCCAAGACACTATTTTTTCTAATGAGACCTACCGATGCATCAAAATGCTATATCGGGCTCAACCCATCACTTAATAAGACCAATTCATTCTTCTTATGAAAAGGTTTAAAAATAACATATACATTTGTATTAAAACTGGCATACGAATTGTCAATACATTATCCATAAACCAAAAATGGTATGAAATAACACATCCACAGTCAACAATATCACAAAAACTTCAATACAATATTGATGTTTTTTATCATAATAAATCAACTTAAAACAAACTTAAAATCCATTAAAATATGTTAACATAGATGAAAGCAGAACCCGTTTTAGAGAAATATCACTTTCTATTTTGAAATCATTTAAAAGTCATGTAATTATAAAATAAAACATTTATATTTGAAAATATTTTTATAAGATTGTACGTGAAGCTTCGACGATGTTATAATGGCATAAAATAGCCACACCTGCTGTAGAAGTTAAAAAAACATTCTTGCCTTAATTGTGTCGAAAAGGTCATAAAGTACCTTATTTGGAAAATGACAGAAATATTCTGTTATAAATATCTTATAAAAAGTCAAACAATAATATAAATGAATTTATCCAATAGTATAGTAAATATTAAAAATGTTTTGAAATACATTTTTAAGAAAACACGGATGTGGATGATAAAAAGGTCCCATTAGATACTAACGTAAAAACAACCTCGAATAATGAAGAGATTTTGAAATTAACACTAACCTTGTACTTTTCATTGGTTGAAGGTAGTCTTACTTCTGTATAATGGTGAAATAATTTTTATTAAATTATTCAAGAATCATATACATTAATATGATATCATATATGATCTGTTAACATTGTTTTGATAATAATATCGTAGTATTATTGTCGTTTCGGGTGTAAACCGATTCGTTTTCCATTATATTATTTCTTATGTATGTACAATTTGTTATGGATATGATGATTCTTATTCATATTTAGAATAATATTATGTATTTAAAAATTATTTTTAATCATCTAATGAAAATTAATCTTAAATTGATACGACGGGGAATGAATCTCATCGCGTTCGTGGAAACGGAAACCCGTACATACGCATGAGCGACAACATCCTACTTTGGATATTAAAATAATATATAATAGTATGGTATATCATATATAAAGAATCGTTATCATGCTATATTTATTATTTAGTTCAATTACACATAAATATTATACCCATAACAATTATAATATACTGAATAACAATTACGCCACGACGTAGAGACGGTAAGCTGTACGTACACACGTATTGTGACATGTAATTCAAAGGATGGAATGAATAATGAATTTGGTCATAACATATTTATAATAACATCACATTATATAGAATATACTGGAGTTATTATTTTATATTGGAAACTACAATGAAAGTATAAGTTGAAGAAGAAAGGAACTTGGAAGATGTGATGAAATATTTACCACTTCTTCGGGTTTTTCCATTTGATTTGATCAAAAGGGCTCCATAAGATGGATTTATGATTAAAATAAGGCCTCTAGGATGAAGGGATGGCATTTTATAGGGTATTTGGGTTGGTTTTGAACAATAAAAATGGCTATGAGGGTGTGAAATAGAGAGAAGGGGGAGTGCCCCTTTATAAGAGATGTGAGGGGCACCATAGGAAATGTTTGAAATATTATTTGATAATAAAATCTTGTTCATATTCTAATGCCACAAAAATGAATTATTTAATGGATACGGTGGATATGGGTCGAAAACCACTAACCCAATAGGTTTTAGACATGTTTTGGCCACTAT